>BSBK01008930.1:0-1242072 GCA_027943335.1 Chamaecyparis obtusa
TATATATATATATATATATATATAATATAATATATATATATATATATATATATATATATATATATATATTATATATATATATATATATATATATATATATATATATATATATATATATATATATATATATATTACATTACAAACCAAGTACAATAATATTTAATACCTCTTCTTCAAAACAAATTGTCCCTTTATAAAATTTTATTTACCAAAACCATAAATGATATAAATATAAATATATTTATTAAAAACAAGAATGAAACAAAGCACATTCCATTTTCTATTAATAGGTTTACCTTTGATAAATTTAATAAATATTTATACAACTGAGGACCAGGTCATTGAGAACTCCTAAATGAAACAAAGCCTTTCGTTTTGGCTCTTTGGGTTTGAATGTACAGATCCATCATTGAGGAAAATAGAATCTTAGCTAAATAAGATCGTAGCATGGAACTGCTACACCAAAAGCAATAATTGAAGGCAATGACTAAGCTCCCTAAAAAAATGCACCAAAGACAAAAAAAATGTCAAAGTTGTTTTGTTTTTTTCTATTTTGTTTTTCAGATTTGCGAAAACACAATGATTTTTTTGTAATTTTTTAGTGATTTTTTACCAAAAAAATTCTAGATCATGAAGAACAGATGGTGAAAATTTGATAAAAATCTTTTGTGTTTTCCATTTTTAAAAATTCAGTCAACTGTATATTTTGTAGGGATCTTAGCCGCATCCATAACTGAGCCCCATATAAATAATTTTTCTTTTTATCTTTTTCCAAGACAAAAGGATATTAATTGTACTAACAAATAAGAAGAAAGATTTGTTTACTTTTAATAAGATTGGGGAACATAGAACTTTTGTTTTTTATAATCGGAATAGTCAAAAGAAAATGTACTTCATTAAAGATTGTAGAGCGTATATAAATATTTGGGTTAAGTACATAAGAATTTTCAACATAATTAATTTTATTTTCAAACTGTCTAAACCACGACCAGTGAAGGGGCTCATAACTTGGGTATTTTATTATCATTTATGTCAATGATTTTCATAAGGTTGGCATTATTTGATAATAAAATGATGTAGAAATTAGAAAAATTTATTCTAAAATTAAGAAACAAAAGATCAATGCAAGTCATAAATAAAATATATTACAATTTATTATTTTATGAACTATATTAGATCTACTAGCATAAAAAAATCTTCTATTCTATTCTATTCTATTCTATTATTTATTTTATTATGAGAAATACATGTATAAAATATTTTTAAAAATAGAAATAAAAATAAAAATCTATCTATAAATCATTGGTTATATACATATAGGTGAAGCATAGTAAATGGGACATGCACATTCAAAACTATAAGATTCTTTTACAAAAAAATTATTTTATATCTCGGTTGATATCTTGGCTGTTACGGAGACCCATGAGAGTCTTATTCATCCCCTCCTGGTTTTTGATGGTTATCAATGGTTGTCTATCTTCAGGGAGGAATTTCACTCCTCGAGTGGTGTGCGGGGCTTCGGAGGAGTTGCCTGCTTGATTAGTGATAACCTCTACAATGCTAATTCAGTGGTTCATTTAGACACACATACCAGATTCATGTGGATCCACGTATGTCATGCCAGCCACTTCCAAAGAGACATCTTCATTGTGGTTTGCTACTTTCCACCAGCCTCCTTTCCATACGCCATTCATAGTACCGAGGATGGGGAGCCATTTATTGATATGATAGAGTGCTTTTCTAGATTTGGCGCCTTGGGGGACATCATTATTTTGGGAGACTTTAATGCACGGACTAGGGAGCTATAGACCCCCTATACATGATTGAGGAACTCACTAGACCTATACTTCAGAACTAGATCCTACCAGTTTGGGGCTTTAGCATGTTTCTAAGGATTGCGATAGACATTTATCTATTTATGGTCATCACCTTCCCCAACTCTGTGAGTCTCTCGATTTGGTTATTCTGAATGACCTCTCTTGCTTCCCTAGTTCTGAGCTTTTCACATGTTGGCTGCATTCTGGTGGGGCCAGTGTGGTTGACTATATTATCACTAGTGCTTCTTTTATTCCTTCCATCCCCCACTTTACTATCTCTCATCTTCCATTAGCCGACCACACTCTTCTAAGCCTTTCCCTTCACTTTTCTCGTCCCCTCTCCTATCTCACCTTCCCCATTCCCCGACTGTCCTTGATCGTTCTCCTACCCACTTTCATTTCTGGTTTGCTGAAGGAGATTGTGATCTCTTTACCATCCGCCTTCGTCGTCTCCTCTAGGATAATATATTTTCTGACCACTGCCATATCTCCTCCATGTTTGACCTATTGACCACATATATTGGGAGAGACTTTTCTCTCCATCCCTCACCGCCCTATCCTCAGATCCACATGCCAGATTACTTGCCCTATGAACCGATGGTTTGATGATGATTGTAAATCTTTCCATCACTCCTTGTGCTTGACCTTTGAGACTCTCCCTTTCAACTTTGTTGGCCTCCATTCCTCCTATCACCGCTTTCTTCATTTGAAGAAATGTTCTTTCATTGCCTCACAGTGCAGTTCCTTGTATGATACACTCATTCAGAATCCTAAACTTTTCTGGTGTACCATGTTCTCTTGGCATCTTGCTTTTCCTTCCACCATCGATCATAGATCCCTTGCCTCCCACACCTCTACTCTTTATGAGATCCCTGACCAGCCATCTCTCCACCTCACCCCTTCCCCTCACTTCCATATCTTTACTGCTTCCAGCATCTATGAGGCTATCAGATCCATGAGATGCAGTAGGGTGGCTGATGAGGATGGTTTTCAGGCTGAGCTCTTCAAGCTCAGTATCTCTATCCTAAGGTCCTATCTTGTGACACTCTTTAATAGTGTGGTTTACACTGGCTTCCCTGAGTCTTGGTCGAGACACTTAATCTATCTGATTCACAAGGCTGGGCTAGTTTCTGACCCCAACAACTATAGGACCATCATGATTGGACACATTTTTACCAAACTCTATGCAATGACACTGAATAGTATTCTTAATAGGGGGTTAGACATGAGATATTGCAGGGCTAGAGGCCAAGCCAGCTTCTCGGAAGATTACCAGACCTTGGACCACATCCTGACTTTGCGAGTGATTATTGAGGAGTCTCACCATCACTCCATGAAATTCTATTGCTGCCTCATTAACATTTGTAAGGCATTCGATACCATCCCTTAGGTGGTCGTCTTCTAGAGACTTAGAGATATCAAGATTTATGAGATTCTTTTGACAACTATTATGAGACTTTACGAGCATGTTGAGGGAAGATTCAGGATGCCTGAGGGTTTCTCTGACCCTACCTAGAGCACTATTGGGGTGAAACAGGGGTACCCCCTTCCCCCCACCTTGTTTGACATCTATATTGACAAGCTCGAGGCTTTTATCAAAGATTCCTTACTTTCGAGTGATGGTTATTACCTACACCAAGTTCTTGTTTACATTCTCCTCTTCACTGACAATGTGATTCTCCTTGCCTCCTCACCAGATAGTTTCCAGAGACTTCTTGATAGCTTGGCCTCTTTTTGTGACTTGAGATAGCTGGTGGTGAATCTAGGTAAGACGCAAGTTATGATCTTCAACATCCTGAAGACCTCACATCTTCATTTCTACTATAATAGATTGGAGATTGAAATTACTTCTTCATACACCTACCTTGGGGTCAAGTTCTTTGACCCTCACTTTAGCTTGAGACCTACCATTCTGCCTAGGATCAGTAAAGGGATGGGTTCCCTTGCCATGTTGGAGAGACAATGTTTCAGACATTATTTTCAACATACTGCGTCCAAGTTGTCCCTCTTCAATTCCTTGGTCAAACCTACGGTGCTTTATGGTTCTACTATTTGGGGGTCATGCCTTTTGGATTCTAATTGGGCCTCTATTAAGCGTGTTCAGACTATCTTCCTCTAGTGTATCATCAGATGTCATTGGTCTACCTCTCATAGCATCATTCTGGTTGAGTTCGGGATCATTCCTTTAGATTGGGGGCCATATTTGATCTGTTTGGTTTATTCATTGCCTCCGTTGTTTTTCAAACTCCAATGATAGTCACAATAGATATTCCTACATGGCCTATTTTTCTTAAGTGGTGCTTGCCAAGTTAGACCCTTCCTCCAAAGCCTATTGTTGGTATGCCCAGGACTCATCCCTTTTAGGTTCCATTGGGATTGACATTGATCGCCTCCCACCCTATCAGTTCTCACTTGATGCTCTAGCTCACCTCCTCCCTTCCAGATAGGAGTCGAAAAGACATGTCAGACTTGACATATATAGGCAGTATATCACCATGACTTGGATCAACCTATAGGAGGTCTACGCCTGAGGAAGGCTTTTTATGCTGAGCACTTTCTAGACATTCAAGATGGGATTATTGTTTGTCCTAGATACTTATCTCAGCATTGGTGCCACGCTCTTCGCATCACGCTAGGCATCTTTCAGGGTTAGATCTCACTACCTTCAGGCATAAACAGACCATCACATTGACAAAGATGGTTAGATTTGCAGGTTATGCACCCTGGCCAAGACTGAGACTGAGACACACTTCATCTTCTACTATCCTACTTACTATGAGATCAGAGGGAGATTCTACTACTTATTCAGAGGGTGCAGTTCCTTGACTGCTTTCTTCAGCTACAACCGATTAGAGATGCCTGACACTTTATCTTTGTGAGACTGTACAGCTCCGTGAGGATACTCCATAGCTTCTTTTCCCCTAGAGAAAGATATCTAATCAGCTCATTATGACCTTCTTCTCGCCCTCATCTCCATTAAAGGGGGTGACGAGGCCTCACAATGCCTCCACTATCAGTCACTCTAGATCCATGAGACCCCGCAACACATTTACCTATCAATGACACATCTCCAACAGCTCACAGCAACGGCCCAGGGTTCCTGCTCATCTGGATCAGTATCCTTCAGTGTTGGATTTCTTTCTACCTGAAAATGATCCTTAGTCCTTCTCTTGTGTTTGTTCTTCTTGCTTGCTATTTCTTGTTCTCTTCTATCTTTTTTCACTTTTTCTTTCTTTCATGGCCATTTTTTGGTGGTCTGTTGGTTCACTTTTCCTTTTGTTGTACCTTTCCAGTCCCTTAGACCCTTGTTGGTCTCTTGTTGGACATTAATAAATCTATCTTATCTTATCTACATAAATAGGATGTATGATTTATTTCTTAACTTATATAATCTATGTTATTTTGTCATATGTCTTATATGATAAGTATTACCAAGAATGTGAAATTCAATATGTTCTAATTTTACATAAATTTATTCCTTTTATTTGTTCTTTATTAAGAGAATTTATTTTTAGTATTTACATCATTTTTTAAAATATTTTTGTATAGAATTTTTTAATTATATTATTGGCCTTTTTAATATTCATATTTATTAGTTAATGTCAATTGTAAATAAAAATAGGATAAAAATTTATCATATTTTAAAATAAATTAGGTATAAAATAATATTGTGTATTTGACAATTGAACAAAATATTTGTTAAAATAATAATAACAAAATATAGAGTTAGGAAATTGTTTAATCAATGAGCAAGGAAAAGCAAGTTTACCATGAATAAACTCAAAGCTATGAGCATTCACCAAAGCACAATGAAACAAGGAGACAAGATTTTGAAGGGGGAAAAGCATAAAAAAACCCTCATGATATTAATGAATGTGGCAAAAATAATGCTTAAGAATGTGTGTGTGTGTGTGTGTGTGTGTGTGTGAGAGAGAGAGAGAGAGAGAGAGAGAGAGAGAGCAAAGCTCATACAATAATCAATAAGAAGAAGAATCTCATTTTTGAGAATGAAAGAGAAGAGTCATCTCTTAATAGAGATGTGAGAAAGGAGTTACATTGTAACTCCCAATTCTGTGTATGCCACATTTCACTAATGTGTGAGACAAGTGTAGGATTCCTCATAAGGAGGAATATTTATTTTCCTTAATAAAAGAAATTACAAATATTACATGTCCTCCCACTTGGACTAGAGGATGAATACAATAGGATACTTTGGTTTATCCTTAAATACATAAATTAACAAGGAAAGATTAAATTCTAACACCCCCCTTTAATCTTTACTTGGGGTAATTACATCAATAGGTATCAAACCCAAATGTTTACAATGAATTTGAGATGTTTCTTTTGAAAGAGTCTTCACTAGGATATCTTTGGCTTGATCATCTTGCATGTCTTCAACTTGTGCTTTGGAGCTTGAATGGTACATAGGACTTTTGGTAAAGTGAATAGCATGTTGAGGAGAGCCGAAATCTTTAAGAGACCATTGAAATTCTTGAGATGTATTTGTACATTCTAAATGTTCATTTCCCATAGAAAATAGAGATGAAGATGGATCAACACTTGAGCCTGCAATAAGGAAAAAAACACTAGTAGAGTGCCCATTATTGGGATCACCTAGTGTTGAATCAGTAACACTTTGGAAAAAATCATATTGTGAATCATGGGTCATAGAATCATAAATGCAATCTTTAGTTGCATAAACCAAATTTGTAACATGCTCATCAGAATGTGAATCATGAGTCATAGAATCAGAAATGCAATTGTTAGTTGCATAAGACAAATTTGTAGTGTATTCATCATAATATGAAGCATTAATATGAGAGTTAATATAAGCATCATTATCATTAACCTCCATAGCAATCATAGGATTAGTACTATCATCAACAATTTTATCTTGAGTAATAAACATATCTTGTAAAGTAACATCAAGAAAGTTAGATATAATTTCCTCTTCTTGGTCAAACATATCATCAACATGAGAGCAAGGAGGAGTAAATAGATTATTACCATTATCATTATCATCACTGCTAGGAGGAACAAAATCATTAGGACTGTCATTACTATCTTCATGTTCATCATTATCCTTTTGAAGAGTATCAGTATTATCCTTAATGTTAGGAGCAGAAACATAAGTATGGTTATCTTTCAAATCAGGAACATAAAGCACATCATGTAATTTACCATTTGGAATAGAAATATTACCAGTTCCTTTAACTTGAAAACAATAATTATCAGCTAAAGAAACAAGAGTATGCATAGAATCAGGTTGCAAAGAATCAAAGACTTCCTTATGGGATTGAACATGTTGAGATGCATTACTATCAATATTCCATTTAGGTGGTTTAGAAGCATTAAAACTAACAATAAAAGTAGAATGAGATTGATTTCCATTAGGTTTGCCATTTGAGTAATTTTGAGAATTACGTTGATCATCTTTTTGTTTCTTAAAATAGTTATGAACTAAGTGACCATCTTTACCACAATAGGTGCAATGAGGCCTATTTGATTGATTATTACTATGATAGTTATTGGAAGGCCTAGAATTATTAATATTGTTAGATCTTTGATAATTTTGATTATTATTTGAATTATTAGTGTTGTTAGGTCTTTGACAATTTTGATTATTTTGATTAGTGTTAGAAGATCTATTATTATTATGAGATTGAGAGACATATGCATGTTCGTGAGTTTTACGTATGCCAAACTGAATTAAATTAGCTTCCTCTTGACGCAACATATTTTGAAAGATAACATAAGTTAGTTGAGATGCTAAAGAAGGAATAGCTAATTGAGAGTAAATGTTTGTAATAAACTGTTGGAACTGTCTAGGCAAACATTTACAAATAATAATATGAATTATTCTTAAATCAGAAAGAGGAACTTGTAAACCAGTTAGCAAAACTTTAATGGAGTCAAACTTAAGTAGAAAGTCATCAACAGAGTTGAAGTTAGTATACCTGAGGTCTTCAAGTTGGTCTTGAAGTTGGATTTTTCAAGTTTCATCTGCACTATCATAAGTATTTTTCAAGATGTCCCAAGCCTGATGGGCTTCTGTACAGGTAGAAATTAAAACATATAGTTCGAGACTTAGGAAAATTTTGATTAAGCCAAGTGCTTCCTCATTTTTTGTCTGCCAAGCAATTTGGTCAACTTGAGGAGCAGAGGTTGCGGGTTTCGAACTTGCATCAGTTGCAATCTCTAAAATGTGTCTAAATCTAAAGATAAAGGTCATGTGCATTTTCCAAGCATGATAGTTTGTACTAGTTAATTTGATTTCTGGCATCAGGGTAGTCATGATGAAATACGAAGATCTAAACTAGAAAAAATAGAAAAATCTTAACATGAAACAAAAAAGAACTTAAAGCAAACTATACGCACTTGCATGCATTAGCAGAAAGCTATAACAACTTATGCCAAAGAGGCATGTAAGGAAAAAGTAATAGCTAGAGGGAAAAAACTAAAACTAAAAGGACTAAAGGATCTCGGTTATGCTGTTATTGATTAACAGGTAACACAAGGATCTTGAAGCAAGCAAATGAAAGAAAAACAAAAAAATGAACAGCACAAACTTGCTAAACAGACAAGTTAAGGAACAGAAAACAAAAAACTAACTTAGAGATGAACTTGCAAAAAATGATTAGGAACTGATAGACGTTAAAAATAAATAAAGTTACAACCTGCAAAGAAACGTTAGCAAAAAAACCAATAAAAAGAATGTGGGGTTAGAATCTAAAAAAAACACTAGAATATCTTTTATATATATAAAAAAATTAAGTAAAATTACAAATTAATTAAAAAAAGATATAGCAAATACCAAAACCTAAAAAATAAATTATTTTATTTCTAAAATATACAAAGTAACCCTTTTTAGTTAACCAAAATTGATAAGAAACAAACAACTTTGATTTTAAAAGGAAACAAACTGACATAAAAGGAACTTTTTAATTACTAAATTAAAAAAACTAAAGAGATATCTAAAAAAATTTTATATAAGAAACATTTAAATAAAACAAAGGAAAGAAAACTAATTACCAAGAATATACGAAGCCTTAATAGCATAAAGAAAACATGCAACATTAACATGCAGCAAAGAGGGAAAAAAAAATGAAAGAGGCCGATTGAATGTAATAACAAACCCCTCACAAATCGGAATCAATAGTCGAAGAAAAAGATTAAGTGAGAAACCTGCAACTTGGTTAGATGAACACAAACAGAATGCAACCGTTAACTAAGAAAGAACAAATATGAAGTACGGTGAGGCTGCTAAAAAAAATACTTTCAAACCCCAATTGATAAACTATATATATTAACACCAAAGAAAAAATTCCCTTTGTATAAACTACCAAATCCGAAGTGCTTCCTCCTTTCAATCATCAGCTATAATGAAGAAGGATCCGCTATAATGAAGAACGATCCCTTCATGATACGAAGACAACACTAATTCACCACCACTCGATGCAAAGAAGAGACATGGGCAAGATGTGAAGTGCCTAGTAGACGGCCGATATCACCACCGAGTAAACAACAACAAATGCACTTAGTCAAAAAAGTAGTTTGGGCTGAGCAGATATACCCTGCTAATATGCAGATAAGGTGGCCCAAATGGGAGAATTTGAAGCACAAGACAAACACAGAGTCAAATGAAAAAAAACCCCGAACCAAAAAGGAAATGCACAGCCCAAAGAGTACAGTACTGCAATCTGAATTGCTAGCACAGGGCAAGGGGACGACTTACTAAGCAGGGGCAGCTGCTGGAGTAGCAGCAAGACACGACTACAAGAATGGAATAGGTGGGCGAGAGAGATCTGAGCAAGAACGACATGCAATGCAATGGAATGGGCTCAAAGCAACCATAGAGGAAGGAAGACAGTGATGGAAGGCAACTTGAGTTGAATGATCTGAGTTTTATGATGCAAAGAGACAACACATGCAAACAGGACTCAAAAAATGCTCAAGGAGGTTGAGATGAAGTGAAGCGGTTGAAAGAGATTCATAGAGGCAAAAACAAAGAGCAAGGGCCAGAGCTAAGAGGAGGAACCGAAAAAAGACCAGACAAAAACAAAAAAAAAATGATAATGCAAGGGTTTGTTGTAAGGGGAAGCTTGCGGCAAGAAGAGTAGAAGGGTGAAGCAGTAAACGATAAAAAATGATCAAGCACCGATGATACACAATGAGTCTAAAGAAAATACAAATATCGATGAAGCAAAATAAAATGATCATGATTCAGATACGAAAAACATAGATGCGACTATGCTATTTTACACACTGCTATTAGCTTGAATCGACACCAAAGAAAACTACCCAGACTAGAATAAACGAACCCTTTAAATAGCGAACAAAGAAATAGAAAAAAATGATAAAGGAGATGTGACTACAAGACAAGATTACACTGATCTACTAATGAATATCTTTGTTAAATAAAATAGTACCCTCGTTCGATCCAAAGGCTCAAAGTAGCCACAGAGGGATAGATAAGGGCTCAAGACAACCAAAGAGGTTACGTCCATTGGTGCTTGAAACAACATACAAAAGCGAGCAAACAAAACTGATCCGTAAAAAAATTACTGAATATCGCAAAGAACGGGAGAGAATAAAATAGGTATTCTGTAATTTAAGAACTTGACATAGCATTAAATGCAAACAATAAGGCACAAATGAACGCATGCAGTAGGAAAAAAAATGCCTGAAATGAGAATCATCAAAGCAAAATATGCATGCAAAGGAAAATGAGACCAAGAATAGAAAATAATGATTCTAATTTTTTTTAAACGCATGTAGGGAGGATAACAGAGTAATGAAATAAAAAGCGCATACAACTGGAATTAGAAACAAGGGTAAAGAATAAACTTTTAAATTCTTTAAATTCTTTTAATATTAACAATATTAAATTTGGATATTAAGATTTTTGAGGTATAAAAAAATTATATTTTTTCCTTACCAAAAAGAATATCCAAACCTACACAAACCAAATCAATCCAATAGGAAAACTGGGTTTGGTGGTAAACCAGTCAAACCCAAATTTTTTTTTGATTTTATTCTCTTAATTTCAATTTTTTCTCTCTCAAGAGTCTCTGAAATTGGAGTGCTCCAAGATATGGTAACTCCTTCACCTACACACTCAAAACATGATTAAACCAACTTGTTCTGATACCATGTTAAAATAATAATAACAAAATATAGAGTTAGGAAATTGTTTAATCAATGAACAAGGAAAAGCAAGTTTACCATGAATAAACCCAAAGCTACGAGCATTCACCAAAGCACAATGAAACAAGGAGACAAGATTTTGAAGGGGGAAAAGCATAAAAAAACCTCCGTGATATTAATGAATGTGGCAAAAATAATGCTTAAGAATGAGAGAGAGAGAGAGAGAGA
Source organism: Chamaecyparis obtusa (assembly GCA_027943335.1). Lineage (NCBI taxonomy): Eukaryota > Viridiplantae > Streptophyta > Pinopsida > Cupressales > Cupressaceae > Chamaecyparis > Chamaecyparis obtusa. The sequence continues at coordinate 11,193 of BSBK01008930.1, forward strand.
GAGAGAGAGAGAGAGAGAGAGAGAGAGCAAATCTCATACAATAATCAATAAGAAGAAGAATCTCATTTTTGAGAATGAGAGAGAAGAGTCATCTCTTAATAGAGATGTGAGAAAGGAGTTACATTGTAACTCCCAATTCTGTGTATGCCACATTTCACTAGTGTGTGAGACAAGTGTATGATTCCTCATAAGGAGGAATATCTATTTTCCTTAATAAAGGAAATTACAAATATTACATGTCCTCCCACTTGGACTAAAGGACAAATACAATATGATACTTTAGTTTATCCTTAAATACATAAATTACCAAGGAAAGATTAAATTCTAACAATATTGTTTAGCTAGATGATGACATTTATATCTATGTCTGGTACATTATAAATCATATAACAAAATTTATCTCATTTTCAAGAACAAACTTTTCCCCTAAAGAAAAATTATTCACCATAACCATAAAAGAATAGATATAAATATACTCTTGGAAAAACTAAATGCAATAAAGTACCTTTCCCTTTCAAATAAACAATATATATATAAGGCTACCTAGCTTTATCTTTAGATAAAAGTTAATTAAATTTTACACAACTATATCAATTCAAAATGAAGAAAATTATATTTTTGTCCAATACATTATAAACTATTTAATAAAATTTTTCCTCTCTTGGAATTAAAACTTCTCCCCTTATGAAAATTTATTTACTATAAGAATAAAAGACACACATATATGAAAAAATGTGGACAACACAATATCTTTTGTTTTTCAATAAACAATATGTTTTACCTTCAAATAAATAACAAAAAGTACCTTTTATTTTTCACTAATATGCTTTACATTTTACCTTAGATTAAATAACAGTTAAATATTATGAATTGATATTGACATTGATATTCACATTTTAAAATAAATTAGGTATAAAATAATATTGTGTACTTGAAAATTGAACAAAATATTGGTCAACTAGATGATTGAATTTATATTTATGTCTAGTACATTGTAAGCTTTATAATAGAATTGACTTGTTCTATGGATAAAACTTCTCTCCTTGTGATAATTTATTCACTATAATTATAAAAGACATGATATAAATATATTTCTAGAAAAAAAGACAACTAAAAACTACCATTCCTTTTGCAATAAACAATATACATATGAGACTATCTAGTTTTACATTTAGATAAACGTTGATAAATGTTTAACACAACTATGTCAGTTCATAATGTTTATCTAGATGGTGATATTTTTACTTATGTATGGTACATTATAAATTACATAACAAAATTTATCTTCTTTTGAAGAATAAACTTCTTCCCCAAAGAAAAATTACTCGCCATAACCATAAAAGAAATAGATATAAATATACTCTTGGAAAAACTAAATGCAATAAAGTACCTTTCCCTTTCAAATAAATAATATATATACAAGGCTGCCTAGCTCTATTTTTAGATAAAAGTTAATTAAATTTTACACATAGATTAGCTGATACAATAGAGGCCAGAGAGAAGCTATTTGCGGATACTATTGAGAGATTGAGACGAACATTAGATGTTTTGGATCAGACCTTAGCTTCATCCACCACCTTTCCCAATAGGGATAGGGTGAACATTATTAGAGATGATTTGTTGCGTATGATTGGCACAATTAAATCATACAACCCATATGATACTATCAACATTGATAGATTCTATGGGTATGTGCAAGATCATGAGGGGAAAACAGTGGCAATGTGAAAAATATTCACTTTTCACTCATCCAAAAGCGCATGAAAATGTTTGTTGACTTTTTAGTAAGCCTGGGTGTCAGTACACCTAGGCAAACTTGACACCAAAGCACAGGCTTAATCGGGTACCCAAAACCTGTGGTATAAATCAAAACCCGCAATCCATTTTCCTCATTTCTCCTCACGTTTTGGGTTTGGAAAATGGATGCAAATATCATATACACAATATTTTTGGGTATCTGATTTTTGCAACAAAAAATTTGATCTCCGCAGTATACGATAAGTAAATTCTTTGTAGATTTTGATTGTTTTATTTCATTTTGATGCTAAATGTAGTTTTTTTGGTTGAAATAGGGTTTTGTATTTATTTTTGTAATAATATATGAAATCAAATTGAAATTAGATATTTTTTTAATTTAATCAGGCATGGCTGACAAAAATGAAGAAAATAACCCTCCTGCACCAAATAACGATCCCCAAAATAATCCCCCATCTCAAAACCCTCGATCTTTAGAAGATTTGATACAAGATAATTTGAAAACAATAGGAGGTTTCCAAAACACATATTAGAATATACCTACATTAGGTCCCATGCTTGCCACATTAAATACTATTGTTGAGAATATTGACACACTCACGCAGCAACATAATGCTGCTCTTCATTAGCGTGATGATATGCAAGCCCAATTTGATGACGGGCTTGACCATGATGGGATTGCGACCCTTAATATAAGTAAGGAAGATATAGCCTCTCTTTTTGTGAATCCTAAAACCAGATTACAAGTTGACCCCAAAAAGCCCAAATTATCAATAAAATGGTGCACAAATGAAGCAATGTGCACACACTTTTGGGATCGGTGGTGGATGGTTTTTGATAAACCACCCCATAGCAATTTGGAGCTCCCTTTCTATTTCCTTAAAAAATTGTATGCTGAGTTTGTGCTTGGTCACAATGTTAATTATTGGAGTATGAGGCCCAACATAGGCGTAGGTGGAGGAGCTCCTCAGACTAGGCCATTTCCCCAATGCAAAAAGGCCACTACCTTTGTCCCCCCCACTGATGTCGCACCCCCTCCTTGAGTGCAGCATCCCGATATCATTGCAAAGGCTGCCTCATAGACTATTAGGTCCATTCATTTGCTGAGTGATCAGTTGATCACGCAGAAAAGGTCAGTGTTGCCTCCTGGTGTGGATGATGCTGGTGCATCAACATCTCATCGGAGTTCACATGTATGCAAGCCCCATATTTGCATTATATGCAAGAATATGTGCCTCAGACCGCTTACTGATGATGATACATATCAATATGTTATTGATGAGGAGGATGTAGGAGATGCAGCTACAGACACTGCAACACCTCATGGAGCATCTACATCTCATGAGAGTGCTCAAGAGGTGTACGCAGAGCCATGGACTCCTGTTGATACGGTAAGAGTAAACATTATGAATAAATTTGTCACATGACTTATTTAATTTATTTATTTAGATTAGTTTTAATAATTGCATGCACTTATGTATATATATTTTTTCCATTTATGTTCAGTTGATGACACAGGAGGAGTTGAGACAGGTGGATGAGTCCACAGCTTCAGCCATTTCATTTGGCCTTGATGCCTATACGGTATATTATAAATTATGTACCCATTAGTTTTTTTTATATCATTTGGTGTACATGCTTAAATCTCTATCAATTAGAGCAAGAAAATTCATACATTTACTAATATATTGTCATCTTATTGTACTCTTGCAGGCTACAATTGATGTCAGTGGGGGGCACGAGAGGGTTCCTTCATTAGGAGTTGACAAAGGAAAGGTAATTAATTATTTAAGATTAATTATGCATGAATATGTATGCCACTTGTGTGTAATAATAAATATTTTACTTGAATTTATTGTATAGGGTGTGGCTATTGATGATGTTTTGACATGGGTTCGGGAGCCTAGGCTGACATGCATCTCGATTCAGAGTGATAGCCCGATTGTACATAGAATTTTACATATTGTTATTTGTATTTTGTAACCAGGGTTGTTTCTTATAGCAGGAAAAAATAGGTTTTAAAGGGGACCCGAAAACCAAGGTTGTTATGATGAAGTACATTTATATATAATTGACAATACTTTTACTCTCATAGGTTACTCCTAGTGTGAGGGAGGGCCCACGAGAATCTTTCATATCTTTGTTGACCTAGCTCACTATTCCAAAGGAGGGATCACTAGATGTAAGTTTTAATTTTAGTTCAAATCATCATATTTTGTAGATTTATTACTATATGTTGCACCACTCTACTAATATCATTATTGCAAATATATATTTATAGGTCAGAGTTGGTATTGTTGGCATGGTCCCTTCGCTACCAAGGACTTATGGTAGGACACCTGATCATGGTAGGCAATCGAGAGCCCAGGTATAGATATTTGTATTTAGTTATAATTTTAATTAAATTAGTGTTTGAATTATGAATTATATATATATATATATATATAGATGTACAAATTATATAAAGTAAGCAATATAACTTGGGTTTGAACTTATTTTTTTATGCAGGATCAATCAGAGCCAAACACTTCTTCAAAGAGGCTACATTTTGATGATCCCCCTATGACATAGGATGTAGTTTTAGTTTTGTGGTCATTTAGAGATGCCGCTTGGCACATTTTGAGATGGCATAAATGCCACATTGTACACCTTGAAACATTGATTTTGTAGACATTTTGAAATGGCATGTGCCATATTTGTATATGGAGATACTTTTGATACATTTGATACTTTCTATATATAGAACATGTTCATTTTTATGTTATATTTGTGTCATCTTTTGTATACATATTTATTATTCATGTTTATGGAATTGAATGGTGAAGTTATATCTTGACTATGATTATCATTATGATTTAAATTATATCTTATTGAAGTTACATTTGTTTTTCTCTACTTTGGAATACCTTGTTCATGGAGCTTATTATATTTGAGGTTTAACTTCTATAGATTTCCTATGTTCTTATGTTTCATACCATTATATATACTCACTTGAGCCACATAGTACTACATTCTTTCAATACTATGTATATACTCACTATGTATATAACTCATTATATTGGGGTTTACTAAATCCACAGAGAAATGTAGCACGTGTTGTTAGGTCACTTGGGTCGAGCATGGTCGCAAGCATTCTAGTGACTCCGTGGGTGGAACAGGGTTTTCAGTAGCATTTACCTAGCCAACCGAAGTCGATGGAGCAGACGGTTCGATGCCATGACAGACGGTTTGAAAGATACACTACTGAGCTACTTTCAACTGACCCTCACTCCAAGTTTTGGCATCAACTGAGATCGCCTTGCCAAATGCAAATGAAGTTGAATCATCCAAAACTGAGAGAGGTTATTGTAGACCTCGGAATCATGATCCCATAGCCCCTAATGGTTTATCGATAGCTCTCATGAGGTCTGAGATACGAGCCTTGGAAGATCACTGCCCAATCGTGCTTAGTGCACCTTGGGGTCACTTGGGTCGAGCATGGTCATGAGTGTTCCAATGACTCCGTGGGTGGAATGGGGTTATCAATGGTGTTTAACTAGCCAATTGAAGCCGATGGAGTAGACAGTTTGATGCTAGGATGGACGGTTTGAAAGATACATTGCTAAGCTACTTTCAACTGACCCTCACTCCAAGTTTTGGCATCGACTAAGATCGTCTTGCCAAATGCAAACAAAGTTGAATCGCCCAAAATTGAGAGAGGTTATTGTAGACCTCAGAATCATGATATCGTAGCCCCTAATGATTTGTCAATACTCTCATGAGGTCTGAGATACAAGCCTCGGAAGATCGCTGCCCAATTGTGCTTAGTGCACCTTGGGGTCACTTGGGTCGAGCATGGTCTCGAGCATTCTAGTGACTCCGTGGGTGGAATGGGGTTGTCAGTGGCATTTAATCGGCCAATCAAAGTTGATGGAGCAGAGGATTCAATCCTAGGATAGACGGTTTGAAAGATACAATACTGAGCTACTTTCAACTGACCCTCACTGCAAGTTTTGGCATCAACTGAGATCACCTTGCCAAATGCAAACGAAGTCGAATTGCTCAAAACTGAGAGAGCTTATTGTAGACCTCAAAAACATGATCCTGTAACCCCTAATAGTTTGTCAATACCTCTCACGAGGTCTGAGATATGAGCCTCGAAAGATCGCTACCCAATCGTGCTTAGTGCACCTTGGGGTCACTTGGGTCGAGCATGGTCGCGAGCATTCTAGTGACTCTGTGGGTGGAACGAGGTTGTCAGTAGTATTTACCTAGCCAACCAGATCTGATGGAGCAGACGGTTCGATGCCAGGATGGACGGTTTGAAAGATACACTGTTGAGCTACTTTCAATTGACCCTCACTACAAGTTTTGACATCGATTGAGATCGCCTTGCCAAATGCAAATGAAGTCGAATCACCCAAAACTAAGAGAGGTTATTATAGACCTCAGAATATTGTAGAGGTTATTTTATACAACATTGTTTGACTTACCTCCACATAATGTTTAGGATGTGGAGTGTCGTCTCAATTCCCAACTCTCAACTTCAAGACATCCTTCACATTTGGTGACACTCTTGAGTTAGCATCCCAAAATTCTTGAATTTCATCCTTGACAAAATTTGTTAGCTTCTTATCAAAACATGGAAGTCTCCCACCATAAGCCCATGTATCAATTTGAAGCAGATCATCAAGTCTTTCTCTTCTTGCAAGTGCTCTACCCAAATTTTTACGGTCTATATTGAAGTCAACACAAGTTTGTCTCATCAATTGATCCTTTCTCAATTGATGACTTACTAAGGAGGTTGTAATAACCCTCCGAGAAAATCTCTTGTCTTTTTCTCTACTAGTCTTCCCAATGCTATTGAGAGCACTGAAAAGATTCTTCACAACAATGACATTTCTCTCCATTTTCTTGTTCACACGAATCTTCAATTTCACAAGCACAGATCTCATCTTTTTCATCTTTAACAACTGCACAAAAATTTGACATTGCTCAACCAATGTCTTGTTTCTAAAAAAATGATCATAAAGTCTTGAAGCCCACAACCTAATGGTTCTATGTGACCTCTTTCCTTCCCAATTATTCATAATGTTCTCCTCAATTTCAATTAACCATTTAGGTGTTCTTGAAAGCCCCGAATTTGAAGATTGATTATCTTTATTGCAAGGGACTTCATTTCACATATAATTTAGAGATGTGTAACGTTCATGTGGTTCTTGTGCAACATTTTCATTCTCCAAGTCTACATTTTCAATCTCCATCTGTACATTTTCATCTTCATTCCATTCATTGTCATTCCCCAAATCTACATTTTCATTCACAAAATTAATTTCCATATTATTTTCAAATTCAACATCCTCTTCACTTGCAACTACATTTATGGGGTCACCTTGATTAATGTTTAAAATACCTTCTTTCCTTCTTCGGTGATTTTCCCTATCTTTTTCCCTATATGCTTGAATTTATTCATTCGTCACCTTCCTCTTCCGTTTAGCCTTTTGAGGATTGTTGCTTCCCATGGTGAGACCACAAGTTGACAAAAAATAAAAAATGGACACCAAATCACATTTTTTTTCCCGCAACCCATGAAAAAGTCTGGAATCCCGTGCTTCTCTGGTTTGTGGGGACAGGGAATATTTTTGACAAATATGACCAGTAAAAAATCGGGTACCTAATATTTCCAGGCAGATGAAAAAAAGGGCGAGAGCAAATGAAAAAATTGAACTTTCACATATAAAATGGGGTATATAATATATATATATATATATATATATATATATATATATATATAATGTATATTATATATATACTAATGTATTATATGTACTAATGTATATATATATATATATATATATATATATATATATATATATATATATATATATATATATATATAATGTATATTATATATATACTAATGTATATATATCTATATATAATATATATATATATATATATAATGTATTCAAAAAAATACCTGCATAGTTGATTTGATGACAGATAGTTTCAACCCAAGTCCTCTTGAAAGTATCCAGCACAAGATTTTGCTACAGACTCCTTCTAATGTCGGGGGTCTGACTATACTGAATAAGGCTCCATGACCACTTCTGACACATTTGAACACTCAAGTGTGTCTGAAGGGGTCATAGGACCCCTTAAGACACACTTGAGCATTCCAATGTGTCCATAGGGGTCATGGGGACTTCCTAGGGGTCCTAACGCGTGATAAGGAATACTAGGACCCCTAGGAAGTCCTCATTTTCCCTTCTGTCACATTTGAATGCTCAAGTGTGTCCGAAGGGGTCGTAGGAGCCCTTAAGACACACATGAGCATTCCAATGTGTCCATAGGGGTCATCGGGACTTCCTAGGGGTCCTAATACTTCCTAAGGGTCCTAATGCGTGATAAGGCATACTAGGACCCCTAGGAAGTCCCCATGACCCATTTTGACAAATTTGAACACTCAAGTGTGTTCGAATGGGTCGTAGGACCTCTTAAGACATACTTGAGCATTCCAATGTGTCCATATGGGTCATGCGGACTTCCTAGGGGTCCTAACGTGTGATAAGGCGTACTAGGACTCCTAGGAACTCCCCATAACCCCTTTTGACATATTTGAATGCTCAAGTGTGTCTAAAGGGGTCGTAGGCCACATTAAGACACACTTGATGTGTCTAATGTGTCCATAGGGGTCATGCGGACTTCCTAGGGGTCCTAACATGTGATAAGGTACACTAGGACCCCTAGGAAGTCCCCATGACCCCTTTTGACACATTTGAATGCTCAAGTCTGTTCGAAGGGGTTGTAGGACACCTTAAGACACACTTTATGTTTCTAATGTATCCATAGGGGTCATGCCTACTTCCTAGGGGTCCTAACACGTGATAAGGCATACTAGGACCCCTAGGAAGTCCCCATGACCCCTTTTGACACATTTGAATGCTCAAGTGTGTCTGAAGGGGTCGTAGGACACCTTAAGACACACTTGATGTGTCTAATGTGTCCATATGGGTCATGCAAACTTCCTAGGGGTCCTAACGCATGATAAGGCATACTAAGATCCCTAGGAAGTCCTCATGACCCCTTTTGACACATTTGAATGCTCAAGTGTGTCCGAAGGGGTCGTAGGACCCCTTAAGACACACTTGAGCATTCCAATGTGTCCATAGGGGTCATGTGGACTTTCTAGGGGTCCTAACGCGTGATAAGACATACTAGGACCCCTAGGAAGTTGCCATGACCCCTTCTACCACATTTGAATGCTCAAGTGTGTTTAAAGGGGTCGTAGGACCCCTTAAGACACAGTTGAGCATTCTAATGTGTCCACAGGGGTCATGGGGACTTTCTAGGGGTGCTAGTACTTCCTAAGGGTCCTAACATGTGATAAGGCATACTAGGACCCATAAGAGGTCCCCATGACCCCTTTTGATAGATTTGAACACTCAAGTGTGTCCGAAGGGGTCATAGGACTACTTAAGACACACTTGAGAATTTCAATGTGTCCATAGGGGTCATGCAGACTTCCTAGGGGTCCTAACGTGTGATAAGGCATACTAGGAACCCTAGGAAGTCCCCATGACCCCTTTTGACACATTTGAATGATCAAGTATGTCTGAAGGGGTCGTAGGACACCTTAAGACACACTTGATGTGTCTAATGTGTCCATAGGGGTCATGTGGACTTCCTAGGGGTTCTAACATGTGATAAGGCATACTAGGACCCCTAGGAAGTCCCCATGACCCCTTTTAAAACATTTGAATGATCAAGTGTGTCCGAAGGGGTCGTAGGACACCTTAAGACACACTTGATGTGTTTAATGTGTCCATAGGGGTCATGCGAACTTCCTAGGGGTTGTAACATGTGATAAGGTGTACTAGGACCCATAGAAAGTCCCCATGACCCCTTTTGATACATTTGAACACTCAAGTGTGTCAGAAGGGGTCGTAGGACACCTCAAGATACACTTGATGTGTCTAATGTGTCCATAGGGGTCATGCGGACTTCCTAGGGGTCCTAACATGTGATAAGGTGTAGTAGGACCCCTAGGAAGTCCCCATGAAAACTATTGACACATTTGAATGCTCAAGTGTGTCCAAAGGGGTCGTAGGACCCCTTAAGACACACTTGAGCATTCCAATGTGTCCATATGTGTCATGTGGACTTCCTAAGGGTCTTAACATGTCATAAGGTGTACTAGGACCCCTAGAAAGTCCCCATGACCCCTTTTGACATATTTGAATGCTCAAGTGTGTCCGAAGGGATCGTAGGACACATTAAGACACACTTGATTTGTCTAATGTGTCCATAGGGGTCATGTCAAATTCCTAGGGTTCCTAACGCATGATAAGGTGTACTAGAACCCCTAGGAAATCCCCACGACCCCTTTTTACACATTTGAATGCTCAAGTGTATCCGAAGGGGTTGTAGGACACCTTAAAAAACACTTGATCTATCTAATGTCTCCATAGCGGTCATGCAAACTTCCTAGGGGTCCTAACGTGTGATACAACGTACTAGGACCTCTAGGAAGTCCCTATGACCCCTTTTGACACATTTGAATGCTCAAGTGTGTCTAAAAGTGTTTTAGGATACCTTAAGACACATGTGATGTGTCGAAGGTGTCCATAGGGGTCATGGGGACTTCCTAGGGGTCCTAATGCGTGATAAGGCATACTAGGACCCCTAGGAAGTCCCCATGACCCTTTCGATCAATTTTGAATGCTCACGTGTGTCTGAAGGGGTAGTAGGACCCCTTAAGACAAACTTGAGCATTCCAATGTGTCCATAGGGATCATGCGGACTTCCTAGAGGTCCTAACGCGTGATAAGGCATACTAGGATGCCTAGGAAGTCCCCGTGACCCCTTCTGCCACATTTGAAAGCTCAAGTTTGTCTGAAGGGGTTGTAGGACACCTTAAGACATAGTTGAGAATTTCAATGTGTCCATAGGGGTCATGGGGACTTCCTAGGGGTCCTAGTAATTCTTAAGGGTCCTAACATGTGATAAGGTGTACTAGGACCCCTAGGAAGTCCCCATGACCCCTTTTGACACATTTAAACACTCAAGTGTGTCCGAAGGGGTCCTAGAACCGCTTAAGACACACTTGAGCATTCCAATGTGTCCATAGGATTCATGCGGACTTCGTAGGGTTCCTAACGCATGATAAGGCAAACTAGGAACCCTAGGAAGTCACCATGACCCCTTTTGACACATTTGAATGCTCAAGTGTGTCTAAAGGGGTCATAGGACATCTTAAAACACACTTGATGTGTCTAATGTGTCCATAGGGTCATGCGGACTTCCTAGGGGTCCTAACATGTGATAAGGCATACTAGGAACCCTCGAAAGTTGTCATGACCCCTTTTGACACATTTGAATGTTTTGGTGTGTCCAAAGGGGTCATAGGACACTTTAAGACACACTCTATGTGTCTAATGTGTCCATAGGGGTCATGTGGACTTCCTATGGGTCCTAATGCATGATAAGGCATACTAGGACCCATACGAAGTCTCCCTAACCCCTTTTGACACATTTGAACACTCAAGTGTGTCAAAAGGGGTCATAAGACACATTAAGACACACTTGATGTGTCTAAAGTGTCCATAGGGGTTATAGGGACTTGCTAGGGATCATAACATGTGATAAAGCATACTAGGACCCCTAGGAAGTCCCCATGACCTCTTCTATCACATGTGAATGCTCAAGTGTGTCTGAAGGGGTCGTAGGACACCTTAAGACACACTTGAGCATTGTAATGTGTCTATAGGGGTCATGCAAACTTCCTAGGGGTCCTAACGTGTGATAAGGTGTACTAGGACCCCTAGGAAGTATCCATGACCCCTTTTGACACATTTGAATGCTCAAGTGTGTTCGAACGGGTCGTAGGACCCATTAAGACACACTTGATTTGTCTAATGTGTCCATAGGGGTCATGCAGACTTCCTAGGGGTCCTAACATGTGATAAGGCATCCTAGGATACCTAGGAAGTCCCCATGACCCCTTTTGATACATTTGAGCACTCAAGTGTGTCTAAAGGGGTTGTAGGGGTCATGCGGACTTCTTAGGGGTCCTAATGTGTTATAAGGTGTACTAGGACCCCTAGGAAGTCCCCATGATCCCTTTGATAGATTTGAATGCTAAAGTGTGTCTGAAAGGTTCGTAGGACACCTTAAGACACACTTGATGTGTCTAATGTATCCATAGGGGTTATGGGGACTTCCTAGGGGTCCTAATATGTGATAAGGCGTACTAGGACCCCGAGGAAGTCTCCATGACCTCTTCTATCATATTAAAATGCTCAAGTGTGTTCGAAGGGGTCGTAGGACCCCTTAAAACACACTTGAGCATTCCAATGTGTCCATAGGGATCGTACGGACTTCCTAAGGATCGTAACATGTGATAAGGCTTACGAGGATCCCTAGGAAGTCTCCATGACTCCTTTTGACACATTTGAATGTTCAAGTGTGTTTGAAGGGGTCATAGGACCCCTTAAGACACACTTGATGTGTCTAATGTGTCCATAGGGTTCATGCGGACTTCCTAGGGGTCCTAATGCATGATAAGGTGTACTAGGACCCCTAGGAAGTCCCCCTGACCCCTTTTGATTATTTGAATGCTCAAGTGTGTTTGAAGCATTCATAGGACACTTTAAAACACACTTGATGTGTCTAATGTGTCCATAGGGGTCATGCGGACTTCCTAGGGGTCCTAATGCGTGATAACACGTAGTAGGACCCCTAGGAAGGCCCCATGACCCCTTTTGACACATTTCAATGCTCAAGTGTGTCCAAAGGGGTCGTAGGACATCTTAAGGCACACTTGATGTGTCTAATGTGTCCATAGGGGTCATGCGGACTTCCTAGGGGTCCTAACGCATGATAAGGTGTACTAAGACACCTAGGAAGTCTTTGTGACCCCTTTTGACATATTTGAACACTCAAGTGTGTCCGAAGGGGTCGTAGGACACCTTAAGACACACTTGATGTGTCTAATGTGTCCATAGGGGTCATGCGGACTTCCTAGGGGTCCTAACATGTGATAAAGTGTACTAGGACCCCTAGGAAGTCCCCATGACCCCTTTTGACACATTTGAATGATCAAGTGTGTCCAAAGGGGTCGTAGGACCCCTTAAGACACACTTGACTATTCCAATCTGTCCATAGGGGTCATGCTAACATCCTATGGGTCCTAACACATGATAAGGTGTACTAGGACCTCTAGAAAGTTCGCATGACCCCTTCTGACACATTTGAATGCTCAAGTGCATTTGAAGGGGTCGAAGGACCCCTTAAGACACACTTGAGCATTCCAATGTGTCCATAGGGGTCATGTGGACTTCCTAGGGGTCCTAACACATGATAAGGTGTACTAGGACCCCTAAGAAGTCCCCATGATCCCTTCTGACACATTTGAAAGCTCAAGTGTGTTCAAAGGGGTCGTAGGACATCTTAAGACACACTTGATGTGTCTAATGTGTCCATAGGGGTTATGCGGACTTCCTAGGGGTCCTAACACATGATAAGGTGTACTAGGATCCCTAGGAAGTCCCCATGACCCCTTTTGACACATTCAAACACTCAAGTGTTTCCAAAGGGGTCATAGGACCCCTTAGGACACACTTGAGGTTTCCAATGTGTCTATAGGGGTCATGGTGACTTCATAGGGGTCCATAGGACTTTATAGGACTATGCCCTTGTAGGGACTCATGCTCATGCTTGGTATCATATTATTTTCATGCATTCCCTGACATTTAATATGAAGATTTAGCTGGCCACCATTAAAGACCTATAATAAATAAAAAAATCAAATTTAGGCCAAAAATACATACCGCATTTCTATATGTAATACCGTCAGCTTCAACAATCTAGCCAGATTCCTCTGCTAAGGCATAAAGAACTTCATTAATGTCTACTCTGGGAGGAAGATTATAATTTCCATATTTTTGCAAGCCCTAAAATATTTTCATCCTTATCACTCTCTGCCTCCGCTCTCTCAATTTAGTCCTCTCCCTCTCTGTTGCACTCAGCTTATCCATCCTTACCTTCTCTTTAACAAAGATTCTCCAAAATTTGTATACAAAGGCATCCTACAGGAAAAAATGAAAAGTTTCCTAGAGAATATCCACAATTCGTATACAAAAGCATCATATAGGAAAAATGACAAAAAATTAATAGCTTTAAAAGGTAAACTTTATCATTAACGTCGGCAGTACCAAGGTCATACCCGCTATCAAATCCTAGCCTATGACATGCAAAATGAGCAAAGAAAGTGAAATGAAAGGGAATTATGGATCAAATAGTGAAGGTGTATCAAATCGGATCAATATCATAATATATGCAGAAAATACTTTTACAAAAAAAACTATTTGCATATTAATGGGAAAAAGTGGGAAGAGCTTCTTGGACCCATGATAGAAGTTATAGATAAGGAGGAAGAGCTAGGAAGGGGAAAGCCGAAAAGGAAAGAGGTAAGATATGCATGTGAGCCTATGTCACATGATGATGATGACTACTCACCATCTGCTAGTAGCTCAAGTAGTGACAAAAGCTCTTCAGTGCACATGTACACTAACACAAAAAATTAAGATAGAGAAGTAACAAGTGCTGTGGAATAATCCATAGAGCAATGTGAAATGAAGCCTCAAATTGGTTCATTAGCAGGCAAATAATTTGGTCATGCACTTCATTCTAGCACCACAAATATTTCTATTACAAATGCATATTCGTCAATGGCCTTGCATTTATGGGACTTGGGAAACTAGGTTACTCATGTTGGGCATTATCCCTTAAATGTAAGTTCATTGCCACCTTTGGCAAGGCAGTCTCACTCCTCATTTTACAACAAAGGGGAGTCATCTATGGTCGAAGGTTTTAATTCAGCTGACAAGTGGAGAGCTTCTCAAGGTACTGATCTCTTTCGTAGAGAAGTTCCTCATTCATCTCAAGGTTCTCGTTTAGGTGACCAACACCTTGGAAGTCGACAAATAGATCCATTAATTTCCCAAATTGGTAAAAGGGTAGATGCAATTTTGGAAATAGTATCCCAATTGAAGAGAAATGGAAATTCTAGTGAGCATAAAGTTATTGCAGATCCAATGGGTGTATCTCCTCCACTGACAAATATAACTGCTTTCAGAGAGTTGATTTTAAATGGAGATTGTCTGTCCCCAAACATGCCCCAGTTGAGCAGATGAACTAGATGTTGCTTGAGTAAAGATGATAGTGGTTTATTAAACCATCTGCATTATCCCACTTGCTATCAGTTACTACTTTTTGAGTGGCTTGACAACTGCTTTTGTGTGGGATTTCTATAATATATAATGTCCTCATGCAAGTACATGCCAATTTTTGTAAACATTTTCTATTGTAAAGGGTTAGTGAGCAATATCAAAGAAAAGGTTCTTGCATGTATTATTTAGACACATATCAATTAGGAAACCATTTTTCTCCCATTACATGGTAGAAATGCCTAGATTCACTTTGTCGATATCAATAGGTAGCAAGGTGAGGGAAGAAATATTTGTAAAGAGGAAGTACAAATGTTACTGTCCAAAATCATTTGGAGAGTAATATTCTTCTCCTGATTGTAATAAGAAACTCAAAATGCAGAAGACAACAAAGAGCTGGGGCATTTATTTCCTATGACCTATGTCAATTTCAGTTCAATTCCTATTGATGATATTCTCAATGTGTAAAAATAAACTGATGTGTTATTTTAAAATGGCGTTGACTGAAATTTATGAACATATGTCAAATATACATTTTTTCTAGAATTTGAAATAGAACCAGTGGTAATATAATCAAATTTGTGAATTTCACATCCAATCATTGGATGTTAATCAAAAGTACAACACAGTAATATTTTTGAACTGAAAAATAATCTTAGTCTTACTTTAAACCTACTCCCGTGTATGTGGGTTCTTGGAGGTATCTACTGAACAATGTGTGGATCTGTAATGTCCCTATCCAGGACCTTACTCACTTTTCTTAAAACTCAAGTAATTAGAATTTGGATATCTAATGCATGCTATGATATTATTAAAAATTTCCTTGCTCCTTACTGATTAATATTGTAATGAATTGGTTATCCTTCCCCTTCTCTCTCTCTCTCTCTCTCTCTCTCTCTCTCTCTCTCTCTCTCCTCTTCCCCTTCTCTATTCCTCTCCTACTCTCTACCCTTCCCCTTCTCTCTCTCTCTCCTTCCCCTTCTCTCTCTCCTACTCTCTCCCCTTCCCCTTCTCTCTATCTCTCCTACTCTCTCCCCTTCCCCTTCCCCTTCTCTCTATCTCTCCTACTCTCTCCCCTTCTCTCTCTCTCTCTCTCTCTCTCTCTCTCTCTCTCTCTCTCTCTCTCTCTCTCTCTCTCTCTCTCTCTCTCTCTCTCTCTCTCTCCCTCTCTCTCTCCCTCTCCCCCTCCCTCCCTCCCTCCCTCCCTCCCTCCCTCTCTGGGTAAACGCACAATCAGGTGTCACCTTTTAGGCTAACTTATCAGCACAACTGAATTTTAGTATTTCTAACTAAAAATTAATTTTGGTCAAACATATGGTCTAGCTAGATTCATTCTAGCTAAGTTAGATAAGTACTTTAACTTTTCCAATTGGAAATATCTATTAAATGCATTTTTTATACCACTTTGGGTCCAATTACCATAAAAATAAAATTATTTCAGAAAAGTGGTGTTTTAATAACTCCTAATCTTTTTAATGATATTTTAAAAAAAATAAAAAAATACCCTTTTGTAGAGATAAGAAACAAGAATATCCTCATATAGATTTTATAGTATTTTAATTAGACATAGTTTATTGTAATTAAAAAATATTGCAAGTAGGTATTTTAACAGTCAAGGAGATGTTGATTTGGAGAAAGAAAAAAATAGTAAATCATATTAAATAAATTTGAAAAATATATGGTGCACTATAGGAGAGAGTCCTCTTCAAGAATATATATTTCATTTTTTGATTGGGATAGATTTGTTATGAAAAATATGTTGCGAGATGAAAACTATCGATTTCAGTAATTTGGAATTTGAATTGTGATAAAAGAGAAAATATAGGTCACAAACCAATTTTTATTTCTTCATGCACTAGCTATATATGCCATCTATGAAATATTTTGAAATTGGGTATGTGCAAGATCATGAGGGGCCAAACTATGCCCAAAAGTGGCAATGAAAAATCAGCAAATTAGGGTTAGTCAACTTGATGTGAAAATTTGAACTAGCTATCAACCTAATACCAACAAGTTGTAAGAATAGAATCTGTAGGAAATGAATGTAGTTTCTAAACTACTAGGCCTTTTCTAAAAAAAAATTAATATAATTGGTGAAAAGTATAGATTTCAATACAGTAATACAAAAATTTCAAGAAAAAAATAAGAAGTAGGTGTATGTCTGACCACCTTAATCATGATCAAATGATAATATTTTTTTATAAGATTTAATATATAAGTAGTAGACTCATGCCCAGATGTGACACATTTTTTTGTAATTTTATTCCAAAAAAATTATTAATTATGAATTTTCTGCTACAACATTTTCAGAATAAAAAAACTTCCATGTCTGACCACCTTAACTCATTCAAAACTTTACAAAATTCAAAAAAAAAATTTCTTATAGTAGGCGAAGCATAGAATGTGACACATTTTTTGGATTTCAAAAATGTTATACCGTTTGAAAGTTATAGTCATTTTTCAATCAGTATATAAATCATCACTTTAGAGGTAGCTCAATTAGAAAATAACTAATAATTACTTACTGAATTCAAAATTTGACAGCAATTATATCGACAGAAAGATGATAATATCCTTAAAATACCCTTTTCATTTTATCAAATTCGGGTGAAAAAAAAGTCGTTAGCTACATTGTTGAAGTCTGGAACTCAGAGAAACAGGTGAAAAACACGTATTTGAGACATTTCAATAGTTGACCATGTAGGTTTGGTGCACAAGGCAATACCGAGCCTAATCGGGTACCCAATATTTTTGGGTACCCAAAAATGACGGTAGAATTTTTAATTTTCACTTTCCCTTCCCTCCACTTTCTCCCTCCCATTTCTACATCCTTCATATGATATATTATATATAAAAAACTATATATTAGATATATTAAATATTTATAATATCAATTATATATTAAATATTATATAATATACATTTTACATTAAATATTATTTAATATATATTAATATTAAAAACTATATATTAGATTATATATTATATATAATATACATTTTACATTAAATATTATTTAATTATATATTAATATAAAAAATAGATCCTGATTGAACCAAACAATTGTACCATGCATGTTGATAATCTGACAACTCAACAGAGTCATTGGGAGGTTAAACAAGAACAACCGGACAGATCTTTGAACCGGTCGAAGATTATGGAGAGCGGGGAAGGGTTTGGTAAAATGAGCAGTTGTACTAGAAATTATGCAAGTGTCATAGAACCGACCACATTAATAAATTTAAAGAAGAGATCAACGACAACGTGATATTATGAGGAAAGCCTTGCCGTTTCGATGGCGTCACCCCGATATTATGAAGAATGTCTTGCCGCTTCAATGCCGACACTGCCTCTGTCTCAGACTTTCACCATTGCTTCTCATCAGTACTCTGAGATATGGCAGGGATTGCGGGCTTTTGGATAGCATAGTCCATCATAAATTCTCTATAAATCAGCATGCGTTACTGTATTCTGTGTGTTTCTGAATGACTTACTCAAAGAATTTAATTTTCACCATAATTTTGGCTCCATGGATTGTCATTTTGTGCTCTGAGAGAAGCTGCGGATTGTAAGAATTTAAAAAATTTGGTTTATCTCATTTTCCTTCTCTACCATTTCTGAGTAATATGATTTTGTTTTTGTCTGTCTTAAATGATTTTGCCTGAAGTTAATGAATTTTTTTAGATGATTTTGTTTGAAGTTAATGAAATTTCTTCCATGGATGCTAATGAAATCTCTTCCATGAATGCTGATAAGACATTTAAATCTAGAGTTAATAAATTCTATAGCTTGAATATTCTTTGTTGCAGAAGGTTATTTTCATGGTTTGTGATTCATGCAATTCCTTAATAGTTTCATTCTTAACAGAATTCATAACTAGATTTTCCATAGTCAATTTTCTTCTTGATTGTTGCAATATTTTCTCCTCAACTGAACATTTTGTAATCAGTTGATATACAATCACATTTTCCTCTTGGCCAATCCTGTGGGCTCATGATTGAGCCTATAGATCCACAAAAGGATTGAAATCTGGATCTGGTGGAAGAGTAGTATTAGCAAGAAGTCATTCACTAACATCTCATCCTTATAAGAACTAAATTTGGATTCACTAGAAGCACTAAAGAATCTGGAATGACCCATTTTGACACATTTGAATGCTCAAGTGTGTCTTAAGGGGTCTTCGGACCCCTTCAGACACACTTGAGCATTCAAATGTGTCAAAAGGGGTCATGGTGACTCCGAAGGGGTCCTAGTACGCCTTATCACATGTTAGGATCCCTAAGAAGTCCCCATGACCCCTTTTGACACATTGGAACACTAAAGTGTGTCCTAAGAGGTCCTAGGACCCCTTCGGACACACTTGAGCATTTGAATGTGTTAAAAGAGGTCATGGGGACTCCCTAGGGGTCTTAGTATGCCTTATCACACGTTAGGACCCCTAAGAAGTCCCCATGACCCCTTTTGACACATTCGAACACTCAAGTGTGTCTTAAGGGGTCTTACGACCCATTCAGACACACTTGAGCATTCAAATGTGTCAAAAGGGGTCATAGGGACTCCCTAGGGGTCCTAGTACACCTTCACATGTTAGGACCCCTAGGGAGTCCCCATGACCCCTTTTGACACATTTGAATGCTCAAGTGTGTCTTAAGGGGTCTTAGGACCCCTTCGTACACACTTGAGTGTTAAAATGTTTCAAAAGGGGTCATGGGGACTCCCTAGGGGTCCTAGTAAACCTTATCGCACGTTAGGACCCCTAGGAAGTCCCCATAACCCCTTCTAACACATTCAGACACTTAAGTGAGTCTTCGAGGGTCTTAGGACCCCTTCAGACACACTTGAGCATTCAAATGTGACAAAAGGGGTCATGGGGACTCCCTAGGGGTCCTAGTACACCTTATCACACATTAGGACCCCTAGGGAGCCCCCATAACTCCTTGTGACACATTTGAATGCTCAATTATGTCTGGAGGGGTATTAATACCCCTCCAGACACAATTGATCATTCAAATGTGTCACAAGGGGTCATGGGGGCTCCCTAGGGGTCCTAATATGCCTTATCACCTGTTAGGAGCCCTAGGGAGTCCCCATTACCCCTTTTGAAACATTTGAATGCTCAAGTGTGTCTTAAGGGGTCTTAAGACCCCTTCGAACCAACTTGAGTGTTCAAATATGTCAAAAGGGGTCAAGGGGACTCCCTAGGGGTCCTAGTACACCTTATCATGCGTTAGGACCCCTAGGGAGTCCCCATGACCCCTTTTAACACATTTGAATCCTCAAGTGTGTCTTAAGGGGTCATAGGACCCCTTCGGACACTTGAGTGTTCAAATGTGTTAAAAGGGGTCATGAGGACTCCCTAGGGGTCCTAACGTGTGACAAGGTGTACTAGGACCCCTAGGGAGTCCCCATGACCCCTTTTGACACATTTTAACACTCAAGTGTGTCTTAAGGCATCTTAGGACACCTTCAGACACACTTGAGCATTCAAATGTGTCAAAAGGGGTCATGGGGACTCCCTAGGGGTCCTAACACATGATAACATGTACTAGGACCCCTAGGAAGTACCTATGACCCATTTTGACACATTTGAATGCTCAAGTGTGTCTTAAGGGCTCTTAGGACCCCTTTGGACACACTTGAGCATTCAAATGTGTCAAAAGGGGTCATGGGGACTCCCTAGGTGTCTTACTATGCCTTATCACATGCTAGGACCCCTAGGGAGTCCCCATGACCCCTTTTGATACATCTGAATGCTCAAGTGTGTCTTTTCGGACACACTTGAGTGTTCAAATGTGTCAAAAAGGGTCATGGGGACTTCCCAGGGGTCCTAGTGTGCCTTATCACACGTTAGGACTCCTAGGGAGTCCCCATGACCCCTTTTGACACATTTGAATGCTCAAGTATGTCTTAAGAGGTCTTACGACCCTTTCAAACATGCCTAAGCATTCAAATGCACCAAAAGGGGTCATGGGGAATCCCTAGGGGTCCTAGTAGGCCTTATCACATGTTAGGATCCCTAGGAAGTCTCCATGACCCTGTTTGACACATTTGAATGCTCAAGTGTGTCTTAAGGGGTCTGAGGACCCCTTCGGACACACTTGAGCATTCAAATGTGTCAAATGGGGTCATAGGAACTCCCTAGGGGTCCTAGTATGCCTTATAACACATTAGGACCCCTAGGAAGGCCCCATGACACCTTTTGAGTTCCCATGACCCCTTTTGACACATTGGAATGCTCAAGTGTGTCTCAAGGGGTCTTAGGACCCCTTCAGACTCAATTAAGCATTCAAATGTGTCAAAAGGGGTCATGGGGGCTCCCTAGGGGTCCTAGTACACCTTATCACATGTTAGGACCCATAGGGAGTCCCCATGACCCCATTTGAAACATTTGAACCCTCTAGTGTGTCTTAAGGGTTCCTACGACCCCTTAAGACATAGTTGAGTGTTCAAATGTGTCAAAATGGGTCATGGGGACTCCCTAGGGGTTGTAGTACACTTTATCACACATTAGGACCCCTAGGGAGTCCCCATGACCCCTTTTAACACATTTGAATCCTCAAGTGTGTCTTAAGGGGTCGTAGGACCCCTTCGGGCACACTTGAGCATTGAAATGTGTCAAAAGGGGTCATCGGGACTCCCTAGGGGTCCTAACACATAATAAGGTGTACTAGGACTCCTAGGGAGTCCCCATGACCCCTTTTGACACATTTGAATGCTCAAGTGTGTCTTTAGGCATCTTAAGACCCCTTCAGACACACTTGAGCATTCAAATGTGTCAAAAGGGGTCATGGGGACTCCCTAGGGGTCCTAACATGTGATAAGGTGTACTAGGACACCTAGGGAGTCCCTATGATCCCTTTTGACACATTTGAATGCTGAAGTGTGTCTTAAGGGGTCTTAGGACCCCTTCAAACAAACTTGAGCATTCAAAGGTTTCAAAAGGGATCATGGGGACTCCCTAGGGGTCCTACCATGCCTTATCACACTATAGGACACCTAGGGAGTCCCCATGACCCCTAATGACACATTTGAATGCTCAAATGTGTCTTAAGGAGTCTTTAGACCACTTTTTTCACATTGGAATGCTCAAGTGTGTCTTAAGGGGTCTTAGGACCCCTTCGGACACACTTGAGCATTCAAATGTGTCAAAAGCCGTCATGGGGACTTCCAAGGGATCCTAGTACACCTTATCACACGTTAGGACCCCTAGGGCATCCCCATGACCCCTTTTGACACATTTGAATGCTCAAGTGTGTTTTAAGAGGTCTAAGGCCCCTTCGAACACACTTGAGTGTAAAAATGTGTCAAAAAGGGTCATACAAAATCCCTAGGGGTCCTGGTACATGTTATAACATGTTAGGAGCCCTAGGAAGTCCCCATGACCCCTTTTGACACATTGGAAGGCTCAAGTGTGTCTTAAGGGGTCTTAGGACCCCTTCAGACACACTTCAACATTCAAATGTGACAAAAGGGGTCATGGGGACTCCCTAGGGGTCCTAGTATGCCTTATCACACATTAGAACTCCTAGAGAGTCCCCATGACCCCTTTCAACACATTGAAATGCTCAAGTGTGTCTTAAGGGCTCTTAGGAACCCTTCAGACACACTTGAGCTTTCAAATGGGTCAAAAAGGGTCATGGGGGCTCCCTAGGGGTCGTAGTATGCCTAATCATGCGTTAGGACCCATAGGGATTCCCCATGACCCCTTTTGGCACATTGGAACACTCAAGTGTGTCTTAAGGGGTCTTTGGACCCCTTCAGACACACTTGAGCATTCAAATGTGTCAAAAGGGGTCATGGGGGCTCCCTAGGGGTCCTTGTATGCCTTATCACACGTTAGGACCTATAGGGAGTCCCCATGACCCCTTTTGACACATTTGAACACTCAAGTGTGTCTTAAGGGGTCTTAGGACCCCTTCGGATGCACTTGAGCATTCAAATGTGTCAAAAGGGGTCATGGGGACTCCCTATGAGTCCTGGTACACCTTATCATGCGTTAGGACCCATAGGGAGTCCCCATGACCCCTTTTGACACATTTGAATGCTCAAGTGTGTCCGAAGGGGTCCTAAGACCCCTTAAGCCACACTTGAGCATTCAAATGTGTCAAAAGGGGTCATGTGGATTCCCTAGGGGTCCTAACGCATGATAAGGGTTACTAGGACCCCTAGGGAGTCCCCATGACCCCTTTTGACACATTTGAATGCTCAAGTGTGTCCGAAGGGGTCGTAAGACCCCTTAAGACACACTTGAGCGGTCAAATGTGTCAAAAAGTGTCATGGGGACTCCTTAGGGGTCCTAACGCATGATAAGGCATACTAGGACCCCTAGGGAACCCCCATGATTGATTTTGACACATTTGAATGCTCGTGTGTGCAAATGGGTCGTAAGACCCCATGAGACACTTGAGCATTCAAATGTGTCAAAAGGGTT
Source organism: Chamaecyparis obtusa (assembly GCA_027943335.1). Taxonomy (NCBI): domain Eukaryota; kingdom Viridiplantae; phylum Streptophyta; class Pinopsida; order Cupressales; family Cupressaceae; genus Chamaecyparis; species Chamaecyparis obtusa. The sequence goes on from BSBK01008930.1 coordinate 34,587, forward strand.
CATTGGGGCTCCCGTTGGTCCTAATGCGTGATAAGGCATACTAGAACCCCTAGGGAACCACCATGATCCCTTTTGACACATTTGATTGCTCAAGTGTGTCTGAATGGGTCCTAAGACCCCTTAAGACACACTTGAGCATTTTGATGTGTCAAAAGGGGTCATGGGGACTCCCTAGGGGTCCTAACATGTGATAAGGCATACTAAGATCCCTCAGGAGTCCCCATGACCCCTTTTGTCACATTTGAATGCTCAAGTGTGTCTGAAAGGGTCCTAAGAGCCCTTAAGACACACTTGAGCAATCTAATGTATCAAAAGGGGTCATGGGGACTTCCTAGGGGTCCTAACACATTATAAGGTGTACTGGGACCCTTAGAGAGTCCCGTTGACCCCTTTTGACACATTTGAATGCTCAAGTATTTTCAAAGGGCTCCTAAGATGCCTTAAGAGACACTTGAGCATTCAATTGTGTCAAAAGGGGTCATGGGGACTCCCTAGGGGTCCTAACGCGTGATAAGGCATATTAGGACATGAAAGGAGTCCCCATGACCCCTTTTGACACATTTGAATGCTCAAGTTTGTCTGAAGGGGTCCAAAGACCTCTTAAGAAACACTTGAGCATTCAAATGTGTCAAAAGGGGTCATGGGGACTCCCTAGGGGTCCTAACACATGATATGGTGTATTAGGACCCCTAGGGAGTCCCCATGACCCCTTTTGACACATTTGAATGGTCAAGTGTGTCTGAATGGTTCCTAAGACCCCTTAAGACACACATGAGTGTTCCAATGTGTCAAAAGGAGGCCTACTACCACTTAAGATACACTTGAGCGTTTGAATGTGTCAAAAGGGGTCATGGGGACTCCCTATGTGTCCTAACACATGATAAGGTGTAGTAGGACCCCTAGGGAGTCTCCATGACCCCTTTTGATACATTTGGACACTCAAGTGTGTTCAAAAGGGTCCTAAGACCCCATAAGACACACTTGAGTGTTCAAATGTGTCAAAATGGGTCATGGGGACTCCCTAGGGGTCCTGTTATGCCTTATAATGCCATAGGACCCCTAGGGAGTCCTCGTGACCCCTTTCGACACATTTGAATGCTCAAGTGTGTCTGAAGGGGTCCTAAGACCCCTTAAGACACACTTGAGCATTCAAATGTGTCAAAAGGGGTCATGGGGACTCCTTAGGGGTTCTAATACACCTTATCATGTGTTAGGACCTCTAGGGAGTCCCCATGACCTTTTTTGACACATTTGAACACTCAACTTTGTCTTAAGAGGTCTTAGGACCCTTTCTAACACACTTGAGCATTCAAATGTTGCAAAAGGGGTCATGGGGATTCCCTAGGGGTCCTAGTACCTCTTATCACGCGTTAGGACCCCTAGGGAGTGCCCATGACCCTTTTTGACACATTTGAATGCTCAAGTGTGTCTTAAGGGGTCTTGGGACCCCTTTGGACACATTTGAGCATTCCAATATGTCAAAAGGGGTCATAGGGACTCCCTAGGGGTCCTAGAATGCCTTATAACGTGTTAGGACCCCTAGGAAGTCCCCATGGCCCCTTTTCACAGATTAAAACACTCAAGTCTATCTTAAGGTGTCTTAGGACCCCTTTGGACACACTTCAACATTCAAATGTGACAAAAGGGTTCATGGGGATTCCCTAGTGGTCCTAGTATGCCTTATCACGTGTTAGGACACCTAGGGAGTCCATAATGACCCCTTTTGACACATTAGAATGCTGAAGTTTGTCTTAAGCGGTCTTAGGACCCCTTCAGACACACTTGAGCATTCAAATGTGTCTAAAGGGGTCATGGGGGCTCCCTAGGGGTCCTAGTACACCTTATCACGCGTTAGGACCCCTAAGGAGTCGCCATGACCCCTTTTGACACATTGGAATGCTCAAGTGTGTCTTAAGTGGTCCTAGGACCCCTTCGGACAGACTTGAACATTCAAATGTGTCAAAAGGGGTCATCTGGGCTCTCTAGGGGTCTTATTATTCCTTATCACATGTTAGGACCCCTAGAGAGTCCCCATCACCCCTTTTGTCACATTTGAATGCTCAAGTGTATCTTAAGGGGTCTTAGGACCCCTTCGGACACACTTGAGGGTTCAAATGTGTCAAAAGGTGTCATGGAGACTCCCTAGGGGTCCTAGTAAACCTTATCATGTGTTAGGACCCTTTGGGAGCCCCCATGAGCCCTTTTGACATATTTGAATGCTCAAGTGCATGTTAAGGGGTCTTAGGACACCTTTAGACACACTTGAGCATTCAAATGTGTCAAAAGGGGTCATGGGGACTCCCTAGGGGTCGTAACATGTGATAAGCTATACTAAGACCCGTTGGGAGTCCCCATGACCCTTCTTGACACATTTGAATGCTCAAGTGTGTCTTAAGGGGTGTTAGGACCCTTTCGAACACACTTGACCATTTAAATGTGTCAAAAGGTGTCATGGGGACTCCCTAGCGATACTAGTACACTTTATGATGCGTTAGGACCTCTAGGGAGTCCCAATGATCCCTTTTGACATATTTAAACACTCAAGTGTGTCTTAAGGGTTCTTAGGACCACTTAAGACATATTTGAACACTCAAGTGTGTCTTAAGGGGTCTTAGGACCCCTTAAGACACACTTGAGCATTCAAATGTGTCAAAAAGGGTCATAGGGACTCCCTCGGGTTCCTAGTACACCTTATCACGTGTTAGGACCCTTAGGGAGTCCCCATGACCGCTTTCAACATATTTGAATGTTCAAGTGTGTCTTAAGGGGTTGCAGGACCACTGCGGACATGCTTGAGTATTCAAATGTGTCAAAAGGGGTCATGGGGTTTCCCTTGGGGTCCTAACATATGATCAGGTGTACTAGGACCCCTTGGGAGTCCCCATGACTCCTTTTGACACATTTGAATGCTCAAGTGTGTCTTGAGAGATCTTAGGACCCCTTCCAACACACTTGAGCATTCAAATGTGTCAAAAGTGATCATGGGGACTCCCTATTGGTCCTAACATGTGATAAGGTGTACTAGGACCAATAGGGAGTCTCCATCACCCCTTTTGACACATTTGAACACTTAAGTGTGTCTTAAGGGTTCTTCAAACCCTTTCAGACACACTTGAGCATTCAAATGTATCAAAAGGGGTCACGGGGACACCCTAGGGGTCCAAATGTGTGATAAGGGGTGCTAGGACCCCTATGGTGTCCCCATGAACCCTTTTGATATATTTGAACCCTCAAGTGTGTCTTAAGGGGTCTTAGGACCCCTTCATACACACTTAAGCATTCAAAAGTGTCAAAAGGGGTCATGGGGACTCCCAAGGGGTCCTAACACATGATAAGGTGTACTAGGACCTCTAGGGAGTCCCAATGACTCCTTTTGACACATTTGAATGCTCAAGTGTATCTTAAGGTGTCTTAGGACCCCTTAAGACACACTTGCACATTCAAATGTGTCAAAAAGGGTCATGGGGACTCCCTAGGGGTCCTACTACACCTTATCATGTGCTAAGACCCCTATGGAGTCCCCATGACCCCTTTGACACATTTGAACTCTCAAGTGTGTCTTAAGGGGTCTTAGGACCCCTTTTGACAAATTACAACACTCAAGTGTGTCTTAAGGGATCTTAGGACCACTTCGGAGACACTTGAGCATTGAAATGTGTCAAAAGGGGTCATGGACACTTCCTAGGGGTCCTAGTATGCCTTATCACACGTTAGGACTGCTAGGGAGTGCCCATGACCCCTTTTGACACATTTGAATGCTCAAGTGTGTCTTAATGGATCTGAGGACTTCTTCGAACACACTTGATTGTTCAAATATGTCAAAAGGGGTCATAGGGACTCCCTAGGGGTCCTAGTAGGCCTTATAATGCATTAGGACCCTTAGGAAGTCCACATGACCCCTTTTGACATATTGGAATGCTCAAGTGTGTCTTAAGAGGTCTTAGGACCCCTTCGAACACACTTGAGCATTTGAATGCTCAAGTGTGTCTTAAGGGGTCTTAGCACCTCTTCGAACACACTTGAGCATTCAAATGTGTCAAAAGGGGCCATGGGGACTCCCTGGGGGTCCTACTACACCTTATCATGCGTTAGGACCCCTAGGGAGTCCCCATGATCCCTTTTAACACATCTAAATGGTCAAGTGTGTCTGAAGGGGTCCTAGGACACACTTGAGCATTCAAATATGTCAAAAGGGGTCATGGGGACTCCCTAGGGGTTGTAACGTGTGATAGGGTGTACTAGGACCCCTAGGGAGTCCCCATGACCTCTTTTGACACATTTGAATGCTCAAGTGTGTCTGAAGGGGTCCTAAGACCCCTTAAGACACACTTGAGCTTTCAAATGTGTCAAAAAGGGTCATGGGGACTCCCTAGGGGTCCTAATGCATGATAAGGCGTACTAGGACCCCTAGGAAGCCTCCATGACCCCTTTTGACACATTTGAATGCTCAAGTGTGTCCGAATGGGTCCTAAGACCCCATAAGGGACACTTGAGCATTTAAATGTGTCAAAAGGGGTCATGGGGTCCTACTACGCCTTATCACATGTTAGGACCCCTAGCTAGTCCCCATGACCCCTTTTGACACATTTGAATGCTCAAGTGTGTCTTAAGGGGTCTTAGGACCCCTTTTGACACATTGCAATGCTCAAGTGTGTCTTAAGGGGTCTTAGGACTACTTCGGAGACACTTGAGCATTCAAATGTGTCAAAAGGGGTCATGGAGACTTCCTAGGGGTCCTAGTACGACTTATCATGCGTTAGGAACCCTAGGGAGTCCTCATGACCCCATTTGACACATTTGAATGCTCAAGTGTGTCTTAAGGGGTCTTAGGACCCCTTTGAACACACTTCAGCATTCAAAAATGTCAAAAAGGGTCATAGGGACTCCCTAGGGGTCCTAGTATGCCTTATAATGCATTAGGACCCCTAGGAAGTCCCCATGACCCCTTTTAACACATTGGAACACTCAAGTTTGTCTTAAGGGGTCTTAGGGGCCCTCCGGACACACTTGAGTGTTCAAATGTGACAAAAGGGGTCATGGGGACTCCCTAGGGGTCCTAGTATGCTTTATCATGCGTTAGGACCCCTAGGGAGTCCCCATGACCCCTTTTGACACATTGGAATGGTCAAGTGTGTCTTAAGGGGTCTTAGGACCTCTTCGGACACACTTGAGCATTCAAATGTGTCAAAAGGGGTCATGGGGGCTCCCTAGGGGTCCTTTTAGGCCTTATCATGCATTAGGTCCCCTAGGGAGTCTCCATGACCCCTTTTGACACATTTGAATGCTCAAGTGTGTCTTAAGGGGTCTTAGGACCCCTTCGAACACACTTGAGTGTTCAAATGTGTCAAAAGGGGTCATGGGGACTCCCTAGAGGTCCTAGTACACTTTATCATGCATTAGGACCCCTAGGGAGTTCCCATGACCCCTTTTGACACATTTGAATGTTCAAGTGTGTCCAAAGGGGTCATAAGACCTTGTAAGACACACTTGAGCATTCAAATGTGTCGAAAGGGGTCATGGGGACTCCCTAGGTGTCCTAACGCATGAGAAGGCGTACTAGGACCCCTAGGAAGTCCCCATGACCCCTTTTGACACATTTTAATGTTCAAGTGTGTCCGAAGGGGTCCTAAGACCCCTTAAGGCACACTTGAGCATTCTAATGTGTTAAAAGGGGTCATGGGGACTCCCTAGGGGTTGTACTATGCCTTATCACGCGCTAGGACCCCTAGGGAGTCCCCATGACCCCTTTTGACATATTTGAATGCTCAAGTGTGTCTTAAGGGGTCTTTGGACCCCTTTTGGTACATTAGAATGTTCAAGTGTGTCTTAAGGGGTCTTAGGACCCCTTCGGACACACTTGAGCATTCAAATGTGTCAAAAGGGGTCATGGGACTTCCTAGGGGTCCTAGTATGCCTTATCATGCGTTAGGACCCCTAAGGAGTTCCCATGACCCCTTTTGACACATTTCAATGCTCAGGTGTCTCTTAAGAGGTCTTAGGACCCCTTCAGACACACTTGAGGATTCAAATGTGTCAAAATGGGTCATGGGGACTCCCTAGGGCTCTTGGTATGCCTTATCACGTGTTAGGACCCCTAGGGAGTCCCGATGACCCCTTTTGACACATTTGAATGCTCAAGTGTGTCTTAAGGGGTCTTAGGACCCCTTCGGATAGACTTGAGCATTCAAATGTGTCAAAAGGGGTGATGGGGACTCCCTAGGGGTCCTAGTACACCTTATAACATGTTAGGACCCCTAGGAAGTCTCCATGACCCCTTTTGACACATTGGAATGCTCAAGTGTGTCTTAAGGGGTCTTACAACACCTTCAGACACACTTGAGCATTCAAATTTTACAAAAGGGGTCATGGGGACTCCCTAGGGGTCTTAGTATGCCTTATGACATGTTACGACCGCTAGGGAGTCCCCATGACCCCTTTTGACATATTGGAATGCTCAAGTGTGTCTTAAGGGGTCTTAGGACCCCTTCAAACACACTTGAGCATTCAAATGTGTCAAAAGGGGTCATGGGGGCTCCCTAGGGGTCGTAGTATGCCTTATCACGCATTAGGACCCCTAGGGAGTCCCCATGACCCCTTTTGACACATTTGAATGCTCAAGTGTGTCTTAAGGGGTCTTAGGACCCCTTCGGACATATGTGAGCATTCAAATGTGTCAAAATACATCATGGGGACTCCCTAAGGGTCCTAGTACACCTTATCACTCAGAAATGGCTGAGAAAGAAAATAAGATAAACCAAATTTATCAAATTCTTGTAATTCACAGCTTCTCTCTAAGCGCAAAATGACAATCCATGGAGCCAAAATTACGGTGAAAATTAAATTCTTTGAGTAAGTCATTCAGAAACACGTAGAATACAGTAATGCATAATGATTTATAGAGAATTTATGACGGACTATGTTGTGCAAAAGCCCGCAATCCCTGCCATATCTCAGAGTACTGATGAGAAGCAATGGCAAAAGTTTGAGATAGAGGCAGCGCCAGCATTGAAGCGGCAAGACATTCTTCATAATACCAGGCATGTGCCATCAAATTGACAAGGCTTTCTTCATAATGTCATGCCGCCACTGATCTCTTCTTTAAATTTATTAATGCAGTCGGTTCTACGATGCTTGCATAATTTCTAGTACAGCTGCTCATTTAACCAAACCCTTCCCCGCTCTCCATAATCTTTGACCGGTTCAAAGATCGATCCGGTTGTTCTTGTTTCACCTCCCAATGACTCTGTTGAGCCATCGGATTATCAACAGGTGTGGTACAATTGTCCGGTTCAACCAGAATCTATTTTGAGAACCTTTGCAATTTAGCGTTCCGATTGAAAAAGTAGGGAAAGATACCATTTCACAACCATAGGTAGTGGAAACGGAGTGATTCTCTTTCCCTTTGCTTCTGTAATCTGCCTCCAGTGAACTATTCTTCAAAACCTCCATTTCTGCGTAGCTAGGGTTTATGACGCCTGTAAAAGGCACAACTATGCCCCTGTAGGGACTCATGCTCGTGCTTAGAATCATATTATTTTCATGCATTCCCTAAAATTTAATACAAAGATTTAGCCAACCACCTTTAAAGACCTAGAAGAAATGAAAAATAAAAATTATTATTTAATACATTAGTATATTATACATTAGTACATTAGTATATAATATAAATTAGTATATTATACATTAGTACATTAGTATACAATACATTAACTAGTACATATAATACATTAGTATATATATAATCTATACATTATATATATCATATTCCTCTTTTATATATATATATAGACACACACACACACACACACACATATATATATACATTAATATATGTAAAAGTTTAATTTTTTTTCATTTGCTCCCACCCTTTTTTTAATCTACTTGGGAATATCGAGTACCCGATATGAAATTGGATACCCGATTTTTAATAGGTAATATTTGACCAAAATATTCCCTGTCCCCACAGACCAGACAATCATAAGATTTTATACTTTTTTCACGCGTTGTAGAAAAAAAAATGTGATTTGGGGCCCATTTTTTTATTTTTGTCGACTTGTGGTCTCACCATGGGAAGTAGCAGTCGTTGAAAGGCTAAACGCAAGAGGAAGTTGACGGATGAAGAAATTCAAGCATATAGGGAAAAGGATAAGGAAAATCACTAAAGAAGGAGAGAAGGTATGTTAAACATTAATCAATCGGACCCCGTAAATGTAGTTGTAAGTGAAGAGGATGTTGAATTTGAAAATGTACAGATGGAGATTGAAAATGTAGACTTCGGGGATGAAAATGTTGCACAAGAACCACATGAACGTTACACATCTCCAAATTATATGCGAAATGGAGTCCCTTGCAATAAAGATAATCAAACTTCAAATTCGGGGCTTTCAGGAAGACCTAAATGGTTAATTGAAATTGAGGAGAACATTATGAATAATTGGGAAGGAAAGAGGTCACATAGAACCGTTAGGTTGTGGGCTTCAAGACTTTATGATCAATTTTTTGGAAATAAGACATTGGTTGAGCAATGTCAAATTTTTCTGTAGTTGTTAAAGATACAAAAGATGAGACCTGTGCTTGTGAAATTGATGATTTGTGTGAACAAAAAAATGGAGAGAAATACCATTATTGTGAAAAATCTTTTCAATGCTCTCAATAGCATTGGGAAGACTAGCAGAGAAAAAGACAAGAGAGTTGCTCAGAGGATTATTACAACCTCCTTAGTAAGTCATCAGTTGAGAAAGGCTCATTTGATGAGACAAACTTGTGTTGACTTCAATATAGACCGTAAAACTTTGGCTAGAGCAATTGCAAGAAGAGAAAGATTTGATGATCTACTTCAAATTGATACATGGGCTTATGGTGGGAGACTTCCACATTTCGATAAGAAGCTAATAGATGTTGTCAAGGATGAAATTCAACAATTTTGGGATGCTAACTCAAGAGTGTCACCAAATGTGAAGGATGTCTTGAAGTTGAGAGTTGGCAATCAAGACCGCACTCCACATCCTAAACATTATGTGGAGGTAAGTCAAAAAATGTTGTATAAAAAAATTTGTGAGACACATCCAACATTGAAAATATCACAAAGGTCTTTTGAATCCGTGAAGCCATTTTATTATGTACCCCTTAAGATTTGGAATACATGTTGTTGCAAATATCATGTTGAGTTTTCAATGCATCATGAATTATTATGGTCCATTCGTTCTACTTTGCATACTAATGAAATGATAGAGGATTGTGGTGCAAGTGGTCTTCCCAAATCATCAAGAGGCTTGCTAGATCAATTTTTATGTCATAGAGATGATGGTTGTTTATTTTATAAAAAAGATTGCTTAAATACCAAGTGCTTAGAATGTGGTGGCTTGTCCAAATTTAGAACATGTTTTCATGAGGGTTTGGAACACAATTTTGGAAAGAAAGTCATCCAAAAAAAGGTATATGAAACGGTGAAATATACATTGAAGAGTGGAGGTGAAGGCTCTAGATGTGAGTTAGTTGCAAAAGAATGCAATGTTGTTGATTTTATCTTAGATTTCAAGACAAATTATTTTTACAAGTATGCAAGGCATAGTCACAGGTCTCAATGGTTGGATCAACAATTCAGGACATGTAAGGAAACTTTCCTCATTGGAACTACTATATCCATTGTAGACTTTGCGGAGAACTATACATTGCAGCCCCAAAATGAGACTCAAGCTCAATATTACAATTCCATTCAGGTTGCTATTTTTGTACACATCACATATAGACATTCTCCTGATAGCACAAAAGATGAGTGAAATATAATCAGAGAGTACCATTTTTATATGAGCAATGACAGGTCTCACTCTCATGAGTTTGTTCAACATTGTTTCTAAAACTATTTTGACTTCTTGCAGGAAAATGGTATTGCTATGGATAGGCATCTCATTTGGTCGGATAATTGCACCGATCAATTTAAGAATGCCAGAATGTTTTATTGGCTGTGTAGAATGCATGTGGAGAGAGGTGTACCTCATATTTGGAGTTTTTTTGAGTCAGGGCATGGGAAAGGGGAGCATGATGGAGCAGGTGCATGTGTGAAGAGAGCTCTAGTTAAGGAGCAATTGAGGATTTCAGGTGTTGTACTTCTTGATGCTCATTCTATTGTTGATTGGTGTACTTTAGCATTTTCAGAGGGGGGACTCTTGATTCTACAGTGCATAGATTCTTTTGGTTGGTTGAGGAGGGAACTATAGGAGATAGATTGGATTGTCAAACAGTGAAAGACTCTTAAAAAATGCATTCATTCTGAAGCTCCAATAGTAGTACATGGACCATTTGGACACGACAGTTGGCTTGTTTTTGCCCCATGTGTTTTCAGTATGATTGGGATCATTGCGAGTCAAGTGAGTGGGTGGATACATGGGTTCCACAGTATCTAACTCCTTTATCTTTGACACTCTCTATAACAAATGATGACATGGACACTTCAGTTGACTATGACCATCTTTCAGATCTTCTGACACTAGGAAATGTTTTTGCATTGGTTGCACCGCAGGGGAATGATGAGAGGTCAGATTATTGGTTAGCACGTTGTGTACAAGGTAAACATAAGCTTGTACATCCGATGACAGATGGTGATGGGTTCACATATCCTATTGGTTCAATTGTTGTTGCGGGAACATGGCTACGAACATACATGATTAGAAAGAATGGAATTATTGCATTTGAAGACTATGAGAAGCACAAAACTATTCTCATGTATTCACACCTTGTTATAGCAACAAATGTCAAGTTGTCAAATCATCAAGGAAGACCAAAGACAAAAGAACTTTGGACTATTAGTACTGCTGATCATGAAGCACTATTGGAGACCCTGAAGCAAAGAGATGACCCTTCAGGAACACTTGACTAGGTAATAAGTTACCTTAGTGCATTGTTTTCTAAGTTCGTTAAGCTTAATTTCAATACATTTATTTCACCTTTCTTAGATTGTATTTTGAGTCAATAAACTTAGTTTTGTATGTGGATTGTAACTTGTGCAGGAGCACCTATGAAGACGCCTACGGTCACCATGGATCCAATCAAAGATAGAAGGACAAAAGGATCCTTAATGGTTAATTGAGATCTTTTGAAGCCTATAATGGCAATTTGTAACAATCAATTTGATTTAAAAGTTAAATTTCGTAAAACTCTTGATAAGGACTTATGACCAAAATCATGTATGGGTGGCCAATAGTGCCAAGAAGGGATCTTACATGTCATTTACTTGTGTCATTTGCATGGTTTGAATTCTTACATGTTTGATTGTTGTTTATAATGCTTTAAGGGTATTATTTTTTATCATTTCAAACAATCTATAAAAGTTAAACCTCAAACATAATAAGCTTCATAGTTCAAATTTCACAAGCTTAATCATGATTAGTTTCACAGTTGAAATTTCAAACATACCACTAACAGTCAGTTGAAAGCAGCTCAGCAGCGTATCTTTCAAACCGTCCAACCTGGCATCGAACCGTCTGCTCCATCAGCTCTCGTTGGCTGGGTAAACACCAATGACAACCCCATTCCACCCATGAAATCACTGGAACACTCACGACCATGCTCGATCCAAGTGACCCCAAGGTGCACTAAGCCCGATTGGGCAGTGATCTTCCGGGGCTCATATCTCGGAGCTCGTGAGAGGTATCAACAAACCATTAGGGGCTACAAGATCATGTTTCTAAGGTCTACAATAACCTCTCTCAGTTTTGGGTGATTCGACTTTGTTTGCATTTGGCAAGGTGATTTCAGTTGATGCCAAAACTTGCAGTGAGGGTCAGTTGAAAGTGACTCAGCAGTGTATCTTTCAAACCGTTCAACCTAGCATCGAACCGTCTGCTCCATTAGCTCCAGTTGGCCGGGTAAACACCAGTGACAACCCCGTTCCACCCATGGAGTCATCGGAACACTCACGACCACGCTTGACCCAAGTGACCCCAAGGTGCACTAAGCACGATTGGGCAGCGATCTTCTAGGGCTCGTATCTTGGACCTCGTGAGAGGTATCAAAAAACCATTAGGTGCTATAGGATCATCTTTCTAAGGTCTAAAATAACCTCTCAATTTTTGGTGATTCGACTTCGTTTGCATTTGGCAAGGCGATCTCAGTCGATACCAAAACTTGCAGTGAGGGTCAGTTGAAAGCGGCTCAACAGTGTATCTTTCAAACCATCCGACTTGGCATCAAACCATCTACTCCATTAGCTTTGGTTGGCCAGGCAAATGCCAGTGAAAACCCCGTTCCACCCACGGAGTCACGAGAAAGCTTGCAAACACGCTCGACCCAAGTGACCCCAAGGTGCACTAAGCATGATTGGGCAATGATCTTCTGGGGCTCATATCTCAGAGCTCGTGAGAGGTGTCGACAAATTGTTAGGGGATATGGGATCATGTTTCCGAGGTCTACAATAACCTCTCTCAGTTTTGGGTGATTCGACTTCGTTTGCATTTGGCAAGGCAAACTCAGTCGATGCGAAAACTTGCAGTGAGGGTCAGTTGAAAGTGACTCAGCAGCATTTCTTTCAAACCGTCTAACTTGGCATTGAACCATCTACTCCATCAGCTTTGGTTGGCTGAGTAAACACCAGTGAAAACCCCATTCTGCCCATGAAGTCACGGGAGTTCTCGCGACCATGCTCGACCTAAGTGACACCAAGGTGCACTAAGCATGATTGGGCAGCGATCTTCTAGGGCTTGTATCTCAGAGATCGTGAGAGGTATCAACAAAATTTTAGGTGATACAAGATCATGTTTCTAAGGTCTACTATAACCTCTCTCAGTTTTGGGCGATTCGACTTCGTTTACATTTGGCAAGGCGATCTCAGTCGATGCCAAAACTTGTAGTGAGGGTTAATTGAAAGCAACTCAGCAGCATATCTTTCAAACCGTCCGACTTGGCATCAAACCATCTACTCCATTAGCTCTGGTTGGCTGAGTAAATGCTAGTGACAACCTCGTTCCACCCACGGAGTCATGGGAAAGCTCGTGACCACGCTCGACCCAAGTGACCCCAAGGTGCACTAAGCATGATTGGGCAGCGATCTTCCAAGGCTCGTATCTTGGATCTCACGAGAGGTATCAAAAAAATATTAGGGGTTACGTGATCATGTTTTTGAGGTCTACAATAACCTCTCTCAGTTTTGGGCAATTCGACTTCATTTGCATTTGGCAAGGCGATCTTAGTCAATGCCAAAACTTGCAGTGAGGGTCAGTTGAAAGCGGGTCAGCAGCATATCTTTCAAACCGTCTGACCTGGCATCGAACTATCTACTCCATCAGCTCCAGTTGGCTGGGTAAACACCAATGACAATCCCATTCCACCCATGGAGTCATGGGAATGCTCGCGACCACGCTCGACCCAAGTGACCCCAAGGTGCACTAAGCACGATTGGGCAGTGATCTTTCGGGGCTTGTATCTTGGAGCTCATGAGAGGTATTGAAAAACCATTAGGGGCTATGAGATTTGGTTTCTGAGGTCTACTATAACCTCTCTTAGTTTTGGGCGATTCGACTTCGTTTGCATTTGGCAAGGCAATCTCAGTCGATGTCAAAACTTGCAGTGAGGGTCAGTTGAAAGCATCTCAGCAGCATATCTTTCAAACCATCTATCTTGGCATCAAACCATCTACTCCATCAGCTCCAGTTAGCCAAGTAAACACCAGTGACAACCCCATTCCACCCACGGAGTCATGGGAATGCTCATGACCACACTCGACCCAAGTGACCCCAAGGTGCACTAAGCATGATTGGGCAGTGATCTTTCATGGCTCATATCTCGAAGCTCATGAGAGGTATCAAAAAATTGTTAGGTGCTACAAGATCATGTTTCTGAGGTCTACTATAACCTCTCTCTGTTTTGGGTGATTTGACTTCGTTTGCATTTGGCAAGGCGATATCAGTCGATGCCAAAACTTGAAGTTAGGGTCAGTTGAAAGCGGCTCAGCAACATATCTTTCAAACCGTCTGACTTGGCATCAAACTGTCTACTCCATCAGCTCTAGTTGGCTAGGCAAATGCCAGTGACAACCCCATTCTACCCACGGAGTCATGGGAAAGCTCGCGACCATGCTCAACCCAAGTGACCCCAAGGTGCACTAAGCATGATTGGGCAGCGATCTTCCGGGGCTCGTATCTCAGAGCTCGTGAGAGGTATTGACAAACCATCAGGTGCTACGAGATTGTGTTTCCAAGGTCTACTATAACCTCTCTCAGTTTTGGGTGATTCAACTTCATTTGCATTTGGAAAGATGATCTTAGTCGATGCCAAAACTTGCAGTGAGGGTCAATTGAAAGCGGCTCAGCAGCATATCTTTCAAACCATCTGACTTGGCATCGAACTGTTTGCTCCATCAAATCTAGTTGGCTGGGTAAATACCAGTGACAACCCCATTCCACCCACGAAGTCACGGGAACGCTCGCGACCGCGCTTGACCCAAGTGACCCCAAGGTGCACTAAGCACGATTGTGCATCGATCTTTTGGGGCTCGTATCTCGAAGCTCATTAGAGGTATCGATAAACCGTCAAGTGCTACGGGATCATGTTTTTGAGGTCTACTTAACCTCTCTCAGTTTTGGGCGATTCAATTTCATTTACAATTGGCAAGGCGATCTCAGTCAATGCCAAAACTTGCAGTGAGGGTCAATTGAAAGCAGCTCAGTAGCATATCTTTCAAACCGTCCAACTTGGCATCGAACCATCTACTCCATCAACTCTGATTGGCCAGGTAAATGCCAGTGACAACCCCATTTCACCCATGGAGTCATGGGAATGCTCGCGACCACGCTCGACCCAAGTGACCCCAAGGTGCACTAAGCATAATTGGGCAGCGATCTTCCGGGGCTCGTATCTCGGAGATCATTTGAGGTTTCAACAAACCATCAGGTGCTACATGATTATGTTTTTGAGGTGTACTATAACCTCTCTCAGTTTTGGGTGATTCGACTTTGTTTTCATTTGGCAAGGTGATCTCAGTCGATGCCAAAACTTGCAGTGAGGGTCAGTTGAAAGCGGCTCAACAGCGTATCTTTCAAATCGTCTGACATTGCATCAAACCATCTGCTCCATCTTCTCTGGTTGGCTGATTAAACGCTATTGACAACCTCATTTCACCCATGGAGTCACTGGAACGCTCGTGACCACGCTCGATCCAAGTGACCCCAAGGTGCACTAAGCACGATTGGGCAATGATCTTCCGTGACTCAAGTGACCCCAATATGATGAATTATATACACAGTGAGTATATACATAATATTCAAACAATGTAGTACTAAGTGGCTCAAGTGAGTATATATAATGGTATGAAACATAAGAACATAGGAAATCTATAGAAGTTAAACCTCAAACATAATAATCTCCATGAACAGGGTATTCCAGAGTATAGAAAATCAAATGTAACTTCAACAAGATATAATTTCAATCATAATGATAATCATAGTCAAGATATAACTTCACTATTCAATTCCATAAATATGAATAATAAATATGTATATACAAAAGATGACGCAAATATAACATATAAATGAACATGTTCTATATATACAAAGTATCAAATGTATCAAAAGTATCTCCATATACAAATATGGCACATGCCATTTCACAATGTCTACAAAATCAATGTTTTAAGGTGTACAATGTGGCATATATGCCATCTCAAAATGTGCAAAGTGGCATCTCTAAATGACCACAAAACTAAAAATACATCCTATGCCGTAGGGGGATCATCAAAATGTAGTCTCTTTGAAGAAGTGTTGGGCTCTGATTGATCCTGCATAAAAAATGAGTTCAAACCCAAGTTAGATTGCTTACTTTATATGATTTGTACATATATATATATATATATATATATATATATATATATATATATATATATATATATATATATATATATATATATATTTCATAATTCAAACACTAATTTAATTAAAATTATAACTGAATACAAATATCTGTACCTGGTCTCTTGGCTGCCTACCACGAACAGGTGTCCTAGCATAAGTCCTCGGTAGTGAAGGGACCATGCCAACAATACCAACTGTGACCTATAAATATATATTTGCAATAATGAGATTAGTAGAGTGGTGCAACATAGAGTAATAAATCTACAAAATAGGATGATAGCATAATAAAATTACAAATTGATTGAACTAAAATTAAAACTTACATCTGATGATCCCTCCTCTGGAATGGCGGGCTGGGTCAACAAAGATACGAAAGATTCTCGTGGGCCCTCCCTCACACTTGGAGTAACCTATGAGAGTAAAAATATTGTCAATTATATATAAATGTACTTCATCATAGCAACCTTGGTTACAAAATACAAATAACAATATGTAAAAATCTACGTACAATTGGGCTATCACTTTGAATCAAGATGCCTGTAACCCTATGCTGTTGATAAGCTGTCGGGACATCATCAATAGCCACACCCTATACAATATAGTGCAAGTAAAATATTTATTACTACTCACAAGTGGCATACATGTGCATCCATAATTAATCTTAAACAATTAACTACCTTTCCTTTGTCGACACCTGATGAAGGAACCCCCTCGTGCCCCCCACTAACATCGGCTGTACCCTACAAGAACACAATCAAATGACAATATATAAGTAAATGTATGAATTTTATTGCTCTAATTGATAGAGATTTAAGCATGTACACCAAATGATATAAAAAAAAACTAATGGGTACATAATTTATAATATACCATATAGTCATCAAGGACAAATGAAATGGCCGAAAGTGTGGACTCATCCACTTGTCTCACCTCCTCTTGTGTCATCGACTGAACATAAATGGAAAAAATATATATACATAAGTGCATGCAATCATTAAAACTAATCTAAATAAATAAATTATTTTAAAATTAAATAAGTCATGTGACAAATTTATTTATAATGTTTACTCTTACCATATCAACAGGAGTCAATGGCTCTGCGTGCACCTCCTGAGCACTCTCATGAGATGTAGATGCTCCATGAGGTGTTGCAGCCTCTATAGCTGCGTCTCCTATATCGTCCTCATCAATAACATGAAATTGATATGTATCAGAATCAGTAAGCGGTACGAGGCACATATGCCTGCACATAATGCACATATGGGGCTCACATACATGTGAACTCTGATGAGATGTCGATGCGCCAACATCATCCACAATAGGAGGCAACACTGACCTGGTTTGCGTGATCAACTGATCACTCAGTAAATGAATGACCCTAATAGTTTATGAGGCAGCCTCTGCAATGATATCGGGATGCTGCACTAGAGGAGGGGGTGCGACATCAGTGGGGGGGGACAAAGGTAGTGGCCTTTCGGTGCTGGGCAAATGGCCTAGTCTGAGGAGCTCTTCCACCTACGCCCATGTTGGGCCTCATACTCCAATAATCAACATGGTGACCAAGCACAAACTCAGCATACAATTTTTTAATGAAATAAAATGGGACCTCCAAATTGCTATCGGGTGGTTTATCAAAAACCATCCACCAGCAATCCCAAAAGTTCATGCGCATTGCTTCATTTGTGCACCATTTTATTGATAATTTGGGCTTTTTGGGGTCAACTGGTATTCCAGTTTTAGGATTGACAAAAAGGGTGGCTATATCTTCCTTAGTTATATTAAGGGCCGCAATCCCATCATGGTCAAGCGCGTCATCAAATTAGGCGTGCATATCATCACACTAATGAAGAGCAGCATTATGTTGCTGCATGAGTGTGTCAATATTTTCAACAATTGTATTTAGTGTGGCAAGCATGGGACCTAATGTAGGTATATTTTGATATGTGTTTTGGAAACCTCATATTGTGTTCAAATTTTCTTGTATCAAATCTTGTAAAGATTTAGAGTTTAGATATGGGGGATTATTTTCGGGATCGTTATTTGGTGCGGGAGGGTTATTTTATTCATTGTTGTCAGCCATACCTGATTAAATAAAAAACAAATCTAAATTTCAATTTAATTTCATATATTATTACAAATATAAATACAAAACTCTATTTTAAAAAAATGCTACATTTAGCTTGAAAATGAAATAAAATAATAAAAATATACAATTAATTACTTACCGAATATGCTCGGGAGTCAAATTTGTTGTTTCCAAAATTAGGTATTCGAAAATATATTGGGTATATGATATATCAAGCTATTTTGGCAAAGAAAAACGTGGAAAGAAATGAAGAACATAGCTCACCGGTTTCGGATTTATGCCACAGTTATCGGGTACCCAATATTATCAGGTACCCAATTAGGCTCGTGCTTTGGTCTCAAGTTTGTCCAAGTGTACTGACACCCAGGCCTACTAAAAAGTCAACAAGCATTTTCATGCGCTTTTGGACGAGTGAAAAATGAATACTTTTCACATCGCCACTTTTTGGCCCCTCATGATCTTGCACATACCCAATTAGGGGAAAAAATGTTTATTTACATATAATTTTTTGGTGGGAATTAGACCCCTAATTTTCAGCATCTGAAAAATCATCTTTAAAAATTAAAAAAACATATCAATTATTAATCAAAAAAAGTATTAAAAATACTAATATTAGACTTTATCCATTTTATCACATTTAATTAGTTTACGTCATCTTCAAATTCCAAACATAAATGTCATTTTTATACTATTGAATTTGAATAGCTTTGATTTTGTTAGCCTTTGCCTTTGTAAAAGGGTGACAACTTATTGTGCTTTTACCTCTCTCTCTCTGACCTTCTCACTCTCTCTCTTCCTCTCTCAGCCCATGCCACCTTCTCACTCTCTCTCTTCCTCAATGGCCGCCCATGAATTTTTTAAATGGCTGATTGATTTCCTTTGCTTCTTTCAATGGCCATCCATGATTTTTCTGCAATCTTCCAACCTTTCGTACATAGTTGTAAAATACATATTAATATATATTAAATAATATTTAATGTAAAATGTATATTATATAATATTTAATATATAATCTAATATATATCTAATATATAGTTTTTGATATATAATATATCATATGAAGGATGGAGAAAGGGGAGGGAAAAGTGAAAAATCAAAATTCTGCCGGCATTTTCGGGTACCCAAAAATATCGGGTACCCGATTAGGCTCGGTATTGTTTTGTGCACCAAACCTACATGGTCAACTATTGAAATGTCTCTAAAACGTGTTTTCCCCCTGTTTCTCTGAGTTCCAGACTTCGACCATGTAGCTGATGATTTTTTTTTCACCCAAATTTGATGAAATGAAAAGGGTATCTTAAGGAGATTATCAGCTTTCTATCGATATAATTGTTGTCAAATTTTGAATTCGGGATGTAATTATTAGTTATTTTCTAATTGAGTTACCTCTAAAGTGTTGATTTATATACTGATTGAAAAATGACTATAACTTTCAGATGGTATAACATTTTTGAAATCCGAAAAATGCGTCACATTCTATGCTTCGCCTACTATAAGCAAATTTTTTTATTTTTTATTTTGTAAAGTTTTGAATGAGTTAAGGTGGTCAAACATGGGAGTTTTTTAATTCTGAAAACGTTGTAGTAGAAAATTCATAATTAATTTTTTTTTGGAATGAAATTACAAAATAATATGTGTCACATCTGAGCATGAGTCTACTACTTATATATAAAATCTTATAATAAAATATTATCATTTGATTATGATTAAGGTGGTTAGACATACACCCATTTCTTATTTTTTTCCAGAAATTTTTGTACTACTGCATTGAAATCTATACTTTTCACCAATCATACTATTTTTTTTTCAAAAAAGGCTTAGTAGTTTAGAAACTACATTCAATTTTTTACAGATTCTATTCTTACAACTTACTTAAGGGCATAGTTTGGCCCCTCATGATCTTGCACATACCCCTATACTTCTTTGTCTCACAGTGTTACTGGCACTGTGAAGTATAAGGAGACCGATACAGTTGTTTCCACCCCTATGGTGAAGAGCATGTTTCCTCATTATCGAGACATGAGTAAGGTGAGAGGGTACATGGTCACAAGATGTGAGGATGACCTTGTGGGACCATTTATATATCCTCAATGGCTGGCTGCTCAGCACAGGTGGCCCCAGAAGGATGAGATGCCACTATATTTCTGCAAACAATTATTTGTAGAATTTCATTTGCAGCTTGATGTTGATTATATAGATTCTCTTGATTATGTTGGGCAGGGGAGAGGGAGATTATCTGATAGCTTCAGAGTGCCTGATGCCCCTGTGCCTGCTAATAAGCCAGCAAAGGTGGGTCCAAACCTTTTGGTTGTACCAAAAGGTTTGGAAATGGCAGCTGTAAGACAGAGTGTGCTAGATGACAGGATGAGGAGGGACGTTTATTCTAGTATAGCGAGTATCGCCACACAAGTTCAGGAGATGTCATCTGATCATGTGGGGAGATACATGTTACATTCTTGTTCCAACATTCCTCCACCTACATAGGATGCATCCTTTAGTGGTGATCCATATGATATAGTTGACATACCATCTCCCCTGGAGGTTACATCTATATCAGATATGGACCATTTACGATGTACGAGCACATTATTATCCAATTATCTATTTTGTGCATATCAGACCATATAGATGCTCGGTGAGATTTCACTCATGGAGGTTCCATCATTTTTCAGGTCCTATCTTAGTACTGGATCAGGTTCTCAGCAGATTGCACCATCGACAGGTCCTTAGTAGACTACACCACCACCTACAACTCCTCCATGGACTGTACCACCTACAACTCATCATCAAACCATGTAGGCCACTTCATCACGTCCAAGTCGTCAACTTTTTACTACATTGCATACAGACGACCGGATTGATCCTACATATATGTCATTACATTTGTCAGATTTGAACGCTTTCAGGAGAGTATTAGAGGATGCTATGGTATATATAATTAAATTTAATTTTTACTTATTTAAAAAACTTACACATATTTGAAATTTGATTAATATATGTTATATATATGTGTACTCTAGGAGGTTATCGATGAGGATGCTGCACCATATGGAGATTTACAGACTCCACACGATCCTATCCATCATGATACATAGGTACATTGAGATGTTTGTTCAAAAAATTAATTTTTCTATGATCATAAGTATTTAAAATTTATTATACATGTATGTCTGCTTGACATATTTTGTTTATTGTACACATACATCAGGAGGAGGTGCACCGACATCAGCTCACGGATCAGGACATGGCCCTAGTTGAGTGACCATGTTATTTTAGATATTTCATGTGACATTTCATATATACATGCTATAACATTTCATAGATATTTCATTTTAGACATTTCATAGATATTTCAGTTTAGACATTTCATATATACATGTATATATTTTAGTTATTTCATATATGTACATGGTATATGGTTGTGTTATTTCATATTTTATACATTACATTACATATTTTAGACATTACATGTTACATATTTTATACATGTTACATGTTATATGTTCGTGTGTTATTTCATCTTTTAGACTTATTTTTATACATGTTATGTATACATTATGTTATGCCATGTACTAATGTTATTTTAAATATTTCTAACAATTAAGTAATCTAACTAATGTCATGTAAGTAAAAAATAATTAAATAACTAATGTCTTAAGGTGAGGTAATTAATCAAAGCATACATCAATTAAGTAACTACTTAACTAACAATTACCAATTAATTAAGTAACTAACATAATTAAATAATCTAACTAACATAATTAGGTAATCTAACTAACATAATTAAGTAATCTAACTAATGTCATGTAAGTAAAAAATAATTAAATAAGTAACTAACTAATGTCTTAAGGGGAGGTCTTAAGGGGAGGTAATTAATCAAAGCATACATTAGTTAAGTAAGTAATTAACTAACAATTACCAATTAATTAAGGAACTAACATAATTAACTAAAGCATAATTAACTAGTTACAAAATTACCAAAAGCATAAATAAAGTAACATAATTAATAGACTAACAATTAGGACAATTAATTAAGTAGGTAACTAACATAATTAAGTAATCTAACTAACATATTAACTAACATAATTAGATAATCTAACAAACATAATTAGGTAAATAACATAATTAAGTAATCTAACTAATGTCATGTAAGTAAAAACAATTAAATAAGTAACTAACTAATATCTTAAGGGGAGGTCTTAAGGGGAGGTAATTAATCAAAGCATATATTAATTAAGTAACTAATTAACTAACAATTACCAATTAATTAAGTATTAAATAAGTAACTCACTAATGTCTTAAGGGGAGGTAATGCATGAAAGCATATAATTAATTTTAAGTAACTATCATAATTAACTAAAGCATAATTACCAAAAGCATTAATCAAAGCATACATTTAATTAACTAACTAATTAATCAAAGCATACAATTAATTAACTAACACACATACAATATATATGAGTTCAAACATGAAACTTCAAACTATAGAGTTCAAATATGAAAGTACAAGAGCTACAAAAGGAAGTTTATTCTGAAGCTTATAGAGTTCTAAAGCTCCTGATACATATAGTCTGGATCCTCTCTATCTTTTATTATCTCCAAACGTTTTTTTTGTTCTTCAATAGACAACCTCCACTTCTAATTGCCACGTCCTCTTTTTTGCAATGTATCAAATTGCAACTTTGTTGCTATAACCAAGTGACTGTAACGTAGAACTTTTTGGCCACACATGTATTCAATAAATTGAACACCATTTTTGTCGACCTTTATTTGCTGATAATAGGTTCCTTCAATAACAACTGAACCAATTGGATATGTCTGTCCATCATCATCTACAATTTGTTCTGTCAACTTGTATTTTGCTTTCATGCATCTTAGTAGATAATAATCTACACTTTCTGCATTGTCAGGATCTGCAACTACAACAAAAATATCACCGATACAAATGGATTCTATTAAAATTAAACATCACTTATACGATAATTTAAAATAAAATAAAATAACATGTATGTGCATGCACCTATAACAACTAAATCAGAAACACGCTCATACTCAAGTGAATATATAGGATCATGAATGTTTATGTCAATGTCATCATCTTCATAAGGAGGCATTCTGATTAACTCCTTCATATCACATCATGAAACATATCCATTTGCAATATTCTCACATTGACTCAATGGATTGTCCTCAATGCAGTGAGCACAAAAACATGATTTTTCTCTTACTTGAATCAAAAGAGGCTTATGTTGTCCTGTAGTGATCAATTGATGTAAACTTCTAATACCAACAATTTTTTGACAATTGTAAAGATTATATTGGTCTATATCTATTACAAATATGAAATGAAAGTTGCACATTTTTAGATCAACAATTATGAAAAGATAGACATGAACATGAAATCAACATTTAATTTAAAATTTTACAACAAAATATAAATTACCTTTCACTTACCAAAAATAATGTTTGTTGTATTTGGTGTCCTGAGGAGCAAAATGACTTTGACACCATTCAACAATTTTCTTTGAATTCTCTATCATGTTACCTATACATTTCTGAATATCAGTTTAAAGAAAATGGATCTAAGCTAAAACTATATTATTTGAAAATATATAAAACTATTGAACACCATTTGTACCTGCAAGTTCATGTTGGTGAAGTGCACGCTTCACACATGCTCCTACTCCATCGTGCTCTCCTTTTCCATGTCCACTTTCAAAGAAGTTTCACAAAAAACTTAACATTGCATCTAGCATGTTGCATGGCTAGCCAATTAAAGGCTTTTGTAGATTTAAATTGTCCTGCAAAATTAAGTTGTACATGCATACATACATGTCATCCTTTAATAATTTAACAAATAATTAAATGACAATGAAAATAAATTAAAGTATCTATACACATACTTGCACAACCATTAGACCAAATCCAATGTTGTGAAGCCTTTATCCCACGATTTGCAGTATCTTCAAAAAATATTGCAAAACAATGAGCCACATAGCTCCTATCATGAACCTTATCATCACTGATATAGAAATGAACCTCCTTAATGATAATGCGTTCAGTTGGATCGAGACTTTCTACCTCATCCAAATCATATTGTGCATGTCTATAGGTCACTTGCACAAATATTGCAACCTGATCAGAATGATAATATTGATCTTGAAGCTCTTTTTGAGGGGAAAATGTATAGTTCTTGAAGAAATCTACAATTGAAAGAATACAATTAGGTGGAAAACAATCTTTGGAATCATGAAACTGTTTAGCTTGCCATCGTGCACCATGAAAATGTTGGATATGTGGATAAATTAGAGTACAAAATCTAGTCATAAACTCAAGGTAGTACAATTCACTCTCCTTCAATACAATTTTTTTGGATTCATCTCCGCTCTTTGTTCAATATGTCTCATATTCAAATCTTTTCCACAAAACTGGTGTTGAAACATTAATATTCTCAATTTGCAATGGAAATTTATGCAAATCTCCACAATCACTACATGCATTCTTTATACACTATACTTTGAACTCATCTGAATCTTCTAATTTATCACATAAAATAGACTTCACAAATTGTGTCGTACTTCCATGGATGACCATATTTGAATCAAGAACTACCATAACTTTTTTATATAATTGCACTTGTATAGATGAAACTCAACATGATTTCGATAGTTCAACAAGTTTCATGAACCTTATTTATGCATACAAAGCAATGGCGCAACCTCTCAAACATTCTTTGACATATTTTCACATTTGAAAATTCTTTCTTGAATGCTTCAAATAATTCACACTATGTTGTATCTCTAAAATATTTTGGTTGTGCAGTTTTCATACGAGTCTCTTCATCTTTCATCTATATTGTATCCCTTCTATTAGAAGAAACATGAGAGTGAGTAGTCCAATATTCAATGACCAATTTTTTTGCATCTTAAAAAATTCAGTCTTTTTGAGGAAGCCTACAAATATTTACCCAATATTTTTCAATATTTTCATCTAACATATTTCTCTTCCTGATATATCTTTGAATAGTTCTTCTAGATACATTCAGTAAATCAAAAATTGCATGAACTTGTTTTCTTTGTGTCAACCTCCTACTAGATAAAGTAGTCATAATTGCTCTATGTGCAACACTTAAATCAGCTCCTCGATTTGAGTTATTAATGTTGTTCAATGCATCTTGCAAATTTTGAACTATTGTTTGATTTACATTGTCTCCTGAGTTTTTCTTGTTGTCAACACCCAACAACTCCAAAACAAGAGTCATTTCTTTTTTCTTAAATAACCTAACAAATAATTGAGCTCTTCCAACCATACTTTTATTTTCAAAATATTCATTCCAAAGTTTTTTGCAATGAGTTTTAATTGTAGTTCAGATAACATTTCTTCAGATGAAATTTGACTGAAAAGTGAATCCTCATTCATCTCCATCAAATTGCCCATGCCAAAAGATATATTTCCACCTCTAGAACTACCAATTTTTTCCCCTGCTTGAATTGCATCTTCTTGAATATCAATAGGTTCTTCCTGAACTTCAACAGGTTGATCTTGATTATGTTTTGTATAACCTTTTTTGTCATCTCTTATTAGATCATATTTTCTTACTTTATTCCTTTTATTCCCCATTGCAAAAACTATTCAGATTGAAAAATATAAAAGAATCACTTAACTGGAAAAACTCACACATTTCTATAAAAGCTTACGATCATAAGCAACCAAAATATATACATATTTATCATTCACAAAATCACAACAATCTAATCTTGCAAATTTTCTCAAGGACAATGAAAAAAATACAATCACTCCAAAATCATCAACTTATCTTGGAAACACAATGAAGACAATATTTTTCAAAGAATAATTGCAAAAAAAAAATTAAAACCCTACCTTAAACCACCACTCGACAGAAACCGTGCAAAGAACAATCCAACAACCCTAAAATTTTCCAAAGCTTTCACAATCCTCCAATTCAATCTTAGAGCCAAAATCTATAAACCTGTATATCGAATACTAGCCAAAATCCTCTTAATAAAGAAAACTGAATAAGAGTTTCAATGCATGCAACACCATAAACAGGTAAACTACCCTGTGAAAAATAGAAAAGAATCACTTAACTTGAAAACACTAAATCAAGACTTGACATGCAATACTCAAATATAAAATAAAAATCATTAATAAATTTCAAAAAACTATTAAAAATCACTTAATTCAAGATAAAAACCACTTAACTCTTACAAATAAAATTAAAATAATTAATAAATTTTAAAAAACTATTAAAAATCTATAAAAAAAACTATTAAAAATCTATTAAAAAAAAATCGATTTTATTTAAAAAACTGGCCACATTGTTAAAATTCAGATTTAAGGGGCTTGGTCATGCACGGGACCATATTTGGTCGCCTATGGGTCCATCCGAACTAGGTCCGACTGGACCTAGTTCGGTCGGACCTATGTGGAATCCTATTTGGCAGTCAAATAAGCAAAAAAAGGTGGCTCTCAGAAGTTCTCACTTCTGGACCTGAATTCTCTGTCAAAATTTACATTTCTGTAAAATCTAAAAATACCCTTTTGTAGAGCTTGGAATCAAGATTATGGTCATGTAATTTTTATCATGTTTTGATTTCATATAATATATTATAAGTTGAAAATACTTCAAGTAGGTATTTTAACATTTAAGAACACACTCGTTGGAAAAAAATTAAAAATAACAAATCATGTCAGAAAAATTTAAACTTTATGTTTAACACTAGAGGAGAGAGTCCTCTTCAAGAATATATATATATATATATATATATATATATATATATATATATATATATATATATATATATATATATATATATATATATATATATATATATATATATATATATATATATATATATATATATATATATATATATATTTAATGGTGTAGATTTGATAGGGAAATTTTGACGTGAACAAAAAACTATTAATTTTGGGTAACACCGAGTTTGGATAGTTATAACAGATAAAATATATACCGAAATCCAATCTTTTTTTTTTTATGCACTAGCTATACATGTCATCTAAAACATAGTATGAAATCAGAGGAAAAAAATATTATTTGCACATAGTTTGTTGACATGAACTAGACCCTAGATTTTCAACATATTTCAGGAATTAAAAAATGGACATCAATAATTTAAAAACTATGTCAATTTTTGTTCAATTTTTTTTTTATAAATATAAGCATAAACTTCATCAAATTTTACACATTTCATTAGTTTACATCATCTTCAAATTCTAAACACAAATGCCACTTTTATGTCGTTAAAGTTGAAAAATTTGCATGTTGTCATCCTTTTCCTTTATAAAAGTGTGACACGGGTTTGTACTTTTACCCCCATGCAATTTGATAAGGATTTGGATGCTCCAATCTCTTCAAACTCAACTTTCTTACCAACTCCTCAGAGGCTAGGTGAAGTACCATTGTCAATGATCACATTGCAACAATATTTTCCTTCAACCTTACGTCTTGTCTTGAACAAACTTTTCCTTAGAAATTGCTTGTGGTCCATTTCCTCATGACATAGGGCTATTCTTACCATTACAGATTCTCCATCTTCTGATTTATTCAAATATTTGGTAGGCTCTTCTTCTACACGAGAAGTTATCCCTTTATTCTCTATCTTCTTACTTGTATTTCCTTGGGTTCATTCATTATATCAGTGTCCTTGTCCACATTTGAAATAGGTTCATCTAAACAGACTCTCCATCTTCTCTCCTATAGCTTCTTTATCCACTACCTCTGTGAAAAGTTATGTCATCCCTTTGGTGTGTATTCTCTTCCTTGATTTCTACCTTTCCTTTGTTCTGATCTGCAAAATTTATTCCTCCACTAGAAAATGTTCTTCCACTCTAAAATCTTCCACCTATTCCTCTTTTCCTTTTCTCATGCCTTGTGTTCAACTTTTCGTTAGGTTTTAGAGCATATTGATATACTTCTTCTACACTTTGTAGCTTAACCAAAATGATCTCATCTTGTATAGATATCCTCAAACCATTAAGATACCTTTCAACCCTTTCAACATCACATCCACATGACCATATCTAATATCCAACCTATAGAATTCTTTGGTAAATAGGCCTTCTCACTAAGATCTTTTTGCTTCAAATTCTGTAATTTCCTAAAAAATTACTTGTTAATCAACTAGTAAGAACTTAGCCTTTAATTTTTTCAGCATCATATCCCATGACTTGATTTTCTCCTTACTTCTTATTTTCTTATCAATCTACAAATAATCCCAGCATAAGAATGCATAACCTCTCAACTTTGTGCAAGCATATTTTATCTTCTTATCTTCACTTGTACTCTCAAATTCAAAGTACTTTTCCACATCTATGATCCAATCTAGAAACTCATCTGAATCTAACTTTCCATTAGAATTACGTGGATTAAAATAGGGTTTCACATTCAGTCTAATTATGGCACTTAGGAGTCGTTCATCTCCATGATCAAGTTGTGATGCTTCTTCTTTCTCAACTTCTTCATCCTCAATCACATCATCAATATGGAGACCTCTTCTTTGGGTCATTTCCAAAGATTCCAATTAGGATTCTATCTGTCTTAGCATGTCCATCATGGTTAGATCTATGTCTCTTATTCTATGAATAATCTTGCACAAGTCCTCTACAATTGCAGGTCAGATCCTCACTCTATCACCTCACAAGAATCTAATCTAGGGCTTTGGAACTTCTAAAAGATAAATAAACTTCCTCATGAAATAAAACCTGCTCTAATACCACTTGATGTAGCCAACAACATGAGGTACCTCAATGAGGTCAGTCCAATCCTTGTAACAAGAGAAACACAATGAAAACAAGGAATAATAGAGAGAAATATACCAGATCGGCCTTCACATTATTAGGAAAGTCAATTACAATGGACCTAGAACATGTAGTCTTACATTCTAGGCTTACATGCCCGATTACAGATATAAATTTTACATGCAAAATTTCAAGAGGTTATCTTATTATCTAGAACTACTAAGCTCTCTCTAAGGATCAATTACAATAGCTTATAAAGCCTTTGCAACCATCAAGTCGGCTTGAAAAAGATCACATTCTCCAAGAACAGGAAAATATATTACAAATATAGGTTAGGACTCAAATCATAAGAATATTCCTCAAATCAATGAAACATGACATGCAATCCCAAACAATAGCCATCTGCAACCATAGAAACACCAGAAAATGAATCATGAAGCTTTGTCGATTGAGAAATTCCTTCACAAATTTAAACTCCAACTGACTATTAGAAGATGAAGAATAGGGAAAACCCACAAAGAGTCCAAGAGATCTCAACCACAAAGTAACAGATTGAGGTGCAAACCTAGGTGAAGGTGCAACATGATGCCAGGAAGACTCCATGAAGTTTGAAATAGAGAAAGCTCCAAACTAAAGGAACACTAAAGGGAACACAGAAATTGTAAAAACTAGAAAACAAGAAAATAAATATTTTTGGTTGATGCAAGGTTTCCATGAAACCCAAGATGCTCCTGCATCAAATTTTTCTCATTTTAATGTAGGTAGGAATTTGAAAATTTTTTTAAGAAGGTATTTGCATCTAATGTCAAATTGATATGTAGAATTGTCCTTGGAGGTTTTTTGGGGAATGGGATAAAATATTATTCAAAGAAAGTAAAATCTTGCACACAACACATGATAGATGACAACAAGATTCCATAGTTTAGACAAAAAAATATATTGAAAAATGTTAATGGGGATTAAAGGGCGGGTTAATTAATAATCAAAGATTAATTGATTAATAGGCTTTAGAAGACTTTTAGAAATACCAAGGTAATGCTAAATTAATTAAAATTAATCAATCATTAAGATGAAATAGAAGAATATAATTAATTAAAGAAAATTTAATTAATTATAAGAAATTGTAAAAATAAATTAAATATTTAAGTATATGAAATTAAGGAAAATTCAAAAAATAATTAATTAAATTTTTATTTAAATAACTTGGATGACAGTCAAGTGTTTATAACATAAGTTAGGAAGATGTATTTCAATTTTTATATAAGCACTACCTCTAATTCTTCCATAAAAACTCCAATTTCATATAAAATTAGACATTTATCTTAGTTGATAAATCTACTATAGAGCAAGATAATCTAATAACCACTAAGGAACACACACACACACACACGGATGCGTGTGCACGTGAGTACATATATATACATGTGTGTGTACACAAACATATGCACATTCATACATACATACATATATATGAGAGTGTGTGTGTGTGTGTGTGTGTGTGTGTGTATGTGTATGTCTTGAAAATATTCTTATTCCTTAAGTGAGATATAAATTCAAGAGATACTAAAAATACTATAGAAAATAAATATCCATATTGAGAAGTGAAAATTATTATTTGCCAATAATATTTTATAACCAAACTATAAACAATCAAGTTTAAAGATTCTAATTTATGATTACTATAATAGACTTATGGGAGAAGTTGTGATGAATAAGTATTATATCAAAAGATGAAATAATCAAGGAATTATATTGTTCTTGAATCTCTTTATAATGTATTTCCTCTTACAATGATAGTGTCAATTTTAGACATATCGATAGTACCTTTAACATTGACAAATTACTCATCAACTCTTCTTATTTATCATAATTTAGATATTTAATATTTTGCTAGAGTTAATATTTCTTTTATTGACTTAGTAGATATTTTTATTTTAATTGTAGATATTGATTTTGGATCATCCATTGAAAGCTCCAATGCTCTTTAACATTCTTGTGAGTCCAATAAGCCCATCCAAAAGAAGCCTTTCCATATACTTCCAATTGTGCTTGTCCAAATCTTTGATAGTTCGATTTTGATGCACCGTTCACTTCCCATTCTGATGTCAATTCTCCTAATAAAAATAAAAAAACATATCATTTATTTATTTTTCATACTATAATCTTATTTGAGAAATAATCGATAATTTATATGCTCTAGATTCTTACCAACATAGATCAATGGACCATTGGCACTCACTAAGCTACTCAAAGTTGAGGCTCTATCAATTTTAACATAATCTATGTTTTGTTGCACTGTCATGCCTTTGAACTTCTGGTCATCAAATAGATTATAGTAATGCACATCAACTACAATTTTTGTTAAACCATTGTTCATCTGGGATAATTCTTTGGGATCAGCAGGACCAATTCGATTACACATCACCACATAAGATGAAGAGGAGTGCTTTCTGATGGTGTTATATCCATTTTTATAATATGCACTCAAGCTATCCAAAGGTATGTCCGTATGAGGCTCATTCAATAATTCAATTCCCAAGAGAGAACTGTCTGTGGCATACCTGAATCCACACACCATATGAATAAATAAAATAATTAAACTTGAATTTGCTAAATACATATAATAACTTAATGCTTTTAAATATAACATAGGAGAATTATTTAAAAATATAATTGAATAACAAAAATTCAAATGTAATTTGTTTTATGCTTTTAAAAATATATAGTTTTTTTAAAATAAAAATGAAGAGTTTTAAAATTGGTAGTTAAGTTTGTTAATAAATTAAATGCAATCAATATATAATGAGAAAGATGATTGTTATTTTAATTTAAATATTTTTAAAATATTAATTATAACTATTATACATATTTTAAAATTTGGTAAATATTTAAAATCATAATTAGTATTAGAATCAAAAGGAATTTTAATTTTAGTTGTTAAACTAACTTTAGTTAGATCATATAAATAGATCTAAATATACTATTAAAATTGAAAATAATGTCGTTTCTTTTTACACAACAGAAATAGGATAGTGACTATGCTACCCCATTTGATTGAGTAGATAGCAAATTCTATCAATTTTTCATGACTTCCCAACCTTTTATGTCCCCTTAACATCTCATACTCCAAGATCCTTAAATAGAAGTATTTTAAATTTTTTTTTCCTTAAGGATTAAATATATAATTGGCCATATTTATTATTTAAAAATAAAACTAATTATATTCTAATTTTTTATTTTATCATCATCATCATCATCAAATCTGGTAAACTAAGTGAAACGTGGAGTTATAAACCAGTGAGACCACAAATGCACAAGCACATTGGATCAATGAAGGCACAAGCCTTCAATCACAATGGCCCAGTAGAGGTTTTAACTTGGGTGGGGACAATGACACCACCACCACTTAAACAATACACTAAATGAACCACAAATTAATTTTTATATTTTAAATAATTAATAAATACATAATAAATAATGACATTTTGATTCCTAGAGAGACATTTCCTTTTCTGGATATTTGACACAAAGCTTGGTTAAGCACAAAGCTCTAGTACCATGAAGAAGAAAGCGAGAATACCACTAAGGCCTTAAAGATGGTTCTATTGACAACATGTGTAATAAAGCTACTCCTATATGCGAATGACCTTATTTTAATGAAAAAAAGAATACAAGATTTGAAGGAACACTTGAAAGCTCTAGAACTATTTTTCCATGAAGTGGTGATGCAAGTGAACACTGTCAAAACTAAGGTCATGATCTTTACCTTGAAGAGTAAGAAGGTTCATAGAGAATTTATCTTTCAGACAACCCTTTGTAGGCGGTCAATGAATATAAATGCCTAGGTCTTGATTTTCACAATGAACTTAGTTGGGAAACATGGATAGCAAAAAGGTTACAAGGAGGATGAAAATAATTACACTTACTACAAAGCAAAAGTAGAAGTGTCAAGCTATAAAACTAGAAAACTAAGAAAACTCTTTTTGAGCTTCTAGTGGTTCTAGTTATATTATATGTTTGTGATGTATGAGGTAGAAATTTTTTAGCAAGTGGAGACAAATAGAGAGACTGCAAAAATATTTAATCATAAGTAGCCTTAAGATTAAATCATCTATTCCATGTGAGATTGTCTTAGCGGAGCCTAGGGATTTTCCTATTGAATTGACAACTACGAGCCATTTTGTAGGCTATATAAGAAGAGTATAGAACATGGAGTTGCATCGCTGACAAAAAAAGGTAGAAAAAGCTAAAATAAATAGAAGAAAGAGCATGTGGATGAAACAAAACAACACTTTGTCAAATATGTGGGATATTAATATAAGTGAGGGCCCAAGTATCAATAGAGAAATAAAGAAGAATGTTTAATGCAAATTCAAGGAAAGCATGTGGATTGGGCATCTTGGGAGGAAAAAGGAGTACTCAATCAATCATTTTAATCTCATATAATGGATGAATGGTAGATGATTGTTAGGAGAGGGGAAGCTGGGAGAGGAGAGAGGACCACTCGCTCTTGAATTAAATAATAGTTGGATGCCCTTGCATAGAAACAACTCTAATTTGGGGTGTGCATGAGGGCGCTTTTGCAGCTTTATTCTAGCAGGCTGATTAATTAATCCGCCCTACTAATTTAAGGGTGGCAGGTTGAGTTGGAAAAGAAGGTCTTCACATGATCATATCAAAAAAATTACATATGAATGAAAATAAAATGGTAAACAAAAATATTAATTGCTCAGATAAGAACCAGTTTGTACTAGCTTAGATGTGAAACCGAAAGATGGACAATACGTAAAGAAGAGTGGGAAGACAAAAGATGTTATTACAGATTTCTTAATCAAGATACACAACAGAAAATCCAAGTTGTAAAAAAATTGAAAAAGATTAGTTGTTAGAAATCTTAAGTTTTGAACTTTGCTTGTTTTTATTTGCTGAATACCTGTGAATAAAAAATTCCATTCATTCCTTAAGTAGGAAAGGAAATTGTTATTCATTCAATCTGATTCATAATTGTATTTGTTTTCATTCAATATAATAATGATTTATTGCACGTCACTTTCGAATTCGATTTACATTGAATAGGAAAGTAAAATATTATTCAAAAGAGTTCCGTTTGAATTACATTTGTTTTGTTTATTGGACAGTTAATGGACTTGCGTTTATTGTATTTAGGTGTTGTTGGCCAGTGATATGGCGTGAGGATTTGGTCAGCACAGAGAAAAATTAATCCATTGGTCAACTAGTAATCTTCGGTTGATAGGACATTGCAAATTTTGAGTATTGATCTCTATCAACGGAATATTAATGGGTATGCATTTAAATAGAATCTTGTTCTTGAAAATTAAAAGTTAATAGAGAGTGTACCTGGAAGCAAGAAAGTCAATTACTGAGATGCTTTCATCCCGGTTAGCTTGTGAATCCCATTCAATATACCCGTCTCTCGTTCCACTGTGTTCGTCACCGTTTTGGGAACCCGGGGCAGCATGAAGATCTACGATAATTTTAATGTTATGTTTCCTGCAACGTCAACACATTCTCAGAGATATTCTAAAACTCTTAAAAATTGAAAAAAAAATTATATGAACGGTTGAATTTATCGACCGGGAATATGGTTAAGAGCATTACAGATATTCTAAATCACTCAAATGCATATTTACTATCAATCTACATTAAAAGGGGCTGAATTAATAACATTCCTTCTCTTATGCTAGTTTTGGTTTGTGATAAAAACTAAGTAGTTCTAGTTTTAGTTTGTGATAAAGACTAAGTAGCGTACTTGGCCCAGGAGAATGCATTATCCAGAGCTTTAAGAGACCCTCCAACAAAAGGAGGTGGTGGATTTGGGTCACTTGCAATCCACCATCCAACAGGAATTCTGACGGCTGTTATTCCATTTTGGGAGAGGAAAGCAAAATCACTCTCTGTGATGAAAGTATTCCAGTGTTCCTGATAAATGAAATTAGTTAGATATTTATCAGAACTCTGTAATGTAGAATATAAATAAGAGTTTAATAGAAAATAAAAAAAAGGTTTATGACAGAATCTGAGATTACATTGAGGACTTGTTTTGCTGTGCTTCCAAGGCCATTTGTGAGCTGATACTCGCCTTGTAATTGCCTCACAATAGTCATCTCAAACGTTGCAGCGTTATTGCCCCACCCCGGTTCACCTTGAAAATCAGCAGTTAACTGGTCTTTGGATTTCGCCTGTACAGAAAGTCAAATGTATTATATGGTCTCTTATTTTAGGATTACACTGGCATCGAATATTGAAGTTTTCGTATTTTCACTAAAAAATAATATTGTATGTCTCGTATCATCGTAAAGTACCTGCATGTACATTCCATTTAGAACTTTTATATGCACTTGATTTTTATTGGAAGGGTTCCTTATGATCTGGAACGTTTCCCATGTGCTGGGTTTTTGTCGTAACTGCATTCACAATTCCCCCTCCTCCATTTTGGGCTACAATGAATTGCTTATTGAACACTCTAAGCTGATAGCTTCCGTCTTCCACACGCCATATCTGTCAAACATATACACATAAATAGATATATCATTTTTTTTAGATCTTATAAGTAAATGGGTCAGTACATTTTCTAATAGAAAATGTTTATTAAAAGTCCATAATAGTCTATTATTAGATTAATGCAGGTAGTACTCACTTATATATCTAGTAGTTCAGAAAAAAGTTAATAGTTAGAAGAACTGTGTAAGTTTATTGTACCCACGGGACATGATTAATGATCTATTTGTACAAAAAATTGTGTTGATCAATTAAATAGATCAATACTACAATAGAGAATATATAGCAGATATAAATGATCTCTTCTTTATTATGATACATATAACATTATTCTGTTAAGTACATAGGTGTAACTTAAAACAATAGCTATAAGATCTTAAGTCTTGTACAAAAAAATAGAAAAAAGAGTCAAAATCTGATGTACTATTTAAGAGCTTAAGCTGTGTGACATCAGTTCTAATAACTACTGATACTCTTTCCCTATAATCAATAGTTGTAATGTTAAATTTTTTGTACAGGTCAATGAACTATTGGTCTACCTGTAAAGTCTATTGATTGACTGAGTCCATTCATGCTTAATGCAAGATCCTGATCTTATAAATGAAAAAATTAAAATTATGTTCTAAACGATTTTAACAAAATAAATATCCCTTAATCCTCAACTCTCAATTTCCCAAAATCTCAATCAAAAATTTCTGACTTAAAATTTTTTCTCCAGTCATATAACTAGACAATATGTGAAATTGGTCAAAATCTTTGAACCCAACAAAAGAAAACGTGTATATGAAAATCTGGACACAGTCATATAACTAGACAATATGTGAAATTGGTACAAAATCATTGAACCCAACAAAAAAAATGTGTATATGAGTATCTAGAAACGTAGTTATAAGATAGGGATATAACATACCCTGAAAGTCTCCCATCCGGATGCGCTATCTCTGTTTACAGCAATTTTACTCCCACCTCCGAGTTCTGCGACAAGATAGGTACCCAATGCCACAGATTTCAATTGAGTTTGAGTTCCGTCCTGCAAGAAAAATGTATTTCAAGTGAGAAGACACAAACAGCCGTGAAAACCTCAAAAGACATAGATTGTAGGAGAATTTTAGAGAAATTTTGAATAAAAAATCTGATAGATCCAAGTATTTTACCGTGAGATCACCGTTTGGAATGCCATCAAATAAAGATGGTTTAATCCATCCTTCAACAACGAGCCACCCTCCCAAGTTAACAGACTTGTAGGGGGGCTGGGCGTATGACCTCTGCGTAAGGAAACAGACAAGGAAGAGTAAACCAAGGCATAATAACTTAACTAAAGTTGCCATCTGAAATCTGGGTAACAAAAATCCACCAAGCCTTGGCACGAAAATGGATTAACATGGATAACCAATTTATACACTTTTCGCAGACTAGTGTTTCTTACAGGAAACCAGATGGGCGTTATCTGTCCACTTGCATGTGATATTCATGGTAGGCTGTTTTTGCGAAGTCAAGTCGGCGTTATCGGTGGATTTGCCGGCGATGGCGCGGAGGTCTTCCGAAGTCACGATGAAAGAAGGCAGACACGGCACGGCATTTGGAAGACGCGTAATTCGAGAAGTAATCATAGACCGAGGACTCTGATATTTTCAGGAGTGGAGAGGTGGTGTTTACTCTAAAATATGGGATAACTACAAAACATTTCAATGCTCCATTTATGAATAACCAGATAAGTTCTGACAATTACAGGCGGCGCACTAGAGTCAATAAATTCTATACTAATTACTCGTTGACGTCAGTCAATCAGACCACGTGATTGGAGCTGTTGATTAGGGCAATGTGCTTTTTGAACAAGATACATCTCAATCGATCAAATAGAATGACTATTTACTCACTGTCTTTTTTTAGGATCTGCATATTTTGTGTTGAAAACTATTAAAAAAATTGCAAAACAATCAGTGTGTCTTAAAAAATCTGGTTAAAAAAAAAATTGACCTTATTTTATCTTTGGTGTATTTGTACAAAAATTTTACAAAAAAATCTGTGTGCTTTTACAAATCTTAAAAAAAAAGGTTTGACTTTATTTTGTCTTTGGTGCATTTGTAGGGAGCCCCTGCCCTATTTTTTCACAGAGAGTAGGGCAATCCCACTATTATTCATCATGTATGATGCATTAATTCCAGTAAACATTTTTGTAAGAAAAAATTAGATAATTTTTGTTCCATATGCATATGCATTTTGTTTTTTTGGCTACTATTCCCAAGGCACATTAACTTTCTAGCCACTATTCCCAAAGCACATTCAATGCAGAGCCCTGACAAGGACAAGGCATAACGATTACAACTTTTATCTCCTTTATTCTCGTCCTTCGCATTCTGTTCTTCTTTATTTTAGTCTTTCGCATTCTGTTTGACACAGGGTCTTGGTGTGTTCTGCGTGTTGATCCTCGGATTTTGGTGTTTGGCATTCGAAGTTAATGTAATTTTGCAGTATATTTTCTGATAGCTCCACTTTTTCCCACTCCTTTTTTTTAACAGGGCACCTCCACTTTTTTCCACTCGTCTTTTTTCTACTCTTTTTTTTAACAATCCACCTCTTATGCTTTTTGGTTGTTTTATAATTATTTCTGGTTTTACCAATACTAATTTGTGATTTTTTTCCCTTCGTGTAGTACCCAACATAAAAAAGACTTCGTAGTGGGGAGGCAAAGAGCTGTGAAAGGACTTTAACAAATAAGGGTTTTAATAAATCCTATAGCTTAATGAT
Organism: Chamaecyparis obtusa; assembly: GCA_027943335.1. Taxonomy (NCBI): domain Eukaryota; kingdom Viridiplantae; phylum Streptophyta; class Pinopsida; order Cupressales; family Cupressaceae; genus Chamaecyparis; species Chamaecyparis obtusa. The sequence continues at coordinate 72,564 of BSBK01008930.1, forward strand.
TAGATCTTATCACATCTAAAATCTTTTCTATATTTAAAATTTCACATTACTTCACCATTGAAGTGCACAGGGTGTTTATCTCCCATACCGTTTTTGCCTTGATCTATGAGTTAGCATGTCTACATTTCCAAATCGAGGCCATTTCTCAAATATTAACAATTTGCCCAACCAAGGCCTTGTTCCCAGCCAGCAAAAAGGTCACATGCTATAGCCCCGACAACTGTAGGTCACCAGTTGTAGCACCTGGGATGGGCGCAGAGCCCGCTTATTTGGCTTTGATTCTTCTCAGCACAGATCTTTTAGAGACAGATATACATCACGATAGCGACTATACATAAGGTCTCATTATTAGAGTGCCCAACCGCCCCAACAACAGGATACACAGACGGCTACCTCAGCAGCAAATATCTATCTAGTTCAGAATCTAGCAAAAAATTTGAAAGTATGGCCTGTTAGTAAAGCAGTGTCGGTTGATTCTCTAGTGAGCAAATCAAACTTTCCTTTAGGGCATCAACCAATAGTTAACACTTTCCTTATACCAACCAATCATTAACGCCTTTAGGAAAGACATCAAAGCCAAACCTGGCGCTGGAACATTCTAAAAAAGAAATTCAAGAAATTTTATTTAAAAAGCTCAAAGACAACAGAATGGTAGTTCTTATGTGTTTAATTACGCCGTAGGCATTTCAATTTTGAAAAGCTCCGGCCGGATTTTGACGATCAACGGCTGGAAGTGGTGGAGAGCCCAATGACTACCATTGGGAGCTTGTTGGCCGTCCATCCAGCGTGACCATCCAAACAATCTGATCGTCCTTGCTGCACCTGCCCACTTTACACGTAACTTAGTATTAGTAAGTTGCATTTTCTTTTTTCTTGTCTACCTGTCAGGATATCTTGTTGTTTTAAGATATTTTTATTATAAACATTAAATAAATTTAAAGAAAAATACAATATATTTTGAATGACTAAAAATAAAACATTAAAACTTGTATACATTACCTGCAATAGTTTTCATTAAATAACTCAAACTGTACAGAATGTGTTATTTTCAGTCTGTAGGAATGTTAAAAAACATAACTCCCTAAGGGCCCGTTTGGCACTAGGAATTAACATGGAATAAGCATTAGTTAATGCTAGAATAATTTTATTCTCTGTTTGTGGGCATTTTCCTTATTCTCGAACTAGAAAACTTATCCCCATTTTGGGGCCAATGCTTGCATAAGTTAATTCTCCAAAAAAGCTGGAATTCATTTCTTATTCGAGAATAAGCTATTTATGGATTCAAATTTATTTTATTTTACTAATTTTTATTTTTATTTTAAAAAAAAATTTAAATCTTTTTTTTAATGTATGTATATATATACACATGTGTGTATATATACACATACACACAAATATGTATATACACGTGTGTGTATATACACACACATGTGTGTATATACACATGTGTGTATATATACACATGTGTGTATATATACATACATGTGTGTTTATACACATTACACACATGTGTATATACACGTGTGTGTATATACACACACGTGTATATACACATGTGTGTATATACACACACGTGTATATACACATGTGTGTAATGTGTATACACACACACATGTGTGTATATACACATGTGTGTAATGTACATTACACATGTATGTACACACATGTGTGTATATACACACACATGTATATACACATTTGTGTGTATATATACACATATATGTGTATATATGTGTATGTGTGCATATAAGTGTATATATACACACGCGTGTGTATATGTGTATGTGTGTATATGTGTATATGTATGTGTGTATATGTGTATGTGTATGTGTGTACACAAGTTAAAAATACATATTGTTCAAATTAATTAAAAAAATAAAAAATAACCTTTTATTCCAATTCCACATTATGGGATCCAAACGCAGAATAGCTTATTCCAGCTTTCGTTTTGAGCATTAATTAATTCCAGAATAGACCCTTATTCTAGAATAGACCTATTCTGGATAAGTTAATTCCATGCGCCAAATGGACCCTAAGAGCTTTTTATACAACTCAGCTCTATATTTATAGAGATAAACAGGAAGAAAAACATACGGGTTCGCTGTTGAGCAGAAAAAATGCCTTCCACAAATGCTACGCTCAAAGACTGGCCATTCCGAGCGGTTTCTTGAATCTCACAAACAACTTTAACAGTGGAAACCTTCGCATATTCTGAGATTCCCACTTTTAATTTCCTGATTAGAGCTATTGTCTGAGAACAAATCATCTCTTTATCTGCATTTAATTCCTGCAAGTCGCGCTTCCTACAATACTCTACTGACGTTAATGTTGCAAATTCTGCCATTTTTATGCAAAACTCTGTCAAACTTAAATTCAAGTGAAGAAAGAGGTCTCAATTTATAGACAGCGAGCAGAAAAGATCATTTCTGCCACGGGTTCCACAAAGTTCTAAATCAGGAACTCCTCAATCCAACGGTGGGAAAACCATGGATGAGCCCTTAGTTTATATGGAAAAAATTATATTTTTAAAATCACGAGCGATTCAGCTTCCATATTCAGACTGCCCCATATCATAAACTATTAAAAAAAACAAAAAAAATGTAATTTCTTTCTTTCTCTGTCACAGAGCCCAAACATAAAATCCTCTCTGTAAGTTGAAGTAGCAGGTCACCTTGGGCTTAGGAAGACTGAACAAATAGGACTGTGAAATTGTTCTTTCTGGAACAACCGATTTCCTTGACACTTCACTATATTCATCATGTTCAACACCATCGCCATTGCCATCGCCATCACCTGCTTTTACCATGTTGGACATCTCTATTTTGTGATCAATAACAACATGATCATCTTGGACCTCTGGACCATCCATCTTTGTAATCAGGATTTGTGACCAGATACTTTGTTGTTTTCAAAACACTAATTGAATCTACATCAACAACGTCACAACAATCATGTTTTCTATAATACATCTTTTACCTCTTAATTATGGGAAACGATCTAACAATTTATCATATTCTGTTTTTGAAAACAATGGAAAACTGTGAACTTCAAGAACTCTCTTTTAAAAAAGACCGACCTATAGTATCAATGAAGTCTCCTGTAGTTATCTCACTGTTGGATTGAAGCCAAGCCAAAAAGTAGACTGGTAGAAATATTGTGTTAAATCATCAAATAATGGAAACATAATACATGAACCTAGCTACAAACAACTTCAGTACTTTTGCAGGATGCAAAAGGATCCTCTCCAAATGTATCACTTCAATTTTTTTGCTATATATCAAACGTAAAATTGCGTTAGCAGAGACTAGGATCATGTACATTGCGATAGCAGAGACTAGGCACATGTATTGCTTTGGAGATGCCACCTGCCTATGCACTCAGCTCTTCTATAATTCCCACCTCTGAACATGCAATCAAACCCTAAGTGCCAAGTCTCTCCTTTTTTACAGCAATAGACTCACATATCTATGCCCTAAACAGACGGGTGGACAGGAAAAGTAACAAAAGAACAGACTGGCCGACTGTAGGAATGAATACCCCAAGACTTGTATATTAGTGCCTTCTCTTGCATTGGAGATTGTAAATCGACCTGCACACGGTGGGAAACTTCAATTACACGGCGCAAAAAAACTTTAATATTAGTGCATTCTCTTTCGTTGGAGACTGCGATCCACCTCAACACCATCAATGACTCCAATTACATACGACCAGAAAACCTAGAATTAATATTTTGGTTAAGAATTGCAGGCCAGATATTCTTGAACACCTTGCCCGCTTTTACTCGCGCATTTCCTTCGCAGAGAAAAGAAGCACATGAATTAGACATTCGCTCTGTGTTGGACGAGCTGTAAGATTAATTTGGCGGTGTTGGGGTGTCGTCAAATCCACATTCTACATCAAATTTGTGCTCTGGAGAGTGCGCTATCTTTTGTTACAGATGATCGAATTGACTTTCATCCAGTCCACGATGACGGAGAGCATGAAAACACTGAGCAGTGGCTGGGCAAACTTGTGAGAGCAGGCGGAGCGAACACGTTCTAGTTTAAAAGAGTTCCACACGATTATTATGGTAGGCCTCTCAAAATCAGACGAGATTTACTAGCAGCGCATTCCATTCATCATCTTTGCAAGAGCATGGTAATGGTAGTTACTAAGTTCATCTTTTATATTTCATCATTATTTAAAGCTTATTTTTCCCTAAATCTATTGCCTTAACATGTGGATAGACCCTACTTTTGAATTATATATAAAACAAATTCTTTGAATTATATATAAGATAAATTCTAAAAATACAGGCCTTATTTATTTATTTACTTTATTAGTCCCTGCCGTAGAGGCAGGAGACTAAAGTTTTCGATTTTTTATTGCATTTTTTTTTTTGCCATTTTCTATATTGTTTCATCTAAAGTTTCATTTTTCATTATTTATTCATTATTTATGTCAATTTTTTAATAAATAAAAGATATTTTGTGATTGGTCATTTCTAATTTTCTTAGTGATTTAAGATATTTATTAGAAAACAAATTATAAACTTTTTGGGTGATCTACTCGAGGCATCATGGATACGTGCTTGTTTCCAATGCTTTCATTATTTTTTATTTTCTTAAGAAGGGAAATATCTACAGTCTGTAGCGCACCATTTTCCACTTGTCGTGCTACAGTATGCACGCCAGCTTACTTCTACTGCAGGAACATTAATGCTCTATTGTACATTGTCGCATAGCATGTTCTCTTTATTATTAACTCCATTTTTTGTCCATTTCAAATACCATTCAGGCAGGAATGTTGGAGGAGGTTGTTTGTGTTAGCGGACGTGGATGCCAGCTGGGCACCCATTTAATCTTCCCTGTCTACCGTGCACCTACCTCACCTTCCGGCCGTACCATTTTGCCTTGTCTCATGATCGCTAGGCTTCTCTCTCCTCCCTTGCAATCATGCGACCACTTTAATCGCCCAGCTATCTTTTTTGTTTTTTTGCCAACTGCGATTTCTTTATTTTCGCATGGGCCCCATATCTTTCCCTTGCGCATGATCGCATAACTGTTATACAGCTTATGCGATCATGTGACCTCTTCCTGCAGCGCCCAATCAGTAGTCCGTCCTTTCATCCGTCCCACCTCTGACGCAGGGTTTATTCTCTTGTCGCATGATCGCATGAACATTATTTTATTCATGCGATCATGCGACCAGCCTATTTTTTCAAACCGCCAACTAGTGCATTTAATATAGTTTTAATTTATTATTTTTTCCTTGACTTTTTGGTTTCATTCAGACATAATCCAGGCAATTCGAGAACTTTCTATAGGTAAAATATTTTGTAAACAAAAGGGAATGTTTTGTTGTTCAGTCATACACAGAAACATTGATGATATTTTGAGCATTGGCAGCTCTGGGCACAATCTGTAAATCTGAAAAACTTGACATTAATATATATATATAATATAATTTCTGAGAGTGCTCTGTTCCTACTCTGTTTAGTTTTGCAGCATTGTGTTTTTGTAATCTCTCTTCCTCCATTAGTTTGATAGTTTCACAGATCATTGTTGTCACTGCAGTGCCCAGATTTGGAGTGCCCAGTTCAAATCCTAGCTAGACTCATTAGTGGGTTCTTCTCTACTCATTGAGATTGCAAAGACTTTAGCGAAAAGAGCCAGATTTTCCTGAGACAGGGTACACTATTCTTACATTTTCCCTCTATTTTCCTTTTTTCCAGCTCTGCATTGGAGATGTTTGAAATGTCTAGTTCTGTACAAAAATCTTTTCCTCAACCAGTATATACAAAAAAAATCACACTTTCTATATTGTACCTATTTTGGCCATGTCTTGCAACCATTCTTATTTTGAGAAATTATTCTAGTGTTGTTTGCCGGACAAAATGCTGCTAAAATGTTTCAAAATGTTCTAGGATTTTTTTCATTAAAAAATTATTAGGAGGTGTTGTATATCCCTCTTTCATCCTCCAGCATTGTGTCTGATCTGGGTGTCTCAGAATAACTCTTTTCAGTGCTTTGATAATATCTACTTTGGCAAGCACTCATGTAGGTCTCTTTTTAAAAAGCCCTGCTTTAGAGCTCTGCATATACCCACTACACCTCAAATGCTCAAATTAATGTAAGGATTGGGAAAACATTGGACTAGAGAATAGTATGCTTGCCAAGTTGTCACTCTCATCTCACTGCAAACTAGGTTCTTCTTTTGTTTTAAACTGGTTGATTTAGCTTTTAAATTAGACTTAAATTTCCAATTAATGCGTTAACCTATTCCATTGCATAAGTTTCAATCTTGAAATTTTTGAACTCTGTTATGTGGTGGAAGGTAGGAAGTGAGTCCAGAGTACTATAGGCTTGGCTCCTAGAGTATGTTTGTTTTCTTTTCTTAGTTGCATGTTGGCATCATCGTTTTATCTACCCTGTTACTCAAGATACCCTATCTTTTCATACTAAAACTAGCGGTGTTTTGCTAGGCATTAGGAGTAGCAAGAGTGGCATATCTATGAATTATTGTTGTTGCCCAAACTTGTCACCGTTACCTTAGGAGAAATCTTTGCCAAAGCCGCGAACTGCCATATGTGCCTGCCGACAGTTCAGAAGTGGATGGACTGGAAAGTAAACGAACGCCTCTACTTCTAAAAATTTTCATGGAACATGCCAATGTCTATAGTCTATATTTAGGAAATCATAGCCCAGATAATTATTCAAAAGTTTTGGAGCCAATATTTAGCCACACGTGAACTCAATTCCATTGGTAGATTTTATTTCGTGTATCATTTAAATAATCTGTTATCGATCGGACCAGTGGTGAATTGTCCATTATTTATGCTTAATACTATGGCATGCAATTAAAACTAAAATTGTTTATTGCGAATTTAACCCTTAGCACTATTGATAGAAAGGATTTGAATTAAGTTTGAATTAAAGAAGTGTTGAACGACCGTCAAACCTGGAATTACCGTGTAGTTTGTCATCATCCTCTATTTACTTTAGTTTTTACAAATAGAGCAACAGGCTAGACATATCTGTAAACTCTAAACTTGATGCATCATTATTGATTGATGATAGAAATTCAACATTATGGTCAAAGCATAGAACAAGCTTGAAATGATTTACCTTTAATTTTGAATATTTTTGATGGAGTGAAACCGAACAGTTCCATATCAAATAGTTAGATGCAGGATATCCCCGATTCACTCCAATCACAATGAAGAGCTACCAAAAAGCTCTGAACCATATAAAAAGGTGCAAGGCACTATAGATTCACTCCCATCAAATTGTAGAACATATAGACCCTTCAGTATCATACAGAAAGGTGTAGCCAGAATGCGATATACAGTTTCTTGTATTGTTTAATTTTCCTTTTATTATTTTTGCTATTGCCTAACAACTGTACATACTACACACACCAAAATAAATTGCTTTTGGCTGACGGTGAAGGCAACCACCAATATGATGTATGAGACTCGTTGTTGGCATTCACAGCAGAATTTATTTCCATTTACCTTTCTGACCTCTCATCCAAAACACACACAAACATAATATATTTACACCACATATAGGTAACCATTTCAATCAATGATAGGTGCCAAAAAATCAACATATCTTAATAGAACACTTGCCTTTCCAAAGAAGATTTTGATCTGTACAGCCTTGTAACTCTGTTTATTTGAAAACCTATTTTTTTAGAACATTGCCTTGAAGAATAAAGGTTTCTATTTGCACATAATGTTTGGGAAAAAGTCAGTGAAGTAGCCATTCTAAAGCAACAGAATAAGAAAAACAACTGCAAAAGCCATAGATGCCAACTGGCATGAATTTCAATTAGTCTATCTTCTTGGGTTCTACGTTATATACTTTGTTTCATGTTACCACTTGTCCTCTTGCTTTAGATTATCCATGCGCTTGAGCACATACTTTATGTTAAAACATGCCTTGCAATGAGAAACTATTTTTCTCAATAGTGGATGTAAAATAACCAACTTGCTTGAATTGCTGCAAAGAAAATGTTTATAGAATGATAAAATTATTATATAGAATGATTTTTTAAAGAAATAAGGAATATAAATAAAGGTATTCAATAAAAATATAATAATAAATTATATATTTTAATATTTTAAAAATTTAATTTTTGTAGTAGTAAAGTTATGACTGAATTTTGTAAAATATTCAAAGTTTTTATAAAGAAAGGGGTCAAGTATTCTTTTGTTCGTATATTCTTTTGGTGTATTTCAAAAGTACTATATTATAGATGATTGTTTTTGTTGATATTATTAGTGTTTTCTTTTGTTAAGTACTTCTATGTAATTCTATTCATTATGACAATGTTTAGTTTTTGTCATTTGTTATACATGAATTAATTCTTCATTATTTCTGTTAGGAATGAGATTTCAACTTTACCACATCATCATTACTTCATCCAACATCATAATCTAATACATTTTCTTAATAAACGCCAAGTGGATTGTGAGACAACCGAAAAGACATAGATTTCAAACAATCAACCTCTAAATAACTATTCTAATGAATTAAGATATGATTATTTTGACTATTTTCATCCCCACAATAGATACATGAAGAATATGATCTAAAAAATTTATACTAAAAATATTATACAAATTTAACATTGAAATACTATTATTTATAATATATATTTTATTAATTAAATAATAATATATTAGATTTCTATTATATTATATATCATATATTAATTATATTATTGATTTGTTAATATGCATATATGTATACTATTTTCTAATCTACCAACCACACTCATTATATTTAAATTGAATTAATACTTAAAAATTTGATAATCTCCATACAAGTTTTGAAAATGTACTCTAACCTAACTCTAGATAAACATCACTCATTAATAGTCAAATAATCAAACACTCAATCATAATTTTCACTTTATTTTCAACCCCAAAAATCTTACTTTGATTAACCAAAACTTATATTTAACCTTTAAATTAAATAATATAACTTATATTTAACCTTTAAATTAAATAATATATAATGTATATTTCTAGCGGCCTAGAAATGTGCCTACATGACTAGTTATGGTCAAAATTGTAAGTTTTGTCAAAAGATTCTCTTATCAATGAAACATCCCTCGTTTTAGGAATATTTTTGAGTAACTAAAGATTCTTCCTATATTTTGATTGATCAATCCCATGTCTTATACATAAAAGCATCTTTCCACACATATTTTTATGCTATCTTTTTTTACTCTAATTTATGAGAGTGAGAGTGGTTTCACGTTGCTCTTGGAAACTATGTAACCCTAATATCGATTACAAAAGTGTAGTTCTAAATGTCATAAGTTTAACAAAATAAAATTACACTATAAGTTTAAATATTATTACCATATCATTGATAATTATTAATAATAAATATCAAAATCTTAAATAACTACACAATTGTCAACTTTTTTGAACATGCTTGAGACCCTTTTCTTGCTTCATCAGATTAATGCCATGTATATTTTGTGAACAATGACAGCCTATTGATATGGCATCTTCAATGCTTTAGCATGCCCATGACACTCAACAGCTTTCGCGTGACCTTTTGAAGCTTTTGCTACCTCTTGAGATCATTGATACAAACACTTCAGTTCTTCCAGTTTACATTTCTGACCTTTTGTTGCCACCGAAAATTGCTGCTAGAAAATTATTTACGGTTCCAGTTAACATGATTGATCTTCTACTCCCAACTGAAACTGCTTATGCAAAGTCTCCAGTCATCCCGATAAACATTCTTGACTTTTTGCTGCCAGAAGAGAATGGTAATGCAACAGCTCCAGTTCATTCAATCAGCCTTTTCGATCTTCTATTGCTCATTTGTAATTCAAAATCATGCCTTGTACAAGAAATCCCCTTAATCATAAATGAAAAACTTCAATTTAATGCACAAGAAATGTTTGTTGGTTGATCACAATTAATTCTATTCACTGTTTTGCCATTCTAGTGTCTTGCTAATCAGATTTGCAGCACAAGAAATTTGCAAAGGCACCAACCAGAAATTTAAAAAAGACATGTAGAAAAAATATGTCTTTGTTCATTCACATTCTAGTTACTACAGTCAGAAAAAACATATTATGTTTTCTTCCATTCCAACGCTTTAGCTATTTCATCACACAAAAAAAAATTACATAGTTTTACACATGGCAAAGCATCTGCTCAGCTGTCTATTAGTAGTTTTGTCATTTCTTTGTTTTGCAGGTCCTTTGCTAAACAGTGCCTGTCCAAACGCTCTTGTCTACATTGTCAAAAGGTTTGTTTGCATTTCTTTACTTTTCTTTCCCATAGAACTGTAGACCTAATTTCTAGACTCCTCCTTTGTCTTTCTCGTTTCACTACTTCAAGAGGGGGAGACATATGCATTTTGATGTTCTTTGTTTGTTGATGCTTCATCCTCTGCTCTATACATAACATAGACACCTCTCATTTATGCTTCCATTTTAAATCATCCATCATATTACATCTCTTCTTGACTATATCTCTACAAACATGGGTCAGAATCCAAAAAATGCACTTGTGGTTGAGACATATGCGCCATCTGAGCAGTTACGCACACTGTTTATTGATGAAGCCCTTGAAACTGTCCATTGCTTCCCTCTACCCTCGTTCTACTTCAATGTGGGTGACTGTATATTTGACACGATCTAGGTCTTGCTACATTGTCGCTATACATCTGATCAACTTTGCAATGGCTTGGTGGACCATTTCTTGCATTCTCTCCATTGTGGCTGCTCTGCAGCTATCTCTTCATACGAACTTGAAATCCATCCATCAATACTTTCTGACCTGCACAACATTGATGACAAGATGACATACCTGCGCAGGATGAGACTTTCCACAACAAAAGTCAATTCTGCCAATGAACATGGCCTTTGGGGTGACACTTTTTGCATCCATTAGCTTGTACGTTGGCTAAACATATCCATATGCATTTGGTCTCTCACATGAAAGAAACCATATTTGCATTTCAATACAGATGCATCTCTCTTAGCTATATCAATCCTTTTTCATGATACAAATCCATTGGCAAGTCATTATGAGCCAGTCTTCTCTAGAGTTAGCACATCTTTTAGCCTTCACATTTCATTAGCAAACACTTTGCCTACATCTTTCCAAACAAGCGCTGCTTGGAGCATTGTCTCGGAAGAGTTTGATGCTAATGGCTTTTCTCATCTGCCTACATTCCTCACTTCATGTGGTGAAAGCATGTTCTCTGCTATTGCTTTCCTCACTGACCACCATTTTGATGCGATCTCTCTAGGCCTTTTCACAGTTCAGTCACTTGCAAATGCATTGGCTAGCCAAAGTAAATTCGCCTTTTATTGCTTCAACATACATAGTAAATCACTGTCTTCAAATGACAGTGCTGTCTTGCACATGCGCACACTTATCTATAACATTGGCCGACCATTTGTTGAAACTGGTATTGAAGGCTCCAAATTTTGCTTGCTCTAGCTTTCACATATTTTTTGTGTAGCAATTTATATCTGGCAAGCAGTGCCTCACTTTCCACCTGCAAAGTTTTGTAATCGCATAGACCCAACAAAAATTATTCACTTGATTTGTTTCAAAGATAGTTCATCTCATTATCATTATGAACAACTACTAGAAAAAAATCGCCCTTCACCAGAAATGCATCGACTCAACCATGATTTCTTTGACCGCATAGCTTCTTCAATTTCACAAAGAAAAAAAGCTCCTTCACCTATCATAGATGCTAAAGATAAAGCAAATGTCAACTACCTTCTCATCTTGACACCTGCTCATGTCTCACTATGCTCGCTAAAACAAACCATGCGTAGCAGAGACATGGAACCAACTAGCATATCCAAAAGCCCCATCGGTACACCACACACTGATACGACACATAGCAAGGCACATGCACATACAAAGACAAGATATGCCTTCCGTAGCCCTCGCACACTACACAAAAAACAAGCCCAAAATGTCATGCCTATGCCTAGTACTCAATCCCAAAAAGCTATAAACACGTACTACAATGACATTAGCGACATCCCGACCAATCCATGCTTGCTCTGTGACATGCTATTCTTTTAAAAAGACATCCACAAGGTCACTAATGCATTTGTTCATGCTTTTCATGTGCTCTCCCTTCCACCCATGAAAAAAAAAATCTCAATTGGAAGTTCAATTTGCAAGCAATGCTTAAAAGCTATCAAGAACAGAAAAGTGCCTATCTTCACTACACCATGGAACATAGGACGCAATAAACAGATACATATTGTCCACTCCTTGACTAGTCTTAAAGAGAGACTTGTCTCCCTACGCATCACATTTGCACAGATACGACAACTTGGGTATAAAAGAGCACAATATGGCTTGACAGGTACAATAATTAATGTTCCTATTGACTTTGACAAGATACAACAAGCACGGCCCAGAAACATTCCTGCAACTAGAACTGTTGCTGTAAAGTTAAAACGTAGGCTACAATATGACAATGCCTTTGCATAGGGCAATGTTCGGCCTACATATGTAATGAATTCTTTGATGATCTTGTCTAGAACTCCACTGTATAGAGATGAAAAAATCACAATAAATGAAGATTGGGAAGCATTGCTCTCTACTGACGAAGAACATCTACACCTTGATTCTGACACAGAATCAGATCCTGATTCTGACTTCCTTCAGACTGATGATGAACCCATTACTGAATCACTCATTCACTGGTTCAATGATTCACAAGTAGTGAAAGACCTTGATACAACCATTATTGAAATTGCACCTTCAGAAGGCTTGAAACCTCTTGGAATTTTCCAAGATACCTACTCAGAAGAAATGAATTTCCCTACACTCTTTTATGGACATGCACGCACAAAAGACATCACAAAAAAAATTTCATACCAAAAAATAGAAAAGTGGGAGCTTATGCATAAAGACAATGACTTTGCAACGCACATAACAAATATCTTTTTCAAAGCTATAAAAATCATCATCAAGCAAATATCATCGCTGGCTTGGGTTTGCATAAGAAAATTTGAATTGAAGGGTGCAAAATTATGTGCAAAAGATGTGTGTTCCACAACAAACCTAGAAAAAATTTTGAAATCACCGCTAGGATTTAGATCACTCAAAAGTATTCGAACATCCCTAGACTATCTAGAAAACACAAGAAAAAATATATTTGCAATGATTCGTCAATTAGGCCCTCCAACTTTTTTCGTAACACTAACAAGTGCTAAACACTTCTGGCAGCCACTACACAAAGCATTGCAACAATTCTCAAAAATAGATATAAACAACCACCACGAAACTATTGAAGATAAAGACCTTGACTATGAGATTAGGAAAAATCTAGTTCTATGCAGTAGGTATTTTAATAATAGAGTCAATGCATTTTTCAAAATGATGCTCAAGAACAAAAATCTCTTTGGCAAAGTCTTGGATTACTTCTTTGTGACAGAATTTCAAAATTGAGGAAATGAACATGTGCACTTCATGCTATGGATTGAAAATGCACCTACTTATAGACAATGCAACAACCTTCATATTGAAAGCTTTGTCGACAAATACATTTCATGCGACTCCAACCTTTTGGATTCTAGTCTCCTAAAAATGCAAACCCATCACCATACACGTACTTGTAAAAAGCACAAAGCATCTAGCTATCGATTTAGCTTCCCTTTGCCTCCCATGAGGCAAACAACTATATTAGAGCCATTAGAAAATACTGATCCCACCCTAAAAGAAAAGTTGATTCTTTTCTTCCGACAATTAGAATGCAAACACTATTCAAAAGAAACTACATTTGATGCATTCCTCCATGACAACCAAATTGAAGAAATGACTTACACTAACATGTTGCAACAAGTTCTAACACAAAGAACTATCCTTCTCAAAAGAGACCCTACTGATATTTGGGTCAATGCATTTGCTAGACATGTGCCACCTCTATGGTATGCAAATATAGATACACAATTTATATTGGATGCATATGCAGCTGCCTCTTACTGCAGCTCCTACATGACAAAATAGGATAGAACATTATCACTTGCATTCCGTCAGCTATGACAACAATCTACCCATGCATACAATGACAAGTTGCAATTTATACGTAAACTAGGCAATGCATTGCTAAATTACTAGCAAATGTCAAGTCGACAAGCAGTTCACATCGCCCTCTCATTGTCGCTACGCAAAAACTCAAGAAAAACCTTCTTCATTAATACTGCACCAGCAGAGACTAGGATTATGATGTTGAAAAGCCCTAGACTAATTGACAAAGAAGATGATGACTCTGAAAACATCATGTATGCATCTTCAATAGATAAATACATACAAAGGTCAAAAGACTTAGAAAGCTTAACACTGGCTAAATTTGCAGCGTTTTACTCATACGACCCAATGAGAACAAAAAGAAGAAAAAAAACACTAATCATTCACTATGTTAGATACAACCCACATATTGACTATGATAATTATTGCAGAGAAAAACTTATGCTCTATCTTCCCTTTAAAGATTCTGAACAGTCATTATTGCTTGGACATGAAACGTGGAGCTCAGCCTTTGACACAAACAAAGCACATATCTTAGAGATTGAAGAACAATTTGTTGCAGACATTGATAAGAAATGGGGAGACATAGACAAGGCAGCAACAAAGACTACTAACGAACCATACCCACCGATCAAACTTCCTAATCTCCCTGGCGATGAAACAGAAAATCTACCAGAAAAATATGACATACGTGCTGATCTTGCACATGGAAAAAGAGCAGAACCTACTCTTCGTTCTTCACACTCACTGTTCTCTGAGCTACTGCATCCATTGCTGTTAGGCAACAAAGAATATTTTTCCTTGAGCAGACAATTGAATCGAGAGCAACAATCGATTGTAAAAGATGTCTTGATGAGGAAAAAAATAGCTCCTTCAAAACTGCTCTACTTTTTCTTGACAGGAGGTGCTGGCACAGGAAAAACCTTCACTGCAAAAGCACTCTTCCAAGGGCTGATTCGCATCTATGATAGCCAGCTCAACAGTGACCCACTAAAGCCCAAAGGCATCATCATAGCTTCCACAAGCAAAGCTGCATTCAATGCAGGTGGAGTAACTGCACATTCTATTTTCCATCTCCCATGTAATTCTACAAAGATGTTGCCTTTGGACTCAAACACACTTGATAGCCTAACCAAGAAACTACAGCAACTTCAAATTTTGCTCGTTGATGAGGCATCTCTGGTTGGAAGTAAAATATTGTACAATATTGACATCAGACTTTGTCAAATCAAGCACACCCCCACAAAACCATTTGGAAATGTTGATTTTATCTTTTGTGGTGACTTATACCAAGCACAACCTGTATGCAACAACTAGATATTTGAACAACCAACAATAAGCAATGAAAAAATACCTTACACATTTTGGCATGACCATGTCTGCTACTTTGAATTACTCACTGTCATAAGACAAACCGATGAACCCTTCATTTCTATTCTTAACCGTTGCAGACAAGGCCATCAAAACGATCAAGATATATCGTATCTAAATAAAATTTGTTACAAATCTCCTCCGCACAATCCTACATTTCCACACTTGTTCCAAAAAAATACAGCTATCGATGCTCACAACAAGAACATGTTAAACTTCTTGTCTACTACGCTCTATGTCTTCAACGTTGTAGATGAAAATTCTTCCCCAATGGACAATAACCACTTCCAAATTGGTAAACCGTCCTTGCCAAGTACAATATATGTAAAGCCAGGCATGCTTGTAGAACTCATAGGAGCCAACTTAGATATGGAAGATGGTCTTGTAAATGGTGCTGATGGAATTTTCCAACTCCACACACTTGATCATGAAGATATTGTTTGGATTGAATTCAGCGACCTGACAATTGGTGCTTTGCGATGCAAAAAAATGCACAGGACCTACACAGATTCTATTTCTCCCACATGGACTCCAATTATGAAAATAGCTCAAAAAGTTAGAGCAACTGCAAAGACAATCATCTGAACACAATTTCCTTTTCAACTAGCTTCTGCACGAACAATTCATAGAGCACAAGGCTTGACCATGGAATCGCTCGCCTTCGATCCTAGCAAAGTGTTCCAACATGGACTTGCCTACATTGCCTTTTCTCGTGTAAGACACATTGGAACCTTATACTTACTCCATAAGCTATAGCACCAAAATTTTAGTGTGTTGCAAAAAGTCCACAAAGAAATGCAACGCCTTCGATCCTCCACAGAGTGGAAACTTCAATACATCCTTCCCAATGCACCATCAAAAAAGCTCATCATTGGCTCCTTGAATACTCAAAGCTTTGCATTGTATGCCAATGACATTGCCCACGACTATGACTTGCTTAAAGCAGACATTCTTTGCTTCCAAGAAACAAAAGACAATGCTTCTCATCACCTCCATCTACTGAATAAAAAATACACATGCTCTTGTTCACATTCTATTCATGGCCTCTTGACTTGCTATGCAAAATCAATAACATTACTAAATACTATCACTTTCACAACAAATCATCTTGAATCCTTTGTTGTCAATATTCTCCACCTTGACAAGATCGTGTGCATTGTCAATGTATATGTAAGACCAAGAACTCCCCTCAACGACATATCCAACCTACTCTTAAACATTTTCAATACATTGCCACTCAATGCTAAACTCATTTTTGCTAGTGACTTCAACATCGACATGCTCTGTTCAACAACAGCACAGACAATGCTTACAAAACTTATGCAACAATACAAATTATCGCTCCTGGTTGATAAACCAACAACACATGCAGGAAGTCTATTGGATCACTTTTGGATCTATAATATTGACAATGCCTCTGCAGAATTCACTATCCTCGATACATATTGGTTAGACCACTTCGCAATTTGTGCCCAGCTCAGTCTCTAATCTGCACATACTTGCACTCACTTTGCCCCACCAAAATAATAGGTCTGACTTTCTACCCTCGCTCTTGCTACTTTTACTTCTGCACCATATACTTTAATTTGTTTCCACGCTTCTCTAATACATGGCTATTTTGTAGATAACAAGACATACCTTGCTCTTGTTTGCACACCACCCTTCACCTACTTGGCTCAAGTACTTATGCTCTCTAGTCCTTATTCCTTTTCAATGTCATCCTTCCCCTTCAAATAATCATTTCTCCATCTTAACTCTTTTTCCAAAAAAAAATCTCTCTGAGTGATATGTCATTTGCTCAGCATAGCCCAACCTAATGCAACATTGCTGCCAATGTTTTGTCAACCTCTCAGATTTATCATTGTTTTAAACAACTGATCTTTATTTTTTTCCTCAGGCACACGTTTTATATTTCTCATTCATGGATCTATCCAAAAAAAACACATCAAATGCTGAAAAGATTGTCCCTGCCAATGAACCACTCACGCAACAAACTTTTCCACCATCCACAAAACGTCCACTCTCCACTGGCTTGACATCTACTGCCCTTGCACCTGTTATAAAAAGGTCCTCCCATCTGTCATGCTTTGTATTTCATTCCTTCCATGCATACACAAAACCCATTAAAATTTATCTTTTTTATTTTATGCTCATGTCTCACTCTCTTCTTTTGTACTCTTTTGTAGAGCACTCTTCTCATCCTCCAGCCAGCAGCTGAGTTCCCTCGAAACTACCATGAACTCTAGCAACTATTCTCCATCACAAAGGCAATATTTTCCTTACTTCACAAACTGTTACCATTGCTGTTCGATTGTCTTCTAAATTTGACTTTACATTCTTCTCTCCCACAGCTTGCAGCAAGCAGAACCAAAACTATCTACCATTGTCAAAATCTGTTCCACCCAGTTCGCGTATGCTTTTGAAGGTGATATGCTGATCGCTTATGGTCTTGCATATGCCAAAAACCCTACAACCCCACCCAAAGCACAGATCGTGCATATTGATCTTGTCGATAGAAATGGACAAATGACTATCATAGCAAATATCAACAACTAGTTGATTAACACATTCCTTCCAAATCTCCTGCCTGGTACAAGTGTGCACATACAAAACTTTGCAATCAATAAGAAAACTCAATACGAAAGAGGAGACATTGATTATTCGCTCCAATTTAAAGCAGACAACCATCCAAACAATTCCTATAGTCTGCACACAGCGCAAGCTCATGCCAGATACAACAATAAGTCATCTTGTCCACTCCCCAAGTGACTACCCAATTGGATCAGTTGGAGTAATAGTCACATCTTATAGTAAAGCCCATAATGAATATCAGCTCAATGTCAAAGATGGAGAATCAATCACTGACATAGCCACTGTAAGTTCTTTCTTTCATATTTTAAATTATATCTTCCACTTTTTTCATATTCCAGCTTCACTTTTCAAATGATATACACATTTTCTCTTTCTAAAGGTAACAATTCCAAAATACAATGCTCATGCATTTGAAACATTGCAAAGAATATTTCCATCAGCACGCACACCACTACTCCTGCTCAAGAATATTACTTGTGACGGACCACGAGGAACAAGAAATTTTAAATCAACATCAGCCATATTCATTGACACTCTAAATGATGCTTGTGCAAAATCTGATTTGCAAAATCTCGCTGAATGCAATACCCAAGTACGCATAAACCCCATTAAATCTTCAACCAACAACACTCATCGCAATAGAAATAGCATATACATCCTCTCACTCACATGCCTTGATCTGCCTTGCTAACTCATAGGTGACTGGTCTATTGAAACCCAAAAACACTTACTTGCAACCATACCATCTCCTCTACAGCACATGCCATGAGCCAGCTCCAAATGCACAGCCATCGACTGCTGAAACAACTGAATGCAATGCTTGTGTTGCTAGGTCATCCTTCACACATCAGCCTTACCTGCAATGCACAGTCCATACAGAAGCTGATGCAATTGACTGCACTATGCATGGCAACCTCCTTTAGCAATTATTTCCAAAGTTGGTGGAAATACCTTTCAACACCTACCAAAAAGACATGTCCAGAGTCACCAGCCTGCTGCACAAATTTCAAATTAATGGCACTTTTATGATTGCGATCGATGACAACATTGTGCAGATTACGCCTAGCATCAGCAATGTAACATCTAATAACGTCTTCTCTCCTTTTATTTCCATTTCAAACAAACATCATTTTGCACCATACTTTTTCAGTCTCAGTATCACTTACAAATCTCTTTCTGTTATTTGTAGCTTTACTGAACGCCTCTGAAAACAATCCAAGTTGGACTTGTAACAATCTTCTGTCCTCCATACCGATTGCACCAGCTCTATTTTTTTGCACAATGAAACAAATACATTCCATACGCATATTAATGTTTTGCTTTTTTGTACAACCAATACTAGTACAATCTTCTGTTATTAGTTGTGATACACTCAATACAGGTTTTTTTTGCATTCAGCATATGGTTTTAGTAACGCACTTTTATTTTTAATCAGATATATAAATTTTAATCTTCCATGTTTCGTTCCATATCATGTCTACATCTTTGAGACTTATACTCCTAGCTAAACAACCGATAAAAGTTGCCAATTTTTCTAGACTTTTACAAACAACATTGAAAGACCACAAGTTTATATTTGATTTCTTGGGTGTTTACATGCATTTGATTATAATTGTAAATAGTGCTGAAATATTGATTCACTACTTTTTACAATCTAGTGATCTACTAAGCTTCTAGAAACAACCATTGCTACTTGCAAAACAAAACAGTTTATAATTATTATGGAGTGGCCCATCTTGGCCAGCATGCATAGCTTTCTCAGAGCTTTCAAGCCCACCAATGCTGAATCCTTCATTTCAAGCTTTGTTACTAGCTTCGCCATAGTATCTTGTTCTGTAGAAAACACAGCTTTCTATGATTAGTAATATTTGCCTTATAAATATCTTGCCCTGAAAAAAAATGGAACTTTCTATGAATAGTCATATTAGTGTCTTGCTCTAAGCCTATTATGTTGTAGAGTGGCCCAAAGAATGGGAATAGAACTGCCAAGAACCACAGTATTTCCTTAATTTGCTTCTTTGATTCTTATGCTGACAGTGCTGCAAGAATGTAAGGGCTGACATTATTTGTTTCAGGATTCTGTTTTAGGATGCCAATATGAGGGAGTAGGGTCCCATATAAAGAACAATGTGTGGGATGTTTTCTTGGAGCCAAGTATGAGGTTGTTAGATAGAGTATTAAATTATATCTTAAAAGGGCTCTCTCTTTGAATACAAGCAACTTAGAATTTAGTCCATTTTTCTGACAACTTTTGATGGATTTGAAGTTTGCAAATGCTACTTTGCTCTTATAGCACTTAGAATCTCTTAGATTCCTCAACAAAAAGGAAATGTAAATCCTTGGTCTTGAGCTGACTTTCAAATATTCAAAATGATCATATTGGAGGGGGCTACACATCAAAGCAAAAATAATTTTGACAAATTGCTAGTAAAGGAATAAGTAAAATTTTAAAATTTATACTGTACAATGAAGCTCTAACTACATGATAAGAAAAAAATGCTATGGAATAATTGATAATAATTAGAAGTCAAGTTAGGCTTGTAGGGTGTTACATGCACCAAAAAGCTTAGTCAATCCAGAAGCTTAACTTCGGGTGCAAATGATTGGGTGGCTGTTTGGCATCCTCCTCTCTGAGTCTGACATTGGTTAGAGGTGGTTGTGTCCTATGTGGACCCTCTTGACTTGTTACAATTCACCAGATTACACAGTTAAAAGCTCATGGAAGAAATGACTACTCATGGAATTTAGTTTTCCAAGTGATGACTGGTTAAAAAACAAAACTCTGACATAGGTTACCCCATGAAATAAAATATCTGAACAAACAAACTAGTGTTAAAAGACTTGCTTAGTAGGAAGTGAGTCCAGAGTACCATAGGCTTGGCTCCTAGAGTATGTTTGTTTTCTTTTCTTAGTTGCATGTTGGCGTCATCATTTTATCTACCCTGTTACTCAAGATACCCTGTCTTTTCATACTAAAACTAGCGGTGTTTTGCTAAGCATTAGGAGTAGCAAGAGTGGCATATCTATGAATTATTGTTGTTGCCCAAACTTGTCACCGTTACCTTAGGAGAAATCTTTGCCAAAGCTGCAAACTGCCATATGTGCCCACCGACAGTTCAGAAGTGGATGGACTGGAAAGTAAACAAATGCCTCTACTTCTAAAACATTTCATGAAACATGCCAATGTCTATAGTCTATATTTAGGAAATCATAGCCTAGAGAATTATTCAAAAGTTTTGGAGCCAATATTTAGCCACACGTGAACTCAATTCCATTGCTAGATTTTATTTCGTGTATCATTTAAATAATCCATTATCGAGCGGACCAGTGGTGAATTGTCCATTATTTATGCTTAATACTGTGGCATGCAATTAAAACTAAAATTGTTTATTGGGAATTTAACCCTTAGCACTATTGATAGAAAGGATTTGAATTAAGTTTGAATTAAAGAAGTTCTGAATGACCATCAAAACTAGAATTACCATGTAGTTTGTCATCATCCTCTATTTACTTTAGTTCTTACAAATACAACAATAGGCTAGACATATCTGTAAACTCTAAACTTGATGCATCATTATTGATTCATGATAGAAATTCAATATTATGGTCAAAGCATAGAACAAGATTGAAATGATTTACCTTTAATTTTGAATATTTCTGATCGAGTGAAACTGAACAGTTCCATATCAAATAGTTAGATGCAGGATATCCCCGATTCACTCCAATCACAATGAAGAGCTACCAAAAAGCTCTGAACCATATAAAAATGTGCAGGGCACTACAGATTCACTCCCATCAAATTGTAGAACATATAGACCCTTCAGTATCATACAAAAAGGTGCAGCCAAAATGCGATATACAGTTTCTTGTATTGTTTAATTTTCCTTTTATTATTTTTGCTATTGCCTAACAATTGTACATACTACACACCAAAATAAATTGCTTTTGCCTGATGGCGAAGGCAGCCACTAAATAATGATGACTTTATCACCTAAACTTTATTTGGAGATAACTCTTTTTCATGTACTGTAAGTTTGTAGCATTCATGTTCTCTTCTAGATTAAGTACTGTAAGATGTATTGGACTGTTGTAATGTATTTTTGGTTTTCTGTAGTTGATTTTTCTCCCCTACGAAAGCTTTAATTTATTGTTTTTTTCTTTGAATTCTAAAAATTAATCCTGAAAATTATTATACTAGAGTTGCATCATCATGAAGTTCCACACCATCCACTCTCATCAAAAGTGGACAGTACCGTATATAATATATGCATTATGATTTAAATTATAACAGCCATTGGTTTACTACCATCAGTGCTGAACATATTAATTGTTCACCATATTTTATGCACAGATAAAAGAATATAAATCATTATAGATATATATATTTTTCTACACTTTCATCTGAAAAATTCCGTTGCTACTAATCTTGCAAGCAAGAGACATTGACGGTTTCTATTCGTGAGTGTTGAGCGCAAGTGAAATTCAAGATTTGCGTTTCTTGTTTTTTTGTCATCTGCCCACAAATCATGCCATTGGTGTGTGAGTATGGCAAATAAAATCATCCATGCCCACTGCACTTCATTGCCCTCTTTTCCTCTTTCCATCTGGTGCCCAAAATATTTGCTAGTAACAACTTTCCTCTATTTTCTAACTGGATACAATAATAATGTCTTGTATACATGAAATCATTCTATATTTTCTATATTAAAATCATTTTTTACTTGCCTGCATTCAATACTGACTAAAATGAAATTGTTTACAGAAAGCAATCGAAATGCAATATAAAAATTCATTTTTTTATATCTGCAACTGTTCACATATGAACTTAGCAAAATAAATAGTTATCTGATTTAGAGCAGAATTTCAAAACTACAATCTATTGCTCAATTGTGAACATATTTGAAATTAACAAAAGGTAGGGACTGCAGCTCCAGCAGAGCTCTTGTTATGGTAAGTGCCCTTTTAGTTATGCACATCACATCCCACACACTCAGAATCGGAGTGATGCCTTTAATTAAGTAGAGCACTTTATAATGTTTCTTGGAATTTGAACTTGGGTCATATTATGCCAGTTTTGATGCTTTCATTTCCATTTGATCACTTAGATGAATCTGCTAATACAAACAAAACTATACATTTCATTTTACTAAAATGTTAATGTTTCTAGGAATGGAACTTAGTCCACATGTTGTTACCTTTTCTTCAACCAGATGAAAATATTTACTTCTGATCTTTGACAAAGTCTAAATATAATTTTTCTTTAAGTAGTTTTATTTAATAAATTATAATAAAGTTTATATAAATTTATATTATATTATATTTTATTTGTATTGACTTTTTAAAATAATTCGTATATTAAAAATAAAATAATAAAGTTAAATTAATTTAAATGATATCATAAAAAAAATAATACATTGATCTGAGTGTCCATGACAGTAAAAGAAGATAATGTTTCAATATATATATATATATATATCTAAGATTTTTAATTTTATCAGTAAGTATGGAGGTATGAATATGTGTAGTTCTAGCTATCTCCAAATCTATAGGAAGGGATAAGGAGAACAAGAAAAATGCTTAAATATGCTCTTGGGACAGCATCAATGTCTTTGGATGCCACAAATTTTGACTGATTCATAGTTGGAGTTGTGTTGGGGAGAAATTCTTTAAATAGATCCTAAAGAATAGCGAAGGTGAAATTTAGCCATCAGTTAAATTAAAATATTTGTCTTTTTCCACAAATGATCGTTATCTAGTTGGGAAGCCCAAATTAACGATTTTTTGTTTTGAGATTTTTTTTGGTCTGTAATTAAAATTCAGCTTTTAGCTATTGGCTCCAGTTTGGATTCAATCTAGGATCATTATTTATTTGTTCATTTACATTGTGATCCCCAATCTTGAATTGGCAGTGGGAGCTGAAGCTATTTATTCTTCCATATTTGCTTTTCAATCTTCATTTTTGTGCTATTTCCCTAAAAATAAAATAGATTTTTGTAAATAAAAATCCTCCAAATGTGTCACCATGGAGGTGATTCTTCCACATGTATTTTCTTGCCTCAATCAAAAGCATGAATTGCTTCAAACATCGAGAATAATGTTCCTTATATTGATAAATTTGGATATTTTTTTCACAATCTGGTGGTTCTTTTGAAGACAAACACCACATAATTATTTAAAAAGAAAGAAATGGAACAATTGCCTCGGTGATATGTTTGAAGATTTTTTCACAAACAACAGATTTAAATCTTGCCAATATCACGAAGTTGTGCAAGGAAAGAAAATACATGTGGAAGCATCACCTCCATGGTGACAAATCTATAGGATTTTTATTTACAGAAAACTGTGATACATATGGAGATGTAGAGATTAGAAGGTATAGGAAGAGGGTGATGGAGAGAGGAGTGGGATGATGGGAGATACATACATAGACATAAAGAGGGGGAGATAGAGTGGAAGAGATATAAAGATACATAGACGATGAGATATATTGGTACGAAGATAAGGAGATCTAAATAGGATGAGAGGGACAAATACTTAAATGACCTTTCCATATCTCTATGGCATACCCATTGCACACTAAGGTGTGATTACTAGTGTAAAAATACTTTCGGTATCCAGTTAATGTAAGATTCACTATGTTTAGTGCCTAAGACAATCCTAGATTAAGGATCTGGCATTATGTACACCTAATTCTCTCTACTTATAACTAGTGTGAATGTGTGGGGAAATACATTTAAATGATATTGACTTTATTGTTTGCTGGATAGAGTAGCAGACAATTAGATAACATGATCAATTAGAAGCACTTCATTGTTATTCTCTATGGATCTTAATTAATATTCTTTTGTTTGAATGAATTTGTAATAAAATTCTCGAAACTAGCTTTGTAGAAGATGAAAACAGAAAGAACTAGTGATTAAGTTTTCCATGCCTGGAAATCTTAATTAGCGCCACCAAGTCTAGAAGCATTTCAAGTAAGATAAATCAATAAAAGAAAAATGGTCAGATTACAGAGTTGCTCGGAAGCCTAAGATTAGCATTGATAAATGCAACCCTACTTGCCAGAACAACTCATAGCCCAAATGACATTGTTGATTAAATTTTGAGCTAAGAGGACAAAGAACTATAGCCAAAGGCTCAAAGCCTTGTGCAGAGCACCATTGATTTTTGATGGAGAGAATCCATATCAAATTAAGCAATGACGGTCACCTATTACTGTAATCTTGTTCTCCTTTATGTCCACTACCACAAAATCCACCTGGGATACAAATAATCATCAAATTTTGTAGAAGTATTAACTTTATATGTCATCCATTAACCCATTTGACCACCAAGTGAAGCATCCATTGTAGCTTGACAGGTATGTGTTTGGAATGCCTGGCTAACTATTTTTAGGAAAAGATATTTTTCCTTTAAAAGCCACTTGTCCTTGCATGTATGTGAAGTGTGGAAGCACAGATAATGCACATGAACCATTTTATGAACACTTTCAACAATGAAATGAGAATACTTTCAGCAATGAAAGTGGAGAAAAGAGAAGTGATGATTATTTTTAAACTTTCCACAGTTACGTGTTAACTACTCTCTATGATGCCACCCAAGGCCATGCAAAATGTAGATGTAAAAATGTCCAAAAGTAGCTATATATAATTGCAAAGTAGCTATATATAATTGCATGTTCATGAATGGTTTCTAATGCCCTCAGGGCTCATTTGGTGCATGGAATTAACTTATCCAGAATAGGCCTATTCTAGAATAAGGACCTATTCT
The DNA here is from genome assembly GCA_027943335.1 of Chamaecyparis obtusa. Classification (NCBI taxonomy): domain Eukaryota; kingdom Viridiplantae; phylum Streptophyta; class Pinopsida; order Cupressales; family Cupressaceae; genus Chamaecyparis; species Chamaecyparis obtusa. Next base: position 98,323 of record BSBK01008930.1, read on the forward strand.
GGAATTAATTAATGCTCAAAATGAAAGCTCGAATAAGGTTTGGACCTGTTTGGTGCACCTAGAATATGACTAGGAATTAATCTATTTTGCATTTGGATCCCATAATGTGGAATGGGAATAAGGATTATTTTTTCATTTTTCATTTTTTAACTTATCATTTTTGTTGCTGGTTTTTTAATTAAAATGTATATGTATTTCTAACGTATATATTTTTAACTAAAATATGTATTATTAACTTTAAAAAATTAAGATTATAAAAAAAAAATAATTTTCTTACAAATTTAAGTTTTCAACTTTTATCAATTTTGTTGCTCATTTTTTTTTATTTTAATATTTTTCTATCCAAAGTCATATCGAAGTAAAAACTAAAAAATTGGCATGACAACATTATAAAAAAGTTACCACATATATAAAAATTGACATGACAACATTATAAACAAGTCACCACATATATTATAGTACATCGTAAACCAGTTACATGTCCATATTTTGTCTCAAATTAATTGGGATACATTCAAAGCTCATCCTGTCATATGTTCCCAACAAATAAATGCAATTAAAATACAAATAAATGCAATTAAAAAGATGTGAAGCCGTCGTAAAAAAATTATTTCAGCCTTCGCCATCGAGATAATCTCAACCATAGCCGCCTCTCGAGAGCACAAGCTACATTGATGAGATTCATCTACAATAGGTGCAAATGAGCGGACATATGCAGCTGGCACATCATCTGCCCACCTAAAGTAGTCGCAGCCATTGTCGCCCTACAATATCAACTCTACATTACTTCATACTCCAATGAATAGTATGCACATTTTTTATAAACATAAAATACATTACCACTACCAACCTTCTTGCTAAGTGGACAACTCCAAAATTTTCGCTTAGGGTTCTTCTCCATGTGAGAGGTTTTCAAAATGCAAGCCCCTTCACCACACTCGCAGTCTGGCACATTTAGCACAGCCATTGATATCCCCTAGAACTGTAAAATAAAAACTCATGTAACAATACTCAAATAGATATTGTATAAAAAAAAACTCTATTATGGTATCGTATCCGCATCTAAGCAGAACAAAAAAATATTTAACAATAGGGGCTCTCAAAGTTTTAATTGACATTTGATGGACTGGTTTTGGGTTCAATTTATGCGAAAAGAGAAATTGGTTTTACAGAATTTGTAAATGCTTCTGAATTAGTTATAGGTATTTTACACTACTCTTTTATAGGTATTTTCCACTACACTTTTCTGCATGGATTGTGTGAATTGCATATTAAGTGCCCTAAAATTTTAATTGGCAATTGATGTATTGTCTTTGGGCTTAATTTTTGAGGGAAAAGAAATTGGTTTGACAGAAATTTTTAAATGCTTATGAATTAGTTGTGGATAATTTACACCATTTTTTTTGCACTTGGATTTTGTGAATTGCAGATTATTTATACCCTTTGGCTAGCTTACATTTCTATCACTAATGTAGTGCTCCCACACCCTAGGCTTTAACAAGAAAGTATTGAGTGCTTTCTCTTAGGAGCAATCCATAAACAAAATTGTTGGCAATAGTGAGGTCTTTTCATGTTGTCTCTTCATGAGGTCTCTTCGGGTTAGAACATAATGGAAAAATTGAAGATACCTTAATGTTTTTTACTGCAGGGAAAAATAGGTTTTGAACGGGGACCCGAAACCCCTTACAAGCTAAGATAAAAGTTTAAAAATTGGAGCACACCAAAAAGATTCAAGACTGGAAACCAGTACGCTAAAGCCAAAACTAAACAACAAAAAACTTGGAAAAAACCAAAGACCAAAGACCAGCAGAAAAATAGGCAACCAACACCAGAGACCAAAGCCCTAGACAAACTCCTTGCAAGCCTTGTCAGCTTCCTGCTTTGCTTCAGATATCTTCTTTATCGCTGCATTGAACTCTGAGAGTACCTGGATCCTTTCGTGAAATTTCTTCCTTCTTGCTGATCTGGTGTGTCTTTTGGGACCATCATCTTCCAGGTTCTCCATGATATCCTCTAGCATTTTACTGGGGGATCCAGTATCCAGCTCAGCCTTAATGGTTAGGAAACAATCCATGGCCAAACCCATGAATTTTTTGTAGTCTTGCATGTGTTTTTTCATAGTATTATCCATGGTTTCCATTCTAGCCTATAATGCCTGCACATTTTTATCCTCTTCATTAGTACCCTTGTCCACCATAGTTCTAGGGCTAGCCTCCAGCAGAGTCTGTAGAGAGTCCACCTTAGCTACAATAGAATGGTACTTAAGGTTTAAATTCTTAATCTCCTAGAAAACCCATTTAATTAATTGGAACGAGTACATGGAAGCAGCTTTGGCCATTTGGAGAACCCCAAAGGGGGGATCAATCTTATCATCCATGTCTTCCCTCAGTAATTGAACATTCCTTTCCTGCAAGTCCACTGTTTTGATAAAAGGGATATTCCAAGAACTACCAGGGGCATTATCAGTCTTCTTCTAAAGTCGACTCCTTGGCAGGGGGAGTATTCTCCATCTCCATTGCATCCTTCTGAGAGTCTTGACCAACATCCATAACCACTTCAAGTTCCAGAGATATAGGCACGTCGTGGTCTTCAGAACTGTCATACTCAACCAAAATTGGCACTTTTTGACCTCCCACATCCTCCTTCTTCTTCTTTTCCTCTTTGTTCTTCCTGCTACCCGAGATTTTACATTTGTCCAGAGAGCCCATACCCTCATCATCCATGTTGTCATTCTCCTCCAAAGTTGAATTCAAGACCGAGGAGGAAGAGTAACTATCCTCCTTAGTGGAATCATCCATATCATCATAGCCTTCCACACTGTTAACAGAGGTATCCATTTCCATGGTAGTATCCTTACCCTTCTTTAGGTTTTTACCAATCGAACTCTTTTCTTTTACATTTGCATCCCTAATTCTCTTTTTACCCGAACCAAGTTTAGACACAAAAATGACAGGGCTAACACTAGCCATCTTTTTTATGTGTTCAACAATTAAGAGAATCAACCCTTCATGAAGAATGGGTTTGTTCTCCTTCTTCTTGTGCTGGGAAATACTTAGACGGAGAGATTGCAAAATGTAGAAAGATAGGGACACCCTAATTTTATGCCGAAAAGGACAAAGCAAAACAAAGTGGTAAGAATGGGCTCTTTTAAACCTACCATCCAAGGTAACATACTCCATGATCATCATCATAATAGTAGCCTAGATTTCTTTGAACGAAGCCACATCATAGCACCCTCCAGGCTCTTTCACAAGGCTTTTTTTCTCCTCCTTACTCTTGGGAAAGCATCGAATGGCCTTTCGTGACACCTTACTGTACCGAAAGAATTTGATGCCCTTCATGCTAAGCCCATAAATCTTAGTAATGAAATCCTCTATGATGTTCACAGTGATGCCCGCTATAGTTATGGCCCCATCTTTTTAGGAATCAACAAAAAAGTTTATCTAATAATGGATAAAGATTATGTTTCTTTAATGGGCTGAAGTATGCTATGAAAACAACATAATCAATTTCAAAATAATAATTTCCATAGATAATTGAAAAAAACATAAAATCTTCACAGGCAATTATCTTTGATAGGAAGTTTCTAAGTCTGACTAACACTTCTACATCAAACTTAACTTTTGATGTTTTTTGCAAATAATGTGCAATATCATCATAGGGCTTATTTTTAATTTATGTAAGTCAGAAATAAAACTGAAGGAATGCATCTTTGTTTTGGGTGGAACTGAAAATTGAGCTTTTGATAAAATGGGATATGGGAGCTCTCGATTCTGGCTCAACTAGATTCTTAAATTTTAATTTGGATAATAATTTGTTAGGCGTACTTGTCTGGTCACAAATTTCAAGTCTATGTTTGGGGATGATTTATAAGTTTGCATTATTGAGTTTTACCTTACTGTCAGTTGTGTATGGTATCTTTCTTTTCAAGCAATTCTTGTCTCTTAGTCTTATACATTCAGATTCAATGCCCTCATGGCAGAATTGATAATTGTGTCCCTACAAATTTTCTATGCATTGTAATTATGCGTATTTGAGTTTGTTTGTTAGAGTTGGCTATTCAATAAGCTGTAAACATTCATTGCATATTATTTCATCCCTCCCTTTTATCTCAGATCGTGACTGCAACTTTTGGTGCCAAACTTATAAACATAGTGTGAGTAAATAATTCCCATTTCTTAGCATTTGGTTCCTTGTTTTATTTTAGTTTTTTTTTTGGTTAAACTATTATCTTTAGGTGAAGCAAGAATGTGAGAACTATAGAGTTAATATGGGGAAATATTACTGTGCAATGTGCAAATTTTTTGATGATGATGTGAGTTATTTGTATTTCTTTATCCCATGCATTATAACAATTGAAACTTGAAGTTCTTTGATTTTCATTTGCCTCTATGAATATTTCATGTTGCAAGTTTCAAAAAAACAATACCATTGTGGTGACTGTGGCATATGCAGGTATGAAGACATACTTATGTTTCTTTCATTTTCTTTTGGAAACCTTGTATATCTTTTTATTTTAGCTTGCAGTCATGCACTCATTCTGCAGAATCTGCACAAATATGAGACCGTGTGATTTTTTTTACATGATTTGCAATCACACACTCATTCTGCACAGATATGAGGCCATGTGATTTTTTATTCATTTATCATTTTTTTAATGGTTCTACTTATGCCTCTACATTGGTTCTACTTCTCACTACATGAATAATCATTTGCAAACTGGTTAGGATTGTATGTAATGAATTCTAAGTTTTCTACCTACTAGTTGACATCATCAATCTAAGGTCACCCTATCCATTCTTTCTCAAATATTTACAAATCATTATAACATCAGTATAACAATAATAAGACTCAACATGATAGCATTTTCCAGCATCAAAATTAATTGATTGCATTATAACATCAGTATAACAATAATAAGACTAAACATGACAACATTTTCCAACATCAAAATCAGGATAGTGACAACAGTATTAACAACAATATATAAATCATGACAATAGTATAACAATAATAAAATTAATTGACTAAACATGTCCATGGTATAATGTTTTAAACTGATAATATTTTCCAGCATCCATCTGAGCACTATGTCAGATGATAAAGAAAGAAATATGTAACAAGATCATATTCAGTTTTGAACAAAAATATAGAAGAAAACTATAGACTACCAAAATTTCTTTGAATGTATATGACCCTCTGCGATTCACTCATTATCAAGAACCCCTTTGCTCTTCCAGGTTCAACCAGAAAAATATCATATGCATCAACCAAGGTTTCTTCACTAATCCCAAGGATTGCTAGTAGTGCGGCATGTACTTGTTCATAGACAACATTCACTTCAGATGCATCCATTTTCATAGTTTGAGTCTCCCTCATGTTGTCACCTATCTTACCTATGGTTTCACATATGGCATCTAAGGAACATGCCATGCTAGAATGCTTCCTCTTTGGCCTCTTTGATGCCATTGATGAGCAAATCCCACTACCAGATGTAGTAGATTGAGTGGGTACATGTGTAGTGGATATCATCATCATTCAAATCAGTAGCACTTTCAAAAGGTGCATTGATATCCTTCTCATACTCGGGACTAAAGTTGTCATTTAGGAAAATCCCTTCTTTAGTCTCTAGAGGTTTTGCAGTTGCTTTCCCTTTGGTTATGTCATTGCCCACAATGATGGATAACACATTGAAGTAGAAAAAGGGCTGCCTCTTAAACGCCTTTACATTTTTGAAATCTTTTCGCTGCATGTAGGCATAATGAATCAATTAATTATTTGTATTTGATTGGTAACTTGTTAAGATAGATTAATTATTAACAAAAAATTGTAAACAACATTTCACCTTCAAGATCTCCTCCCAAACCTTCTCATCAACGTCCATAAATTGAGTGGTCTCATTCCATTCAAAACCACTTGTGTTTTTTAACTCTTTCATCATTCTGTAATCCTATTTCCATGTTTTCAATTTGTTCTTACAGTTTTCCTTTGTCAAATTAATCTTCATTTCTTCCTTGAACCTCTTTTCAATAGTAGTCCAAGCTTCCTTTTTGAAACCACCTTCAACTTTTCTTCCTAGCTGAACTTGCTCATGGATCAAGTCTAGGATCTTTCTTTCCATATCTTTGGTCCATACAATCTTGGTAGAAGGATTACCATGGCTGGTTTGAACATTCTCATTGTCCAATGCATGGCTCATTTGAGAAACATCATTGTCTATGCTTGTCAGAAGGCCTGTGAATGACATCGTTGAATCACATGAACATTTGGAGACAAAACTGAGTCAACAATTAATATAATAGACATAGATAAGAGTACTATATGAGAAATTATATCATCATACATTCAGAGCATGCATAATAATAACAAAGAAAAGAGAAAAATATTGCAAAATGCATTTGAAGTTGGAGTAGAAATAGAAATAATGTTGGATATAACATTTTGTTAGCTGGGGTAGCACCTTATATGATTGATGTAACCTTTTAGAGTGCTAGACCAACACCTTACATGACTGATGTAACTGTCCAAAATACTGGAACAACACCTTTTAGAGTGCTAGAACAGCACCTTACACGACCGATATAGACCTTTTGAGGCTGATGTAACCTTCAAAAAATCGAAACAACACCTTATATGACTAATAGAAACCCTTCCACAATGCTGGAACACAACCTTATAACTAATGATGTAAACCCCTTTATTTACTAGCAATCGCACCTTGGTGTGCAATGGGTACGTCGTATTAATGTTGGAGGAATAAAAAAAACCCACCTTTTTCCATCTCACTCTTTCCCCTTCTACATCAGCCTTTTTTTAATTTTTATATCTAATTTTTAATTATTTTATATGTACATTTATCAAATAATTAAGTATCTTTCTTTTTTCATGCAAACTCTGCCTATTTTTCATTATCTACTGTTGTAGCTGGCCCAAAGGAAATAACAAAGGGTCTCCTCTTGTAATTACAAACAGGGATTTTTATATCCACTTGTGGTCACGTGGTTTGGTGCAAGAGAGCAGTTAAGATATTGTAATATGCAGTATTCGCATTAATAAACTACAGGCATTGTAACGAGGAATAGGAGTGATTTGTTGAATTGATTACCCTAATCATTATAAATAATCTACAACCGTTGCAATCAAATACTCTCTATGAGATGGTAAATATTTTTTCTGATATTTGAATTTTCTTAGCAGATGAATACATTAGCATGAAAAAAATTGTTATCAGAAATCTATGCTTTTAAGATGAGCTCATTTATGAATATGTTAATCTCATTTTTTGCTATATGGTATATTTACTGCTTTGCTTAAGTAGAAACAAATGGAGGCTTAGAGTACTTGGTTAAATATAAGGCAATGCTTGTTTTTATCAAATTGAAAATTTTGGACATGTGCCATATTTGCTAAATGCAATGGATATTATTGGCCAATTATTTGCTAAATGCACTAAACTTCCAATTTCCATTAACAGGCACAGGTATTATGTGCTTCTATTATGATACATAAATTGATTCAATAGATAAATTTATACTGCATGATTTAGCATATTGGGGCACACAAATTTTACACACAATGTACCCACAAATGAGTCTCTATACCTTTTTGGAATCTATCTCCATTCACTCTAATCCCACCTCAGCTCATCTAAAGTTTGAATCTTCTCAATCTCATCTTGGTGTGTGCTATAATTGTGTCACACTTCTATGAATCATTACATTAAAAAACACTCAAGAATGAGGTCTCAAAAATTGATCCATAGCTCTCTAGGCATGGAGTGCAAGGGTTTTAAGAATGCTCTCAGCTAGAGCTATTTAGCCTATAACCTTGCTAGTAAACCATGCAATGAGAGATTCAATGAAGACAATGGCAAGAATGCCAATATCCTCAAGAATCAAGAATGAAAATGCAATGCAATGCTATGCTAGAAATGGAAATGCAAGCTAAGCTATGAAAATGAAAGATGCAAGTATTACAAAGCCTCCTAGTTAAGCTAGATGAATTAATCTAAAGCATAAAGGAAATCTAAGCTAAGAATGCCATGAAAATGAAAGAAATGAAACTATGATAACATGTAGATGCAAAAGCCAAGAATGCTCCAAATCTTCAAAAGCTCCAAAGTCACCTAGAAAACCTGCAGCATAACATTAGCATGAAAACCTAAGATATGAAAAATGAAGAAGAAAGCTCTCCTTTTATAAGAAATGAAAAAGGAATGGACCATGGAGATTAAGAGGCAAAATATTTAATCAACGGTGGAGCATCAAAGAAGAGCAATCCATGTGCACAAATATCCTCCAATGAGAAAATAAGAGTTGACTTTTGTGTTCATATAAGACAAAAAGTGCTTTTCTTCTTTTTATAAAATAAGAATAATGCTTTATTTGTGCAACTTAGGATAAGAGGAAAAGGTGGGGGCTTTTATTTATTTAAAAGGGGAGGAAATATTCCTTTTAAATAAATAAAAACTTAGGATAAAATGGTTAGCCCATAGAAAATAATTGAATAAATGATAGAGCTAGGATTTGATCAAGAAAAAGCAATTTAAGATTTAGCAAAAGGGGCTAATAGTCTAGGTGACCATTTTTAGGTGTATACATTTTCCCCTCTTTGACTAATGTGTGATCGATTTGGGAACACATACAGTCAAAGAATGAAGTTGAAATGTGAGATCGATTTGGGATCACAAAACAACTCAGATCAGCTAAGAAGGCAAGCAGACGATCTGACTCCAAAGAATGAAGTGTAGAGAGATAGAAAATCCTGCATGATCAGCTTGGTAGCGACAGTACTGAACACTTAGGAAAGAGATAGCCAATAAGATATGATGTGTCTGCCCCCTTAGGATCGAAAGCAAAATCAGGTAGAGGGAAAGAAGAAGCAAGAGAGACATGATCAAATCACTAGAAATCATATTCAAAGAGAGAGAATAGAATAACCATCAAGCAATGAAGATATGCCCCACACATGGGACACGGGGCATGAACCAAGCGGTCCCTCAACTCGAAAACACCACAAAGGGGGAATTTGAACTTGGGATTGAAAGTGAATGAAAGACTAGAAGTTTGAGAGAGATGGAGATGAAGAGGTGAAGAATGCCTCAACGAAGATCAAAGGATCAGGCCTCAAAAGGTCAGCCAACTACGTGAAAGAGGGGGAAAAGGTGATTTGGATGATCAAGGTGAACTCAAATTTCAGTTTTGATCCCGAAATGAAAAGAAAATGATGGGATATGAAAGACCAAAAGAGAAAGACATGATCGGGAAGAAGTGAAAGGTGAACGCAGTTGATTAACAAGTCCATGAAAGATGAAAGGAGAGCTCTCTCCATATGCAAGATGCAAAAATAAACTAACATGAACTTAAGAATGCAAGCTATATGAAAAGTGGTTTACTTGCAAGGTTACAAAGCCAATAGACATCTAATAATCATCATCAAGCGTTATTGGTAGCGTCGTAAGATCATACAATACACACTAGCATAACTATGAGGATCTGAATATGATCTATATCAGATAGAAATGTGGAAATCCCACCTAGGCATCAAAGACATGTAGGTCAAGATGACTAGTGCAGTGAGATTACCTAAGTTTGATATAACAAGATTATGCTCAGATCGAGACATAAGAAAGTCAAGATGACTATAAGCATGCACTTGTGAAACAGCCAAGGATAATACCTTGTAGATCCCAATGTCAAGTGGAACAAGCATAAATGCTAATGACAGTAAGGATCAACAAAATATACCCACAGGCAGAAAGCAAATAAAACATGTTCTCATTCCCTCAGTCTTCTAGCTATGCATCATCGAAAATGATCATAGGGGGAGAACACTCAGCAAAGAAATCATCATAGACAGCACACAAAGAAATAAAAGCCAAGCAAGTCTCAGCGAGTCAAGTGTGTGTGTGTAAGTCATAGAGTCAAGCTTTGAGTATCGCATCTGCCAGTGAGAAATATCGCATCATCTAGACTGTGGGTAGGATATCTGATAAGTGTTAAGAAACACTTGACGCTAGGATAGTGTTGAAAAACATAGTTGGGGTGGTGTTGAAAAACACCATTTGTGAGGTCCTAAGAAACCCAGATGCACAAAGAGACCCAAGATAAGCTTAAAACAACGTATGCCCCCTAGACTAAGATAAGAGTCAATTCTAGGCTAGGAGAGACAAAGTGAGGAGTGGAGTGAAGGAGCGCCACGCAAGACTGATAGACATAGGTGCAGAGGGTCTCAAGCAATGCCTATTTCTAGGTTTTCACCACTTGATAGATTTATTGCAATTTTTTTAGGACTTTTTATAATTTTTTTGTATTTTTCCTACCAAGGTGCCTGTTTCCAGGTTTTCACCTAGGCACTTTTTCAAGTTTTTTTTTTATTGTTTTATTTTTCAATTTTTTTGGTGAGACATCAAAGCGCCTATTGCTAGGTTTTCACTAGGATGCTCTTTTTTTTTAGTACTTTTTATGCTTTTTAGGATTTTTTCAGCATCATATATGAATTTTTTTGGAATTTTTTCAAGATCATAAAATATGTACAAAGAATGCCCTAGATAGAAACGGGCATCAAGAATCTGTTTCCTCTGATGTAGAGAACTAATAGACCCTAGGCCCAAATGCTACAACTGTGACGATAGGAGGTCTCAACCAGTTCAACCAATAATAACCAGCCCTAAGAAATGTCTGAGCTAGCGAAGCATTGTTAGAATGTGATCCACATATTCCATCATGGATTTCAGCTAGCACTTTTTCTGACTCCTCTATTTCTAGACACTTAAGGAGAGTTCCGTCTAGACCCTTCCTATACAAGTTACCAGAGACAAAGGCAAAGTGTAAGGGATGGCAGAAAGAATGGCGTGGTGGAGTTTTAGGAGGAATATGAGGTGGAAGACATGAAAAGATGGCAGGATTGTAGGATTTGTAAGCAGGATAGCGTAATTCGTCCACCAGGAACTTGAAGCGAGATTTATGCTTTTTCATTCGTAAGATGGATGTCAAAGTGACCAAGGCATTACCAACTTTGTTCTCAGCTTTAGGAATGGGCTGAAGTGTAACAAATATGAGATCATGCTTGAAGTAGTGCACCATTTTTTTGTAGAGAATCAGCTTGTCATCTTGTATTTGATAATCATAATTTTTGAGCAAATTTTTATTTTTACTTTTCTTAGGTGTGGATACCGCCACAATGTGGTTTTCACCATCTGACCATTACTCTTTTCTTTTGAGTTGATGCTTGTGATACTTGATTGTTGATTCAGTCCTTTTTGTTGCGAGTCCACTGCTGGAAGAAGTAACAGGTATTGATGTGAGATGAAATGAAGTGACTAGTTCAATAGCATTTATGTGAGGGATATCATCTCTGGTGACAAGAGAGGTCAAGCCTATAGGGTAAGCTCCAAAAGTATCTAGATCTAGATTTATCATAGAAGGACCAACGTAGTCGACTAAGGCAATATGGGGAACAAACTCATCAGACCTGACACGAGACTCATCAACTACGTCAGGTGGGTTATGAGAGGTATGAACCACATCAACATCCATATCTTTCATGCGAGGATCTTCTAGAAGAGGCTTAAGATGCCAAGAAGTAGAGATACTCATGTCATTATGTGATAGATCACCTCTTTGTAGCAGCCGTGCAATGTTGCGATGTTGTCTATCATAGTGCAATGATTCTTTAGGCACATAGGTTCTAGACATAGAGGCCTTAGCTATATCATTAGTAGATATACATTCTTCTTCCCAAAGAAGTGAAGTAGAAGGAAGATCATCTCCCATTTGAACCATAGTGTGTAGTGGTGACTCATCTGTATCTGTGTCTGAATTACTGAGCATGAGAGTATTTCTAGAATTATCAAGGAGGGAAAATCTGCCCTCATCTTCTCTATAGATCCACTCTTGAATAGCTTGTTCTTGTCTTTCTTCTTCTAAAGGAACAGATGAAGGAAAAAAAGTATCAAAGATTGTCATAGTAGAAGTGGAAGGCTTCATCTGATTAGAAGGTCTCCCATATGACCTAGGAGAAATAGGTATAGAAGCAAAGGAATCCAGCGTATATTCACCCATACCAAGGCTCATCATCTTAAGTGTTTTCTTAGCAGCAACTAGAGACGTACTAGGATCAATAGAAGGTTCATTGTGGGGAACAAATTTTTCAGTAGCAGCAAGAGCATTAATAGCAAGAGTATGGTCTCCAGGAATCACAACTTCAGTGCCATTGTACAAAAATTTGACGCACTGATGATAAGTGGAAGGAACAGCCTGCATGTCATGGATCCAAGGATGACCCAAAAGAATGTTATATGCGAGTGGGATGTCCAATACTTGGAAGTTAATATCTTTCGTGACAGGGCCTACTTGGACAGGCAGCATGACAAGACCTTTGGAAGATCTTTCCACTTCATCGTAAGCTTTTATAGTAATCTTCTTCTTAGAATCCACAGAAAATTCTAACAAACCCAATTATCGTATGACATTGAAAGAAACAATATTTAACCCTGCACCATTGTCTATCAGGACTCCGCGGACTCGGGTGTGGTAGACTAGAACTTCAATGTGTAAAGCTAGATTATGTGGGTGAGCAATAGATATGTCATCTTTTGCAGAAAAGGAGAGAGATAGTAGAGATGAAATGTGGTTGACCATAGCCTGGAATCGATCTGGATTAATGTCATTTGGAACACGTGTTGTATGTAGAGCCTCATCAAGAATCTCTCTATGCGAAGGGGATAACTGAAGCAACTCAAGAATAGATATCTGTGTTGGTGTCTTTTGCAAATGTTGGACAAGATCATAGCTAAGGGTGGCTAAAGGAGCCACTTGTTTGGAAGGCAAAGCTTGCTTGGGATCTTGCGCAGTTTTAAGGACAATCTTGGCTTGCCCCCTAGTAACAACATTCAGTGTCTCACTTCGGGAAGATGAACTACCATGTGTTTGCAAGACCAACTTTGGCTTACCATGATTGGCTTTATTATCCTCTTGAGACCTCATCATTAAAACACTCTCAACGGGCTCTACCATGTTGATCACAGGCATATTAGAAGGATACGTGTAATTGATCTTAGCATCATGATTCTTCTTATGTGCTTGAGAGGTTTCCCCCTTATCATGCTTAGGTAGAGGATCTTTGAAAGATGTGTGATCAGAATTTTTAGTTAAGCCATCAGTGGAGATTGTGCCATTCTCAATAAGATCCTGAATATCATCCTTAAGCTTAAAACAATTGTCTGTCGGATGTCCCTTGTTTCTGTGATAATGATAATAAGAATCCTCTCACCACCAAGTTACCAGGTTTATCAGGAAGCGTAAGATATCCATTAATAACCAAAGTCTTAAGGATCACATCATAAGGTTCTGCCAACTTGGTATAGACTCGCTTTCGAAATGACTTCTTAGGCTTATCTGCATATTGAGGTTTAGGAGGACTGTGAGCATTGGCAACTTCTTGTTGTTTTGCTACATATATAGCATTGGAGAGATTGAAAGTAGGCTCTTTAGCTTTAGGAGCGTCAACAACCCCATCATTAACAACATACTTGTTTTTATTCCAAGGTTTGTTCTTGTCTTTGCCATTGCCTTTAGCATCTTTATTAATAATAATATCCCCTTTTCTTATAGCTACATCCTCAATTTGATATGCACTTTCAACCATGTCATTGAAAGAAGAGAACAGTTGTTTCCTTAAATCATAATATAGCTCAGGCACAAGAGTGTTGACGAAATGTCAATCTTTTCTCTCTTAGGTAATTGATGAGGATACCTAGAATACAATGACCTCCAATTTTGTAAGTAAGTTGCAAATGGCTCACCTTGATTACCAAGATCTATCACGGTGATAGGTTGTTGGATGTTGTAAGAATAATGTTGGGTAAATCGTTCAGCCAACTCATCAAAAGTCTTAAGAGGTGGTGTCAATTTCGCAAACCATTCCAAAGCTTGGCCTCTTAAACTTCAAGGGAATAATCGTAGAATAAATGTGTCTTCATGAAGAAAGTCCATGCTAAGAGAATAAAAGTGACGCACATGGTCATGGGGATCACCATTTCCATCATACTTGTCATATTTGGGAACATTAATATCCCTAGGAAATGGGACCATGTATAGACTCCTATCAAAGGGAAGAGCACAAATTGATTCTACAAAAGAGACCTTTGGAGGCTCTTTATTTATTGCCATTTGGGTAAGGCGTTGATTTGTCCGACACAGTTCTTCCTGAAGGACTTCCAATTCATTTGGTACTCTTTGTTGGACAATTTGTCTGACATCATAACCAGGAGGAAGCTTGTATCCTCTAGAAGTCATATATTGAAAATATTGATTGCCATTACACTCTAAAAGCTTATGCATCATTCATTGGGAGACCACATCTTGTTCAAATCTCATAAGATCCTCACTAGAAATCTCATCATTAGCCTCTGCCTCATGTTGAGAGGGAGGAGGTCTAGGAGGTGAAGAAGGCATACCAAAAGTGGGTCTTGGAGGAGATCTTGGTGGCGTGTTGTTGCCATTGTTGCCATTGATAAAAAGAGGTCTATGCTCATGATTAGTAGTCTCAGGTTGCTCATGAAATGTCCCTCTATAAGCCACGCACCTAGCAACATCCATCCTTTGTTTATTGTGTTCTTTGTCTAAGCGCGCTTGGTTATCCTTATGCTCAAAGTGTTCTTGCAAGCATTGAAATTTTTCTTGTTCAGTCAAAGTGAGTGAGACATTGTCTATGTTTTTGGGGGGCCTTGAATGTGGAAAAGAGGAAACCTCCTTTGTACCATGGGGTATCCTTAGAATCCTCAGATTGGTTAGAACTAGAACTGTTGTTGCTAATGGGTGCTCATGAGCATCTAGTTGGAGAAGGTCACTGTGTATAATTGAACAGAGGATGACTCTCCTGCTCAAGTTGAGACTGAGTTGTAACTGGCATGAAAAGAGATGTTGGTTGACTAATAGAATGAGACAAAGTTTCTCAAATTTGAGATAAGAAAAGCTAATAAAGATCACTTGTCAAAGTAGAACAATAGAGAGATGGCTCGTCAAAAGTGATCAAGCACTTATAGCAATCAATTGACTAAAGCCAAGCAGCGAGCAAGAAGCTCAATAAGCAAGTAGCCAGAGAGGTAACCATGATGCGACAAATGATCAAGAGTAGCATTCGTTAAGCTCAAATCCAATAGTTTTAGCTCATTTATTTTAGTCTAGAACAAGTCTAAGCATGCAGATAACAATCCAGCTTCAGGTAAGAACAGAAAAAGACACTCTACAACAGGTTAAAATGCAAGTTTAGCAGCTCTGGATTGCAACAGCAACAAGACAGCAAAAAGGTTATGGGTGACACTTTCTAGGAAGACAAGGCGATAGTTTATAGCGAGGTGACACTTCGCCCTAAGCCAAGAGATAGTTTCCAGTAAGCGGGGTGACACTTTTGCAGGGTCGTACAACTCTATGACCAATGAACATAAAAATCTTAGTTTTGAAGCGTTTTGACCAAGTTTGCATATCAACAGATTTTTATCATGGATCAAGCACATAAGATAGCAATCAAGGAGTTCAAGCAAGAAATTGTCTTCAAACAATGAGCAAGGGGCAAAGCAACCTTGCACATGAACAAGAATAGTGACTTAGTATTTCTACTCCTTAAAAATTCTACTTGTGTATGTTCTTGAAAATGTTTTAGCAAGCACTTAGAACACAACAACATCCTATCAAGAGGTCTACAGGGATATACATAGCTTTGCTAAAGGGATTCCTCGATATACACAAGGTACATGAGCCCAAATCCATAGATGAGAAAAATCTAAAATCACACAGCCGGGGGGAGACGGTAACCCAAATCTCCTCCTTCACTTCTCAAAGGTATAAAGTTCTTTGAGGCTTAGCCAAGAGTGATATCAAACTCAATTCCCAAGAGAGGTGTCTTTCGATTCACCTCCCACTATTTATACTCTATCAAAACACAGGAGTTAAGGTCGCCCCTTGAGGTGCTGTGTTCCCCAACTAGGCCTTCTAGAAATAAAAAGTAAATAATTCACTATCAAAAATATTTAAAGCACTAAAGGTGGAACACTTAACTCTTAAAGTAAATGGAAAGTGAGTCCAAAAGTGGAACATTTAACTCTTCAAGTGAATGTGAAGTGAGTCCAAAAGTGGAACATTTAACTCTTCAAGTGAATGTGAAGTGAGTCCACAAGGTGGAACATTTAACTCCTCACACAAGCTCAAAGTGAGTCCAAAAGTGGAACATTTAACTCCTCACACAAACTCAAAGTGAGTCCACACCTTAGAAAACTAATGAGATCAAGAAAGCATAAAAAGGGGAAAACTTTGTGGAACACTTAACGCTCTTTTCAAGTAGACCCCTCCCCTATGTATGAATGTTGACCTTGCATCCAAAGGGCGGTAATGATGGGTGATTAGAAATAAGCGAGTCCAACACCCAATTTAGCTAACAAGATCAATAAAAAACAATCTAAAGTTGCTTATCAATACTACTCACAAATGACAAAGGGTTGAATCAATGGAATATTTAACTTTCCAAGCAAACATAGAGTGAGTTCACAAAGTGGTGCATTTAACTCCCTATGTAAACAAAGAATGAATCCATGCCCTCAATCACTCAATGAGATATTTGATATTGGAACCAAGAATTACTTAAGGTTTAAACACAAGCATTCACTTACACAAACTTGTATGAAAGCAAATCTATGTTCATTCATTTCCCATTAAGAGCATCAATTGAAATGTGTTCTATGAAAGCATGTAAACACTCAAGCCAAACACATGAGAGGTTCAATTTTAATCCCAAAATTCAAATGTTGTAGAGGTGGAACAAAGTACCTTAGATAATTTTAAGCATTTTCCATGAAAGCAAGAGCACCTTCAAAACAACTTGTTAGACCAACAAAAGGTTAGCAAAATCCAAAATCTAACAATGGTTAGCACATGAAAAATTAGATAATCTATAAAAAATAACTGATCAAATGACAAAATCTGAAAATGAAACCATCATGGTTGGATTAGGCATGGAAAGACCTTTCCAACGATATATCACACTTTGATTTTCGATACCATTTGCAAAAATTTCTCAAAAATTTCTTTAAAATAACAAGCAAACTAGCAACATTCAACAAAAAATACCAGGCGACATTTAACAGCTAATACATGGCATTTAAAAGCTGGCAGGCATGATCAAAATGTGCAAAGGTGGCAACAGAATGTCTGTAGGTGACAATAGAATGTTCAGACGAGCAAACAGAATGCGCACAGGCGATAGCAGATCCTACAAAGGTGACAACAGAACCTACAGAGGTGACAATAGAACCTACATAGATGACAATAGAATGTGCAGATGCATAAGAAAAATGTCCATAGGCGACAACAAGATTTTCGTAGGTGACAATAAAATGTTTAGACGCGCAAATAGAATGCGTACAGGCGATAGTAGAACCTGCAAAAGTGACAACAGAACCTGCAAAGGTGACAACAAAACCTACAAAGGCGACAACAAAACCTGCAGAGGTGATAACAAAATGCTCAAAAGCATGAACAGAATGCTCATAGACATGAACAAAACTCCCGTAAGTGGCATTTCTCCTGTTTGCGCAAAATTGACGAAAAAGTGATGCTAAAAAAAAAAAAAACTTGATCAAAATGTAGAGAATGAGGCTTAGAGCCCCACGTTGGGTGCCAAAAATGTATGATGAAAATGTGACCACACTTCTATGAATCATTACATTCAAGAACACTAAAGAATGAGGTCTCAAAAATTGATCCATAGCTCCTTAGGCATGGAGTGCAAGGGTTTTAAGAATGCTCTCAGCTAGAGCTATTTAGCCTATAACCTTGCTAGTAAACCATGCAATGAGAGATTCAATGAAGACAAGGGAAAGAATGCCAATATCCTCAAGAATCAAGAATGAAAATGCAATGCAATGCTATGCTAGAAATGGAAATGCAAGCTAAGCTATGAAAATGAAAGATGCAAGTATTACAAAGCCTCCTAGTTAAGCTAGATGAATTAATCTAAAGCATAAAGGAAATCTAAGCTAAGAATGCCATGAAAATGAAAGAAATGAAACTATGATAACATGTAGATGCAAAAGCCAAGAATGCTCCAAATCTTCAAAAGCTCCAAAGTCACCTAGAAAACTTGTAGCATAACATTAGCATGAAAACCTAAGATATGAAAAATGAAGAAGAAAGCTCTCCTTTTACAAGAAATGAAAAAGGAATGGACCATGGAGATTAAGAGGCAAAAGATTTAATCAATGGTGGAGCATCAAAGAAGAGCAATCCATGTGCACAAATATCCTCCAATGAGAAAATAAGAGTTGACTTTTGTGTCCATATAAGACAAAAAGTGCTTTTCTTTTTTTTATAAAATAAGAATAATGCTTTATTTGTACAAATTAGGATAAGAGGAAAAGGTGGGGGCTTTTATTTATTTAAAAGGGGAGGAAATATTCCTTTTAAATAAATAAAAATTTAGGATAAAATGGTTAGCCCATAGAAAATAATCGAATAAATGATAGAGCTAAGATTTGATCAAGAATAAGCAATTTAAGATTTAGCAAAAGGGGCTGATAGTCTAGGTGACCATTTTTAGGTGTATACACCTGCAACTAAATATGGTTGAAAGTAAATTTCTGCTTTATTGGCAAGGCTTCACTTTAAGGCTCATCCTAAGTTCCAATCTCAGCATTCTCTTCTAACAAATATGGTTAAAAGTATACCCTCGCAAAAGCAGAATTTCCAGAATAACTTAACTCGAGAGCAACATTTCAAGGGAGCCTGAATGAGAAAATGGGTTTCAGAAGTGAGAATAGCCAATTCCAGAGCTATAATTTGGTTGGGATCCTATGATTCTCCTCAACAGGCCGCTCACGCTTATGATTGTGTTGTGTATTGCCTCAGAGGATTGAATGCCAAGTTTAAATTCCGTCCACCTCTTCACTATCTGTTGCACAAATTCAATCTATTGCAGCCAAATCTGTTGATTCCAGGGACAAGCAGCAAATTTCAGAGGAGCCGAATTGGACTCTGTTGGATTCATTTCTTAAAGACAGTGAGAGAAACCTCTCTATAAGTAATAGTACATATTAATCTTGACAAAATGGCCAATTACTAATACAGGGGTTGAGATACTCCTACCCTTTGGAATTGTAACATGACCAAATTTAAAATTTACTAATACAAGGGGCTGAGATACTCCTACTATTTGGAATTGTAACATGGCCAAATTCAAAATAAGGCCTAAGTAAGCTTATTAGACACCCCCTGTAACATGTAGTTTTATCCATAATAAAAATTGGGCCTAAATATGATTTTCAGGCGCCTGCTCTGATGTCCATCAGAATTATTATGTCTGTCTGCCATAAAAAAATGTTCATAACCACCATTTTAAAGAATGCTTCTAACAAATGACTGCATACCCAAATTAAAAAAATAAAATATCCCATGCATAAAAACTCCCTGCAAGAGAATCTTTTTGTCTATTTAGCTTGTCTGAACACAATTTGACGAAATTCAAAAGCTATAAATCTATTACAATTTGCCCACCTTAGTGAAATTTAGACAAGAGATACCAAAATTATAACCTTCTCCAGGCAATCTAAAATTGCAATCCCTTGATTTAGCTTAACCCTAAATCCATTTCAAAAACTATCAGAAAAGTAAAGGAAAAGCATTGTTCATTTAACCTGCAATTTAGTTGAAATGATTTAAGAAGCAACTCAATCCAAATCAATAATGATCATTGTACAAAACTGACAGTAAACTATATAAGAAAAGCATCATTCACTTAAACCCTAAAATAAAAAAACTACTAATAACTGACACTAGCAGTACCGATGACAAAAAATATCCCAAAAATCTAGCCTACTAGTTTAAAAGATAGATTCTGAAACAACAAATCAAAATCACCGTCACCCTTGACAGAAGTATTCTGGAAAGTATCATGGGTTTACATTGGCTAAACAGTAGGTGATGCAAGGACATTCCATAGCCAATTTTACATCTTCTGTTCTTTACAAATTCACTATGAAATGAGAATGAAATGTAAAGAATCAATGTTATGATAGAAAATTAACAAGCAGGTAATGACTTATTGAGTACGAGACCTCTTTGAGCTTCGGCCTTCCTGATTGATTTCATCTGATTCAGACATCACCAACTTGGGGAGCACTGTGTTAAAAAAGGTATTGATTGAGTTGACATTCATGGCCAATTCCAATACCTCTCTTTGAGGCTCCACACTCTTTGCCAATTTGATTTGACCGGCTGGGGATCCATACCCTGATAACAGGGCTTTCACTGCTTCAATGGTAGATTTCATTTCTTTATTTTTCTGTCTTTCTTCTCCAGTTGTTCTTTTGTATGCAATTTCAGTTGGGTAAATATTGTTACTATCTGATAGGGTTGATGGCCTAGTCGACAATTCATCTGATATTCTTTAAAGATTCTCTTTCATGTCTTCATTCTTATTTGCTAAATCTTTGATGCTTTCCCCTACTGATAAATTAAGCCTACCCCTATTTCTGAGAGTTGTGCCTACTTCAGTTTAGAGAGTAGAAACTTAAACTTCTATCTTGTCAAGATCTATTTATAATGTAGTTAGATTCATGTAAATCCATATGTCAAAATGTGAAATTGTGCATAGCCACTTCAAATCTTGAAATGCTAAACAAAACTGAAGGAATCCAGTAAACTTATGTTAATGTACTCTAGCATGATTGTACTCTAACAAGAAGAAACTATCAAACATTCTCATGCAAGGAGAAGAAACATATTTGTGGGATTCTAATGTAAGGAGATAGTCATAATTCAAGTAGATAGTGGATTTACAAATGGAGAACACTACTTAGAGTTGCTGTAACTGATTGTAAAATCTTATTCAAACCAACAAAAATTGGCCACAGTTCAACATTTACTAGTATATATGGGCATAATGTTAAAATTTGATATTTTGTTGTACAAACTATCTAAAACACAAACATCATGACTTAAGACCCCATAATTTTTTTCCTACAACTGAAGAGGGTTTTTAATTAAAGAAACCTCTGTACCAGATAATTTGGGGGTTGTCACAGATGCATTCACCACAACTAAATCACCTTATAAATCAATTCCTAAGAAAATAGAAAATATAGGGTAGGACAACTAGCAAAGCCACATAAAAAACCTCAAGATACTCTCTGCCAATTTGATTTTACGGGTTGGGGATCCATACCCTGATAATAGGGCTTTCACTACTTCAATGGTGGATTTCATTTCTTTATTTTTCTATCTTTCTTCTCCAGTTGTTATTTTGTATGCAATTTCAGCTGGGTAAAGGTTGTTCCTATTTGATAGGGTTGATGGCCAAGTCGAAAATTCATTTGATATTCTTTCAAGAATCTCTTTCACATCTTCATTCTTATATGCCAAATCTCTGATGCTTTCCCCTGGTGATAAATTAAGCCTACCCTTGTTTCTGAGAGTTGTGCCTGCTTCAGCTTAGAGAGTAGACACTTACACTTCTGTCTCATCAATGTCTATTTATAATGTAATTAGATTCATGTAAATCTATATTCCAAAATGTGAAATTATGCATAGCCACTTCAAATCTTGAAATGCTAAACAAAACCGAAGGAATTTAGTAAACTTCTGTTAATTTACTTCAGCATGATTGTACTCTAACAAGAAGAAACTATCAAACATTCTCATGTAAGGAGAAGAAACAAATTTGTGGAATTCTAATGTAAGGAGATAGTCATAATTCAAGCAGATAGTGGATTTATAGATGGAGAACACTACTTAGAGTTGTTGTAACTAATTGTAAAATCTTACTCAAACCAACAAAAATTGGCCACAGTTCAATGTTTACTGGTATATATGGGCATAACATTAAAATTTGATATTTTGTTCTACAAACTATCTAAAGCACAAACATCATGACTTAAGACTCCATAAGTTTTTGCCTACAACTAAAGAGGGTTTTTAATTAAAGAAACCTATGTACCAGATAATTTGGGGGTTGTCACAAATGCATTCACCACAACTAAATCACCTTATAAATTAGTTCCTAAGAAAATAGAAAATACAGGGTAGGACAACTAGCGGAGCCACATAAAAAACCTTAAGATACTATTTTTTTTCCTTCTGTTATTAAACTGAAAAATTAAAAAAAAAATCAATGTGAAAAGACACGGACCAATTAAAAATTACAAAATAGGTTCACGAAATAGGAAATCTCAAACATTAGAAACATGGAGAATATTTTTTGAGAGCACACCTTTCTAAGCAAGATTAATAGAACAAAGTAGAGAGAAAACATCATATCTTGCCTTATAGGTAGTGACTAATGAAAAGATAAAAAAAATAGTCAGTACCTACATCATACTAAAAATAAGAACAAATAAACATTATTAAACATAAAACTTATAAATGAAGGCAATAAAATGTAAACCCCAATTGCAAATATGTTAGGGCAAAAGAATTTCTAGAAATATACTAGTAAATACAATTGACCTCTGAAGCTGGGGGCTAAGTCTAGCCATGGACATCCCATCAAACAATTAGTCCCCATGGCAAAGCACGCTCAGCAATCCAAGGAAATATCTGATCATCTTCTAACAAAAACTTGAATACAAGTGCCACATTTGACTTGCAATATGCAAAATAGAGATGGGGTTAGGGAAAAACAAAGTTGATCGGAGAGAGGCAGGGGCTAAAGTCAAGATGGCTACCTCTATATTGCAGAAAATAGCACCAACGACACTTTCAAGTGTTTTAAAAGCCAAAAAGCTTGTCCTTGTTGAGAGCCAAGAGTCCTCTTTCATTGACGTCATGGCTTTTTTCTTCTAGCAGACAACCACAGCAATGCTATTCATTATTTTTCTTTGCAATTTAGCAAAATGCAAAGCCAGCCAGAGAAATCACTCTTAGCTTTCAAATCTGGAGTTGGGGACTCAACAGATGATTACAGTCATGGATGGAGGGAACCAACTGCTATGGGTGGTCAGCCATCACTTGCAACACAACAACTGGCAGCGTAACTAGATCGATCTCAGTAGACGAAACCACTAACATGGCCGCCCTCTCAACCCTTAGCACCGACACAACAAGTACACTATCAAAACTAACTTGCTAAGACGGTTCTGGAAACAATCCCGCGGCTTACACTCTCCCAATGGCAGTCATTGCCTTCTCCATAATTTTCAGCTGTCAGATGAACATAATCAGCTCAAATACTTTCATAGTAAAACACCTATGGCATAATAACTAATCTCATAATGTTGTGCAATACAATAAATTCATACTGATACCTGAATTTAATGATTCACATATTTCCTTTTCTCTGCATGTTCAAAGATAGTGATTTGATTTAACATTTGTTTGATTTAATACTACTACTTTTTCTTCAAATTTATTCAAAACTCCTTTCAGCTCACTCTGCATTAGATATGCCATATCAAGGAATGAATAAAAAAACAAAAAATAAAAATCTTTCCTTTTAAACACCAACATAAGTTTGGATCTAAGATTTCCATGGGGACACACTTTCCAATTCCCTTGGACATTTATTACTTTTAATCTAACATTTCTAGTGAGATACCCTGCTCCTCAATTGTGAAATTGTTCATTGTTTTTTATTAAGCATTTCGAGTGAGGGATCCTTCTCATCAAATTGGAAACTATTTTGGCAAATGAAGATTACTTGATTTCAAGTGAGTCAGCCTCACTAAAAGTAGTTTCCCTCATGATGAGTGGGGTAGCTCAAACAACAAAAGAATAGAAGCTTCAACGTCTTTAAAAATAGATTAAACATTTTCTAAAGGAATTTTATTATGTAAGTCCTTAATATTATCAAATACAAGAAATTCCCCCGTCTATAATGATAGCTTGCAGATTTCTTTACAAACAAGTCCTTACTATTGAAAATAAAAATTGCCAAATTAGCCAATAAAAGAAACCCTTATCTACAAGCCCTTAAATCCACTAGACAGAGCATAAAACTCAAATTCATGGATGAAACAAGCTGTCTGCACCAGAATTTTACACAAATAAAAAAACAAAATCCAGTCTCCGGTCACCAAAACACCAATTTTCAAAAAATGCACACAATAAAATTTGACCACAGGGTTTTCTTTAGCCTAGAAAAAATAGGAAAGCAAAATCCAGACTAAATTTCGCCCCTACATTTTTGAAATCATTTTTCTCAACCAAAAAAAACAAAATGGTCCAAACTGTGTAGGCCCAATTCCTCAAATTTCACTCACAAATCGATAAGAAAACAAAAACAACACAAAAATATTCATCTAATCCAAAACTACTGATCAAAATTTTGTTACCAGCAAAAACAAGCCTGTAGGTTGGATGTATTTAACAAAATGTTAAGTGCAATATCAATCTATGAATCCATTATTCTCTTCAATACATATGTGATTAAACATAGAAAACAATGTACTTGGGAGTAGAGATCTTAACATTTTTGCCAATTAAACTCAAACAGATTTCAATGTCAGTCTCCATTAACCTTAAAATATAATGGAAAATTTCTTAAATACACAAAAAAAACTTTGCAAAATTATCGCGATCTATAGTCTTCCCACATCCTTCTTGCTATTTCATCTCGAAACATCCCCCAATCATCTCTATCACGCTGAGTCAAACCATAAGTCTCAAGCAATGGTACATCTATCCCATCACGACTGTTTTCCTCTTCACATTCTTCCTCTGGTGGAAGGCCATCCTCTCCAATAATGAAGTTGTGTAAAATGCAACATGCCAAAACAATCTTGGTTTGTGTCCCAATTTTATAAGATGTCGCATGCCTCAGTATAGGAAAACGCTGCTTCAAAATTCCAAATGTACACTTTATTGCATTCCTAAGTGATGAGTGTTTATGGTTAAACAAATCCTGTGCTGTGTTTATGGGGTTTTCTCTTACAAATTCCTTTAGGTGGTAACATGTACACCTATAAGGAGCGAGAAATCTTGGTGCATTTCGATATCCAACATCGACCAAATAATACTTTCTTGTAGATAATAAAGAATATTAATATAACAGTGTAAAATTTATTATGTGTAGGAATATGACAATCATAGTCTACATACTTGGAGGAACCACAAGTGGATCTGATCTGGAGAGAGTTGAAGCTAGAACACGACTATCTACAGTAGACCCTTCCCAACCAGCAAGGATGTATTGAAATTGGTAATCAAATGAACATACACCTATAACATTTTGTGACAAGTTACCTTTTCTATCACAATATTTGGCTTGGAGGTCAACATTGACAGTGACTGGTATATGGGATCCATCAATTGCTCCCACACAATCCTATAGTCAGCAAATGGATAATCCAATGAAAATGTGGAAGCGAGATTAAGACTCAATCAAACAAATGTGTATGGCAAGGAGATTTACCTTGAAGTATGGGTTGAACCGGTCCTTCCCACTAAATTTTGGAGGAGTGTTAGGACCAGGGGGTAGAAGATAATCTGCATGGAGTGCTAAGATAATCGTCAACACCTTGTGGAAGTATTGACTAACTGTCTCTCCTAAGTGCCCAAGGTTATGGGCAATCTTAGGATTACGCAGATTGTGCCCAATGGTATGTAGGAACATCACCAGTTGTTCCTCTAATGTGATATTTTATGTATTTGTGATGCTTCCTTTTTGCCTTAGAAGATTTGCTAGCTGAAAGAAGGCTCATCTAGTTATTTGTATTTGGTCATGACAATTCGTGTTGTTGGAATAGATGATACACTTATAAAAAGGAATTTCATCCCCTAAGCGCTTACGCATTTGTTTTTTTTCTTCATCTGCCAATGCCACTATGGCTCCCACAATGGCTGCAAGCACACATACAAGAGAAATATTGACTCTCTCCTTCCTAAGAGCAAGACCTTGAAGATGTAACTGTTTGGTAAATCCATTACCTAAAAGGAAAGATACCTTAGTACTTGCATATAATCAAACACAATGACAACTACAACAAAACAACAATGGGGTTTTCTAGGCCTACATATGTGAACACATGTTATAGTGACTCCAGCAATCTACAACAACATAGGAGTCTAAGAAGTACCTGTAATATCATATTGTAAAGTAACAAAACCTAGTGAACCAGAAAAAGCAAGCTTGTAGGTTGGATGTATTTGAAAAAATGTTAAGTGCAATATCATTATATGAATCCATTATTCTCTTCAATACATCTTTGACTAATAGGAAATCCTATGGTAATGATCTTTGACTATAAAGTTTCACTTGAGGTGGTTCATTAAATCTCAAATTTGTGAGATCTTTATATGCAATCTAAATGTAATAAAAGGTAATGTACAATCAATCTTTATACTCTATAATAGGAAAACAATCATTCTTACAATATAGATAAGTTTAAATTAAAAAATGAAATATTAAACAAAATATTTGGAGAGCCATTATAACTCCATTATACTAAAAATTATTAAATGTTTGTAGGATATATAATGAGAACCCGTATTACTCACTAGAAATGGCAGAAATTGTGAACGTGGCCTGTTTGTCTTTCTGAATAGGATCTAGATTTAAAGTCACAGAATGAACCCACATAGAATATTTCCACTTTGTTCTTGCAATTCAGAAATCAAGATAATTTCAATAGGATGTTCAGATCCAGACAATGCAGATCCCTTAGCATATCAAACATTAAAAATAATCATATCCACTTCCATCCCCAAATAGAAGAATTGGTGATTCTTTTTGTGTAAAAAGAATCATATCCACTTCCATCCCCATGATACCAGAGACAATCATTAAGGAAGGATGATTATCAAAACAAATATGGCTCTAAAATATCCTGCTACAGCAGTAAAATGATTGTCATGACATGACCATTTTGATAGAATAAAAACACTTTCATTCTTAACTAAATAAATATTAACATAAACTCATGATTTAGAATCCCATGTTAAGAGATATAATCATGATTGAATATGATCCTCTAATAATTTTAATATAACCATAAGCACTTTACCGAAGGAGATTTTTTTGAAATATTGCCAATCTGTTAATTCAATTGAAACACATCAAATGTAAAAAGAATACAATAATTTCTTTTTAGAAGTTTTTCATCAATCTATGGACCATAAAAATAGAGTCCACTGTCTGCAATTTATACAGAAAAGTAATTCTCTCTCACTTGTATCCAGAATTGTCGACTCCACTAACGCCTAATCATAACATACATCTGTGAAATCTGTTCGACATGCATAAAATTCCGAACAGACTCAAGGTTTTGCCAGAAATATCTTAATTCAGGCACACTCCAAAGTCAAAATGGCCATGTCGTATATTTTTTATTGAAAAGAATTTAGTTTTTAAAAAATACCCATCTCAATTAGGTGGCCAATATGTTCTATGTTTTCTTCATTCAATCACCTTCTCTGTTTATGGGAATTTCCCTGTATTGAAGAATCTTGTGCAACACCAAACGAAATAGTGTGAAAATTTGGATGTGCAATATGCCCATGCAAGGAAGCCCCTGCTGCATTAATTGAGCCATTTGGGCATGTACATCCTGTGCTACCTTTTGAAGATCTATAATTTCTGCACCCACTTGGACATGATCCTGTAACTGGGCCTCTCGGCATAGACTGTAATAACATTACGCCTTCATCTTCTTCTTCCAGAGGCCTTTCTGCCATGGACGTTTGCAATGTATGAAATAACATAATCACTGATACTGTAGCCAAAATCATGGACAAATTCCTCATCTTCCGAAACATAAATTGGGTCTTAATTATGTAATATATTCCTCACAAGATCTCTAAACTGAATACCCAATAAATTAAATCTTGTTCCACTGAAATAATTCCAGGCTCTCCTTCATAGTATTTTTTTTCTAAAACAGGCCTATTTTTTATTTAAGACCTGTTCAGAAATTCTCTGATACGGAAAACACAATATACTTAGAATTCTTCTGTGAAATGGATTGAACAACCATGTCTGTACTTGAGCTAATTATATAACAACTTTGAAGTTGAGAAGTAACATAATCACTGATACTGTTGCCAAAATCATGCACAAATTCCTCATCTTCCAAAACATAAATTGGGTCTTAATTATGTAATATATTCCTCACAAGATCTCTAAACTGAATACCCAATAAATTAAATCTTGTAACACTGAAGTAGTTCAATTTGACGTGGTAGTAATTTAGTGGTTGATAATCCCATCAAAGGTTTAGTCGAGACGGAATGCACTCAGTATGCAAACCCTAATTAACTTGGTCTCTCGGTTGGGAAAGAAAGTTCGCGTTAAGGATTATCAAATCCATGATGGCATACCAAATTACAAAATCAACAACTTCAAACAAAACCATAGAAACCTTAGGTGGTAACCTATCCCCAAATTTACAAATTCTCATGGCACAAAACAAATTAATTGCAATACTCATCAACGAAATTCAAATCGGCAATCACATAAAGGTAGTTTTCTTTAGTAAAAGCATTTTAAACCCATCATATAGGGCATACAAACCAGACTGCTACACTGTACTTGTCCAAATCCAACATGAATATGAGCAACAGGATTAGTTTAATTAATTTTAATAGAGCTCGAGGCCCATGCCATCATGGATTTCATAATCCTTGAGAGTGATATGATCCTTGTAAATGTTGTACCATTTTTGAATGCGGATTTTGTCAGGGCGGGTACCAGTCTGAGCAGCCACCAGCTTCTTCAAGTCCCAATCGTGTCATCTTCATTGCACGTAACGCGAACTTTCTTTCCCAACCGACTCGGTCTCTCGTTTTATTTTAATTAACTTGTGTGTCATTAAAAAACCACAGTTGTAAAGGATTGGGCAAACAGTAATCTTTTACTGCTTTAAAAGATTGGTAAGGAGGATGCAAACCCTAATGCTGTAAAAAATTGTCCCCTAAATCCTACATCATTGGCATATCTATATAAATATATATTTACAGCTTAGTGTTTTCATCTTTCAGGATGATTCGAAGAAGCAAAATAAGTAGGTAATGATCCCTCAACCTCTATCGTTTAGTGTTTCAATTTTTTAGGCACACAGGGTTGATACGCTCTAGCATGCGTAATGTGTGTTTGAAGTTAAGGTAGTTTCTTACGGGTATGACTAATTTATTAGGGTGTGATTTAAATCCATGGTTTTGTAATATCAGAACAATATTGCACAAAAAAAAAACTCACCAAACACAGAACAACACTACACACAAAAAACTCACCAAATCTAGGGTTTTGTAATATCAGAACAACACAAAATTTGCCAAACCCCTGAGATGAACTCGTTCCAAATCGAAAACAACAGTAACAATTTATTTAATATAACATACATCTGAAAATCAAACATTACACTGCATGAAAAAGTTTTGTGGTTGTGGCAAGAACATACCCTTCACAACAATGCTTCAAAAATCCGTAGCTTCTCCTCCAGGCTGTGGATCTGTATTCGCAGCTAAAATGGGTTATAACATAGGGTCGGGTCAAATGGTGGCTATGCTCTAGCCGCCTCTGCTCTCGAACGGAGGCTGATTTGCAGAAAACTTAACCTCTTTGCAGATGCGAACGAACCCGACCATTTTATAAATTTTGGAGTAAATTTCAATTCTCGAATAGTCTTATTTTGGAATAAAATGAATTCCAGCTTTTTTTCGAAATTATTTTATCCATGCATTGGCCCAAAAATGGGAATTAGTTTTCCAATTCGTGAATTAAGAAAGTGGCCACAAATAGCGAATAAACTTATTCGAGCATTCAATAATGCTTATTCTAGGTTAATTCTAGGCGCCAAATGGGCCCTCAATGTCGTGCATTTTCTATTATTTTTGGACATTAAAATCTCTCTGCATGGGTGTAAATGACATTGTTTTCTATTTGTTCAGTTCCCGAGGTGGCAACAAATAGGAATTCATCACTCCCTAAGTCTTTGTCTCACGACCAAGATCCAGAGTAAACCAGATATTGCAAATATGCCTTCTCATAGAGTAAGAATTCCCCATGCATTTATTTGGAATGATATTTTGCTGTATTTTACTATGTAGTATTTAGCCCTTTTAATGAGCTCCCATATTTCTGCATCCCTTCCATTCTAAATGTAAAAGATTCTCGTCCATTATTTCAATTTTCTTAGATTAAATATTGCCAGTTATGTTTCTAATATGAAACATTTTTCAAGTATAAGGAAGTAGAAGTTGTGTGAAGATAGAAAAGGCAAAAGAGAAGTTTCTCAAGAAGAAATATCACAATCAATAAAGTTGGCTCGTCAATATAACTTTCTAAGGGAGATTGTGGAGTGCAAAGTTTAGTTTTGTAACTTGTTTGCAAAAATAGTTGGTGCTCATAGCATAGTCATTCTTATTCAACTTAGGCTATTAGAAATGTTACAATAAATCAGAAGATAGAGTAATAATATCAAGTGCCTTAGAACATGCACATGATTGAATGCACTATAATGCAAAACACATGCTGATGCAAATAAGCCTCCGCTCATGCAAGTTAGTCTCTAAAACACTGCTCTGCCCCTGCAAATAAATGTCACCAGAAACCCCTCTTCCTATAATTCAGACTCAAGACAAAAATAGTAGAAAAATTGTAGAAGATGATGTAGCAGAACTCTCATCCAGTTATGCTAGAAGAAGATAGAGTCAAGTTCATTTTATTAGAGTAGGTTTTAATTTTATTATATTTTAAAGATACATAGGGCTATTGATTGTTTTGTTATCGTAATCTAATTTAGTAGAAAAAATCAATGGATGTGAGCCCTCTAGGACTTTGATAATGCTAATGTGACGCTACCTCAATTATAGAGAAAATACTAGTATTTCTTGCCAAAAGACTATAGATTAAATCAATATAGGAGAAGCATATGATGTCCTCATTCATATTATATAATGATTTATCTTTGATTTAAGAGAGCACCATGTATGGCCTTTTATAGGTGTGTTATTTTATTTTTACTAATTTTATTAAGCCTGAGATGTGATAGGATGGTGCTGATAATGGTATCAATTGTACTAGATCAAGTGACATTTTTAATATGATAAAAATTAAAAATTATAACATGTTCAACATGATATAAAGTAGGGGATGCTCTACTTTTGATTAGTTCCCTAGAAATAAATGCAATAGCATGATGCAAACATTTTTGTTATGTATTTTAAGTGGGATATCTTTTCCTCTAATTTATGCTATATCATTGGTATTCAGTATCAAGTATGTCTGTGGGGATCTTATACAAATGTTTCATACATAAATATGTGGTGTCTGATCATTCATATGATTTGATATTTTTGCAAGAAGATACATATGGTTTTTTATTGGAAAATGCACAAGCCCTATAATAGCTACCTTGTATGAAAGGTGGCATTTAGAACACTAGGCTATGGTGGAAAGATTGAGTAAAGATTCTATTGGTGTCTATAGAATAAAAAATCATATGAATTTCTTGACATGCACATTTTATTACATAACCAATTAAGAGATCATGTAGGGAATTTTTTATTGATGATAATGAAATTATGTCCTCCATTATGCTAACTAGGTTAGAGTGGTACAACAATAATGAGGATGAAAAAGAATTAGAAAGGAATTAAAGAGTTTTAAGGACTTTTATTGGTTTGGGTCAAAGGATAATTTAAGATAAAGGAAATTCACAACCCTGATTAACCTAATGGGTTCAAAGGTAATAAGAAAAGAAGCTTGCATATAAGAGAAGATCTGCAAAACATTAATTTGGATTTCACCACCATGCATACCACAGAATGCTAGACTTTTAACTAGAAGGAAAATAAATTCATCCCACACATAGGGAATAATGAGCCCTTTGGACTCATCAGAACTGCATCCACATATATATAGGGCACAACAAATGCTTAAGCCCTTGGCAAATAACCATTAAACTTTTAGACAAAAAATTGAAAGATACAAATAGATTCAAGAATAAATATATTTGGCTTAGCAAATTTATTTCTATTGGGTAATATATTAACTTATATTTACTTAGTTTTTATTAGGATTTCTAATAGGGGAGTTTAGAGTCTCTTTTAATAAGAGTTAAGAAGGTGGGGCTATTTATTCTATCACAATTGTCTATGGTAGATTCAGGCATTCAACAAGACTTATTTTTTATAGATTCATTAAGAAGTATTTAACTTCATGATAGAACAAAAGTTTTGATTGTTAGAACTAAATTGTAAATTGTTAAGATCTTTTTATTTTTTACTGACCAAACATTGTAAAGATTTTACTTTAAGAAAAGACAAGACATAAAGGTTGGAATTTGATATTTACCAAAAAATTGACATATTTGAAAAAGGAATTATTTTCAGACATTGTAATGTTATTTTAGATTTCGATAAATACATGGTTTATAGTGAGCATTACATTTATTGGAAGTGATCATATCTTTCTAGCAAACTTTTTCTATTTCATGATCAACTTGTTTTGATGGATTCCCTCATCCTTATTTCAATTCATGTATTCATAAATTATTTCTTGGATTTATTGCCATATTCTCATATGAAAGAGGAGCTTTAGTTTTACTTTTGTAGGAGGATTACTTTTTGAAGGCATGTAATTGTGTTCAAAAGGAATAGATTTGACTTCTGAATGGTTTTGCTAATTTGATTTAGATGACCTTCAAATAATTAAAGGTGAGATTTAGTTTTCAAAGAAGCTAGCTAAACCTTAGTTTTCAAAGGCAATAGAATCATAGCTCATCTTTCCTATCAGATTACATCGATTGAGCTCCCATAAATAATTTATGTTGAGAAGATAGATATAAATCCAGCAAACAATTAGTTTGAATAGAACTGATTCACATAGATTTGGCAATAAAGTTCCTATCGACAACCTAGGATAAAAGAATTTCCACATGATGGACTTCAAGCATTTTATTGCTTAGTGAATGGTTTTCCACTCACATTTATCATGTTGAAACACATTAAGAATTCTCTTAATCCTATAGCAATGGCCATGCCTATTTTGTCCTCTAGATATCCATTTATATTACATAGATCAAGTATTGAATATATATTTCACTGGCTCTTGCATTTGGACATTGTCTCTTTCCTCACATATTGACAAGGTAACTTAATTTTCAATCAAATAAAAAAGTGGTCAATATCATAACTAGTACCTCAAGTAACTGGTTTTGTTTTTTTGAGGCAAAAGATCATATATTCAATTATATGGACTTGTGCTCTATATGTATCAACACTTCTTTTATTTCTAGCTATAGTATGCCTTGATGGTGAGTATAAATTTAAATGTTCTTAGTTATGTGAGACTATAGGATTCAAGTGATATAGGTGCTATTGATAATGCTATTTTTCTTTCAACAATATCATAGGCTTTCTTGTTATCAGTTTCCACAAGTTCTAGTTCTAGTTGATTGCTAATTGATGCTTTCAGAAAGATGGCATAGACCCTAATTCTATTTCAATTCATTCAAAGAGACACAACACAATGCTGGGATGCCTAATTATGCTACAGTACAAAAATTATTATCATAGAACTATGACCCAAATTTCTAAGGCAAAATGAACAATTGTGCTAGATGAAAGACTTCAACCTTACTAGATTTTTAGTAAGCACCCACTGCAGAAACATAAATCTACACAACATAAACACTAGAAATATATAAAAATTGAATATTCAAAAGCCACAAAAGAAATAATTTTGTGCATCTTGGCCTTTTTCTTCATAGCTATATAGTCAAGTTCATTTCTATACTTCCTTTAGAATCAGTGATATAGTTACAAATGTTATGTAAGTCTAATTTCTATTGAAGGAATGTAGGCTATGGTAGAAACTTGTATCATGGATTATTATCTTTTATGAGCTAAGCATATTCCTTAAAATCTAGCTGGAAAGTTTATTTTCTTGAGAAGAGTGAATGCTTGAATGCTTGGACTTGATGTGCACCTTAAAAAATTATTTGCAAGTAATGTATATATTGGTTAATAAATCATGGGTGTTTACAGGGATTTTGAGAGCTAAAGCAAGAGTTACAAAGATATAATTCAACTATTCTTGACAACTATAGGTATTTTTTAAATAACTCTTGTAATTTTAGTCTTTATCATTATCACTCCATTTATCACATCTTTGTTGCATAGGGCCTTTGCATTGATATGGTGGATTACATATTTTCCTTTTCTTTTGTTTCCTTTGTTGTCAAAGTTTTCTGGTTAAAGTTTAGATGAGGTTATTGGTCACCTCGTAAAATGAAAATATAAAAAAAATGTTTACTATGTTTGAACATGTTGGATATTCTGATGGCCTATCGCCTTGCCAGGTATTGGAAGAATACATTAATATAGTATGGACCTAGGTTCAAATTCCATAGGATGTGTTCCTATTCTGAAATTGTGTTTTGTTGATTGAATGAAGCACTTCCATATGATATCTAGGGTGGAAGTCTGTGGTGGTATCTTTATCCATGGAACTTAACAAAATAATAGTATTGCTGCTAGTGTAAATTTTAAGAGAAACTTTAAGCAAATTTGTAGCATATCATCTCCTCTCTTTCAAAATAAATAAAAATGTGCAGGGACTAATTTTTTTTGCAAGTTTTTACAAAAGTTTACATTAGGATTTTGGACATTGTTCATTATATTAAGGTTCAAAATAATTAATATATTTATATTATGAAAAAAATTATAAACAAGTTCTGCTATATCAAATTTCTTATGTAAATGAATCTTTCAAATCTCTTTTGTTCTTTAAAAAAAAAAGTATTTATGGAAAACTCTTCTACTTGTGCTAGTTACTTTAAGTCAATTTTTAGTTTCTTTGTCCACTCTTTAGACTTTTTTGTTATTCATAACTTCTGTTGTACATGGATTATAGACATTGACTTTGAAAATAATGTAGGATTGGCATCTCTTCTTTACTATTTAATGTCAGTTGCATTTGGTACAACTTAATAAATTACAAAATTTTAAATATTGTTTCTATCTTCTTTCAACAATACTTTACACTTCTTCTATTATCACAGTCCATGAAAACATTCATTCTCTAAAAGCGGCTAACAAACAAGGATTTTTTTTGAAACTGGACCTCTCTAAAGCCTATGATCGGGTTGACTGGGGGCTTCTTGATCGGGTCCTAGAGAAATTTGGATTTTGGACCAAAGTTAGAAAGCTTATTTCGCAGCTTGTGTCATTTGCTTTCTATGTTGTTATAATCAATGGTTCCTCTTCCAATTTTTTTCAGAGCTCTAGGGGTTTAAGATAGGGGGACCCCATATCCCCAATTCTCTTCATTATTATGGCTGAGCTCCTTGGTAGAAAGATATCTGGGGTAGTCCAAAGTGGTTTGCTGAGGGGCCTTCAACCCTCTTCATCCAATATCACATGCTCTCGTGAGCAATTTGTGGATGATAAGCTTGCTATGGGGACCTCTTCGGTCATTGAGGCTAGGAATTTCAAAAGCATTCTTGACTGTTATACTCGTGCGTCTGGTCAATTCATCAATTGGGGAAAAAGCTTACTCTTCTTTGTTAATACTCCGGAGTGCTGACAAAAGAGAATTGCTGCTATCTTGGAGTGTCCGGTGGGGTCATTCCCAAATGCCTATCTCAGTCTACCTCTAGGTGAGAAGCCTTCCGATGAATTCTGGATGGGTATTGTCGAGAGATTCAACAAAAAATTGGCTCGATGGAAAAGTCTTCAACTCTCGCAAGCTGGGAAAATCACCTTGCTCCAGTCTACCCTCCAGAACCTTACAACTTATGCTTTGAGCCTCTTTAGGATCCCAACCAAATTTGCTGAGATGATGGAATCTATTTAGAAGAGATTCTTGTGGTCGGGAACGGAGAAACGCAACAAAGTCCACCTTATTGCATGGGAAAAAGTCTATTTGCTTAAGGACTGTGGGGGACTTAATATCAGGCCTATTAAGAAGATGAATTCTGCCCTCCTAGCTAAAAAACTTTGGAGAATGTTTGCTTCTGACAAGGAGTGGAGCACCATCCTTCAGACTAAATACACTGCTCCCTTGGAGCTTCATTAGGTTCTTTCTTCCCCCTCCCCTTCTAGTTCCTTTATTTGGAATTCTATCTCCTCCTCCAAGTCTATTGCTGGTCTTGGCGATAGATGGTGTCTGGGGGATGGTAGCAGGATTAATTTTTGGGAAGACTACTGGGCCCTTGATGTTCCCCTCTCATCCCTTTGCCCTCCGGATGTTTTGGCTCACCTCAAATCTCAGTTGGGTCCTATGGATAGAAACTATTGGTCTAATGGCAGCTGGATCCCCATTCACCCCTCCATTGACAATTTGCTCTTAATCCAGAGAGTCAGCAACTCTAGTGATAAATTTATTTGGGGTCTGGACAACTCCAGTTCTTTTTCTATTTCCTCAGCCTATAGAGCCTCTTTAGATCAAATCCAGAAACCTTTCTGGTCTCATGCTTGGCACTCCTATGTTATTCCTAAGATTGATGTCTTTTTTTGGATTCAAGAAAAAATCCTTACTTTGGATAATCTTAAAAAATGAGGCTTTAATTTTTCTAATAGATGTATTTTATGTTGTAACTAGGAGGAAAATCCATTACATTTATTCTTGTATTGTGATTTTACCTTTCAAATATGGGAGAAACTCTTGCAAAAATGGGAAATCTAATGGGTTTTTCTGAATTCTATTCAAGATCTATTTTCTCAATGGACCTGTCCTAGCAACTACAAATTCACTGCTATCAACTGGAATTTAGTTATGCATCACATTTTCTGGAGAGTCTGGAAAGAAAGAAATAACTGTATCTTCATGGAAAAATAGAAGAATGTGTCTATGGTCATCAACAGTATTTTGAGGTCTATTTATGAGAATTTTTCTGTGGCTACAATGCACTTTAAAAACCACCCCCAAGAGGACTGGATGTGGAATCTCAATTCTCTGGATGATAATCAGATGCAAAGAGCTGAAACTTGCTAGAGTACTCCACCAAAGGGTTGGCTTAAAGTCAACTTTGACGGAGCTTCCAAAGGAAACCCAGGGCATGCTGGCTGCAGAGGCATTATCAGAGACGAATGGGGTAACTTCATGGTCACTTTTGTTGCCCCTTTGGGAATTCAAAACAACCATATGGCAGAAATGATGGGGGCTTTATTGATCCTCCAGTTGGCGAAAAAACTAAGGGTTAAATTTCTCTGGGTGGAGGGAGATTCACTTAATATTGTTAATTGTTTAAATAAAAAAGCCTGCCCAGCCCGGCAGATTCAAAACTTATGTACGGAAGCATGGGAAATTATAAATGGATTTGATAAATGTAAGATTTCCCATATCTTTCAAGAGGGCAACAAGACGACTGATTTTTTTTCCAATCGCGGAGTTTCCTCACGTGCGATGAACATGTGGTATAAGATGGATGATGTCGATTATGAGGCTGTTAATATCATTAATCATGAAAAGATGTCAAGTGTGGCATCGATAGACCATTTATTATAAAGAGTCTTGGGATGATAGATACCCCTTGGATAATGCTTGGGACTATGTTTCCCCCATAATTTTACTAGGGTGCATTGAAAAGCTTTAAACTACAATGGCGAACCTCCTAGACGCGATGACGAAGCAGGGTGTAGCTTTACACAGGTGCATTCAGCTTCTTTCATCCTTGGTTGATAACTTTGTTCGTCTTGCTCCTCCCACTGATGGTGGCCCGGGTTCGAGGATGAGGGCAGAGAAAAAGAAGGCTCCTGTTGATGAATTGGAAGAGATTCGCAGTCTCCTGGGTGGGTCTCAGCTCCTGGAGGACGCGGTCCTGGAGGAAAATTGATGATCCGAGCTACTGTGGCTTCAGGCACCCTTGGTCGCTTTTTTAGTTTCTTGTTCATAGTTGTCTTTTGGCTGATGATTAGGCTTGCTTTTTGTTTAGGCTAGTTTCTTTTGGCTGACACTTCTAGCTTTAAAGCCTTCGATGGATTTTGCTTTTTCTAGATCTTTTTGACCCCTAGATGACTGTATTTAACTTTTTGGGTTTCGGGTTCCTGTAAAACCTGTTTGATATCTATGTTTCAGAACAATAATTTACACTTCCCATGTAGTTATAACTAGAACCAACTTCTGAGATGTTCCTTCTTTGTGCATATCTTATGTTAAAAAA
The DNA here is from genome assembly GCA_027943335.1 of Chamaecyparis obtusa. Taxonomy (NCBI): domain Eukaryota; kingdom Viridiplantae; phylum Streptophyta; class Pinopsida; order Cupressales; family Cupressaceae; genus Chamaecyparis; species Chamaecyparis obtusa. The sequence continues at coordinate 136,409 of BSBK01008930.1, forward strand.
TCCTATAGTAGTGATAGCTAAAATAAGATTATGTGACATGCCTTTATTGTGCTTATTTCAAATTAATTAGCCCACATACATGCTAAAACTACTTCCATTACTAGCTCATTTTAGCTTCATCCATCAAATGACCAATACATTTCTAGACGATTCTACTACATTAGGATAGGCATAAAAAAATCCAATTATAGTAGAAACGTACGAAGCAAATGACAAATTACAAAATAAATCAATTGAGAACATACATCATTTTGTTTAAATTCAAGATTGGTGATTGCTTGTTTGATGCAGTAGAAGTATTGATTCATTGTTTCTATACACCTAATCAACTCCACAATGAGCTTCTGGCCCATTTCTTGCATTTCCTACACAATGATTATCTTGTATCTTTAAATTCATTTCAACACAAGCTGCACCCTTCAATACTTTTTGATTTGCATAGAGTAGATGACAAGGCTGCATCCTTGTGGAGAATGAGCCTCTTAGTAAATGAAGTCCACATGCTTGGTGAGTCCGGCCTTTGGAGTGACACTTTTTATATTCATTGTCTAGCTCTTTGGTTGAACATACCCATATGCATTTGGTCCCTAATATGAAAGAAACTGTATTTTTCTCCAACTTTAAATTCATCTTTAATTATGAATGTTCTCTCCAAAACATTGGTTGTTATGGTCCCTACTACTTTGGCTCCATTTCTAACATATTATTTAATATTCCATAAAATATGCATGTTAAAAATAATTGCAATGAGAATGTTCTAAAATGTTTTTTCTTCTCACAAAATGTCTTATTATTTCAAAGAAAATGTTTTAACTTCTAATCTTCACTTTATACTTTTACATTTTTCAAAGAATCTACGAAATGTTTCCTACTTTTTGAAAGAAGAAAATGTAATGCAGTTGCAGATTTAACACTACTACATAGAGGGGGCATTTAAGACAATTTTTGATTGAATTGTCTTAACTTGAGAGAAAACAAAACTTATATATTATCTTTAAATGAGTGTCTTAAATTATTGTCTTAAAGGATTGTCTTATAAAGACAAATAAAAATTCCAGAATTATTGTCTCATGAGAGACAACTTTTTGTCTCTATAAAAACTATAGCTAATATTTGTCTAAAATTTGAAATGATATAAAATAATGAATTTAAAATTTTTTTATTAAATATTAATTATAATATTATTGATTAATTGTTAGGGCACAATGGAATTGAACCATCATCCTCCTACTTGTAAAGCAAGTGCTCTTCTATTGAGCTAGTACCCTATAAAGAAAATGTTCTTACACTGCATTAAATGATACTTTTATATAGGTAGATTAAAGATAAGCTATAAAATATGTTTGGCATATATGATCAATATTTTTGAATTATTTATACTTTTGATTTTTTAAAATTTTATTCAGAAATACACAGTCAAAAATATACAGTACATATATATAAGTAATGAATAAAGAAGATATAACCACCTTTTTTCTGATTGCCAGTAATGCAAAGTAGAGAATTTTAAATCAATGTTAGTAACTTCAAAAAAAATATTAAAAGTCATTACTCTTAGAAACACAAGAACATAATGATTGATTTCTCAATTTAAAAATCTGTAACTTATTATTTATAATTCAATTTTCATTTCTAGAAAAATAAATATAAAAGAAAACGTTCATATAGGAACATTATACTAATAGACCACTTAAACTCACAGTTAAAGAAAATGTTCTTTGATTTGTAAATTTCTCTTTGTCAAAAATCTGGGTTGAGATATCATTCTCTGTGACATAGATTTTAAGTTGATACTCAAATTATAAGATCTTAATGTTAAAACAATACAAACATCTTTTAAAAAATTGAATTAGTGCATCTCATTAAACTTCTCTTAAACACAAAATACCTGTTTAGAATCATAATTTGCACTCCAAATGATGTGACGACACGAAAATGATGTAGGCTTTCACTTTGCAAAAAGGGTAAATATACTTCCCCTCCATCGCTAACATGCAGAATATTTTTATTCAAGTCAATTTTGTACTAAAAAGACAAAGAAAAATGATCACGATTTACAAATAAAAAGAAATCATTAACACAAAAAAATTAAAAGTGGCTAAATAATAAAAACTCAAATACCTGATGTTTTTATATCAAGCCCAAAAATAAACTCCAAATTGGGAAAGCCTATCACTCTGAAGAGGGGTAGAATTTATTCATTATCTGCTCAGGACTAAAATAAAGATTTATGATTGTTAAATGATTTTTTTTCAAATGTTATTGAATTTAGACGGATTCATATTAAAATTAAAGTTGAAATAAACAAAATTATCATGATGAAAACCATTTATGTGATTGAATGGTATAAACACATTATGAATTAGTGGGAAGTGACATAGTAAAGCATCATCCCTTGACGAAAGATCTGTAGTAAATAATTTCTTCACTAGTTAGATATGTTAAAAAAAAAGAAAACAAAAGTACTTGTCAGCATTGCATCAAATATCAAATGTATGTTGAATTAAAGTTCTTCATTCTTATGAGTGTCAATTTAAAAAGAATAATAATGCTCAAGACTAGTTGTAGTTGTGTCTGGCAAGTTTAAGATGCATGATGCCTACCCCTAAAATATCAAGAATAGTGGGCATCACATAACATATCCCATAACATTCTTTAATAGTGGAAAATGACTTCAAGGAAAATACAAAAGTGTCCTCAAGGAAAATTTATTTAATAGTGGGTAATAATAATATCCCAAAAAAGGTGAGGGTGAAGGTGAGGATGAGGAAGAACCGAAAAAAATTGCAGTTCTTTTAAAGTCTTTTTTATCATGTGTGTGGGCTCAATGAAGTTTGCATCTAGAACATCTATTATAAACATTAAAAATTACAATACATAGAAAATGATATAATCATGATAAGTAATGCCAAAATAATTAATAATAGCACAATCTTCTGACCATGGTATGTCCTTTCATAATTAAACATTGTGTTACCACAGACCTTGGTCCACTAGAATTACATTGTTAGAGTTTAAAATAGGGTTTGAATACATACCTATAACACATCTTCCTCTATTTCTATTATCTTGCCAAACCTTCTGAAAGGGTTGTGTAAGAAAACATTAACAAAAAGGAATAATCAGTAAATCCTGATGATACTAGACAACAATGCTTAAAAATTAAAAGAAAACTAAATGCAAATTTGGTAGGTATTTCATAGTGGAAGCAAATAGAAATAATGAAGAAATATTGTGTCATAAAATGGAAAAGATTTATTTCTTGCTCATCGAATTATCCTCAAAATTTATGGAGCATGCATGTTGTTTATTTCAAAGCATAGGTACTCTTGACTAACCATTATAAGTTGATTCTTGCGAGAATTATTGAATCCATGAATGTTAACAAAGGGACCTCCTTTTGTAAATCCTTATATATGGTTGTTTCAAATACTACCTGCATAAATTGAAATGGATACATTATTTAGATCTCCATGCACATCAATATAGATAATTATTATAAAAACAAACAACATGATTCCCAAAATAACTCTAGTTAACAGAAGCATTAGAATAAATGTGCAGTCATAAATGGAATAATTTTCTTCTAATCATGTGGAAGAGTAAAAACATAGAAATATAACAAAAATCTCAAATTATTATCATGTATATATTACAAGTGCTTATTTAGGAAATTATTATATTTGCATGACAAGATGTAAATATGCAAGTATGAGTGCAAAAATAACAAGGAGAAAAATTAGTTGCATTATCATTCACAACATGAAATATAAAAAACCATCTCAAAATACAAAAGAATGGAAATTCTTATTTATGTCTTTCATACTAGCACCAAGTTGTGGCTTGTAAATTACTACTTTTGAAAATTCTTGATCATCAGCTATGTTGTGATGTTCAGCAAGCACCCCACTCAAAGATATCTTGAAATTTGATTGCATCCTTAAATAAAGGATAGATGCATAGGATTTTAAAACAAGGACATATTCACTTAATCCATGTGTACTTTAGCATAACTATATTGATGTAACCTCAAAGAATATAAAACATATATTCTTGCATAGGACAATATCAAAAAATTAACATACTTACATGTAGGGAACATGACAATTGGTATGAGATGTGTGATTGAAGTAATTCCCACTCTAATTTCTTAACGTTCCATATTTTTCTACCTCCCTAAAATTTTATATCCTATAAAATACATCAAAATGTGCAATACCAAGATCCAACACTACATGGATCAAAACGTATTTACTATTTTGCAAGGAAACACAAAACTGTGTCCAAGCCTCAATGTACATCCCTTAATCCTGAATCAAAATACAGAGGTATGCAACCCACCCCAGGATAGATAGTGGGAGTCTAGGATTCCACTGAGATGTCCTTAACCCAGGGAGCTGTACTTTAGCTCTAACCTCTTTATGTCTTATGAATCTTTTGATGTCAACTCTAATGTAGAAATCTTAGTTATTAAGATGAAATCTCAGTTATTGATCTTTCCTCAGTAGTTAAAATATCACTACACTGATAACCATAACTTTCAAAAATATTGAAAGTGAAAAAGTAAGAAGTTAGCAGTTGCTAGTTCAAATTTACTAAACATAAATTGTCTTTCACTCTATAAACTTTTAACTCAAATTTCTTTTCTAGGAAATCATTCTCAAAAATAAAATTATGACTGAGATGAGACACTTGTAGATTTAATTAATGAATTCCTCTATACAAAGTTCCTTCTTTTTCCATTTGAATTTTAAAAGTGAAAAATGCATTGAGAAATGGAATCTATGACCATTTACAACTTTTCATGCCTCAAGCTACCTCTACATACCTCAAACTATCCAACTATGGACAAATCATCATTTAATGTCAAAGATTTCTGATCTAGAAATTGACCACATTGGACTGCTTAATCTCTTACAATGAATTTGTGTAAATGTAGTAATCCATAATTTTGATTTGCATTACAGTTTAAACCTAGTTCCTTAAGATTTTATAAATTTCTTCTAGAACTTTAAACTATTCCTAACTAATGAGAACATAAAACTATGCATGAATAAACATCTTAGGCCCCATACTATAGAAGTAAATAGCATTGTAATCATATCCTTTATAAAATTCAATCCATTATAAATCTAGCTCTTGGCTTTAAGAATGATCATTACCAATATAATATATAAGAAAGTTAAACAAAAATAAGAAATAGTCAGACTAGATATCTGTTCAAATGGATTTTGTATCATATATTCTCATCTAAAATGCCTTTTATAGCCTATGGTCTATCTTAATACATTTTTTAACAGGTTAATATTCTACATAATATGTTCAAGTATGACTTGTAATTGGCATCCTAATAGTTATATTCTTAATGACTTAGAAATTAGTGGGCATCTCAATGTGCATTAAGAGGATGACATCTAAGGCTGAGGCAAGGGCATTGATTATTGAAGAGTTGGAAAATTACAAGAAGCTTAACTTTTTTTCCTCACTAGCTACCCAATAGAGAAACACTAAATGTCATTTTCCATTGTTTTAGTTTAAATTCTTCATTTATTTAAAATACAAAAGTCTTCTTTGGTAATGGTTACGGATCACTACTTTCACATTATGCTCAATAAAATCTTGGCCTCCAATTCACTTATATCGAGCACACTAATCATTACACAGTCTCATCTTGTGCATATACCAGATTTTACCATAAGAAAAAGCCATGGTAGGTAAGGTATTCCTCATTGTTAACCAAGAACAATGTCAAGCCTTTCCAGGATTACCCTCTATTCATTTATTTAAAATACAATAGTTCCCTTTGGTAATGGTTACGGATTGATACTTTCACATTATTCTCAATAAAATCCTTGCCCAAACTTCACTTCTATCAAGAATAATAGTTTTTTTTAATGATAATTTTGTGATTATGCTCAACATAGCCCTTATGTTATGGCTAAATGATGTAGCACCTATAGTTAAATCTTCTAATCCCACTTAAGTATTGGCAATGATATGCCCTGAAGATAAAGATTTGAATTATGAATGGTTCGTAAGATATAATACTTGTTGAAGGTTTTTTGAATGTGGTTACAAGTTGGGTGAGCTTGATTTTGGAAAAATTTCATTGTTAAGTGGACTTGAGTTAGAGTAGTATTGGGATGGGTGCGAGCATCATCTAGATGTATAGTGAGTCTCAAGTCTACTAATTATTTTCATGCTAGATAGGATCTTGTGATCTCATGAAACATGGATCAATGAATTTGACTAAAAAATTACACAATTGAATCCTAATAGCAATATCACAATCTTTAGATTTCTCACTTTATTTTTTTCCCCTCTCTATTTTATCTTCAACTATATATTATTATCTTTTAGATTTATAAGAATCTCTTTAGCCCTTGTACCAATATCACAGAATGGCAAATTAATATGCATCAATATAAATTTAGTTTTATATATTTCAACAACGTTACTCTGCCTATGCATTATGAGATTCTTAATATAAAATTCCACGTATTTCTCCTTTCTTTTTTATAGTACTTTCATCCCTTGTAGATGTAGTAGCTTATTTACTACAAGAACTACCAAAATTAGCTAAATTATCAGACAAATTTGGGAGCACTCCATTGCACTTGGGAAAATCTGGGGAAGCCGAACATGTAGAAATGGTGCAAGAGCTGTTGAAAGTAGATTCTTCTTCCTATGATAAGTTCAATGTGAAGGGAATGACACCGATTCATATTACAACAAAAAAGGGGCATGCTTGCATACTTCTTGAGATACAAATCTACAAACCAGACTGTATTGAACTGAGTGATCAAAAAATAAATGAAATATTCTGCACTTGGCAATGAGAAGTGAGAAACCCAAAGTGGTCATATATTTGCTAAGGAAAAAAAGGATGGAGATGTGACGAGGATCACATGCCTATCTCAAAGTAGAGAATGATAGAATTGTCACAAATAGGCACACGCAGTGTATTGGCAAGAACCTCATACAAGTACACAATCCATTAAAAGGGAAAATCATTTGTCATTTGTAGTATTAAGGTGCATACCAATTTGTAAGTGGTGGCTGACTATAAAGAGAGAAATCCAATTAAAAGGAGTGCATCTATATGTAACTGACTAGGCTTCTTTTAGATGTGTTTATTAATAAATGTCTAACTATATAAAGTCGATCAATAATCAAAAGATGATAATCCTCTATTAATAGAAAGATGTTCCACTTTGAAAATGCTATCTCTTTAAAATGACTTTTCTATAAAAGAAAATCAGCATTAGTATAGGAATAAGTTGCCTAGTTTAGGAGTGACTTAGCAATTAAAAGCCTTCTTTCCTTATTGCAATACATGGCAGAAATCCAAGTCAAAGGAAATTTTCTGCCAAAGGCTATAGCATAATGCCAAGAGAAACACGATAAAAGACAACAAACTCATCACTTTACAAAATAAAAGAACTCTTATACAAAAAAAAGTAATCAACATTAATATCAAGAAGAAGCTACCTTATCTAGCAGTGACTTTGTAATTATAAGCATTCTTTTCCTACTATAATACATGGTTGAAATCCAACTCAGAGCAATATTTTTGTCAAAGGATACATCATAATGCCAAGAGTACAACAGGATAAAAAAACAAAAGACTTATTCTATTTACAAGATTCCAGCACTTTCAATAGTAAAAGTACCATTTTCAAATAAAATTAATCATTCTGCCAATCTTGATAAGCAATATCACTCTAGTTTATTTGAACTCTTTCTTTCTTCAACTAGTCATTAGCGTTTGGAGAAGAAATCATTCAAAGGATCAATTTGAAGAGTTTGTTTTAATGGAGGTCCTAATGCATCAATGTAGAATTTTGGCTCAAATTTCATCCATGAAAGAAAATGCTTCGAATTAGTAGAAGTTTTCTATTTTTATCATATGAAAGAATATTTTGAAATTAATTGAAGTGGTGAGATACAATCCAAAAGTTAATTAAAAATTTACAGTCATAAGTTTTTAGTTCATTTTGAAATCTGTACTGAGTTCATATAGTATAAAGTAAATCTAAAAGTTTACTTAAAAAATTGTAATCATAAGTTTTTAGTTCATTGATAGTTTAATATTCAGTGTCTTTTAACCAATGATAACTCTTATTTAACACAGAACATCAAATGTGTGTCTGTATATACCTAGCCTCTGTACTTTGATGACACCAGGACAAAATGAGGGATTGGCACTAGCAAGTGCTTTTTCCCCTATGCACATTTAACCTAAAATAGGAATTTGAGGGGAGGGCGCCCCATAGAATTGTAAGGGGCCATTGAAGAAGTGGGTCGGACCCCGGAAGGGTTTCCATTGACCAAGTGTCTCATCATTGGTTGGACGGGTGTTGTTCCACCACTGGATATATATAGTGAGGGTTGGTAGGGAGCAATGCCTTTTGGCCCGCTATAAAACTGGTTGCTATGCACTTGCCTCCTTTACATTCTATGCCCATGCTGCTCCCACCTTTGCTCCTTCCTTTTCCTCTGCATCGGCCTTTGCCTTTGCAGGCAGGAGGTGAACCTATTCATCTAGATCTCGATCTTTCATCGGGTAACGAACTGCAACCTCTCTAGCCGCCTTTGCCTTTGTAACTGGAAGGGATGCTGCGGGCTATGGCCCTAGAACTGGATCAATCACTTTCTAGCTATGGATTTGGAACTATCGATCAATCCATACATGGTTACAACAACTCGACCCAACCTTAGCTATAGATCGCGAATGCCACCTAACATCTCTGGCCAGACGACCATAGATGGTAGCGGCCGTATGGTATCGTCAGATCCGGACATAGGTATACTTCATCCGTCTACAATATCCTCGCTAGGTGTTTTTGGAATTATCATAGCAGGTTGTTCTAGTAATTAGGGGGCGGTCGTTCGGTCGCTTATGATACTAGGGCCGATGGGTCAAAAATTGGTGCGTGCAGCAGGTGCTGAACGACCTACTCTACATAGGTGTGGGCCGCAAAATGTCGACTAGCGGAATATGGATTCTGGATCGACTTCTCTAATGACGAGAACTATTCTACCCCAACTAATCTTCCTCTGCATGCACCGAAAAGGGGGTTCTGCGCCAGCAGGGGGTAGGGTTCTCCCGGCATTCTATATGTAACATGCCGCCCCCTCAATAATCTTTCTTAAAGGGGGCCCTTTCCAATAATCTGCCCTGGCACCGGGCCCTGCCCCTTTGCAATAGTAAGGGGAGGGGGCCCATTTTCATATTATTCGGGTCGAATAATCTACCTCAATTCTATAGAGGGGGGGCCAGTCATATGTAGCGAGTTCAATTCTCAATGGTTATCCCGTAATCTTCGTCGAACTCAACTTTGCGTTATCCCAACCTTGAGAATAGTAGGGTGAACGCAGCTTACGTTATCCCTTACCGCACATTATCATGAAGGTAGAGTCTCCTCCGCCCAGTGAACGCCGATCCCGCCCGAAAATATCCATAGATCGAGCCCCTACAATTCTATGGGGCATGTCTTTGAAGAACGACCCCTACTATTAAAGGGGGAGGGTGCCTTACTCCATTTACTTCTCCAGTCCCGGCAACGTACTATACCAACATAGCCCTACTATTCTAAGGGGTATACTTCTTTATTTATTGATTCTAGCCCTTTTGTGATCCATTTATTAAGGGGAGAAACCACTTAGAGGAGTGCAAGTGGGAAAACATCCTACTGAAAGAAAATTCTTCGGTTGTTGGAGGATATAGTATGGAGATAGTTGTGGGAGGATGAAGGCATCCCTGCATGTTATCCCTGATAACATGCAGTGGCTCAGAATGCGAGGGGCCCTGGTTCTTCTCACTCACTGCTACCTCTTGACTGCGGTACATGACAGCTTCAACTCGGGATCGCGGTCACCCTTCAGCAGGATCAACTGTTCATCATAACATCTCAAGAGCTGCTGGAGACTATCCGGACGAGAGTAACGATCAATCTGGCTAGATTGACTGAGCCCGCAAGATGGAACTCTGTACGGGGAAACGAAGCTGCTAGCATCTCGCATGTTGTCTCACATCGTGGATTTCCCGCTGCCATGAACAGGTTCTTCACCTACCTGAGTGCTCTTCAATCGGACCTGAACCAACGTGGCAACTCTTTCCACCCCTGCTACTATTACGGGTACTTAAGCTCACTCGGATGTTTATGCTGCCATAGAATAGTAAACGGATTGTTCTTTTTATAATTCAAAACTATAACAATATTATTCTATTTATAAAAACTATTATTTGTACTTAATGCTATTATATATGTGAACAAAGATTGCAGAAATGCATATGCGTAAAAAAACCATTAAAGCACATTCTAATTGGATCGATCCAATTCTCTCTTTCAAAAAAATAAAATTAAAAAAAAATTAATAATCTTATTATTAATCTACAATTTACAAAAACTAACAAGTAAAGATAAGATCTTACCCTTCTTTAGTTCGAATTTTTCATCGCTGGATCCAAGATGTTCCTTCTTTGCATTTATTACGATCAATTCTCCATGAATGGAAAAATAGTTTTAATCGAGAAAATTTGCATAGTAGAATAAATAAAAAAAGAAAACGAACTCTTTGCCTATTTAGTTACAAATTGAAACTTTGTATTTAAATAGAAAATGTCAATTTGTGTTACAAAATGATTTCATTCTTTTTTTTACGAGGTTTTGAAGGAGTATGAGAACAAGATAAAACTTTCATGGAATAATGATATATTTTCGTGGAATTTATCGATTCTTTGGGAATGGGAAGTTCTCCTCTGCATGCACAAGCAGGGGGGTTATGCTAGCAGGCTGACTAATTATAGCATGGGGGCCCCTACTATTTGATAGGCAACAACTATTCGTTGGGGCCCCTTTAGCCCCCTACCCATCCCCACACACAGCGCCGATGAACCCCTTACCAAGTTATGGCACTTCTGGAACCCCAGGGTGAATCGACTATAGTTCTATATCTTTCACAATTTTTGGATCAAACTAATCCATTGGCATAAATAGTTCATAGGCGAAAAGTGAGCTCTTTGGGCCCTGGAGGATTGACAAGTCGAAAGGTCTACTTAAGCAACTAGCCATAGCTGTGTAAGCCTATTTCTAATAAATTAATGCCTAAATAATATGTCCAAACTAGAATTAATCCTAGAGAAACAACCACTAGTAGAATTTGGGAAATAAATGACTAGGTGACTAAAACTTTTAGTCACGTGACTAAAATTTTTAGTCACGTGACCAAAACTGATCATATTTGGTAAATTAATGACTAAATAAATGACCAATTTGGTCATCGGGTAAAATCACAACTAAAATGACTAAATAAATGACCAATTTGGTCATCAAGTAAAATGACTAAATAAATGATCAATTTGGTCATCGGGTAAAATGACCAAATACATGACTAAATAAATAAGAAATAAACACTAATAGAATTTGACAAATAAATGACTACATGACTAAAAAAATTAGTCATGTGGCTAAAAATGATCAAATTCTACTAATTTTTTACAATTCAGTACAAGTATAAATGACTAAATAAATGACTTATAATTTGGTCATATGGTAAAATCATAACTTAATAATTGGTCAGACAATTAAAAATGACTAAATAAATGACTATTACTCCTCTATCCTTTTTTCTTTCAAATTTGATCATAATCCATAGATCTTAAAAGCCCCCCTCTAGTCCAATAGCAATAAATTACATCCTAGAATTAGACATACCTCTAAAAAAGTCCTATTTGGGTCCACAATTCTCAGTAGGTTATGTACCCAACAATGTTGGTTAAAAAAGATGAGTCATTTTGACGGGTCAAACAATCACCTTATGAAGATGTTGTCAAATTTTCTTTGTGAGCTTTGGTGTATTATGCTCTTTTAAACAATTGTCTTTTGGTACAATTTCTTGTTGATGATTTTTAATTTATAGTTATTTTGTGATATTTTTGTCCTTGTGCTCTTTTATACTATCTTCCATACTGATGATGGATCATGAAGTGTGAGATGAAATTTTGATGCAAAAATATTCAACATAATCTAATCCAAAAATTTCATCATATTAACTGTGTAGTTTTTGAGTCAAATGTATTTAGCGAAATCATTAAAAAGGGCAATTTTTTAGTCAAATTCATTGCATATAGATTAGAAACACTTATCTTCCCACCCAATTTGCAAAACCTTTAGCAAGTGTTATGCCTTATGAATCATTTGTTATAGTTGTTATTTCCCCTTCTACTATAATTCATTTCTAATATTGAATTACATTAAATAATTACAATATGAAAAATAAACATTATTAAATAAAAATGCTTAAATATTAAATATTAATTCTTAAATACTTAAATTATTATTTTAGTTATTTTAAATAAAAATTAAAACTATTTCAATTGACTAAAATTAATAAATTAATACAAAAGAAACATTATATTTTTAATAGATACAACAAATAAAGGAATGGTGGGAAGTGATCCAAAATCACATTTGATTTGGCTCCATAATTTGTTTTTCAATCTGTGAGTGATCGATCGAGTTAAGTGCATGAGAGCGTGGCAACCCACATGAGCGTTCCTTTTAGGGTTTGGCTATTTTGGGGGACTACTGAGAAGGAACCCAATCCATAATCCTTAGAATAATCAGGGAGAAGAAGAAGAGGAGGGGTTTATCACAGCTATGGTAAGTTTTTGGGTCACCTCAATCTTGTATTAAGAAGTTCCCTTCCCACTTTTAGAAGACATTCAAATGAGATTCATAAAACCAAATGGCCATGTTTCTCATACTGCCTTTGCTTATGTAATGAATGGCGAGTTTTCCAGAGTTTTGCACCAGCAGATGGAGTACTCTCCAGCAACCCTAATGCAAATACCTTAAACTGTGTAAGAGGAGAAATGAGTGAGGTAAGTATCCTAGTCTTGTGGATCTTTAGTAGTTTCTCAGGTATGATCTATTTGGTGAAGCAATGTTTTTTATCGCAAACTTGTGCGTGTATAGGTAGACATCTGCACTGGAAATTAAATTTTGGGACCCTGTTTTGAGGTGTGTTATTTAGGGTTCCCGTAGGCTGCTTCAACCTTGCTGACATTATTAAAATCTTCATTCATCAATCAATCGGCCATAGAGATTTTGGTGACATTGGGTGTTTTTAACTCTTTCAATTTCAAACACAATAATTTTTCAAATGTCTAACATATTTAATCAATTATGAACATATTTGACACTGGAAAAACAAATACCAATGGTATTTTTCTTCAATTAACAATCATTTACTAGTGACAAGAAATGAGAAGTTCTAAGCTCCAATCGACATATGCAAAAACATAACCAAAATATCTCATCCTTCCGCAATACTGGAGTGGTAATCCACATAATTAGTGACAAATACCAATAGAGCTAATTAATGATACAACTACCTCCCAATATGATTTGCATCTAACCTGCGCCAAGCTGCCAGTAGCATATTTAGATTGTCCGTCAGAACTTTTGATTAACCAGTTTTATAAATGAAACTTCCATTATTCTCTGTCATGCAAATCGTGCTTTAAAGGCCTGATAGTCCTTAGGGAAGGCTTAATACAGAACGTGACAAGCAACTCCTAAAGCTATTTTCAGACCTTTGCCATAAATCACACGAGTGAGTAATATAGTTCACTGGAGCAAATAAAAGATTTGCCATTATCTTGTCATGATGGGCTACAAACTGATCCTACATTTTTATGTTGTATTAAAATCCATTTTACGGAATGTCATATTAGCTTCAAAATTAAAAGCCTTAAAACCATCTATATTATCTTCAAAGATAAATGACTAGCTTAAAGATCTCTTTCAGATAAACTACAAATTGTATAAATATAAAGCAGGGGCCGAAATAAGTACGAAGTTTTTGCAAAAGATAAGACAACTAACAAAATTTCAATGACAATTTTTTTCATCTTGGGCAAAGAATTTGTTATTATACGTCAATTCAATATAGAATTGCTATTACATGTTACAGGTGAAAAAGAAATGAAGAGAACCTCTCTACCACCTCTTCTCTTCCTTAATACAGAGAAAATCTTAAACTCTATCAGTAGTAATACAAAGTTGATTTTCCAGCCTTCAACAACTCTCATCAAATGATAACCTTAGTTTCTCTCACTGAATATCATTTCCTGCACAAACAACATAAGTTGAAGTCTATTGATATAGAATTTGAGGTTAGGTTGGACTTTTACATTAAGAGTAATAATTTTGTAAGCTCGTGAAATTCTGAGCTTACAAAACAGGATCAGAACAAACCAATCATATTTTTTCTCCTTTCGATTGACATTACATCTTCCCAAGTCATTGTTCTATTATCGAAAAGCCTTCTACTTTTAGTCTTTATGTACACCAAAGTATGTAATTTCAAACCTTTTGACTGAACCTCACGATTGAAGTTCGAAAGTTCACTAGTTCAAGGGTTCAAAGTTCCACATCACTCCGACTTGCCGACTTAGTGCATTGTCAGGTGATGCATATAGTTCTGAAGTTCTTGTAATTCCTGACTGCCAGACCTCTGCAGTATTCAGCACCAATGCCTTTGTGAAGATTCTTTGGTTAAAAGAGCAACAAATGTTGATGACGTTTCCCTTGGAATGGTGGAAAGTCTTAAAGGCCACGGATTCAATGGTCACCCATTTGCCTCAAAAACCAACATCGTTCTCAGTCCTTTTCCAGTAGTTTTGTACTTGTTTGCATAAGTCCTTTGAACTAAACTGATTTTATTAAGCATTAATCTTGTCAATCAGTTATAGGAAGTGTGTGTGATGCTGGAAGTGATAAAAATCTGTACTTCAGGATATCTTCATCTATCAACACTTTAGGATCTTTACCACTTGGTTTTAGCTATTGTCACGTATTTCAATTTGCTATGCTATAGTTTTGGTCTGTAATTTAAAGGCCTAATGAGCAATATAAATTATGTAGGCAAAATCTTAAGAAGTTGAATATAGTTCTGCAAGAATTGATTTCACTTTCTAAGACCGAAGCACTTTTAATTTCATGCTTTGGTTTGTACTGTAGGGTTTATTTGATGGTTTAAAAGCATATAGGAGAGCTGATGGACGTATTGTACTTTTTCAGCTAGAAGAGAATGCTTTGCGAATGATAAATGGTGCAAAGCGCATGTGCATGCCAGCCCCATCTATTAAACAATTTGTGGAGGTTGTAAAGCAAACAGTCTTGGCCAACAAATGCTGGGTAACACTAATGGAGTTTATGCTTTTCAATATATCTACTATTGTGTCTAGAGTTCTTTCTGAATAAGTTTCATATTGGATATTGGTTGTAGATACCACCTTTTGGCAAAGGCTCACTTTATATTAGGCCACTTCTTATGGGTAGTGGACCTGTGCTAGGACTTGCCCCTGCACCCCAGGTTACTTTTCTCATATATGTTTCTCCTATTGGGAACTATTCTGACATTGACAAAATAATTATCAAGGTGAAAACAAAAGACAATAAACAAATAATTAAAGATTTGAAATTCTAATTAGTAGACGCAACAAATTTATAAGGTTAGTTTTCATATTAAAGAATAACAAATCCAAACTGAATCTTAAGGAATCTTAATGGTTATCATTAATGGAGACAAAAAGGCCTTCGTACATTACTTTTAAGCAAATATCATAATGTTGTGGAGTTCTTTTTAGCAATAATAGGGTTTTCCTGGTAATCATAATTTGATCTACCGAACTGGGACATATCTCAATTTCTGAAAACATATCTCAATTTTTGTGCTGAAATCTAGTTGATGGTAGATCAATATCATTGCCAATGTGGAATGGGAGAATTTGCTCAAACACTACTAGTACATGATAGATTGCATGCAAGAAAGGAAATGGTTGCATGCATTAGAAAGACGGAATCAACTGCTACCATGACAAGGGAACATTCATGCCTTATCACTAGCCACTGCACTTGTTTGCTACCTGCCCAATCACTGCCCAATGCACTTTTTGTTGGTTGCCCCTTTGACTTCATTCTGTCTCTCATCTTCTCTATTATCCTACAACCTCTGACCCTTCTACTTCTGATGATTCCACTTCATAGTACCACACTCAGAGGCATTTCAATTACATACTAGCTTGGACAAATAGTCACCAATGCAATGAAGTTTATCCCATAGCATTATTAAGCCCATCTTGCCAAATGTCGCACTTGCTGCTCCATCCTCTAGCACCCAATAGCATTGCCCTTAACCAAACCTACAGCATTGTTGTAAACAATATCATTGCTCAGCGTAAGTGAATCTAACAAAAGAATCACACCCAATCGAAACTAATGCTACGAAGGCTCAGCCTTTGGTATTAGAAGTTTGGAATGCGGACCTATCTCTTGCTTTTCTTCTTTCATCATTGCTTTGAATAAGAGTGATTGGATTTTTCCTTTAATAATAAAGTCAAGCAACTCCAACAACAAAGAGCAGAATAAGTCAATGCTCACTCATTCTAGTTAGCACCTAAATGAAAACTATCAATATCATCATCCATTCTTAAGATACATGGTATCTTTATACAGGTCTAGAAAAATTCGTTTCATCTTACATATGTATGGCATAAAGATCAGACTCCTTGATCCTAAGAGTTTCATAAATATATTCTTTCTATGTTGGCAAAACTCCACGCATAACCATCAACATGACATCCTAAAATACTTATATTTCTTTCTTTAAATTTTAACAAACATAACCTTTGAGAATGTACTGATCCTTAATTGTCGCTAGTATGCTTGACTCTGCCTTACACCCAAGAGCATAGTTGGATTTCTTTGCAAACATTTAATTTCCCCATTAAACTTGTGATGCTTCCCTAATAATTTTAGCTTAATCTCTACAATGTTTGCGATATATAAGGACATCTTAAAGAAAATGAGTATAAGATCCCTTAGTGTCAAAACATCATATTGATTATGCCTTGAAAGAGAGTAGATGAACCCAACAGTCCAAAAGGCAGTATACTAATTTCATAATATCCTCAATGCTAAATTTGATTGTAGCATGAAAATGGGTGCAAACTTTTTTTTTTGAAGAGTGTTACACTATGTAGGTCACCCAGTAGTTTTCCTACTATAAGTTCTAACAATCTGAAATAAATCCAGCTGCCACAGTCAATATGACATGCTAAAATGCCTATATTTCTTTCTCACGAATTTGATTGGAACAACAATATAATTATAGCAGCCTACACTTAAAAATCATCAATAAGCTTTCTATGCTGCCTTACTCCTAAAGATTACATTGGATTATAGCTGGAGATGATTATAAAAACATGGGCATACAAATCAAAAATTCCTTTTCTTCACAACACTGCAGTAGCCTTTTGATTTGGGGAAATTTGAAAGGCAATGTACTTGGGTTGTAATGTGATCAACCCTTTTCTTAATGTAATTGTTATGGTTGGAAATGAGTCCAGAGTCCCCTATAGCATTTATATGCAACATCTTCCTATTGTGCCTTGGAAGTTGGAAGTTTGAGAAATGTGAAGGTGTTATTCATAAGCTTTTTTGCTAGATTGGAACAATCAGAGATAGGGGTCTATAGATGCTAGTTGATCAAACAAATGGATATAAGGTGGACACAAGCACACATTTCTGCTGCTAATATGTTTAATGACTTTGAGAAATACATGAAAGTTTAAAATGACAGGGTTATAGATTCTCCTTTTGAAGATTTATCCTACTAGCTTACAGATGAGAAAGAATGTGACCAATTTGTCATTTGTGCTCAGCCAAACACTGAAGTTTATTTTAGTGATGCAAGGCAACCAAAGCCTAATTTAGTATCATCATACAATGTGGACTGAAAACTTCTTCCAGTGGTCATTGCTTGGAACATATTTGGCAACTCTTCAAAGGCATGGACCAGCTGTTGGGGAGGTGCTTCCACATTTACTAGGTTCATGTGTTTTGCACATACACAGGTTAGATTGATAGACATATCACTGGGGGAGAATTCCTGGTCACTTACAGTAGCCATGAGACATGTAAAGGTTTACTTTAAATATCTTTGATATGAGGACTATCAACATGGAGAGATCTATAAAGGCCCACATCTTGAAGAACACTTTTGTTTTGAGATTTAATCAGCTGCTGTTCATTTTCTAGGCTTCAATTAGAATAATAAAATATTATTACAATCATCAACTCATTTCAATCTCATAGCATTATGTAGAAAGGCTCAGTTGAAAGAGGTGCTGCACATTCTGATTATTACACACAATCCCCCTGATGACTCTTCTACTTATCTTCAACTATTGCAGACCTTCATCATCAACAATTCCCTTTCACAAAGGAAAATAATCCAGCCTTTTGTCACTCAAATGCAATTTGCATTTTCTAGACGAACAAATTTTTGAAAGAGGCTTCTTGACATTTAAGTATTTTACTACATGGAAGACTGAAACAACGTCTCATGGAACTCAATGATTGCAGTATCCTGAAGACACGGGTATTCTCAGGAGGCACTCAACGGTTTCACCTTTGCCAACGTACTCCCGGTCTGTGCTAAAATGGGAGCTTACAAAAAGGCTACAAACATCCATCAAAGCATAAAGAATAGGGGAATGTTGATAGATGTTGTAGTTGCAAGTGCCCTGGTAGAAATGTATGCAAACTATGGAAGTATGCACAAGGCACGTGAACTGTTTGACAAAATGACCCAGAGAAATGTGGTTTCATTGACTCCAACGATTACAGGATATGCACAAAATGGTTCTACTGAAAAGACCATACAAGTTTTTAAGCGAACCTCCTCAACCTTTTCCAACATTCTCCCAACCCGTGCTCAAATGGGAATTTTGGAATTGGGTACAGTTGTCCATCAATACATAATTAAAAGTGGAATATGTTTGGATGTTATAGTTAGAAGTGTGTTGGTTGACATGCAAGAAAAATGTGGAAGCATATGCAAGGCATGTGTACTGTTTGATATAATGCCTCAAAGAAATGTAGTCTCATGGACTAAGATGATTGCAGGATAAAAATGGATTTATTAAAAAATCCTTAGAAACTTTTAAGAAATTACAGTTGGAAGGGGTAAATCCAGACTCCACAACCCTTTCCGGCCTCCTCCCAGCTGGTGCCAAAATGGAAGCTTTAGAATAGGGTGTGAACCTGCATCAAGACATTATTGAAAGTGGATTTTGGTCACATGTTGTAATTTCTATTGCTTTGATAGACATGTATGCAAAATGTGGAAGGATACATAGGTCATGTGAAATACTTGACAAACTACTTCAAAGGGACATGGTCTCATGGAATTCAATGATTGCAGGATATGCACAAAATGGGGTTGCATGGAACCTACAGTAAGTGTAGTAAATTTTGAATATTTTCAAAATTCTATGTTGGCATTATAATAGCTAATCTGATTTTTCAGGAAATAAATCAAGTATTTTGAAGGAATTTTAAGCCATTTTCCCACCCACCTAGGGTTTGTTCTGAATTTGCAGTAGTTAGGATTTATTTTGGAAATCACTAAATAATATTTTTTATAAGTAAATGATGGTTGTTGTGTTCTAGTATTATTGAAAATCAGAAAGAAAAATCAATGATTTTCATAAATCTATTTAGGGGACATTCACTATTTCTCCATAAGAACCACCTTATAGCCTTCATAGTCTCTATTATCTTAGATATGCTTGTACTGTCAACTTCTAACTTGATGAATCTTGCTTCTTCATCAAGGGTTGCTAGATTTCATCATGCTTCTAAACCTTTATTTTCCACCTACAAGATTCAATGTCTCTTTGCAAAGCTAACAAATCTTTCATTCATGATCTTGTGTGGGAATTAACTTACAAAATCACTCACAACAACATTCACCAAAGGAAAGAACTTGCTTTGATATCAATCTGATTTGTAATCTACTATTGTTATACATAAAACAGTCATCAACATACATATCTAATTGAAGGAAATATGAACTTTATTAAGGAAATATTAACTTTACTTGTAGGCAATAATTAAAGTAAACTTAAAAAGGAAAATGATAGCAAACACAAAAATGATTGAAGGCACAAGGATTTATACCTTGAAGAACCCATATTCAGCAAGAAAACTCTTGTACAAGTGAGGCAAACACACTTATCCATTTTCTACAATAAAAAATGCAATCTTAGTCCTCTTGGGCACACAAACATCCTAAAACAACAATGTTCAGCTCCTAAAAGCTAAGTTCACTTTCATTAGCTCTCTAATGCACTTCTCAATTCTGGTTTACTGATTATAGCCTGCTTGTTCACTTGGAAGGTATAAATTCTCTTGTAATTCACTTTAATTCCTCTTCAGCAGTTCATGCAATGATGATCAACAGAAAGAATGAAGTGGGTGTTAGATTGGAGATGGTTGATATTTCTTATCTCCTTTGATTTCCTGATTTTTGTGTCTAACAGGGCAATCAATTTTCCGATCCTTGAAATGTGTAAAGACTAATATACTATAGGTCTATTGTTTGTATGAGGCAGCACCTTTTGATGTGCCATGAAAAACTTGAAAAATATCACGCTAAACTCTTTTTAACAAGGGAGTGGCAATGAAAACACTTGGGGTTTGCCATATGTTGGAAGGGTACGGTGCAGGGTGACTTGAGTGGTTGGGCATGGGGGGAACTTATTATGTGAGAATAAATAAATAGAACTTCAAAAAGTGAGAGATTCCAAGAATTGCGTGGCATTTGTTGGGGACAATAAAGTAATGATTATGAAACTTTCCGGTTAGAGTATCAAATACTGCAAACTTAATATTGTTCATGAAAGATTGTGAGTTGACCCTAATTTAATGTTGACTTTCATACATTGTTACTGGTTTTTTGAGGACATGTTATCACATTCAAATGTTTCCTTTTGTAGAAAACATTATTAAGTTGGAAAACATTATTAAGTTTGTATTATATATTTATTCTGTCAAACACTTCACATGCTTTATCTATGCTTCGACATTTTGCATACATATCTAACAAGGAAATTACAACTACAACATCTGACAATATTTCTCTATCTTTTATGCTTTGATGGATGTCCATACCCTGTTCCAAAGCCCCGATTTTGGCACAGGCATGAAGGATGCTGATAAAGGTTGCAGAATTTGACTTCACACCTACCAATTGCATTTGCTTGAAAGTTTCTAAACCTTTTTTGAAAAATCCATTGTGAGTGTAACATGCAATCATGGCATTCCATGTGACCACATTTCTTTGAGGCATTCTGTGAAACAATTCACATGCCTTGTCAATGTTTCCACATTTTGCATACATGTCTACCAGGGCAATTGCAACTGCAACATCTAACAATATTTCTCTTTTCTTTATGCTTCAATGGATATCCATACCCTGTTCTAGAGCTCCCATTTTTGCACAGGCAGAGAGGGTGACGACAAAGGTTGAGGAGTTTGGCTTTACACCTGCCATTGGCATTTGCTTGAAAGTTTCTAGAGCCTTTTCACCAAACCCATTTTGTGCATATCCCGCAATCATGACATTCCATGAAACCATATTTCTTTGAGGCATTATGTCAAACAGTTCACGTGCCTTGTCAATGGTTCCACATTTTGCATACATGTCTATGAGGGCAGTTGCAACTACAACATCTGATAAAATTCATCTGTCTTTAATGCTTTGATGGATGTACATACCTTGTTCCAAAGCTCCCATTTTGGCACAGGCAGGGAGGATGCTAGCAAAGGTAGTGGAAGTTGGCTTTATACCTGCCAATTGCATTTTCTTGAATGTCTCTAAAGCTTTTTCAGCATATCCATTATGTGCATATCCTACAATCATTGCGGTCCACGAAAATACATCTCTTTGACGCATCCTGTCAAATAGTTAATTATACTCCTCTATACTCTTGGATGTTCTTTTTGAGAAAATTCAGGATGGTTCATTGGAATGTTAGGTGTACAAGAAGCCAACTCATACTATACTATTAGTGGTTGTCTCTCATCTCCTAGAATAAAAAGCTAGTGGTCAGAATGTCGTGAAAGTCAAGAACTTTATATAATTATTCACCTATGGTTTACTGAAGGACTACGTTGTATATCTTTCTATTTTAACCAACTACTCTTTCATCCTTGAATACAATTACAGATAAATGAATTCAAAATTTTAAAGAAAACCTTAAAAACTCTATTTTTCTTGAATGCACTGATTGTATCATATTTCTTCCTTTATAAAGCTGGATAAAAAAATTGATTGCAATTTACTGGTGCATGATAAAGAGTAAGATATAGACACATATCTAACCTTAGGTTTCTATGCCATGTGGAGATTTTTTAAGTTTTGATGAAACATTTTTATTGTGTTCATTTTTAACAAAGCTACTTTTGTCTACCTAAACTTGATAAATGAGAATACGATAATCCTTGTTGCCTTGCATTTTCCTGTAAACGCTATCTAAAACTAAATATAATTCAGGGCTTGCAGCGTACAAGGGAGCCTCCATTTTTAGATTCAAAATTACGTGTTCTATTTTCTATGATATGTTGTGTCTATACTGTTGAATTTCTTCTTAGTTTTAATTATGTCTGTTTTAGCTTTATACATGCTGGAGGAATTTGAGCAAGCAATAACTGTCTATATGGTATTTCATTTTTGTTGTCTGTTACAGTGAGAACTTAGGAGGTTCTTTTATGGAGACAATAACAGCTTTGGACAAGTTTGAGGAAAGCATTAAGGATTGTCTTGGGATTTGAAGAGAGTAGACTTTTTTTCTGATATATAAACACCTGCCTTGAGGTATGCAAGCTTTTATGTGCTCTGAAGTTAATATAATGACAATGTATTGATGATATATTGGTTGAAATCCTTATACAATTATAAAAGGTTTATATTGCCTCACAAGTGACAGGCATTCCTTTTGAGCCATGTAGTTCTCTAGCATTTAGAATGAACATTACCTTGCTCAAATACAATGTGACATGCTAGATGTCTAAACCATAAAAGTTGAATTTGCTCAAATGATATGCATGACCAGCCTCAAAAATTCATGTTCCCCTATACCTGTCAAAAAATGTTTTCTTGATGGGTAAACTGCCCTCTATATTTATGCAGAGGCTTACAAATATAACCGGTGAGAAATGTATGATAGCCCGAATAGAGGAAGAAGGAAAGTTGAATTCACTATAGACTATGCTGGGAGAGTTGGTTATGAGCACATCTTTTTGCTTATGTGTGAGGGATAGAGATAGAGATAGATAGATAGAGAGTTTTCTTATATGAAACTGTCATTTGCATGTGTCTTGAGGAGCAAAATTCTGATGCTATGTTACATATTTGATGGGGACTGTTGGCATTTTTGTTGAACAAATCCTATTAGCTGCAAATAATGCAAAGGTATGATTTGTGTACTTTAATCACCAATTAGTTAATTGCCAATTAGTTATCAAAGTTCTTCTTGACTTGCAGTTTGAATGAAATTTTGAATACATCGTCTTGTAAATCTCTTATTCTTCCCTTTGTTATTGAAGTCAATTATGAATTAACATTCCTTTCACATTGATATTGAAGTCTTTTCAATCATTTTTGATATAATATTTTGACTGTTCCTGTACACTACTTTCCATTGATAGTTTTGGTATTGTTTTGAAGGACATTATGGTGAATGAGGCTCATTCCACTTTATGTTCCTATTGATGCTAGTGGTATGAGTCTAAAACAATGTATTATAGTCTCCTATACTAACTTGAATAAAAGAGAAGTCAGATTGAATGGACGGTGATCACCAAATGAGCAAATGTGCTTGATGAAGGTATAGGGTACACACTGCCATGTGCAGGTTTGAGAGTTTTCTTTGAATATGGGAAAAATTTTATGTTGGATTGTGTTTACCTAGGTCAAGTGGATGGTGTTAGGATCTTTGGTTGGGTTCAGAAGTGATTCAGAGTGGTAGATTGAGAAAGCCCTAGCTTTAGGCCCCTTAAAGTGAGGGTTTGATAAATGACTGATTAGATGAGCATGGCACCTCAAAAAAATGTGAAAATATGTTGATTTAGATGATTACTAAAGATTTTTTCATGGTTTGAGAGTTTGGAGAGCTGTGGTTGATAGTGTTGCTTTGATAACGTGGGCTAATTAGGCCTAATTCTAGTAGGCATGTGTATTGGATCAGAGTATCGGTCCAAAATAACCATATTTGGTTTTGAGATATGTTGGAGAACTCACAAATGGGTATCTGAATCCCTATTTTATTTTCCAAGTGTTTTGGAGTAAGTTCAAGAAAAGTTAAAAAATACCCGATTCCAAGGGCTAATTGAATTAGGCCTAGTAAGGATAGTTTGGTCTTGGGAGTTTGATTCTTGAGATGAAGTAGTATAGGGGATTATAACCAGTTTAGTTTAGATGGAAAAACTTGAAATCATGTTTAGTGGAAACTACTAGTATACATGTTATGATTATTCTTTAAAGGGTACTAGCTCAATGGAAGAGCACCTACTTTACAAGTAGGAGGATGATGATTCGATTCCATCGTGCCCTAATATGACTAAATATATGACTAAATTAATGACTAAATAAATGACCAAATAAATGATCAAATAAATGACCGACTAAACGACCAAATAAATGATTAAATAAATGACTAAATAAAAGACCAAATAAATGACCAAATAAACGACCAAATAAATGACCAAATAAACTACCAAATGACTAAATAAATGACCAAATAAACTACCAAATCACCAAATAAATGACCAAATAAACTACCAAATGACCAAATAAATGACTAAATATATGACCAAATCAATGACCAAATAAATGACTAAAATAGTTTAGTCATAAATTTGGTCATGAGATAAATGACCGGCAATAAACTACCACTAGTCACGTGAACAAATTTGGTCATTTATCTACAATTTTGGTAGTTTATTTGGTCATATATTGCTGTTTTTGTACTAGTGAACAATTGTCAATTTTTCTTCTTTCCAGCCCTTGTTTATTCTAGTATGTAAATAAATTGCAAATAGAATCCAAGTTATGAATTCTCACATCTCTTTTGGATCCCAACTCCAATAAGATCCCCATGCTTCATTGGCCCATACTACCCTGGAAAGTATACCTATAGTTAAAAGAGAAAATCCTAGACCAATGGCACGATTTTCCATCTATGTAGCAGGGTAGACCACCGGATCGGATTCGCATGAGAACCAACCTAGTGCAACAACATCGGTATCACGGGTGACCCCCGGCCACCCTAGACCGGTCACTCAAAGTATGTGAAGGTACAAGAGAGTGTTAACTTGCATGGTGTTCAACAATGTGGGCTATGTGCTTGGACTTCAAGCAATTTAGCTTTAACCATTCTAAAGATTTTCTCTTGTTGGTTAGGATTGGTCAAAAAATTTCCCAATCAATTACGAAATGCTATAGTTCTTCCATATTTATTTTTTCCCTTTTAGAAGTAATTTTTTGAGATCATGCACTTTTCTATCTACAAAATGAAGTTGGTTGGATCTAGCTAGATTATTCAAATATACAACTCACACTAAGGGAGGACTCTCAAAAGGTAGCTCTTCAAGCTTCCACATCTATAGTAGTTGTAGTAGTTCCTGTAGGCAGAAGAATGATAGGCTGAGAATTCTAGTTGTTCTAAAAGGTGGGATCGATCAAATCCCATCGCCCCTAGGGGCCGCAGAAGAATCACTTCAGTCCCTTTCGAGCTTCAATGGTTTGTCAGGCTCACCAGAAATCATCATTGTGAGAAGAACCACTATCGGAACATCATCCCGTGATATTATAGAGTATTAATGGATGTTGACATTGGAAGGATGAAATCCACTCCAAGTTCACTCAATTGGTTTCTGGTACGAGGCCTCGGGAGTAAGGTGATGGAGAGGTGAGGATGAAATCCACATTGTCTCGCTGCCAGATCGATAGAGAAAGCTCAATCTTCTAGCGCTGGAGGTCGACTCATGAATATGGGTGCGTTGGGTGCTGAATAATAGCTTCCATTATTTCTTCTTGCACGTGGGGGTTGTTAGCACCTTAAAAAAATTTCATGGCTTTAGCCCTTTTCTTCTGGACTCTGCAGTTGTTTTTAGGTCTTTGGCATTAACCCTTAGTTCAAATTTTTGAAAAACTAGCCATTGCATAAAAAACCCTTTGTATTGCTCTGGCCCTGTTCTATTTTAAAGTTACTTTTTTGGGCCACTTAAAAGTCCTTAAATGCACGTGCTTTATACTTTTGGTTGGCCCCCGTTTAAATTCTTCCTAATTTTTACCCCCGGCGGCCTTTAATTTTTCCCTAAAGCCTAAGTCTTAGCAATTAATTTTTCCTAATGTTTAAACTTAATCTTTCTTGGGCCCAGCTCTGACACCATCTCAATCCAATGGTAGACGTAAGTTCTCATAAGATTTGTTAGAGGCTTGCAAACTTACGCCAGCCATTGATTCATTTTTGTGACATAACCTTTCAATTTTAGTGGGTCCAATGCCAGGTCAGCACAGTTGGCGGTCTCTTATTGGTTGGTGTATATTGTGACTGGGTGGTTGTCAGTGGGACCTAATTTTTTGGCATGTCAGAGGGTCCTGACACTTGAAGAGCATCGACGGTCAGTGCATGATCTGAGGGGATTATTCTGACACATGAGATTATCAGATGACCATTGATTTCATATCTTGTCAGAGGATCTGCAGAGCGGAGGTAAAAGGTTAATCTGACGGTTGTCTTAAGTTCTGATAGAATCTTTATGCTCCATGCGAACTTAAGACAGTCGTTGATTTCATTAAAGGCGGGCCCAGGTTTTGGTCTAAGGTCTTAGGGGTTCTGATAAAGTGTTTAGTGGCCTGACAAATTTTTGAGGCTTCACTTATTCACTAAGTAAGGTGGTAATGTTCCAAAAGGTTTAGCAGCTTAGGGAACAAGCGTTCGTGTAAAAGCTAAATAATTTGGTGAAGGCATAAAGTATTCTGTGACTTGGAGGTATCCTTCAGTCGCCAATTTGCTAAGTTTGACTAGGGTCCTATTAAGTGATAAATCATAAAGACCGTGAAAAAGAGGGATTAGACGGTCGTGACTTAAAGTTGATCGAGTTTAAAATATAGACCGCTGATTTATTGCTGGCACTATGAAACTAGCCATTTAATTTCAAATTCAAATTTCAGAGGGTTTCCTATGACCAGAAGGACTAAAATTCAATGCAGAAGCGATTGGAGCTGGTAAGAGATGATTTGTTTGCCATTGCAGTGTGGTCCAGGGTGTGCCATGATCATTTGCAGTGGTTTGTATTTTTTTTTTGTGCTCGAGGTGTGTTGCAGGTGGCCAAAAAGGTTGACAAATTTAGAATTCCATGATTTGCAGTACTTTCCCAGAGATCTATCATAAGTGCAACTCTTTCTCAGGCATGGCCGACTGGTTTTCATCCCCTGCATTTCATTTTTGACTTTTTCAGTTGGTTTAGTGGGTGAAACCCTAACCCTAGTCACCCGAAGCTTGATGCATCCTCTTTGAGGAATCCAAGGTGACTAGGGGTATCAGTAGTAGCTTTTTTTATTTTGTAAGGGTTCCAAAAATTTCTTTTGGTCCCTGGTTGTTGATGGTATTATACTAAAGAAGAAGAGCTTGGATTTTGTGTCTTGTTAATAGCGTCTGTTTTCTTGATAATGTATTGATTCTGAGAGTTAATGAGAATACACCTGAATTCCTGTCTCAAACTTTTGATTGTCTTCTTGTTCTGATGGTGGATTCATATATGTAAAGGTCACAAAGTGGATTAGCATATGGTAAACAAAGAGTATTGTGAGATCAGATTGGAGTTCCTAACAAAGTTAGGATTAAAGCCTTTAGGGTGATTTCAGTGAGTTCATTATTAGATTGGAATTTGATGATCAGGTTTGGGAATGAGGGGAGTAATAGGAAAAGCACTTACTCTGAGTTCATGTGTATTTAAGTTAAGGTTTTAGGTTGATATATGTTATTAAGTGACTCTTTGCCCTGGGATAAGGCATTGATCTTTTCTTTGGAAGCAGTCCATCATCATCAATCACACACATATATAAATGATAAAATCTTTAATCAATTAGTAAGGGGTATAGTTGTATATTGTTTGGAGACTCCTTTAAAGAAGTGAGTCAAGGGTACACCCACTTGAGCATTAAGGCTCAAAGTGTAGGAGGATCTCATTGTTGATCCTTGTTAATTGGCCCTCTTCCTTGTAGACTTTGGAGTGGTGATGGAGTCAAAGTTGTATTAAAGTTCTCTATCAAAGTATAAATCTACAAGTGGAAGATCAAAGGGAACTCCCAACAAAATGGTGACTCTACTGGGGAGAGTCTAGAGATAAAGTTTGCACAGTGCACTCTTGTTTTCCTGTTGTATTCAGTTAAAGATTTCCCACTTTGGTGGGTGGTGACTCAAAAGGTTAGAACCAATGCTATAAATTGTAAAAGATGGACAAAAGGAGGAATACTAGGTCCTTTGTCAGAAAGAATCCAGAGGTCACTCTAGAACAATTGCCTAGACAGGAGAAGAAGAGTTGGATTAGAAGAAATGATGAGTCTACTAGTGCTCCCATAAGAGAACAAAGAAATACCAGAGGTAGAGCACCACATGTTTCCTCAAGTGAGGAAGGTTCACAAGACAGAGTTTCTAGATTAGATGGTGGTCGCTCTGAAGATAAATTTTATGATACCCCAGAGGCTGTATTTCAAGACAAGGGTTTATTGCCTGTAGGTCAGGATGAACAATCCAAGGAGATGGGTTTTGAGATTGATTTAGATCTTGATGAAGATAATTTCAGAAGGCAGCCCATGAGACCATGACAAGTGCATTTCCCATATCAGCATCCTGCTGATGTGGAAGTATCATCAAGCTCTGAAGACAACATGATAGATCCACATGACCTAAATGCACTTAGGTTGCAATTGGCAGAGTAGGATGCCATATACAAAAGGTTACAAGAGGAGAGAGAGGCTGAAAAAGTAAACGCTCTAATGGAGAGGTAGTCTCTCTTTAGAAAGATTAATGAAATGAAGGAGAGAAACAAGATGCTTGCTTCTGCTCCTAAGATGTTGCAGCATGATGTTTTTGGTGATCTTGAAGCTCTAAGAAGTGAGCAGGAATTCTTGTTGCAAGACCATGATTTTGATGAAGAAGGCCCTGTGATCAAACAAGTGCACAGTTATGCTCCTTTGCCTAAGGGTAAGAATGGACATGAGATCACTAGGCCTACTGTAGTTATTAATGAAAAAGGAAAGCATAAGATGGTGGGTGTCCAAATAAGTAAACCAGTGACAATACCAGGGATCCCACCACCTAAATCAAATAGGGAGATAGAGATAGAAAGAAAAAGAAAAGAGGATGAAGCTCTTGCTCAAGTGTTGGAAAGAGCTGAAGTTGATGCTGCTATTGTAGAGAAAAGAAGAAAGATCTAGTTCTTGAAGGCTTCATCAGCTAATGTTCATGACCCTTCTGCTACTGAACTAGGTATGCCATCTATGAACACTAATGTTCCACTTAGCAATGCTACTACTAGTAATCTAATTCCTAATGTATCTACCAAATCATTTATTGATCCTAATAGACAGTCAAATGTGCAAGTGGGTGGGAATGTAGATAAAAATAATAATTCTAGTGGGAACACTAGTTTAGGATTTCAAAGAAGACCTATGCAATTAGAAGGCTATAGGCAAATTAGTTTTGATGGAATACCAGGCTACCCAAATGCTTTTCCAAATGATATAAGAGATAAGGTACCTAAGTTTGCTAGTAATAATGCTATTAGTTGTGAGGAGCATCTTAGGTTATTTGTTGATATGCTTAATGATTATGAGGTAGAGCATGAAGATGTAGTCATGAAATTGTTTGTTTGAAATCTCTAATGGAGGATGCTAGAGATTGGTTTAAGAGACTTCTTGATAAATGTATTAATACTTGGGATTCTTTTGAGAGATGTTTCAAAGAGTAGTATGGTGACAGGCCTAATGTTAGTTTCATGTTGAATGAATTCAATACCACAAGGAAAAATCAGAATGAATCTGCAGCTGAATTCAACATGAGATTTCATAAGGGTATGCATAAGTTGTTCCAAGTTATGTGGTTAGATGACAATGTTTGTCTAACTACATACTTCAATGCATTTGATGGAAAGATGTGATACCTGTTGAGGGACAAGGAACCAAGAACCCTTAGAGATGCTTTTAGGATTGTCGTCAATACTGAGAACAATATGAAGATATCAGGGAAGTTGGGTGGGAAGAGAGATGACCCTAAGTTGTTTGGGGACAAGAAATACAAAAAAGAAAATGATAGGAATGTTGGAACTAGGAGGCAAGAAGAAGATAAATTGGATAAGGTGCTCAATGCATTGAAGGATTTGAAGGCACCTACAAATAGGAACATCAGTGCTCCTACCAATGAGAGGCCTCAGTTTAACAACAATTTCAATAAGCAAAGTAGATTGTAGAATTACCCCTATAACACCCAATGGAAGGATGGCAAGCCTGTGGTCCCTGTTGCAAGAGGAAACAATGACAGAGGTGTCCCTAAACCTCTACAAAAATCTTCAATAAATGTTATGGAAGACATACCTTGGTGTGTTGCATGCCAGTCCCCTCATTCTGCAGAGCATTGTGTGGTTGCACATTCTATGGCTGCAAATCAAGATTGTGGCAATGAGGAGATAGATCAAGAAGAAGATCAAGATGATGTTGGATGCAACATGGCTACTTCATATCTAGGATATGAAGATGATTCTGATTTTGATGAAGAAGCAGATGTAAGTGTGAAGAGACATAATCAGACTCTTTTTCATCAAGAGGTTTTTTCTGATAGTGAAGACATTGATAAGAAGACATGTAACATGAACTCTTCTTCTGAGCCAGTAAATTTAAGAAGACCTTCTAGAGAAGAGATGGATAGGATTACTACAGAAATGATTGCCTAACTGCAAACTAGGGGCATGGTGGCAAGGGATACAAATGGAAAAGCTCCAGGAATGTTTATAAAGAGTACCAACTCCGGAGAGCCTAATGAGAACAAATCAAAAGGTGATCACATGGTGAAATTCAAGAATGTAAAGGGTAAGAATTGTGAGCCTAAGGGAGTTGGAGTTGAAAGATTTTCTAATGAAATTGAGAAGCCAGTTAACACAATGGCTAAGATTGAAAAAATGAGGGTGGCCAATACACCTAATGTATCAGATAAGCAAAGAGATACTAAGGCAGTGCAGATTGAGATTCCTTCCTCTGCTCCTATTGATATGTTAGCTGTATTGTCCCAAATTATAGTTAAGGTTCCATTGTCAGAATTGTTGAGGATCCCTAAACATAAAGACAGAGCTATTGCATGGGTAGATAATGTTCATAACAATGATGTTGCATGCAATGGATCCCAGGATAAAGCTTTGAAAGGTGTTGTTGCTTAGGGAATTGTATCTCAAATTCCTCCTATATATTTGGACAGTTCTGTCAATGCTAGCCTTGAAAACATTGATCCATTCTTTTTAAGTGTCCTTGTGAATAGAATGAAATTATAAAATTGTATGATTGATAGTGGTGCCTCTAATACCATTATGCCTTTTAAGATTATGGAAAAGTTGGGCTTAAAAGTTGATATAGTTCAAGGTAGATGTTGTGCAATGGATCAGAGGGAGGTACCAGTCATTGGGACTATCAATGCAATGCCATATAGGCTGGCAGCATATCCAGAGAAAGAATTAACAATGAGTGTTTTGGTGGTGGACATCCCTCCTCATTATGGGATGCTGCTATCTAGAAGGTGGAGTGCTGCCATGGGTGGAAGTTTATAGTGTGATCTGTCCTATGCCACTTTCAAGATTGATGATCAGTTTGTCAAGATTGAGCAAGTACCAAGAGCATGCTACATGATTGAAATGAATATTGACAATGATACTACATGTTTTGTGGATACTGATATTAATGCTTTTAGGGAAAAAATCCTTGTACTTGAGAAGGAACCCTTTTTGTCACCTATCTCTGTTGAGGTAAGTGTTAATTCTATGAAGGGTGATTTGTGGGTAATGTACTTTGATGGTGCAAATTGCAAGGATGGAGCAGGAGTAGGTATTTTACTTATTTCTCCTAATGGAAACACCTACAAATTTTCTTTCACATTGAATTTCTTTCGTACCAACAATATAGAAAAATATGAGGCATTGTTGTTAGGGTTGAGGTTGGCACAAAAAAATGGTATTAAGTGCTTAAGTGTTGTTGGTGATTCAGAGTTGGTGGTGTCCCAAGTTAGGTCAGTATATGCTTCCAAGAACAAAAGGTTTAAACAATATAGGAATGCAGTTTGGGATTTGATTGAACATTTTGATGCCTTCAATATTGAGTGGAAAGATAGGAGTAACAATAAGATGGCTGACTTGTTAGCCAATATAGCAATCAATCCCAGTGATATTACTTTTGCTGGTCTCTCTAAAGTTGAAGTTCAGACTAGACCTAGTGTGCCAGACAATATTGAAAATTGGCAAGTTTTTGATGATGATAATGATATCTTGAAGTTTATGAGTTGTGAAGATCAGTATCATGGTCAGGAATTTGATTTTTTAGCCTTGGTTGAGTCAATAGAAGGAAGGGAGGTTGTCTTTGGCAATGAGGTCATTCAACTTAGAACTAACAAGGTGCCCAAGGGGCTTGTTGTTTTGGAGACTGTCTTTGATAAACAGGATAGAGTTCAAAAGAATATCAAAAGAGAAGATCATGTTGATCTAGAGGAGATAAATCTTGGAACACATGAGACACCTTAGAAGGTATACATTCTTAGGGACATGTCTCACAATGTGAGAAAATTTTTGATTGAATTATTGAGAAAATTCAGGCACGTTTTTGCATGGTCATATGATGACCTAAAGGTTTATAGAGAAGACTTGTTTCAACATATTATTCTTTTGAGAGAAGATGCTAAACCTTTCTGGAAAAAACAAAGGCCTATTAATCCTACTTTAGCACCCAAGATGCAAGAAGAGTTAATGGAGCTGAGAGATGCTAGAATTATCAATCCTATAAGGTACTCTTCTTGGGTTTCAAACCTTGTTCCCGTGAGAAAGAAAAATGGTGACATCAGACTTTGTGTGGACTTCAAGAATTTGAACATCAGCTCATTAAAGGATAACTATTGTCTTCCCAATATGGAAGCTATGTTGCAGAGAGTGACAGGATCAGAATTAATGTCTATGATGGATGGTTTCTCTGGTTACAATTAGGTAATTGTCAAAGAATCAAAACAATTCAAGACAACTTTCACAACACCTTCGGGGACATATGTTTATGTGAGAATGCCTTTTGGTCTCACAAATGTTGGTGCTACTTTTCAAAGGGCAATGGATGTTGCCTTTTCAGATTTTATTGATAATTTCCTTGTTGTTTATCAAGATGATTTAACTACCTATTCCAAGAAGGAAGAAGACCACTGTACTCATTTAGAGAAAATATTTGTAAGGGCTTTGGAATATGGTATTTCATTAAACCCAAGGAAATGTGCATTTGGTGTCATTGAAGGTAAGTTGCTTGGCCACTTAGTTGGGAAGCAAGGAGTTAGAATTGATCCTGAGAGGATAGCAACTATTGATAAAATTCAAAGGCCAAAAAATGTTAAAGGGATTCAGTCCTTCTTTGGTCAGGTCAATTTTTTAAGGAGGTTTGTGACAAACTTTGTAGAGGTTACTAGACCTATTTCTAAGATGTTGAAGAAGGGATCTGCAATCAATTGGAAGGGTGAGCCTGATGAGGCTTTCAAAAATATTAAGTAGGCTATCAAAGATGCACCAGTGCTTAAGACACCTGATTACAATGTCCCAATCCATATCTTCTCTTTTGCATCTTTTCACACTATTGCTGCAGTGTTGTTGCAGAAAAATAAGGATGGTTTTGAGCAGCCTATTGCATTTTTTAGTAAATCTTTGCAGGTGAATTGAGGTATGACATAAATGAGAAACAAGCATATGCACTTGTGAAGGTAGTCAAGGCTTTTAGGTGTTACTTGATGGGGGCAGTTGTGATTACTTTTGTGCCAAGTGCAGTAGTCAAAGATATTTTCTCACAGCAAGAGGTGTCTGGGAGAAGATGCAGATGGATCAATAGGATCCAAGAATTCAACATTGATATCCAAATTACTAAATTGGTTAGAGAACAAGGATTGGCCAAACTGATGGCTCAATCCAATCTTGATGCTTATCAAATAAATCAAGCTGAAATTGATTATACATGTGACATGGATGATTGTATCTAGTATCAAGATATCATCTATTACTTAAGGAACATGAAATGTCCAGCAGACATGGATGACAATAAGAAGAGGACATTGAAATTACAAGCCATCAAGTATGTAATTGTGAAATGTAAATTGTTTAAAAAGAACTTAGATTGCATACTTTTGAAATGTGTGGATGAGAATCAATCTAACAAGTTTTTAAAGGAAATGCATGAGGGGGATTGTGGTGGACATTACATGGGTAAGACTACTGCTCAAAAGATCTTGAGAGAAGGGTTCTAGTGGTCTACAATCTTCAAGGATGCAGAACAGTTGGTAAGGAGGTGTGATGCCTGTCAAAGGTTCTTTGGTAAGCTTAAATTTTCAAGTAACATGCCATTAAAACCAGTAGAAGTACAAGCTCCTTTCCAACAATGGGGAATTGATTTCATTGGGAAGTTACCAAACAAGTCAAGTGGAGGACACTCATGGATCCTAGTTGCCACTGATTACTTTACAAAGTGGGTAGAGGCTATACCTATAAGAAATTCAACTAGTAAGGTGGTAACTGATTTCTTGTTGAACAACATTATTACAAGGTTTGGTTGCCCTGAGAGAATAGTAAGTGATAATGCCATGTGCTTTAGGTCTTCTAAATATAAGGACTTTTGCAAAGGTTTAGGAATTTAGATTTCTTTTTCCTCACCTTATCATCCACAAGGAAATGGTCAGGCATAATCTACTAATAAGAGTTTGATTAAGATCCTCAAGAGGATCTTTGAAAAGAATAAGAAGGCATGGAATTCAAAACTGCCATTAGCTGTATGGGCTGATAGGGTAACTATGAAGAGGGCAATTGGTTGTGCACCATTTGACCTAGTATATGGAATACATGCAAGGATGCCTCAAAATAACTATTGGAAATGTATAAATTTGTGCAATTATATGATGATGATATAGATGATGAGATGCAATTAAGAATTGAGGACCTCATTAGGCTGGATGAAATCAAGAGAGAGTTAGTTGCAAGAAATGCCAGATTGCAGTTGCAGGTTAAGAATTTGTATGACAAGAAGTCTCTTGATAGGAAGTTTGAGCCTGGTGATTTGGTGTTAATTTGGAATGCCAGACTGGAGGATAAAGGAAAACATGGTAAATTTGATCCCATATGGCTAGGGCCATATCAAATTCATGAAAAATGGGGCCAGGATTCATACATTGTGAAAGAGTTAAATGGTGAAGTTTAGGAATTGCCAGTTCATGGACAATTCTTGAAGAAATACTTCAGTTGAAGGTATTTTATTTCCATGAATAGTAGTTAGGTCTCTACATTCTATAAATTTTGTTTAGTTGCTTGCCTCTATCCTATTTTGTCCTAGTATGTAACGTTTTGGTCCTATTGCCCTCCGTTGTCAGTTTTTCCAGTGGGGTGGTCTACTTTAACCAATGATTCTAAGTCCTTTCTATGCCTACAAGAAGCATACATCCCTAGACAGAGCCATTGTTAGCACCTTAAAAAAATTTCATGGCTTTAGCCCTTTTCTTCTGGACTCTGCAGTTGTTTTTAGGTCTCTGGCATTAACCCTTAGTTCAAATTTTTGAAAAACTAGCCGTTGCATAAAAAACCCTTTGTATTGCCCTGGCCCTGTTCTATTTTAAAGTTACTTTTTCGGGCCACTTAAAAGTCCTAACATGCATGTGCTTTATATTTTTGGTTGGCCCCCATTTAAATTCTTCCTAAGTTTTACCCCTGGCGGCCTTTAATTTTTCCTATAGTCCTCAACGCCTAATTTTTCCCTAAAGTCTAAGTCTCAACAATTAATTTTTCCTAATGTTTCAACTTAATCTTTCCTAGGCTCGGCTCTGACACCATCTCAATCCAATGGCGGGCATAAGTTCTCATAATATTTGTCAGAGGCTTGTGAACTTACGCCAGCTGTTGATTCATTTCTGTGACGTAACCTTTCAATGTCAGTGGGTCCAATGCTAGGTCAGCACAGTTGGCAGTCTCTTATTGGTTGGTGTATGTTGTGACTGGGCAGTTGTCAATGGGACCTGAGTTTCTGGCATGTCAGAGGGTCTTGACACTTGCAGAGCATCGACGGTCGGTGCATGATCTAAGGGGTTTATTCTGATACATGAGATTATCAGATGACCGTTGATTTCATATCCTGTCAGAGGATCTGTAGAGCAGAGGTAAAAGGTTAATCTGACGGTTGTCTTAAGTTCTGATAGAATCCTTATGCTCCATGCGAACTTAAGATAGCTGTTGATTTCATTAAAGGCGGGGCCAGGTTTTGGTCTAAGGTCTTAGTGGTTTTGATAAAGTGTTTAGTGGCCTGACAAATTTTTGAGGCTTCGCTCGTTCATTAAGTAAGGTGGTAATGTTCCAAAAGGTTTAGCAACTTAGTGAACAAGTGTTCGCATAAAAGCTAAATAATTTGGTGAAGGCATAAAGTATTCTGCGACTTGGAGGTATCCTTCAGTCGCCAATTCGCTAAGTTTGACTAGGGTCCTATTAAGTGATAAATCATAAAGACCGTGAAAAAGAGGGATTAGATGGTCGTGACTTAAAGTTGATCGAGTTTTAAATATAGACCGTCGATTTGTTGTTGGCACTATGAAACTAGCCGTTTAATTTCAAATTCAAATTTTTGAGGGTTTCCTATGACCAGAAGGACTAAAATTCAATGCAGAAGTGACTGGAGCTGGTAAGAGATGATTTGTTTGTCGTTGCAGTGTGGTCCAAGGTGTGCCATGATCATTTGCAGGGGTTTGTACTATGTTTTTTGTGCTCGAGGTGTGTTGCGGGTGGCCAAAATGGTTGACAAATTTAGAATTCCATGATTTGTAGTACTTTCCCAGAGATCTATCATAAGTGCAACTCTTTCTCAAGCATGGCTAACTAGTTTTCATCCCCTGCATTTAATTTTTGACTATTTCAGTTGGTTTAGTGGGTGAAACCCTAACCCTAGTCACCCGAAGCTTGATGCATCCTCTTTGAGGATTCCAAGGTGACTAGGGGTATAAGTGATATCTTTTTTGATTTTGTAAGGGTTCTAAAACTTGCTTTTGGTCCCTGGTTGTTGATGGTATTATACTGAACAAGAAGAGCTTGGATTTTGTGTCTTGTTCCTAGCGTCTATTTTCTTGATAATGTATTGATTCTGAGAGTTAATGAGAATACACCTAAATTCTTGTCTCAAACTTTTGATTGTCTTCTTGTTCTAATTCTGGATTCATATATGTTAAGGTCACAAAGTGGATTAGCATATGGTAAACAAAGAGTATTGTGAGATCAGCTTGGAGTTCCTAACAAAGTTAGGATTAAAGCCTTTAGGGTGATTTTAGTGAGTTCATTGTTAGATTGGAATTTGATGATCAGGTTTGGGAGTGAGGGGAGTAATAGGCAAAGCACTTACTCTGAGTTCACGTGTATTTAAGTTAAGGTTTTAGGTTGATATATGTTATTAAGTGACTCTTTGCCCTGGGATAAGGCACTAATCTTTTCTTTGGAAGCAGTCCATCATCATCAATCACACACATATATAAATGATAAAATCTTTAGTCAATTAGTAAGGGGTATAGTTGTATTATTTTTTGAGACTCCTTTGGAGAAGTGAGTCAAGGGTACACCCACCTGATCATTAAGGCTCAAAGTGTAGGAGGATCTCATTGTTGATCCTTGTTAATTGGCCCTCTTCCTTGTAGACTTTGGAGTGGTGATAGAGTCAAAATTATATTAAAGTTATCCATCAAAGTATAAATCTACAAGTGGAAGATCAAAGGGAACTCCCAACAGGGGTGCCATATATATATATATATATATATATATATATATATAGACACACACACACACACACACACACACACACACAGACACACACATATACATACATACATACATACATACATACATACATACATACATACATACATACATACATACATACATATATATATATATATATATATATATATATATATAGACACACACACACACACATAATATATGTATATATATATAGTAGCTTCACAAGTCCAAGGCACTCCAAACAAAAGATCCTATTATTGTAGTAAAAAATAAATTACAACTCTTTTTGAATGGGTGCTTCTTTACTCACAGTTCCTCCATTATACTTTCAATAGTTTGCATGGCCAAACAACATACCCTCATACTCTATCTTATGCTATCATTCCAAAAACCTCATTGCTTGTTCTAAAATCATAAAATGAAAACTCAATATCAATATGTGAACCAAAAATTAAAATAAACCTCTCATGTTTTTGTCTTTCAAACTGAACTATGTTACATGCTTATACAAAAAACAAAGTAAGAGAGTCCTAAAGACTTAATCCAACTACCCAAGATGTGCCCACTACCCTACACCTAAATCTATTTCCTGTTGCACTTACACATCTCTTATCTTATTTTTGTCCTCCATTAAAAGAAAAGTACTAAGATGAAAGTAATCTGTAAATACATGGGTATCATTTTTGTACAACACAACAAATGCTAAATGAAAACTAAAACCGGTAAATGAAATAAAAATAGAGAACTTCCTCTTGCAATTTTATAACACTTGCTTTCAACAGGTATTACTACATAAATTTGACAATGCATGACTGAAGGGTAGTTCCATATTGAGGAAGAAAAATTATCAATAGAAAATGGTAAAGATGCTTGAAGCAGGGTACAAATTTAAAGGCAGGAGAGGATTAATCACATCACCACAATTTTTTCTAACATTTGAACCAACTCTCTTATACTTGATTGATCTATTGAATTCTACTAAATGTACCATAGTGCTACTTTGGCCATTCTTATAGCTTTCTCATACTCTTTTCACTTTAGTTATTCTTGCCTCTACCTCTAAGCCTCCTCTACAACTGCCCATTGTCCGCTAACTTAAATGCCCAATATGAAATATAAAATTGACTTGATCAACTAACCTGCAAATCTATGTTCCTTCTCCCCCCAACAATTTCCAATAACACCATCCCAAAGCTGATATATCTGTTAGGGTCCCCAAATTTGTATTCCCCATCTCTAGTGCAGTATACCCTGGCATTCCTCTTGTGGTATAGAGAAGATGATAGTAAAGCTTGTAAAGAAGGGCACTAGAAGGGACAATAAATATGTCATTCAAGCCAAAAATTATTATGCTACATGAAACCCTACTAGATATGGATATCAGAAATACAACATGAAACCTTAATATAAATGGAAGATCGAAAAAATAATTAAATCATAATATCTATAGCCTTTTTACTAAAACCCAAATTTATCTAGATCCCTTGATAAATTATAAAATTTTATAAAATGATCTTATTCTTTAGATTTTTTAATTACTGGGCTTGTGCTCATTTACAACTAAAGTAAAAATAAATTAAAAATGACATCTTGAAACAAATAACTAACCAAAAATCACACACCCCTTGTATTTGTTAGGCTTGTTACTTCAAATATAACTCGCAATAGATGAAACTCTTTCTACAACAAAGAGGACAACAAATACAAAGTAGGAGTTGGGCTAGACTCTTCTTTGGTAGTATGGAGATGGATCCTCTGCGCTGTATATAAAATTGGTAGCTTCAAGTGGAAAGAGAGTCTGTAGAGCTACATTTTCTAGAATATATGGCAATCTTATCCTTTATGTCATAAAGCGAATAGCATTTGACAATTTTTCTCCATTTGTTGTGCGAAAAAACTGTATGGAAGCACTCTTCTCCAAATATGTTCTGATGATGCTCTTTACTGGCTTGTGGCTTCTTCCATCCTCAATGTAGCGAGAATGAGCGAGGATGATATTATGAGAATCCATTTAATTAGGGACCAAGAAATCACCATACCCTATTTCCATGTCCTATTTCATGTTACTGTAGAGATCAGTTTTGATAGGAAAACCCTATATGGTTTAGATTTTTAGTAAGTGGGATAAACATTAATGAACAAATACTTGTAAAAAAAATCATTTCCTGCTATTTTGAAAATGCATGTTCATTTTATTTTAATTTTTAATTTAAGACAATTACAATCATTTTAATTTTTAGTTTAAAATAATTAATAAAACAATTTAAATATTTAATATAAAATATCAATTTGGTCTTAAAAAATGTCTTTAATTGCCCTCTTCTGTAGTAGTGTTTGGATTTACTCATTATGTTGTTGGACATTTCAAATCCCAAATATAGCTTAGTTCTGAACTAGGGACTACTATTCTTGTAACATTGGAGTAGAATTGCATTATACATCAATTACAAGTTTGCCTATTATATGAATGCATAAACAAAAAAACCTTATCAAAAATTGTGAATCTTATAATTTGGTCATAACTTAGCTACTACTAAATCTACTTGACCATGAAAACTTAGCTTGTTTATGCACACAATGTGAATATCTAAATTGTTATCTTAAGTTTACACTGAAAATAGCAAGTGTACAGAATAACAGAATGCCTCTAATATTATAATACTATAACACATGAAACTAGCCATGCATACATATATATATGCATGCATATTGGTCATGCATAAATATAACACTATGTAAAGAAACTAATTTTTGATACAAAGAAACTAGTCATGCATGTAGATGGGTTATGCACGAAATCTTGTACATTCACTGCATTGACGACAACTTGAATAGGTACAATACACTAGAATATGGAAAATCTAAAAATGAAAACTTATAAATGTTCTTGCTACTATTGTACTAAATTATTTACAAATTATTATTTCATTCTTTATCATTCTATCTAATAACATCTGCATGAAATCATATGTATTTACAGTTTGACTTTTTAGTTCTTTGGCAGAGCTTTGGCTACATACACAAGATATAAGAACTCTTGCTCTTCTGTTATTCAAGGTAAGTGGCAATTGTTATAGTTTTCTACTAAAAAGTTCCAAGTGTTGTTACTACTCTCTTTGTTCACACGTTCACTCTTCCAAGTAATTAAGAATGGAATCAACTACTGAGTTGGACTTTCTCTTTGCACATTTCACGCTTAAAGATTCTGTAGGGGTTATAACTAGAAATACTCTTGCATTATGCCTTCTTTGTAAATATCTAATATTCTTGTGTATGCACATATTAAAACTGCTCCTAGTATAAATTCATTTTCCTTCATCAATCAATTGAGAAATACGCTTTCAAATACATTGCAAAAAGTAGAACAAATGTCACATAATTTAATTATAGAAGAAACATACAAAGAAAATGACAAACTAAAAAAAATATCAATTGATAAGGGCTTGGACAATGTACAATGCTTCTAAATTGATATATTCAACTTTAAGGTTGGTGACTACTTATTTGATGTGCTCCACATATTGCTTCATTGTTGCTATACACCCAATCAACTCCGCCATGGTCTTGTTGACCATTTCTTGCACTGCCTTCACAATGGTTATGTTGTCGCTTTAAAATCCTTTGAGTATGAGTTGCACCTATTGATACTCTATGATTTACATAGTTTTAATGAAAATGCCACATACTTGCGTAGGATGAGGCTTTCTGCAACAAAAGCCAACACAATTGGCAAAACTGGGCTTTGCGGTGACACGTTTTGTATTCATTGGCTAGCTCATTGGTTGAAAATATCCATATGCATTTGGTCTCTAACATGAAAGAAACCATATTTACATTTCAATACATATGCTTTTCATTTTGCAATATCTCTTCTTTTCCATGATGCCAATCCATTAGCTAGGCACTATGAACCTATCTTCTTGAGAATAGGCACATATAATGGAATGCAAATTATGCAACCACAATTGTTAACTATAGGTTATGATATTTCCAACATATGGAGCACAATTGCAACAGAACTTTATCAAGTCTCCCTTCAACGATTGCCTCCATTTATTGCTCCATGTGGTGAAAACATGTTTGTTGCTATAGCTACCTTGGTTGATAGCTGGTTTGATGTGTTGGCTTTACGACTATTCATGGGCCAATCATTGGCCAATGCATTGACAATTCAAAATAATTTTTATTTGTGTTGTTTCAACATGCTTGAACAACCTACAATGTCAAGCAACCAATTTCTTTTGCAACTACAAACACTAATTAGCAAGATGGGAATGTCATATGTTGATAACAACCTAGAAGGTTCTAAATTTTTCTTCTTATGACTTTCATACATATTTCATACAACTATATACATATGGAAAATATTTATGAAGTCTACAGTTGAGATACTTTGCAACTGCGTAGAACCAAAAAGATACATAAACTTAGTTTGTTTCGAGAACAGTCCAAAACATTGTCATTATGAGCCGCTACAAGAAAACCAATGGGCCAAGGGGCACACACCTCATCAAAACAAAATTCATCCACATTCATTGACAATCTCAATGACAAGTATGCAAAGATTTCTCTACAAAATATTGTCTCCTCCAATATCTAGGTAAGCACCAGTGGGGTGAACACGCAATAGTGGGCTACACTTTTTTGCTTGAACAGACACTGAACTCTACATTTTGGAAAAAACTTTCAACTTTAGATGCATATTGTCGTTAAACCGGTTGAAATCAAAAGATAAAATAAATCAGATTCTTTTAAGATTTTCTATCTAGATTCTAAATATATTTTTTATTTTTATTTTTGAATTATTTGAATGGTTTTTTCTTTCTCCCACGAAAAGTAGTATGTTGTTGAAAATGTCATTTTCAAAGAGTTACATTGTTTTCATAGAGCATAACTTTTTTAAAAAAATAGATATCAATGTGCTTCTTTCGAATTTAGTTTTGGAACATCCATACAAAGGGCATGCAATTGGTTTGAGAACATTATCATGATTATTGCATATTTTATTAATATTTAAAGTTGACTAAACCGTAATTTTGACATATCTCGACTACATAGCTTATAACTTGTCATGTATTTATCCAATTTTATTTTTATTTTTTTTGATAGGAAGAGAACTTCAATACCTAGGACAAATATTTTTTACAAATTTTTTTCTCTCATTTACTATTTTTCTATAAGTGTCAAACATAGAGCTATACATGCGGTGAAATATCTATGTTTAGTAAAACTAGAAATACAAAGTCATAATAAACAAGTAATATATATTAACATTATATTCATTGGAAATATTTTTCTCAATAGTACCTTACTACATAGATAGGTTTCTAAAATGGATTCATTTGATCTG
This sequence comes from Chamaecyparis obtusa, assembly GCA_027943335.1. Taxonomy (NCBI): domain Eukaryota; kingdom Viridiplantae; phylum Streptophyta; class Pinopsida; order Cupressales; family Cupressaceae; genus Chamaecyparis; species Chamaecyparis obtusa. The sequence goes on from BSBK01008930.1 coordinate 179,720, forward strand.
CTAAAAGATAAAGTCAAAGTGATTTTTTTTCATCATTTTAATAGATGCAAAGGAGACTCCATTGTACGTATGAATGAGGAGTATATATGTTATATAAATCTTTTTTTTATCTAAGATGATTTGAGCTAACTATTTGTAATTAATTCATTCAAATAGAACCTCTCAAGACTTAAATCATCATATTTAATTAAAAATATGTTATTTCGGTAAAAATCAACATGTTTAAAAAAGTGTAACCCACTATTGTGGGGTCACCGAGTGACAAAACCATAGTCTTTGAAATACAACCGCAATTACATTACACGTAACTGAATAATAGTGTCAAATCCATACTTAAATCTTTATTTAAATTACAGGTGGCTGGTACTTTGAAAGAAAACAATGCTTATAACCTAGCACCATATTAACTCATTTGTACCTTATGTCACCAGCCAACATCAATGGCACTATCTTCAACTACCAACAGTGCCCAGTGCATTGCATGTGCAAAAATCACAAGCTTCACTCTCGAACCTTTTTTGTAATGCATAATATAGACTGAAGATGACATTATGGATAGCAGCATGCATGGCGAACTCCTTGAGAAACACTTCCCATAGCTTAAAGAAATTCCATTTGAAAACTACAAAGCTAACCTGTCTAAAGTTGTCTACTTGATGTGAACATTTGAGATTCAAGGCACCTTTATAATTGTGATGAACAACATCATTTCTATTGCTACAAAATCCAACAACGTAAGACCAAAATATCTCCTCATTTCTATTTCTTACAATTTAAAAAAGGCTATGATTTTCGAACATTATTTACCAACTTTTCCCTCTTAACGAACTTGTTTTTGGTAAAATGCAGGTACATTAGACATCTCAAGATTCTTTGCAAGTTATTGTTCTCTGTATATTCCTATTTTTTTGACAAAGGAAAACACAATGCAAAGAAAATAGATTTGGTTTTGGACTTCTAGAGTTAAACTTTTTCAAACCAGAAAGTGATACTACGTTAAACACATTCAATTGTATTGTTCGTTATTTTATTGTTTTTTTGCAACCAACACTTTAAACTGGTAACATGCACACGATTATGCCATGATATATATAATATTTGTGTTGAAAAAAAGACCCGATTAAACTCTCCTATGAAATGTTTAAACACTACTTCAAACGATCATTTTATTGTCACTATTATTCCAATATTGAGATCTCTCTTCCCAACTCAATCTCATTGGTGTCTTACGCAAGGAATGGTTTTTTTTTCTTTTCTGCGTGATGTTAATTTTATCACAGTGGTAGATGAGGCTAAGCATTATATAAAATTTCTCTCTAGACCTTTGAGCCTCTTCATTGAATGATTTTTCCTTTTGCAAGATGTAAGTTGTAACTATAGGTTCACATTTTGAGGATCTAAACAGGACGAAGAAAATGCCATCAGCCTGTTCTTGCTTGGTATCATCTTCAATGGTGGCCATAATTATAAATTTGGTAGATGCAAATATCGTAACAGCTGTTGCCCCACTGATTTTCCTGTTTACAATGTATAATATATTTTTGATGTACAAAGTTGTAATTTCACTAAGTGCAGTCTTATCTTTACATTTTGTTTTTAGAGTTGCCTCACTGACAACACATAGGTGTTTCAAGGGTCTAAGACTTCTCAAATAATTAAATATAATAATATCCTAGACATACCAATGCTACCAGAAATCAATATTTCACTATGCTTATTTTGGGTGTAGGAGCCTTTGGTTTAAGACTGCAACCATGGCAGCCATGAGAACACATTTGCATGAGGGATTTTGACAGTTCACAGCCTGTTCCTGTTACAAAGCTCCTAATCTAGTACAGTCAAGGAGGACGTTGATGACGATTGGAGAAAACAACACTATAATTGTCGTTTTCTTTGCCTGAAAGTATCTACAACCATTTTCTTTAACTTGTGCATTTTGTGTATCTCAAAGGTCTGAAGCGTTAAAATGGGTCCAAGAGTGCTTCATTAATTCAACCTTTTTGAGAGCTTCCCTGCTAAATGAATTGTATACAGTGTCTCCTTCCATGTGATACAGCTGGGAGAATGATGGCAAAGACTGCGGGATTCAACATTAGACATCTATACCATGCTCCAAACCAGGCTTTCTCATCTTGTATGCTTTGATGGCAGTCCATATTTGTTCAAAAACCTTCATAACGCTACTTCTTCCTAAGATATTTTTCTACAAACAAAAACACAAGAAAACATCATAGGTTGGTTGCTGAGATGGACTAAGAAAACATGTTGATTGGTCTATATTGGAACCTTAGAAACTATTGACATATGTCTATGTCCCTTCGATGGCATGTGATGGTTTGTCTACCAGAATCTATAATGAATCGTTGAAGTGTATATCAATGATTCAGGATTCGTGATGAGTAGAGATTGGTTAGATTGGGAGGTTGTTTGTGACGAAGATTTGGTTAATCAAAAGAATATTGAGCTTGCTCTGTTGTAAGTCTAGTCTGAGTGAAATACTATGCAACCATAAACATCATATAATTTTGTTCTATATTTAATTATGATTATTGTAATACAAGAAGTGACCTGACTTTGCTGTGTGGGTTTTTTTTAACAGAAAGGGTTTTCCCACATAAAATCTATGTGTATGTTTCATCTATATTTTGGTTTTCATTAAAGTGCACATATTAATGTTCTACAATTAAAAATGAAAGGACCCTACTGCTTATTTCCTATGCAAAATTGGCATTAGGAAGGCGTTTCTGCATCGTAGATTTCCTTACAATTATTTCCCTATGCCTGTTCATCCTTTACTATCATGGCAATATCTTTTTCAATACCTTGATTCATTCAACAAATTGGCGACTCGCTAAGATAATTCATCAATCTCGCCAAGTCCCGAGGAAGCAAAGTCTCTGTCTTCCCTTTGGTGGACATGGTAGAACCTACTCAAACATATGAAACTCGGGTACTCATTGGGAAAAAATTTACATCCCAACGAGTTACAGAGTAGTCCTTTGTGTCGATGGAGATAAACAATGGCCCACCATATTTTTTTAATGTAAATAATTTAAAAATTTGATGTCATTAATATGTATTTTTAATTTCATGGCCCTCTAACACAACCATTATCTATGCAACACCCAAACTAACCCATTTATTATAATTATTAATTAATTAAAAATATATTAATTTATTATATTTTATTTTTTATTAAATAATTTTAGTTTTAAATTAAATGTGTCAGTTTGGATGCTGCATAGACATTGCCTCTAACACGTGCCTTGCATTTAATATGAGGACAAATGGGACCCACTACATAATAAAAATCATTTTCAAAATGATTTGAAAAAGGTTTTACCTTTGCATTTGAAAATATTTAATAATGTTTCAAGACATTATTAAATAACAATTAAAATAATGAATGCATTGAACCCTCTCCCATTGCCTGTAAATGAAGGATCCCATTAGATGCCTTTAAATTGTCATTCATTATTTTTGTTGTAGAGCCTCATATTTAATATTATTAAAACATAGAAGATTTTAAATAATATAAGAGTCAAATTGAAACTCTAAATGAGTATACAATACTCTTAAGGCGAGATGGGTACCTTGTGGGCCCAGCTAATTTCTTTTCAAGTGACTCTAGGATACATGGAAAGGGACTCTAGGATAGAGGTAAGCCACAAAAGAGTGGAAATGGACTCTAGGATACATGTAGGATAAGTTTCATCACATAGCCCTTCCCATTGGATTATCCTATAGTGATCCATCTAGACCCTGGCCCACAAGTAGGACATGTGGAATTGAACAATCCTTTCATAAAAGACAAGCAAGTTTGATCATGCTACTCTCCAGAGGCATATTCTCCCACTCACAACCTTAGTTTATACTACCACTAAAGGTATGGGTGAGACATTATAATTATCTTGATTAATGTATTCCCTTGGGTACATTTATTAGGTTATCACTTGATTAAAAAAATCTTCAATGAGTTATACTAGATTGACCACTTTAGGACCCCTACCCCCATTGAGATCCACTCAACCTACAAAGCATCTAGATTCCCCAACTCTTATGCTCAAAAAATATAATAGAAACATAACCGTATCATATAAACATGAATCACATAATCAAGGATCCATAACAACATATAAGATGATATGAAAGTGATAAGGGAACTTTCATAGAACCTTTCCACATAGGAAAGTTCTGAATCTAAAATAGAAGCACAACTAAATCAATCTTTACACCAAAATTAATTAAAACTTATGTGTCATTAAAACCATCATCTATCTGATCTTTAAACTCAAATGACTAATAAAATAAAATAGTAATAGGATTCCAAAGCCTTTGGTACACATTAGGACATCCTAAAGGTCAAAACCCTAGTCCAAGTGTCAAACTATGTAATTGGTTGAGAAAATGATGCAACTGACTGGGAAAAAAATGCATTTGAAAAATATTCAACATAATTAAAAGTCTTTCAATTTGATTACAAGTATTTTAACACAATTGCAAGTCTTTCATCGCAATTGCATGTTAAAACACAGCAACACATATGACTATTTTTGGGAAAATATGCAAAATTGAGGGTTAATTGAGCCTTAGAAAAAATCAGAGCAAGACCCAATTAAGATCTATCTGTTTCATTTCCAAAATGTCAATCAATTAAAACCCTAGACATGGGGAAGAGGAAACAATAATATATTACCAAAAATAGGCTAAAAGAAAAAACTATGAAAAATATATAGTGTGTTGAATCAAATCTGAATATTTACTTTCAAATTCTTCATGGATTGAAAAATACATATTCAAATCACCATTACAACAGTGTAATAAATATCAAAATCAATAGTACAAGAAAAATTTATGAGGGATTCAATCCCTACCTCGAGTCCTATAGATATCAAATTGAAAGAAGGGAAATGAATGATGAAGCAACATTCAATCTTTAATGACAATAGTCAATCCTCACACATCCACTAGAAATTAAAAATCCAAAAGACAAGGAATCCAATGTAGATATCTCCCTCCAAAACAATGAGGAAAAATCCCTCAATAACCTAGTTAAATTGTTAAAGGCATATTGTGTCCTTCAACATAGCACTATATGAAATATTATTTCAAGTTGGGTATTCCATTCTCACAAGATTATAAGGTGATGCAATTAGTTAAGTATATATTCAAATTCAACATTCCATTTTCACAAACTTAAAAGATATGAATATCAATCAGCACTTATTTATAGAAATGTTGTTACAAAAATTCATACATAATAAAAAATGAAAGCAATAATACATAGTACAATCTTATTTGTATAGCCTACCCTAGACCCCTTATATATTTCATTCACTCATGATATTAAGGTGGAAGCAAAATTTTAGGCAAATAAAAAGGAGGAATTTTTTTGGGTGAAGAAACATGTCGCAGTTGCTACTTATTTCTAGCCCCCCCCTTTTCTATGCTTATTTCCAATTTATAAACAATAGCTGCTCAACTAAAGTAGCAAAAAAATTATAATTTATCATTTTCCTAAAATTAAAAATTTGCATGGAATCACTTCAACTGCTTAAATTTTAGCAAAAATTGTACTTAAGCAACCACATGAAAACATAAGATTATAGATTTAATAGAGGCTGCTTGTAGACCATACCAAATAAATATACATCCATTTTAATTAATGGATTGCAAATACATCTCACTCAGCACTAGTATCATTTCATCTTGAATGCCGAGCCATTCAAAGCCGTAGAACAGATATGCATTAAAATAGTTTGAATGCTTATCTTCTTTTACAAGGATCGAAAACCACAACAAGTGCTAACAATACTTTGTATCATGTCGTCGAGGTCACGCATGGACAAGCCTTTCTCGGTTTCATCTCCACTGTCTCTTACTGCTTTTCTGGCAGCATCTGTCATGCCCACTGCTCTTTCTCTCATCCGCCCGCCTTTCTCTTCACACATCACCATCTTCACCGTCCTCTCCACCTTCTCCTTCCCCAGTTCTCCCTCACTTCCTCTGCACATCTCCACGCAAACGCCGACCTCCTCCTCTAGAAGCTTCGAATTGAAATACTGTTCTCCCGCGATGGGCCATCCGATCATGGGAACGCCCTGGCTCAGGCTCTCCATCGTCGAATTCCATCCGCAGTGGCTCACAAATCCCCCGGTCGAAGGATGGGATAAAATCACATGCTGAGGAGCCCACTTTTTAATAATCAGTCCCTGATTTCTGGTCGTGATTCGTTCTTCAAACCCATCCGGAAGAAAATCTGAGGAAACCAACGCAGTCAATGCTACGCCTAGCGGCGGTCTCACTACCCATATGAAAGGTTGCCCACTTGATTCCAAACCCAGTGCTAACTCTCTCATATTCGACGCAGAGATCGTGCTTTGCGAGCCGAAGGAAATGTAGATCACACTGGAAGGATTCTGAGAATCAAGCCATCGCAAACATAAAATGGCATTGCTGTCTGCTTCCTTACCTAGCAATAATTGATCGCTGACAGCATGAGATCGAGTGGAGGACAGAAGTTCTGGAGGAATCACAGGACCAACAGCTCAGACTGATCTTCCGGTGGATTTTCTGAGGTGTTCCAAATGGTCGTGCTCAAGCTGTTCGAAAGAATTGCAGACAAATCCCCAGCTGCGCATATTGCGAGAATGAAATAAGCTCCACCCATCGCTTCCTGTTGACATTTTTATGGCAGCTGAAATTTGAGATCTATGCAGCGAAACGTGAGGCAAATCTGGGAGAGTAAACTCTTCCGAGTCGGTCTTTGTATGGGGTAAATGAGTCCACACAGAGTAAAAGACCAAGATGCCATAAGCGCCGAAGGTAAAGAAGCAGATTCTGGGTATTCCAAATAAGTTGGTCACGTCGAGGGTCCAGCCGAGGAACATGTCGCTGATGATGCAGAGCGGAGTACATCCATCTTCTGCACAGATCCTGCGTATCAGATTCTCGAAATGGGGCTGTAATTTTTCCGAGGCTTCCATAAGAGTAAGGAAGTGTGATATAGATAATGAGTCAATGTTCTCTGAACGAGGTGGTAAGCCATGATCGGCACTGGAGAAAGGGAGCTCCGCTAAGCGTAAGTCAAGGGAGGAGTCATTTTGGCGGGCAGATTGAATGGTGGGTGTTAAGGCCTGAACGTTGAGAGGAGTGCTGACGATGGTGATGGTGAATCCGGTTCGAGCGGCGAGGAGTTTGGAGAGGTGAAGGAAGGGAATGATGTGGCCCTGCGCCATGAACGGAAACATCACCACATGACGCTTCTGCATGTGCTCGCCGGACGGATTTCTACAAGCAGAGGACGCCATTGTAGATAGGATTTATGGTCTAAGCAGCTGAAAAGGGGTCTGCTTATAACAATTGAAAGACAATGTAGGCGTGTATAGTGTTATTGTGGTCCAGTTTCCTTGAGGACAAATATTTAATGGTATTGAAAGGATAGATTTTTGGAATTTCACAATCTTGTGAATCGCAATTAGATTAATTTATTCAGTCCTCTCTCAGTGATGTACCCAATGACACAAGGATATTTTTTCTCAAAAGGAGTATAAAAGTACAATCCGGCAGCTTTAAAAGAGTGTACATGGGCGCATCTACTTTTCACATTTTTGTCGATTAACTGTTCAGTTTCGGTCGCCTCCTAATGGAAAGTTTTATTAAATAAATAAAAAGCGCAATCTTTGCTAAGTTTGTTCCGTATCTTTACTTCTCTACTCTATTTTTAAAGATTATTTACATTTAACTTCTTTAATATATTTGTATCAAAGTTTTAGTTTTTGTTAGAGTTAAATTAAGGATTAAAATAAATTATGAGGTACTTCGAATAATCTTAAAAATTAAATTTTGATTTTGTTTATCTTAATAATATTTTTTAAAAATATTAGAATATATTAATTAATAATTTAAAGAGAATATAAAAAGTTTCCTTGATAGTCATGATTATCATAGGAAAAATAAAGAATATTCAAAGGGGGTCTCCAATAACTCTATTACCTTCATGAACACATTACCACAATGACAATAAAAAATGCAAGTACAATGATAGAACAATATCATTTTGAAGATGTAAGAGTTTAATAGCTCTTTCAAAAGAAGGAAAATCCTAATTAAAGTAATTCAATCCGCTGGTAACATCTAAACCCAATAATGCCAACAACCTCATTTAACTTTTCATAGATATGAATGAATAAGATGTAATAGAATTATGAGATAACTCATGAATTTGATTAACTAGAGAAGCAAAATGCCAATAAGAACTCTCAAAACTATTATTACTCAAAAGAGAAGCTAGAATCATAGACTACATCTAAAAAACAAGGTTCTTTTAACCCAATTCAAATAGTTTAAGCAAAACACAAGCTTCTATTAGATTAGTTGGACCAAATCTTGTAGCAATAGCAAAAAGAACTAAATTGGACAAAATCCATCATGGCTAACACCACCAATCCCAATTGGACTTTTATTATCCCTTTAGTTATTTATAAATGTAAAGTTGAAGTAATAGTCTACATAATTTATTTTCTAAGTGAAAATGGCTAATTGTGGTTGTTCATAAAAATGGTGCACTTTAACCTATTAATAGATGAACAATGGCTTTTAATGACTTGTAATATAAATTCATAATGAATGAGATCTAACATTCCATACACTCCATTGTGAAATTATAATAAATTTAGTTGAAAACCACATGGTCCATTTAATTATATAATTGACAATAAGGTCAATGAAAATCATACAAGCGAAAAAAATGAGCCATCAAGATAGAAAATTTAAACTATGACACCAATAAGAATATTTAATATTTAATTATTATCAAAAAATAAGCAACTAGGAACATTTTTGTTGTGGATTTCTCCATTAAAATTTATTTGATGTATAAGTCCATACCTTCTATTGCTTGGAACCATCTTGAAGCTATCAATAACTTTTCGCATTGCATGCTATTACAATATTATCTCTTTGTAAGAAAAAAACTTTCGACACCAATGAAAAAATCAATTCCAATCAATAAAGAAAACCCACATGCATTTGACATTAAGCATAATCAAATCCAAAAACCAATAGAACAATGAAATCTTGATATATTTTCTTGAAACACAGAGGAACTATTTACCATGCCAATCATAAACTTCATCTAATAGTTCACACAAGATAATATCACTACTAAGATCATCTATCTCCATGTTATATGAGTTCAATGATCATCACTATTAACAAAAGATTGATAATCACAACAAAACTATTACAATCATCATTAAACAACCTTCTTGTCAAACCTATAGTTGATGTGAACCATGAAAAATGAAATATAAGAGAATAGACCCACACCAATATTATATGGCTATGGGCCAACTCATAAAAATATGGAGAATTTGACAAGTACTAAAACCCAAAATAGGTGTGTAGCATGCGAAAATGGAAACATGACCAATAGTACATATACAAAGACAATGATATAGGAGTCCCCCAAATATGGATATCAATTTTCCATTAAAATAAACTCCATAGATTCTCTATATTAATGTTAACCTCAACTCTTGGCCATATAGTAAATCATTTAGACAAGGAAAAATATACACTAATTCTCTTAGGAATGACCAATTTATCTTACTCAAATAAGCATATATGGCATCATGATTGATCATTGGTTTACCTTCTCAACACTTAGTTACAAACCATCTTTATTGTTCTTTAGTGCACATTAGGTCATAAGGTTGTGTACAAGAAATAATGACTTCAAATACGATGTTCAATAATCAACATGAATTGTTACCATTATCATAGAGATAAGGAGGAATATATAGTCAAACCTCAAAAAGTAGTCAAATAATCTATTAATTCATACTTATTAGGTTGATTTCTCGTTGATGGGTTGTATATTTATAATACTAGATTGTAAAGATATATAATTAAGATGTATGTAAATATGTCAGAAGATGACATAAAAAATAAATCATGATGTAGTATACTAGACCCCAAGAGAAAGATATGATAAAATGATTATATTTAATATAAAAATTTATTAAAAAATAAATAAATATTAGATTTAAAATACTAAATAGAAACAACATAGAAAGATATATACATGCAAGGTAAATAAAGAATAGAAAAATGTAAATGAAAAATAATCTCTCCTTAAGCTTAGTCTATTCTATTCTAACAAGAGCCATACATATGGCTATAATTATGAGATGTAACAATTAATGATATTGATTAAATAGAAAATCTGATTCTTTGTAAATATCACACATCAAAAGGTCATGAATATCATGATATTTTCTTTATAATTAAATTATAACTTTTTTTGTGTATAGATAAGTCTTAAGATTTGGACAAAGTCTATAATCACAATTGATTGATTAGTTTGTAAAATTGTTTCCCTTTACCATTTTATCTATCTTAGCTTTTTATATTTCTTGATATATAAGAATGTAATGTGTTTATCTATATATCTTTATAGGAGTATGATTATGTCACAAGGGGGCATATTCTCCTATGATGACCTATACAAACATCTATAGAAGATTATAAATAACAATCTTCAAATATGCATGTGTTCATAAGAATATTTGTACATAGCTAGATTACTTTTAGTTCATCAATTGAAAGTATGTAATGAGAGTGACGTGTAAACCTATCTTTATAACAAATGATTTTACTTCTTTTTAAAATAAAACTGTATAAATAAATTTCATAAATGTCAGTTTAGTTATCCCTTAGAGGGAAACATTTATTAAGAATTAGCTAAGTTTGACCTTAATTTTGAACTTTAAGAGGGTCATTTTTTGTGTTTAAAGGTTAACATGTGATAGAAAACTTTAACTATAACAAAGGCAAAAAAAAGTGTAAATCATGGTAGAAATTTTGTGCTTAGAAAAATTTCCATAGATACATTTAATTAAGATATGGATATGAAAAATTCAAAGGAATGCGTTAAAAAAGTAACAAAATGGAAGATAAGTGTACATGAATATATGTAGGGGTAAATAATGGCATAAAATAAATGACCTAGCCTAACACAAATTTATGTTATTTTTCAATATCTAAATATTAAACAACTCTCTTTAAAATTAAGAAGAAAAAATAACATCTATAAAGAATTCTACCATTATAAAATGTATAGACAAAATAATTTAATAATAACAAAATAATAGTAATTGAACATAAAAATTTAAAAATAACAAATCTTCTAAAATTCTAAACTAATTTTATATTTTTTAGACTAATATAATTATTCAATTAAGTCATGATTTAAATTAAAAAATATATTAAATTTACACATCATAAAAGATATATGTCTTAAATAAATAAATGTATAAAGACATAATCTAATTTAAAACATTTAATAATTTTTATTTATTTATACTGAAATCTCATTCAAATACAATAATATTGTCGGTAACATTAAAATAGCAAAAATTAGCTTTATTCAATTGAAATGCCATTAAGTTTGATTGCTTCTTGTTTCTTTTCTCATCAAAGCTGCAGATAATTATTGTTGACCATCCACTCAAAACTCCAATGGCCATTGACATTCTTATGTGTCCAGTAAGCCCATCCAAATGACGCCTTTCCATAAACTTGCAACTGTGCTTGTCCAAATCTTTGATATTCCGACTGTGATGCACCTTGTACTTCCCATTCTGATGTCCATTCCCCTATTAATTAAAAAAAAATGCCACATCGTCAGTCATATTACATGCCAAAATCTTCTAGTACTTTACCAATCTTATATTCTAAAAATATTCAATGAGATCTTACCGACGTAGATGAGAGGACCATTGGCATTCACTAGACTGCTCAAAGTTGAATTTCTATCTCCATAAACGTAGTCTATGTTTTGTTGAACTGTCATGCCTTTGAACTTCTGGTCATCAAACAAATTGTAGTAATGCACATCGACTACAGTGCGTGTTAAACCATTGTTCATCTCAAACAATTCTTTCGGATCAGCAGGACCAATTCGATTGCACATAACGACATAGGCTGTGGAAGAATACTTTCTAATAATGTTATATCCATTTCTATAATATGTCCGCAATTTATCCAGTGCTATATCAGGTGCACGAGGCTCATTTAACAACTCAATTCCCAAAAGAGCACTGTGATTGGCATACCTGAAACCACACAGTATATACAGATAGTGAATAGAAAAATGGTTGAAGTTATATTTGATTAATGTATAGCCTTATTCAATTGTTTCAGCACAAAAGATAAGGAAGATTAGTAAAAGGAATATGGTAATGATAACAGACATTGAAATAAAGTTCTATGTTTTTAAGCATGGAGAGTGTACCTGGAAGCAAGGAACTCAATTACTGAGAGGCTTTTATTCATGTTGTCTTGTGAATCCCATTCAATATACCCATCTCTTGAGCCACTGTGTTCGTCTCCGTTTTGGGAACCCGGAGTAGCATGGAGAGTTACTATAATTTTGATGTTATGGTTCCTGAAACAAAATTTATACTCAATCACAATCCAAAACCCACAAAATTTTAAAAATAAAAAATCTTGCATAGTTTTACGAGAGCAATATGGCTATTAACATTAGATATGTTTTAAGTGATTCAAGTTTACATTCCCAGATGATATATCATTATTGATGGGTGTTGTAAATTATAGTGCTAGAAATGGTTTTGGCATGTAAGGTGCAGAAACCCAGAGAAAACTTTATTACTACATATTCCTTCCTTGATATTTAGTTCTGCATATTTATAAAGGGTAAATAGTGTACTTGGCCCAGGAGAATGCATTGTCAAGAGCTTTAAGAGATCCTCCAACGAATGGAGCTGGCGGATTCGGGTCACTTGCAATCCACCATCCCACTGGGATTCTGACGCAATTTATTCCTTTTTGGGAAAGAAAAGCAAAATCATTCTCCTGGATGTAGGAATTGTGATGATCCTGATCAAACAAACGAGATACACAAAATCAACTAAACATACCAAACGAGATACATAAAATGAGCTAAACTTTTAAAACTCAAATAGACATATGGCCATGAAAAAGTAAAGGGTGTTAAGAGAGTACATTGAGGACTTGTGGTGCCTTGTTAGGTCCAAGGCCATTTGTGAGCTGATATTCACCTTGCAATCCTTTGACAATTGTCATCTCAAATGTTGCAGCGTTATTCCCCCACCCTGGCTCACCTTGGAAGTCTGCAGTTAACTGATCTTGGGACTTCGCCTGCACACAATCTGAAATAATTCACATATCTTCTATTTAACGAATAAACAAGCTCTAGTCATTAAGGATTTTAGATTTTTATAGGAAAACATAACATTGTATCATATATATGTATTGTTCAAAGAAGATGATAGACGTATATATGTATATGGTTTATGGGTAAAAGCACATTATACATAAATTTATTTCCCCACCCTATGATGAATCATTGGGTACGATCGGAAATGTTAATTAAAAATATAAGCACAATTTAAATTTGTTGTTACCTTATATTGTTGTGAAGTAACATACTCTGATATACAATTAACACAAATTTTAAGCATCAATACAAATCACATTTAAGGTGGGTAGTGAATACCTGGATGTACATTCCATTTAGAGCTTTGACATGTACTCTGTTTGGGTTAGAAGGATTCCTTATGATTTGGAATGTTTCCCAGGTGCTGGGTGTTGTTGTAACTGCATTCACAATTCCCCCTCCTCCATTTTGGGCTACAATGAATTGCTTATTGAACACTCTAAGCTGATAGCTTCCGTCTTTTACACGCCATAGCTGTCAACATTAATACACAAACAGAATCATCAAATTTCATCGATCTATGGTGTCTGTAGTTGAAAGCTTAAATTTCATATGCTGATAAAAAAGTTACAAGGTAAAATTTAGAATTGAAGATGACATACCCTGAAAGTCTCCCACCCAGAAGCACTATTTCTGTTTACAGCAATTTTTTCACCACCTCCACCTTCTGCCGTAAGATATGTACCCAATGTGACAGATTTCAGTTGAATTTGAGTTCCATCCTGCAAAATGCATGCACTGCAAGTAAGCAAAAAATAACTGAATAAAAAACCAAAAAGACAAAATATGGATATTATTGTACCATGAGATCCTTGTCTGGAATGCCATCAAATAAAGATGGTTTGATCCATCCTTCAACAACGAGCCAGCCTCCCAAGTTTACAGACTTGTATGTCACCATCTCTAACTATGAGCAATAAATGCGTTTAAGTTTCCACATTAAATGATAGTATAGGCGGGCCTTTTATAGATGGATTACACTTGTATGTTTGCATCCAATTGTATTACTTTTCTCCTTCTTAGCCGCCCCAACAAAGTCAAGTAAAAAACGTGTATACACTTCATCCTTATCAAAAATTTAGGCAAAATATACATAATTGACAGTGGCCAACTTCAAAAAAACTTTGTAAAAGTAAATATGTCCGCCTTTTTCAATCGAATGGATAAGTTTTGCGCCGGCCCTCAGTTTTTCCACATAGATAATGCGAGCGTTGTTGAACTAATCAACAGAGCTTTCAGACTTGGTCTATTTTGACTTCTCGTTTGTGCGCGGCATACTCAATTAGTTTTCTTAACATAAAAGAGAAGTATGGCTATTCAAAGAAGAGGCGGAATCGGTCGTTTATGACAGCCTGTTTAAATATACAATCCACTAGATCTCATCGAACATAGATTTGGATATACGGATCATCTTCAATGTAAAATTCTTCTGTCCTTATCGATGCTGATTTAGAGTTGTTAGGGGTAATGTTTTAATATGATCACATAATTGCCTACGTAACAGTTGTTTTTGATTTGTTTCTTCATTCTTATCTAGATATTTTTATGAGACATTTTTATATGTTTAAATATACAATCCACTACATCTCATCGAGCATAGATTTGGATATATGGGTATTTTCAATTTAAAATTCTTCTGTCCTTATCATTGCTGGTTTTGAGTTGTTGGGAGGTGATCGTATAATTATCTATGTAACAATTGTTTTTGGTTTAATTTTTTATTTATATCTATATTTTTTTAATGATATTTTTGTATATTCAATTTTAATTATTGTTTTATTTATTTTTGAAGTTTTTGTCGTCACACCAAAAGCACCTACTAGTGGTGGAGACCTGGATTTTGTTGTGGATATAGTCACTACGCCAACACCCCCCACCTACACAATAGAGTCGAATACAATCATGTACTATGTGGGATTTGCACCCACTACGTACCACATCGATAAGCCGAACTTACGTGGAAGAAGGGTCTAGGGCTTGAGGGAGTTGAACCTATGACCTACGCTCTGACACCGCGTAGATTTTTTTGTCACACCAAAAGCACGTACTGGTGGTGGAGAGGGATCTCATCGTGGATATAGTCGCTAACCAACAATTTTTATTTGAATATTTATGTTGCTCAACAATCTATATTTTCATACATTTGGTTTCTTTTTCTATATGAATATTTGTTATTATCATATGTCATTTCTAAAGTTCACATAAATTATTCATATATCTACTTTGTACATTCTGGTCATTTTACTGGTTCTTGAGAACTAATTTGATATATGTTTGTACAACAAATAACTATTTCTTATTCTTTAAAGACATTCATATAAACATTAATTGAACATAATCGTTGAATCATTTTATTATCAAGTTTTCATTAAGAAATCATTCACAATCAAGAAGCATTTATAGGATCTTCAAATGAAGGATTATAATTTTATAATAATGTATTAGAATTAGTACACAGATCACTTGTCCTAACTAGAAATGTTAGCCCAAGCTAGACCATTAAAGGTATACTTGAAGAACGCAAATTTATGTTTAGCTGGTTTGAAGAGATTAAAATTTCTCATGTTTTTCATGAGACAAATTTTGTGGGGGATAGGCTTGCTAATGTTGGCATCATGTCTCAACAAACTTTAAATTGGAATATTAATGATCATATCCCAATGGATATCCAAATGCTCATTTCTAATGATATTGGGGAGTGATAATTCATGCCCATCCTTGGATATGATGCCCTTATACATGTGACCCAGTGTCTTTGACAAGGCTTCATTTATAATTGACCGATATAGAATTCTAGAAGTCATTCTCCTACTTATTTGCTTAGATTGCTCTATTTTCTAGAGCGTGGAAACTGCCCATTCTAGCGAAATGGGGGGACTATAATAGATTAGAGCCTATGGTGGATGAAAATTATCAAAAAATTGATACTAAGTGGAGTGAACTTTCAACGGGAGGCCTAAATTGCTATATGGAAAGATCACATGGTGCAGATGCCGAGGTCACTGTCACTTTCATGGATGGATGGAGGGATGGCACATTGAAAGTATATAAGTTGGAGCTAGAGATTAGTGAGGAGCTAGAGGCATGATGTTTTATAGAGAGCAAAAATGTGCTAATGAGGCGATGAAGATTTTATTTGAACCAGGTGAAAGAGACAATGTGAGGAAGAATTCAGATGGGGGTTTTGATAGAACATCTCTAAAGAAGACATAGTCAGAACTAGTAAAGATAATAATGTGGTACCTCACTTTTGATGGAAAATTTACTAGAACTTTCAGCTATCACTTTGTTATTCTTAATAATTTTAGGCATAACAAGTATAATCTTTCCTCTTCTATTTTCTTTCTTCATTGAGTCATACTTTGCATGTGCATGCTAAGAATCCCTCATCTCCTATTCTTCATGAGGGTTTAATCCATCTTATTATGGAGCATGTTAGGGCTCTACATATTGAGTGACACCCTCCCCCCAAATATAGTATAGAGTTTAGAAAGAATGTGAGGGTTCACTATGGGGGAAACTATGGGGGTACCTCCTCAGAGTAGGATAAGTTTGACTTGGATGATGATGGAAATCCCCTTGTTCATAAAAAAAATAGTTATTTCTGATGATGATGACTCACATTATGTACCGTTAGTTGACATTGTTCCTGATTCTATGGACCTCTACTAGGATGTGAAAGGGAAAGGGAAAATAAAGTCATTTATTTATGAGAAATCCAAAAATACTTGCAAATCCTCTATGCCCCTATTATCCAAGGATATGGTATGTGCAAGAAATTGAGTCCACTCCTAGGGGAACTTTTTGCATATAAAACACACTTTTGATGGAAGATGTTTTCTAGAGAATCATTTTACAAAATTAAAACCCATTATAGATATGATTGAATAGATTCAAAATATATAATTTTTTTTAATTATATTTTTTTTTCTACTTTTCAAATAATTTCCAATAAAAAGGGTCCATAAACATGAAATAATAGGTTTTCATTTTTTTAAATAACTTCAATTTATTCAAATTTTTTTAAAAAAAATTCTATGGCATCAAACTAAAAACAATTGTTTTTACTTTGAAAAAAAGTGAAATTGAAAAATGGTGCATGTTTAGGTCAACTTATTGTTGTCATACATGAGGGATTTTTGAAACATAAATTATGACCATTAAAAAATAGTAGAAAATAAAATATGTAAAAAAATTACAAAAAAATATGTTCATCAATCTTGAGTGTATTACAAATCATATCCCAAAATGATTCAAAATAATAATTTCATTTAGGTCAAATTATGGTTGTCATATAGGGGCATGGAAGGTCCTGAAATGTGACTTTCAAATAGTGGTCTTTGGAAACACCTTGTGAAAATCAAAATTTTCATCATCTAGGTATTAATTTATATTATACATTTCGAAACTAGACTTCGATTAATAAATTTTATATTACTAACTTCTTTTAAGATTCTACCTTTAAAATATTTAAATGTTTAGGTCAATTGGGATAGTTTTGAAAAATAGGGAAAATAGTTCCACTTTTTAGCCAAAAAGTGAACTCAACTTCTTGTTGACACCCGATAGGAGAAAGCCCTCTAGGCCTAAAAAGAATTCTCAATCTAGGTCAAACTCCGCCCTTGTTTCCCCCATTGTGCTATGAATGAGGATTTGGATGTGGGTATCCATGTGGATATCTCAGTTGAATTTAATAAATTCACCCCTGTTGAGAAGAGATCAATGGTGTTGGAGAAACCTAGTGTTAATAGAGAAGTCAAACTTTTGATGGATAGCCAAGGTTCTTTATTTTCTTGGATTTTGATTGAGATTAATGCTCTGAAAGAAAGACCATCTCCTTCAAGTCAAAGATTGGATAGCATAATAGCAAGTACTCAATCTTTAGCCAAATCTGTAAATGATTTGAATGAAGACCATGAACTCTAGATCAAAAAGCTCAAGGATTCTATCTTGGGTATGCAGGACAAGTTAAGAGTCATTATTGCAGTCAATAAGACTACAATGGATAACACTATATAAGGATTGAAGAATTTAAATGAAAATGTCAACGCTCTTCATGTCATGTCTAGTGGTCAATCTACCTCTCCCTCTGCCAATGTGAAATTTGTTTAAAAATATCATTTCATGGATATAGGGAAAGCCAAAAAAATAACGATCAAGATGAACATGCAGAGTATGCTACTGAGAGGATTGACAAGGAGTGCATGCATGAGCATGCTACTAGACTAAGGAGTAAGGATGAGAGGAGTACCCCTATAGATAGTATAGTTAAGAAATTGAAAACTATTAAAATGTTGATATTGCTCTTAAGAATGAGAGTGTGGTAAAAATTCAATAGCCTTTGTTAGGGTGTTAGTCCCCAATTTTTGTTCTTTTTGTTGTTGTTTAGTTGTTGGTTCTTGTTTTCATACCTTTTTAACTAGTTTTTAAAGACTTGGGTTTTTAATCCTTGTAAAACTAGGTTTTCTTTATTAAAAAATACATAACGCACTTGTATTTTTCCCTGCTCTCTTCAATCATTTGGTGACTATAAAGTGGGTTTTCTCAAGTAGAATAATTGAACATTCTATCATATATAATCCTCAAACTAGATATGTACTATTAGAATAATCTAAATATCATCCTTAGGTGTGAAATCGACATATACTAATTTTTCAAGTTGGAGTAATATTTGTGGACAACATATACTTTAAGATTGTTAACTTTTTAGACTAATGTGAATCAAGTATACATGTGAAAAAGAAATAATTATAATCTACATTGTATTAGAAGGAAAAACACAATTGTTCTTTCTCATTTTTTTTCCTAGTGTAATATTTATTTCTCAATTACTAGTTAATATGTGATAATTAATTAGTTTATGATTATTCATACTAATGGTAATTTTGTCTCAGGGGTGGTCCACCCTTTGGGATCCCAGAAAAACTATTTTTCCAAGGCTTATGTAGCCTACATTAGTCTAAAATTGGCTGTCTGTAAGGGGCTTACCAAAGTTTTCCTAGAGAGTGACTCTCTTAATATAATAAATTATCTCAAAGGCAAACATACCCCTAGTTGAATGATTAATTATTTAATTTTTAATTGTATCCCAATGCTAAAAAATTTCATAGATCACAAGGCCACTCAAGTTATTCTAACCTAGTAATTATGTAGCAGATAGATTGGCGAATCTATGGGTTAACTAGTAATACATAGTAAGATGGGGAATTAATGACATAATCCCTATTTAGAAAAAAAAATACTTGTTTGAAATGATTTGGGGAATGCTAAATTGAATGGCTTTTAAAAAATGATGATCTTGAATGTGCAAATTGGCTTTTTGATTTGACCTTATTTTATGATGGTGTGTTCAACTTTCCTTGTTTTCATGACCTTGGTTTTCAGCATTTGGTGCCCTCCTTATCAAGTTATTGCATCTCTTGGAGGAATTATCTATATGGGAGGTGATAGAAATGGAAGTGATCCTATTGTCTACTAGAAATGGAATTGATCCTATTATTTACCAGAAATGGAAAGATAACCATACAGTATAGAGTGAGCTTTCTATAGGTAGTACTTATCATTGGTAACATGGAGAGCTTACATGCAACACACCCTAAAGTGACAAAAGCTTTTATCAAAGGATGGAGTGTGGGGTTTTGAAGGTGTATGGGTTGAGCTTAAAATCACTGAAGCTCCTACTTTTAAAGTCTCTAATAATCTATTTGAGGGGAGTAAATTCTACAAGGATATAAAGTGTGTAATGAGGCATTGGGGATTTTCTTCAAAACTAGTAAAAAGGATGTTGTTAAAGGAACTACAGATAGCATGAGATATCAAAGATCATCCATCAAATCTCCTTGGGTGGATATGGTCAAGGTTATCATGTGGTATGTAACCCTAAACAATAAGTTTTGTAGCCTTTTTAACTATCATTTCTTCATTCTCAACCATTTTAAGCATGATAACTATATTTTTTGTTCTTCTACCTACTTTATTCTCTTTTCATAGCTTTAAAAATCATGGTGAAAACCCATCTTCCCCAGTCTTACATGGAGGCCTTGTCCTTCTTATCATGGAACATGTCATGTCTTTATTTGTCCAAAAAAAGCTAGTCCAAAGATGGTCATGAATAAGTTTTTTCTTTCATTTGGGAAATCATAAGAACCTTGAGAGTAATATCGTGGCCCATAAATAATAGTGGTCTCTTATGACAATGACTCTGATTATACACACCTGGAGGGTTCCATGCCGAATTGTTTAGATCCTAGTAATGGTGATAGGGGTAATGGGAAATCTAGAATGTCTTCCTATTAGTTATTTAAAGCTAAGGGCAAAACCCTTACTAGGTCCCAATCGATGGAGGGAGGTGGAAAGTCCTCTAGAATTAAAAAATTAAAAAGGAATTTTGAAAAGGAAGTTGTCTCCACTGTTCATTCCCCTATTTCTCAACCTCTGACTATGGGTGATGTGTATAATAAATACATTCATGAGACATTACAATGATAAATCTACTTGAATTATGAAAAATAAAGCCAAATGATCAACTAATTCAAGAAAGTACTCTCAAAATCATCTAATCTCTCTCTATCTAAAGAAGATAAAGAAATGCTCTCAGCTTGGTATCCATTAGAGAAAGCTCTAGAATGATAAATTAAATGATCCATGATACAATTATCTCTAATCTATCTCAATTGTGATCAAAATCAAACTACAATTGTCCATTATGATCAAATTAATCAAATGATACAATTTTCTATGAAAAGTTAAATCAAATTCACTAGAGTAATGATGCACCAACATAAAAGATGATTTTCTCTAGAAATGCATTCTATTTATAGATTTTTCCAAGCTTAGGGGGTAGAGTATGATTAATCATGATTAAGTTTGAGTCACGTTAATGGTTTCAAATATTGGGACAAAGTAAAAATTTTGTTCTCAAAGGTTGGAACAAAGAGACAAAATAAATGGTCAAGATGCATCTCCAAGATGTGTGACGGAGAATTGATTTGGCTTTGATCCATGTGAGCTCATTTCTTCATTCACATTGGTTGATTTTGATTTTTTTCATATGTGGTTGGTGAGAAAAATAGGAAATAATAACTGATTTAGTTGATTTATATTAGCCATGTGTACCCTTGAATGGGTTGGATTTGATTTGATTTAACTATACAATTAATTGATTAAAATCAATTACATAATTATTGTCTTTTAATTTAATTAATCCAACAAATTTGATTTCAATTAATTCATGTTTTTATCCTTGATTGCTCATTTTGATTTTTTTTAACCAATTTTAGGTGTATACAAGTGATTTTGATATAGGGATTTAAATTGATATTCCTTTGGATATGGGTAAAGACACCCCTACTGAGAAGGGTTTGTCAGTTCAAGAAAAAATAACCAAACACAAAAAATGTCAAGGAAGCGATTAATAACCAAAATAATATATTTGTATGGATCATTGCAGAGATAAATGCTTTAAAAGATAAAATTACTCATTGTCCTCCTATCCAAGGTCTAGATAAGATTATGGCCAATATTCATGCACTACCAAAGCATATCAAAATATTAAAGGTGGATCATATTAAGAATTTTGACTCTATTACTACTATCTAGGATAAATTAAAGGTAGTTGTTGTTGTTAGTTGTATTGTCCTAAAAGGTTAGAACACAATATGGGATGCTTTATTAGGACCTATTAGATCCATTTTGGTGATTTTTAGATTTAAATGTTCGTTATGCTTGATCCTGGCAAGTTGATTCCTCTTTTCCTGTACCCTTTTACTCTCCTTAACCTCTAGTTCAAATTTTGGCCCATTTCTCATGGGACATGTCACCAATGGTGATATGTCCCTAGGTTTTGGGTCACAGATTCTTCCCAGATCCCCATATCGGGGTTCTATTTGGAGATTTTGTTTTTTGGTTAGTCTAGATAAATTTTGAATCCTAAAATTATGGAAAAAGTATAAAAATGTCCTATCTCTCCTTATTTTTCATATCAAAACTATCCTCAAGAATTTTGTGATCAAC
Source organism: Chamaecyparis obtusa (assembly GCA_027943335.1). Classification (NCBI taxonomy): domain Eukaryota; kingdom Viridiplantae; phylum Streptophyta; class Pinopsida; order Cupressales; family Cupressaceae; genus Chamaecyparis; species Chamaecyparis obtusa. Next base: position 201,999 of record BSBK01008930.1, read on the forward strand.
AATTAAGATTTTTAAGTATTCAAGAGAAATTGAGAATTTGGATTCAATATTTGAAGAGAAGCACCCAGGATCAAGATCTCCTAGTATCCAATTCTTTAGGATCATTCAATTCAAGTAATATAATCTCTAGTTGATGGAAGTTTCTCTCTCATGACTTCATAGTAGAGGAAATATCAATCATGAAAGAATATTCATCCTTCCATTCACCTTCTTTCTCCTTCTTTGTAAGTGACTATCAAGGATATCTACATCAAAAATCTATGAGTGGAATTCATATATATATGCATTTTTGAGGGAATAATTGACTCTACATCACATTCCAAGCTCAACTCTTTGGATCTAAAGTACATTCAACTATATTCATGGATATGAATGATTTCTACATCCATCCATGAGGGTTTATGCAAGGTGAATTTATTATTTTCCTTTCTATTCACTTTTTTTTATGAACTTTCATTTCATTTTCAAGGTTGATTCCTAAAGAGGTCTTTGAAAAAGTAAAACCCCTTTAGATAGCCTTTACATCAATTTTCTATGTGCGGGAACACGTTATAGAGTTGTTGGACATGGTTTGGGAAGATCAAGAATAGTCAAACAATCTGTGAAAATTCTAGACGAAAACACTAGGGACAAGTTTCCATTCTTGACACCTCTCAAGTACATGTTTCCATTTATATCATATACCTTGCATTTTGAGCTCAAATTTCACCCACGGGTCAGACCTTTCTTCTAGTTTTTGTTTCTATAAATTTACACTCATTATCTATTTGTTACAGTTAGTAAATTTCCTAATTAATTATGTACATTTCTACATTTACTCATTCTCATTTCATAAATCACATATTTTAGTGGAGGATCATTGTCCCACTTAGTGTTTGATTCTCTTCTTGAGCCTAGTGTTAGGCCATTTTTCTGTCATAGCAAAAATCCTTGAAAATGGCCTCTTTGCCTTGCAAATTTTGTTAATTGTCCCGCTTTGCCTGCAATCTCAGTTTTAACTTACAAAGATAATCCACAGTGTTTCATGATGTGCATCCTGCCTTGTGTTCTTCATGTTGTCACCTTGCTTCTGTCCAAATCGCATTTTCTAAATCACAAAACCCAGAAAGTTATTCGAGTTTCAATGTCTGCAGGAAATGTTTTTTAAAATCTACCACAGTGTCGAAAACCCACAGTGTTTTTAAAAAATCCATGATGTTTTCGGTCTATGTGAAAACCCTTGTTGTTTTCGACCTTTGCCTTCCAGCTTTTGTGCACTTGTCTTTTGGTGCTGAAATCTTTGTGTGTTTTTGACTTCAGTCTTAACTGCGCAAGTCCGACTGGATGGTGGGCCCAGGTCTTCAAAGGCTCTTCCTGATTGGCTGTCGCATGGCCGCATGTCAGAATTTTCTGACATGCGATCATGTGACCACTTGCCACCTGTCCGTGTGGGTCCCAGTTCTTCCCATTCCCCGGCGTGGTTAAAGTTCGAATAAAATCAATGGTCAGCGTAAGTTCACGTGGTAAAGTTGCACGGTGTTTATCCCTTGCGCTTTTGTGACAGCCATTGGATTTCATGTCAGCGGGGCCCGGTGTCAGAGTTTTAAGATCTACAATCGGCGTGTGATCGTATGAAATATTTTAACCCCATGCGATCATGCACCCACCATCCGATTAGATGCTGACGGATTTGTCTTGTGGGCCTAGTGTCAGAAGGGAGGTGGAGAGGTGGCAATCTTATTAGTTGTCGCATGATCGCATGTTAGAAATTTCTAACATGCAACCATGCGACCAGTTCACGTCTGTGGGGCCGTAGGCGGTGATGTGGCAGCCTGGGGTTGGCTGTTGCATGATCGCATAGCCCAATTTTTGGCTATGTGATCATGCGACCGGGTGCCACATGGTGTTGGGGCCTTATGGCAGATGGTGACGTGCTGAGTTCCGGTTGGTTGCCGGTGTATCGAGGTGGCAGGGGGTTTACAGGTGGGTCCTGTGGCAGGTGTGACTCGGTAGTTGCAGCGAATGGTGGTGTGACACGTGGCATCGGGCGGGCCCAAGTGGGGTCTAAGTTTTGGCGGAGTGGATAAAATGTGGCGGCCCAACAAATTTCCTTCTTGTCACTGGTTCACATAATGATTTGGTGATGGCATAAAGTATTGCGCAATCTGGCGAAAGTTCTTCGATGTCTAGTTCGCCAGATAAATTGGGGCCAGTGTTTTGGTAGTGCGGTGGTGGTTATGAAGAGGTAACGGTCTGCAGGTTGTCGCATGTTCGCATAGCCCATTTCTAGACTATGTGATCATGGGACTAACAGCTGGACATCGCGGTTGTGAAGTTGGACGGGTCCACGGTGCGGGTCTTGCCGGCGTGCCAGGTTTTGATTGGCCATTGACTGGTGGTGGGACCGAGGATTTTTTGGGAGGATTTGTGGTCAGCATTGCACTATTAAGAAGCCGCGGTCGCATGATGGCAAGGGTTAGTTTGGTACCTTGCGATCATGCGACCAAGCATATGATGAGGCCCATTTTCATGTGGTGGTGAAATTCATGACCGCGCGACTACGCATCTAAGGGCAAACTGTTAAGGGACATAAAGCCCACGAAATGCAAAGTGGTCGTTGCAGTTCAAAATTCAAATCTCTAAGATGTTTCTAGCGACCAGAAAGGACTGAAATTGATGACGAAAAAGGCCAGAGTTGGTAAAACTAATTTTCACCACCGCTCCAGTGTGATCCAGGGTTCCTGTGGTCAACCACATGATGGTTTTTTGCCTGGTGAAGGACTTTCTTGGCTCGAGGTGTATTTGCAGGTGGGTGAACTCCTAACCCTGGTTACCCGTAGCTTGTTGCATCCTACTGGTTTAGGATTCCAAGGTAACCAGTGGTATAAGTAGTTGAAATTTTGACTGTCTAAGGGTTCTAAATTTTTGTCAGTTCCAGTGGTTGTATCAACATTAGGGAAAAACCTCAGGTATCTTTTGCATATTATCTATGGTGTTTTCTGAATCAACTTGTAATGTAGGGATTTGAATCCACATACTTAATATAGTTTCTCATTCTTGGATCTCTCCTTTAGTTGCTCTTAATGAATTCTGAGTTTTCTGGCTCATTGCATTTGGTTGTGTTAGGCCATTTTTATGTCATGCAAAAAATCCTTTGAAATGGCCTCATCCTTGCAAATGATTTTTGGTTTGTATCCTGCCTCGTGCTCTTTATTGTTGTCACTAGGCTCTGGTCAAATTTGCACATGCTGAATCATTAAATCCAAAAAGTTATTCAAAGTTTAAAGCCTGCTGGAAATTTTTAAAATTCTGCCACAGTGTCGAAAACCCACAGTATTTTTGCAAATCCATGATGTTTTCGACCTGTGTGTTGTTTTCGACCTTGTGCTTCTTGTTTCGTTCGCTTGTCTTTCGGCATTGGAAAACTCTGAGTGTTTTCAGCTTCCCTGCTATCTTTCAGTCTGTCGAAATCTTTGTGTGTTTTCGGTCTCACTGAAAACCTGCATTGTTTTTGACCCTGCATTACTTCCTTTTTGTCGGCTTTCTTTGTTTATCTTTCTTAACCGCGCAAGTCCGACCGTGTGGTGGGTCTACCTTCTTCCTTATTGGCTATCACATGGATGCATGTCAGACTTTTCTGACATGTGATCATGCGACCACTTGCCACGTGGCCGTGTGAGTCCCGTGTCCTATGCAGCTGCCTGGCGGTCTTCTTTTCCAAGTGCGCAAGTGCGACGAGGTGGGCTCATTGTCAGAGGGGAGGTGAAGGTGCATGTTCCTATTGGTTGTCGCATGATCGCAGGTCAGAGTTTTTTGACATGCGACCATGTGACCGACTCTTTCCTTCCGTGTGGGTCCCGAATCTTGGTCATTGGTGGTTGCGGTGGTGGCCCGGGTGATGCAGAGAGGGTGGTCATGTGGCGGCTTCCTATTGGCTATCACATGATCACATTGCCTTTTCTCTCAGCTATGCAATCATGCAACAGGGTGCCATGTGTCCATGGCAATGCGGTGGCGGTTGTGGTTTTCCTGGCGGTTACGCTGGCAGTTGCATTGGCTAAGGTTGGTGGGTTGTCGCATGTCTGCATAGCCCATTTCTGGGCTATGCGATCATGCGACAGGGCACCACATGTCCTTATGGGCCTGTCTACGGCTGTTTGGTGGGCTCGGTGGAAGGTGCTGTCATGGCAGTTTTTGATTGGTCTGCACTGGCGAGATGTTAGATTTGGAACATGAGCCCGGGTTTGATTTTCTCGGCGGTTATGTAGAGGGAAAAGGGAAAGGGTTGTCGCATGTTTGCATAACCCATTTCTGGGCTATGTGATCAGGCGACAAACTGTTTGTTTGTCGCAGGGTTGTGATGGTGAAGTGGCTGGAGACAGTGTAGAGAGTTTATGACTAATTTTCGACTGCAGTTAAGAGCCCACGGTCGCATGATCGTAGGGGCTATCTTTCAGCCATGCGATCATGTGACCAGGCATAATTTGTTGGCTGGTTTCCTGTGGCGGTAGGATTTGACTACGCAGTTGCGCTGCTAGGGGCAAACAGTTGAAGAACATTGTTCCCACCAAATGCATGTAGCCGTTACAGTTTGAAGTTTGTTTTTCTGAGTGATAGGAGGTACCATTGTTTGCGAAATTGAATGCAGATTTGACCCTGTTTGGTGAGAGGCATTTGCAGTGTGGTCTAGGGTGCTTAGCGGTTGTGTTTTTGTACCTGGTGCTGTGTGGTTTTGAGCTCGAGAGGTGTTTACAGCTAGTGGATTTGACTGTTTGAGCTTGATGCTGTGGCTTGACCCCTGTCTTGTCTGGTGTTTATTTCTTGGTGGGGTTAGGTGATTTTGAATTTCAAATGATCATGCTTGCATTGTAACCCTAGTATAAAGGGATTTTAGTGATCATTTTGAGGGCATTGGGAGTTAGATTTTAAACTTTTTTGTTGTGAGTGTTCTGCCAGTCTGAATTGTAATGTCCTATCTTGATTTTTTGGCAATTTGAAATAAAGTTGTCAGGGTTCTTTTAGATGGATTGTACGCACTTAAGGATTCTTAAAACTTAATACAGATATATGATCCTTATCTCTCCTTTGTGTCATTGTAGATAGATTTTGAACTTTCTAGTTCACTGCATACTTGTTTGTGTATGTGTCTTCATTCTTCAGTTCTAATCAAGGATTAGATTAAATTATGCTTTAGATGAGACATAGGTCTATCTCTTGTCTATGTGAGGATTTCATATAAGTAGTAAAGGAGATTATAGATGTGTTTATGGCTTTGAATCTCAGATATAATTCTAGTGTGTGTATGTGATCTATTTAGGAAAACTTGCCTAATGGATGAGGCACTGGCCTAGATAAGTATTTCTTTGCTGACATGTCTTGATAGGTTGTTATGATTCAAAAAACATAAATTAAGAACCATTCTTTAAGTTTTTAGCATTTGGTTGTCTGTGGTTCTACCCCATAGCAATGGAGAGTTAATGAGTGTGTGGTTAACATTCAACACTTTCTTGCTATCCATTCATCTGTTATACAAGCCTAGTTCTTGGTGTATGAAGTGTATTTTATACTAGGTTAGGTGCACCCGCCTTGGTTTGGTAGAGCCAGAAGCAGAAGAGGGCATATTAAGTCCCTATAGTTGGTCCAGTTATCCTAAGACCTCTTAGCAATTTTAGAGTTAACCATTCCTAAAATCCATCTGAGGGTATACTGGCAGCCTGTTAGAGCATAAGCATCATTTTGGACACCAACAGGTTGCTTGTGTATATGTTTCATCTCTCAGCCTTGGTTTACAATCAGGTTAAAAGTCTCTGAGTGAACCATAGATTCATTAGGGTCAATCAGTAAGGATACTTGTAAGTAGTGTAAGAGGTGTTTAACTGTGTTTATGGCTTGGATTCTTAGATGAATCTAGTAGTTGTCCTTTTGTTCCATGTTCATTTTAGGTATGATTCCCAATGGATGAGGCACTGATCTTAAGCTAGTATCCTTGTGCTGATGCAAAGTGTTGCATGGTTGTCTGCATCCTGCAAGAAACCCAATTATATTTAATATTTCCAATCCCGCAATCCCTCGTAGTCTTGAGGCGACAAGGCCATTTTACCCTGCATAGTAGAGTCGATTCAATGAATACCTGGTTAGTATTTAGCAATCCTTTACTATGATCTGTTAAATAAATCCAGAAATATAAGGTGTGTAGTGAGTTTGAATCTTGTTTGGATTAGGTGCACCGGCCTTGGTTTTGCGGAGCCAGAAGTAGAAGAGGGCAGTTAAGTCCCTATAGTTGGTCCAATTACCCTAAGACCTCATTACATTTTGGAGCTAACCATTCCTAAAATCCATCTGAGGGTATATTGGAAACCTTATGACATAAGAGTTTTCAAACACCAACAAGATGGCGAATCTGCTGGGGAAATGAAATAAGTTTACTAATAAGAGTATCCCAAAGTCTTGCTATTTTCATTTTGGGGAAGAGTCTCATAAGTTTTCTAATCTGAAAATTACTTTTCAGATTTGCAAATGTGTTACCTGGATTTGCTAATTGGTTTATATGTGGCTTTGCTGTGGGAGTGCTCAGAGTCTATTGGTGTTTCAAGATAGATCAGTAAAATTTGTGTCCTTTGAAGAGAGGTGGTGACTCTATGCTAGAAAGAACCCGAGTTGTGTAGTTTTGTTAGGACTTCATTTAGCTGAGAAGAAGGTAGCAGCATTCAGCAGGGCAATCCAGGTATTCTCCATTTAGTGTATTGCATTTACATGGTCCTTATCAAATGGTTTTATCATTAAAGAAAGGACATATAAGCATGAAGTATGTAGGAAAGATTCAGTGACAAAAGAAGGGTCAATTCAAGTATAGATTTCCTATCATTGGTCTTGAAGATTTTTAAGTAGATGTGCAACAGTTGTAGCCAGTGATGGATGTTCACAGGGTTTCTTTTGTCAGAGGTTATGCACCATTTTGTTATGATGGCATACCCAGTTTTCCCAACAAAGTCCCTGATAAAATCAGAGTATCTACCAAAGTTCAATAGGAATTAGTGTCCATTAGCAAGAAAGCATGTGCAGGCTTTTTCTGATTTAATGTGCGATTTTGATGTCTGCCATGAGGATTTGTGGATGAGGTTGTTTGTGCAGACTCTTGAGGGAGATGAAAGAGAGTGGTTTTCATTTTTTCCTACGGCCTCTATTTCTTCATGGAATGAGTTGAGTTCTTGCTTCATTGATTATTTTGATAGCTGGGTAGATGTAAAATCAATGTTGGACAATTTGATGGGAATTCAGATTGAGGGAGGTGAGTTGATTCAAAGATTTAATAACAGATTCACTAGGACATTAATGGATATCCCTGAGGATTTTAGACCTCATGATCAAATTTTTTTGGTCATTTACTTGAGTGCATTTGACCAAAAAATAGGTTTCTTGCTGAGGGATAAACAACCACAAAGTCTACATCAGGCTTTTGAGGTTGCATTGGATATTGAGTGCAATCTAAAGTATGGAGTTATAAGAAGACATGCCTCTGCTAGTTTGCATTTTCAGAGTAGGGGGAATGATCAAGAGGAGGTTGAGAAACATCAGTGCTCTCATCCCTCTAATTATTGTATTAATCACAGTGTTGTATCTAAAGGTGAAATAAATTTTTCTACCAAGGGTCTGATTAATGAGAAGCTGGTGTCCTTGACATCCAGTGGTGGTGATGAACATTTTCAGATTATAGAGGATACACATTTCCCTTCGCAGGATTTTTCCAAGAATAGTGATGATGATTGTGAAAATTCTTTGCCACCAAGTGATGTTGATATAGATGCTGAGAGAGGTGTTGACTGTGGGAGCATGGATGAGGTTGAGAATGAATTACTTTATGACGATATGCCACAGGGTTTCTCTCATATTGCTGAGGTTTTTTCTTCACAGCCTTCTATGCCAGTGGGTGGTAATGATGCTGATTGTAAAGTCTTGGAGATTGAAGATTTGTGGGGAAATCCATTGAGTGGTACTTCTGATGATGATGAGATTGATTACAACACTGATTATTCATATGTTGACAGTAGTGATGGTGAGTCATGCTCTAGCTTTGATTCTGAATTCTCTTCTTCTTTTGAAGATGTGTATGATGATGGAAATAAAGTCATATATAGTGTGGTTGCCAATGAGTTATTTGATGAGGACACTAGTGAGGACCAATTGGCACTTTGTCCAAATTATTATGAGAAACAATTCCATGTTGTTTCTAACCCACTATTTGAGGAGTGTCCTCAGAGGATGGAATTTGTTGAGGATTACTCACCTTCTGCACTCAAATTTTCACATACAGTTGATCTGGAGTCTCCCTCAAAAATGAGGCCAATTGAAAGAAAGGTAATGCAGGATGAATGTTGCTCTGTTGATGAAGATGCATTACATTGGGACAATGTTTTCCTTCTACCACCAAGTAGTGAGAATAATGGTGATAATCTAGTTTATGATGTTGATCATGTGAATCATCCTTATGAGGATAAAGGTGTGACTTATCAAGAGAAATCAAACTTGATAAACCTGAGTAACCTGATATATGAGTATGTTTTAGTGGCCTTGGCTGAGGTAAGTGAAAGTGAGTATAGCTACTTTTCTTTTGATATGCAAGAATGCATTAAAGATGAGCTGGATGATTGTAGCCAGGAAGAGTAGGTATCAGTTTCTTGTCCTCTTTCATATGTTTCAATCCATGATGATTTTGATGATGCATGTTTTCCAAATAGTGAGTTTGTGGGGGAACATGTGAAAGAAGGCATTGGTGATGGTAAATCCAGAGTTGTTCTGCAGTCTGTGCTTAACAGTGATCTCTATCATCATGCATGTGGTAAAGGTTTCAGACTTTTATTTGATTTTGTGAGCAAAAACCAAGTTTTTGATAGAGGAAAAGGATGGCACTCCTTTTGCATCCAGATGTTGCTTATGTATTCTCTGTATATCCTGTTTAATGGTGTCAGGTTTTTGTGAGGAGCCAGCCTATAAAATTTTGGGATTAAAAGTGGGGTGAGGGCCTAATTGTTTTGTCTGGGGGTGGTTTGCTTCTCCCAGTGATTGTGAATTCTTGCCATGCCTGCAAGAGGCATGCATCCCCAACTAGAGCCACTGTTAGGCCATTTTTCTGTCATAGCAAAAATCTTTGAAAATGGCCTCTTTTCCTTGCAAATTTTGTTAAGTGTCCCGCTTTACCTGCAATCTCAATTTTAACTTACAAAGATAATCCACAGTGTTTCATGATGTGCGTCCTGCCCTGTGTTTTTCATGTTGTCACCTTGCTTCTATCCAAATCACATTTCTTGAATCACAAAACCCAGAAAGTTATTCGAGTTTCAAGGTCTGCAGGAAATGTTTTTTAAAATCTGCCATAGTGTCAAAAAGCCACAGTGTTTTTCAAAAATCCATGATGTTTTCGGTCTGTGTGAAAACCCTCATTGTTTTCGACCTTTGCCTTCCAGCTTTTGTACACTTGTCTTTTGGTGCCGAAATCTTTGTGTATTTTCGACTTCGGCCTTAACCGCACAAATCTGATTGGGTGGTGGGCCTGGGTCTTCAAAGGCTCTTCCTGATTGGCTGTCGCATGGCCGCATGTTAGACTTTTTTGACATGCAATCATGCGACCGTTTGCCACCTGTCCGTGTGGGTCCCAGTTATTCCCATTGCCCAGCGTGGTTAAAGTTCAGATAAAATCAATGGTCAGCATAAGTTCACATGGTAAAGTTGCACGGTGTTTATCTCTTGCGCTTTTGTGACAGTCGTTGGATTTCATGTCAGCGGGGCCCAGTGTCAGAGTTTTAAGATCTACGATTAGCGTGTGATCACATGGAATATTTTAACCCCATGTGATCATGCACACACCATTTGATTGGATGCTGACAGATTTGTCTTGTGGGCCTAGTGTCAGAAGGGAGGTGGAGAGGTGGTGATCTTATTGGTTGTCACATGATCACATGTTAGGAATTTTTGACATGCGACCATGTGACCAGTTCATGTTTGTGGGGCCATAGGCGGTGATGTGGCAGCCTAGGGTTGGCTGTTGCATGATTGCATAGCCTAATTTTTGGCTATGCGATCATGCGACTGGGTGCCATGTGGTGTTGGGGCCTGATGGCAGATGGTGACGTGTTGAGTTTCGGTTGGTTGCCGGTGTACCGAGGTGGCAGGGGGTTTGTAGGTGGGTCTTGTGGTAGGTGTGACTCGGTAGTTGTAATGAATGGTGGTGTGACATGTGGCATCAGGCGAGCCCAGGTGGGGTTTGAGTTTTGGCAGTGGATAAAATGTGGCGGCCTGATAAATTTCCTTCTTGTCGCTGGTTCACGTAATGATTTGGTGATGGCATAAAGTATTGCGCGATTTGGAAAAAGTTCTTCGGTCACCAGTTTGCTAGATAAAGTGGGCTGGTGTTTCGGTAGTGCGGTGGTGATTATGCGGAGGTAACAGTCTGCGGGTTATTACATGTTTGCATAGCCTATTTCTGTGCTATGTGATCATGTGACTAACCACCGGACGTCGTAGTTGTGGAGTTGGGTGGGTCGAAAGTGTGGGTCTTGCTGGCGTGCTCAATTTTGATTGGCTATTGACTGGTGGTGGGACCAAGAATTTCTCAGGAGGATTTGTGGTCAGCATTGCATTATTAAGAAGTTGTAGTCGCATGATCGTAAGGGTTAGTTTGGTACCTTGCGATCATGCAACCAAGCATATGATGAGGCCCATTTTCTTGTGGTGATGAAATTCAAGACTACGCGACTACACAACTAAGGGCAAACCGTTAAGGGACATAAAGCCCGTGAAATGCAAAGTGGTCGTTGCAGTTCAAAATTCAAATCTCTAAGACATTTCCTGTGACCAGAAAGGACTGAAATTGATGACAGAAAAGGCCAGAATTGGTAAAACTGATTTTCACCACCGCTCTAGTGTGATCCAGCGTTCCTGTGGTCGACTGCATGATGGTTTTGTGCTTGGTGAAGGAATTTCTTGGCTCGAGGTGTATTTGTAGGTGGGTGAACTCCTAACCCTAGTTACCCGTAGATTGTTGCATCCTACTGGTTTAGGATTCTAAGGTAACCAGTGGTATAAGTAGTTGGAATTTTGACTGTCTAAGGGTTCTGAATTTTTGTTAGTTCCAATGGTTGTATCAACATTAGGGAAAAACCTCAGGTATCTTTTGCATATTGTCTATGGTGTTTTCTGAATCAACTTGTAATGTAGGGATTTGAATCCACATACTTAATACAGTTTCTCATTCTTCGATCTCTCCTTTAGTTTCTTAATGAATTCTAAATTTTTTGGCTCATTGCATTTGGTTGCTTGTGTATATGTTTCATCTTTCAGCCTTGGTTTAGAATCAGGTTAAAAGTCTCTGAGTGAAGCATAGATTCATTAGGGTCAATCAATAAGGATACTTGTAAGTAGTGTAAGAGGTGTTTAACTATGTTTATGGCTTGGATTCTCAGATGAATCTAGTAGTTGTCCTTGTGTTCCATGTTCATTTCAGGTATGATGCCCAATGGATGAGGCACTGATCTTAAGCTAGTATCCCTGTGCTGATGCAAAGTGTTGCATGGTTGTCTACATCCTGCAGGAAACCCAATTATATTTAATATTTCCAATCATGCAATCCCTCATAGTCTTGAGGTCACAAGGCCATTTTACCTTGCATAGTAGAGTCGATTCAATGAATACTTGGTTAGTATTTAGCAATCCTTTACTATGATCTGTTAAATAAATCCAGAAATATAAGGTGTGTAGTGAGTTTGAATCTTGTTTGGATTAGGTGCACCCGCCTTAGTTTTGTAGAGCCAGAAGTAGAAGAGGGCACCCACCTTGGTTGTCCAATTACCCTAAGACCTGATTACATTTTGGAGCTAACCATTCCTAAAATTCATCTGAGGGTATATTGGTAGCCTTATGGCATAAGAGTTTTCGAACACCAACACCTAGTGGGGAATCTTCCTTACAAAATGTGTAATTACTAAAATGGAGAAGTGATTTTACCTATCTATGTTATTGCTTCCATTTTCATCTATGTGATTGCTTCCCTTTTCATCCCACCATGTCTTTTTTGAACCCAACTCCTAAATTTTTTATTTTGATTTGGTTTTTGGATCTACATTGTTTGCATTACATTAATCACATCTTTTCTACATTGTATGAATTTAGATCACTATTGTATGCATGTTTTACATTAGATGTGGTTTTCATTAAACAAATTACTATTTTTATTAGTTAAATTGCATATCTCTTTTAAATATTAAGGTTTAATTTAGATATATCTTTCTTTCATTATCTTGTGCATGAGTTTTATTACTTTAAGTCCTACTTATAGAATTTTGATTAGGATAAGCCATAGACTTATTGGTTCCTTTGCTCTCGAGCCTTCTATTTTTCCTAGGAATCTTGATAAGACCAACATGAAAACTAATGAGATTAACCCTATTATTGAGAACAACTCTTCTCACTCTTCTAATGATGATGATGAGGCAGTTTAAGAGTCCCTCCTATACAAGTTCAAAAACATTCTAATGACTTTGAAATATTTGAGAAATGGTTAGGACGATAAAACTCTAACCCTGAGGTTATTTTCATTGTAGAAGTTTTGAGGAAAATAATTCATAATGATGAATGGTTTTCGTATCTTTTTTAGTATCTCTCATCTCTTTAATAATAATGTTAATTCTATTAAAGATTGTGCTCAAGATTTAGGTTTCATTCCACCTACTATGAGTGTTGAGACCCCCATGCCTATTTATACCTCTATTTCTAGTGTGTCCACTTATGCTCCACCTATCATAACAACTTTCATTCAAAATTTAATCCTACACGTGTTAGCATTCCTAATCCTATTATTTGCACTATTCCTTCAAGTGTTCTAGATGTATTTCCTATAATGATTTAAATATTTGAACCATATCTCCTTCTACTGATTCTATTATTAGTAGCTTGGCTCAAACTATGTCTTCCTAACAATAAAAAATTGATTCCATGTGTCATGCCCCGCAAGGGAACCGGAGAAGAGAACAAATATTCTCTTTAGGAAAGAAAATCTAAGTAACGAATTATGAAATTTTTTGAGCTTTACAAGATTTACATGAACAATGCATAAACATAATTAATTTTGATTCCTCCCAAGGTTCCCTACTTAGTATAAGAACAATCCATTTAAGTTCATTAAGTGTACTAATAGTATGATTAACTCTTAAAGCATAACATTTGAAATTCTCTAGAAAGAAATATAAGTTCTTTCATTTGATTACTAACCAATTGATTCCATCTATATTTCCTAAGTATTCTTTCATGATCAATATAACATTTATAGCATAATTTCCATAAAATTGATTCAACTAAGGATTTGAACCATTACACATAGGGAATCATCACATTTAATTCACTAGCTTTTCTTAATCAACAATAATGAGAAACGTACCATTTTACTTGAAATCTTACTATTTATCCTTTTCTTTTCCAACAAACATCATTTACATAAAGTTTGTATTTTCCCTTTTCCTTTTTCCTAAATCTACCCATTCCAAATACATCATTTTGAGATACATTAATGATTACATTACATTCATCTCCTCTTGGGAGGTAACAATAAATTTTACATTTGATAACAAGGAAAGATAAGTACAAAGCCTTCTTTCTTCAAAACTAGAATATATGAAAGCATGAATCCATATAAGCTCTGTAATTGTGAAAGGTACCTCGATAAAAGATTTACCACCCAACCATGTGGATACCAAAAGGCCCATTTCCCCATGCTAGGAGATAAACACCAAGGTCCACTAGGAAGTGATAACTTGGTCATACCTTGGGTTGGGCTAATCTTTCCCAAATGGTCATAAGGCTAGGTAGAAACTCTAAGTGACAAGCTAAGTGAGTGTCATCCCATAGCCCTCACCCCTTGGGTTCTCTTGGTACTAGTTGTAATCACCTAAAAATGGACATAGATCAAATCAAAGAAAATAAAGTCAAATCAAAGCAAATCAAGGACATAATTGAATCAATTGGATCACAATGCATAATTATCCAATCAAAATGAAAATCAAGTTTTAATTCAAGATCAATCAAAATTGAGAGCATTTTAATCAAGTGTAATCAAATCAAAATACAATTAATCAATTAATTGTATAGTCTTGGATTAAATTAAATTCAACCCATTCAAGGGGTACATGGCTAAAATAAATCAATTAATAAATCTTAATTACTCTCAACAACCACAAAGGGAGGAAAATCAAGCAACCAATGAGATTTAAGGAAAGGCATTCACATGGATCAAGCCAAATTCAATCTCAATCACTCAAAGTGAAAGAGAATCGTGTCCATTGATCTTGTCTACTTGTCCCAAGCTTAGAGGACACAAACTTTGCATTGTCTTCAAAGGGTGGAACCAAGGACTCAACCAAGGCTTAATCATGATCAAACACAACTACACCCCCTACCATTGGAAAATCTATAAAAGGAAGACCAAATTCCTTCATAATTCATAACCACGTATTTGATAATTGCATTGAACCTCTTGCAATTTGAGTTTAGAAAGGCATTTGAGAGCATAATTAGAATTTATTTGATATAATTGTTAACTTAAACTTGTTTATCATATCATTCTCATTCTAGGACTGTCATTAATGAGAGCTTGCTGAGAGCTTTGCATTAACATTCTTAGTTAGAGAGCCATAAGATGCTCAAATAGTCATTAATTTGCTAAATAGTGCTCTATTGTGGTTTAATTTAGTTACTATTTCATTTATTGTTGATGATTAACCTTAATTCTATGAAGATACTTTCATTAGTATACAAAATGGCACCCACCGTGGGGCTCTAAGCCTCATTTAATCATTTTGATCATATTTTATATGCTTGAATTTGCACTTTTCCATGAGTTTTCTATAGAAAATAGGTGAAGTCATGCATACAGACAATTCAATCATGCTTGCAGTCATTATGATGACACTTTAAATCACTTTCTTGACACCTACTAGCTGATAACTCATGCCTGGTCGATAACTTCTATTCTATCTTAAATTCTTTCTTGTCGCCTACGTGTTGGATGCTCATGCCTGTGAGATAAATTGTTCAGCCTTTGCACATAAAGTCACACCTAAAACTCAAGAAGTTTTGCCTATCTACTATCTGTTGTCGCTTGTGACTGAGCTTTGCTACACAATTTACCAAAATGTTCACGCCTAGTATCTGCTATCTTACACCTAGTATTGTTAAATTGTCGCTTTGGATAAAACATTTTTCACAATTTTCAATTCTATTCATGCTTATCAATAAATTGTTCACGTGTGAGTAATTTTTAGTGTCACCTATGTCACTGGAAAGTGTCACTTGTTGTCACTAAAGTTACGGATGTTAACAATTTGTTCATGTGTATTAGCTCGATAATGTCGCTTGCTGTTGTTTGTCTTAATTTGTTGTTCAATTGATCAAATCATTTATCTAACTCTCTGTTTGCATGATTTGACTGTAAATGAGTAGGCACAGAAAGGTCCAAAAGCCAGAAAGAAAATTTAATCAAGAAGAAAAGGTGCTAGCCAAAAGAATCAAGAAGGAAAACATTGCACACATTAAGGTTGTTCTTGAGACAACACAAGAAGAAGAAAATTAGGTATTCCAAAACTATCTTGAAATTATTGAAGCTTACAAAATGAAATTTATTTCTCTTAGTTGGATTTTTAGTCTTTAGTTCAAGTTTTTCTTTGAAAATTTGCAAATAAGGTACTTAAGGTTCATACATAAATTTTGGCTTCATTAATTTCAATTTGGTTTCCCCTCATAGTGTTTGTTGGTGTTGACTAACTTGCTGGTGGATAAGCATAGTTGGAAGGAGCTATTGCCAAGGTAAGGATGAAAACAATGAAATCAATAAAAAATGCCCCTAACTTCGATTAGCTACAAAGGAAAGGTAAGCCTCAATTAGTTAATATTTTCCCTTAGCTTGTGGCATTGGTGCATTTCAAAAATCTAGTGTTTAAGAAGGATTAAGGAATCAAACACTAAATATCAAAGCCCCTTGTTTATGGAGGAGAGTAGAAATACTCAAATCCCTATAGTTAGTGGGTTAAATCAATTGAACCTTGTTAATTGTGTTTGGGAACTAAAGAAAATGTTTGTTAATATGATTTAGAACAATAGAGAGGGGGGGAGGGGGTGAATCAGTTGTTCTCAGGTCCTGATGTATAAAATAACTTCAAAAACTTTTCTTCAAATCAGATCAAGCAACCAAAATCAACTAGGTCATCACTGATTCAATAATAGAAACATATAACATTGTAGTCCACTACCTAGCTATATCTAACTTGTAAAACATAGAAATGTTCAAACCAAAACATTCACACAAGCATTGACACTAGGATTTATAGTGGAAACTCAATGTGGGAAAAACCACTTTGTAACATGCTACTATTATTTTCACTCTTTTGAAGTGAGCTTGGTTAAAAGCCAAGCTTATCAAAGGTTACAATACACACTATCAGGTGTGACCCGGTTAAAGGATTTCAATTACCCTGTTAAAAGTGAGCCTTGTTATAGGACTTACATACATTTCATTAGAATGCAACCTTGTTCAAAGGATTTAACATATTACTGTTAGGTCAACCTCTATTAAAAGGATTTTGACTATTACAATGGTTAGAAAGTAGTAGCAATATTAATCTGAATAACATACAACTCACTTTGCAAATATCAAATCCAATTCTGTACACAAATGCTGGTTTACTGACATTGAAACTTTGCCATCTCCATCTTTGATCTGCTCAAAACTTTTCTTCAAGAAATCACCACACTTCTCCTTCAACCTTTTCTGCTTATATAGTCAATAAAAACTACTGATCTTCTAGCATCTACTTCACCCATGCATCAACCTTATTCATCCAATGTTCAGGTTCCCTTAATACTTTCTCATTTAGGTTAACTCATCTTTTGTCGCTCAATCTCCTTCGTAGATCTCAGTGTTAGGTCAGATTCAATGAATCTACTCACTTTATGTTCTTTGGCTCCTTTTCTAGAATCATCTCAAATCTCATAAAGATTTACAATAAAACATTTTACAATAAATTAAATGATTCCAAACAATCAATAAATAAAGTCAACATATTTTACATAATCCAAGAATTCAACAATGTCGGCTCCAAATCTGAATTCTCTTCAAATATAAAAAATGTTGATACTCAGTCAATACTGTGATCATCCACTCGGTCTTCATGTAGAACACTTGGTCATTACTAAAAATGTTTCCTCGGCATACACTATCTTCCTCGACAATTTACTGATGTTTGGTCGACACTAGATTTTTGCTTGGCATACACTAGTTCAGTCGACACTAACATCACTCAGCTTAAACATGATTTTATCCCTTTTTCTCAGTTAAGCCTACCAGTTTAGTCTTCAATCTTACTAAGATAAACAATACATTGACTCATCATTGTGCAACATAGTCAAGTACACTTTGTAGTATCAAGATAGCTCAACCTTTCCTTAGGTGCTATTGTTACTGTTATACACTGAGTTTGCACATTTGTCTCAAGCTCTCTTGGTCTTGATAACTTGGTATAACATGGGAATCATCTCTAGGTTGTGGGACCTTTTGCTGACTAAGATGAGACCTCCAGGTTCTAGGCTGGTTCCTCTTGGATAATCACCTTAATTTGTTTCTAGACATGAAAAATGTAAATCTTTGGAGGGAAAGGGATAGAAGGAATGCTTGAAAAGGGAAAAGACTGAAAGCAAACTACCTACTAGGTGATGCACCAAAACTAGGGTTTGGATCTTAGTATGGAGGAATGTAACCAATGGAAAGCTTAGGTCTAGTAGGTCAAAACTTAGTGAATAGGCTTGCATAAGTATTTCATAAGAAGGTTTGAACATAAGACACAATTTATGACCTGCAAGCAGACATTCACTTCTACAACTCGGTGTAGGATTGAGATAAGATTGTTAGGGGGCTAAAATATACCCACAAAAGCATCTAAATCAAATCAAACACAATAACGCACATAGTTACAGAAAGTAAGAGGGATCAGGAACCCTAAGATACCACTGAAAACATCATATACTTCAATTCAATAAGGGATGAACTCAGATAAGGAAGCATAGGGACATGAAGAATTATCACAAAATATCTCAGCAATGTTTTTATTCATCAATGGGAGAAATACAATTGTATAAGCCAGAGGGTAGAGATGATACCACAGATGACCTTTAAGAAAATTGAAATTCTTTTTACAATTGTCCAACTCTGAGCACTAAGGCTCCAGAAAACAATATATACATACTCAACTGCACGCAGGTAGGAGTCAAAACCTAACTAGGGTTTTATGGATTTTACATTAGAATAATAAACCCTACATCTGTCAAGTCCAATCATGAGTGTAACTCTACAAATATGGCCAATCAGACCTCAAGTTTGCATGCCCATCCTTGTACTACATCAACCTGTAGACAAGTGACCTGGATTCATCTACTTTCATGCACAAAGTCTCACCATGAATGCTAAAGCTGGCACTTTTCTGAGACAAGAATCGACCCATGACAGCTACCCAGACTTCCTCATCATCCTTCTTTAACTATAAATGTCTTGGGGACATAAATTCTCTGAACTACCTCACCGCTTGCGGCCTGCAAATCAAATACTGGCAAAAAACCCTCTTAGACACATTTGAATTTGAAAACCTAACGGCTAGCCAGTCATTTTAAAACATAACCGTCGATCTCTTTTAATTCCCCGCAGATGAACAACTATGATGCACTGAGAAAACAACTTAAAACCCCTCTTAAAAGTCAAAAAAATGTGGAAGTCAGCGGCCAATAGGAAGCAAACATGTCAGCACCTCTATCATCTTTTGGACCCACCTTGAACTTTCCTCCTTTAAGTCATTCAGCGACTACGCAACTGAAGACTTCCTCTCCTATTCATGAAATCCTTCCTTTAACCCTGGTCTAGTCAAGCGATTTAGCGAACAAGGTGTGCACTGAATCATTGAGTCTTTTAACTTACCCTGGTTATACTCCATGAATGTGAGAAGACTTCATTCACATATTCGCAAGATAACATTTTAACCATTCATGAGAACCCCGACCTATATTTGGTGAACTGGTGACTGAAGACATTCGCTAAGTTGTAGAACATTTACAACCTTGGCTAGTTTATTTAGAGATTCAACGAATAAAGTGTTCACTGAATCACCAAGTCATTCAGAGCACTGCTAGATTATTCAGTGAACAAGTGAACATATAAACTTTATATTGGGACCGCCAAACATAACTAGAGCACTAAATTTCCTCAGTTGCCAAATCACCAAATGACCCAGCAGACACCCCTTTGATTGGATGGTTGTCTTAAGATCTTATACTTCTGACACATTCCTTGCGAAATTATGCCAGCCGTCAGATCGATACTCTAAGAACTTTGGACCCACTGACACACTGGATTCAGATCTAACGGCAGGCACATGATCTGATAGCCCCCAAATATTCCATCAGATTATAAGACAGCCGTAGATCTTAAGCTTTGTTGATGTCTCTACAGACCTTCTGACAGTAGACCCACTGACAAATAATCCGACTCAGCACACGTGGACCAACCACGAGCTACCAAATCAGAATACATGGCATCGGACCCACTTAACCTTTGAAACGCTGCATGGGAAGGAAATCAATGGTCCGCACAAGATCTGATAGCTCTGACACAACCCTTGCAAACTTACGAGAGCTATCGAATCTTCTTGACTGAGACTCCACTCTAACAAATAATCTTGATACCATATCCATGGCCAGTCTCATCTCCTCATGCCCCTAGAATATTCCTTGAGATTATCAGACAACTGTCTGATGCAGAATCTAACCGCTGCCTATAGAACTAACCCCACCTTGACCTAGTGATTTAGCGACCGAAGGCAATCTCTTGTTCGCTAAATAATTAAAGGAACCACGGTTAAACTTAGAGAATGCACGAACAAAGATCTTCGCTGAATCGTTGAACCAAAAGCTTAACCTTGAGTAATATTGAGTGATTTCCCAACTCAGGAAAAGTGACCATTCACCGAGTCACGAGATACTTAGACCTAACCACCAAACACTTAGTGATTAAGAGGAACACTGCAGTCGCTAGTTCGCCGAGAGAAAAAGGTAACCGTCGGAAGTCCTAGCGAACTAGCGATCGAAAAGAAATATTATGCACATGGGTGTAATACCCCAAAAATGGGCTATAAGTTCATTAACCTCCTTCATCGACAAATCGAACAAAATCGACATCAAAGTCCTAACCTAAGGCACATCTAAACATCATCGAATCATAATTGATTATCTTAAATTCTGCATCGGGGAATATTCCTAGTAATATTCCTAATCATCTTAATTATCTTTAATTTAATGATTATTTGGCAATAAATCACATTTATCCTAAGTTTGATTAATTGAATATTTTCATATTTAATTAATTAGATTTAATATTTGCCACTTAATTGTTTAATTAAATTTAATTCTATCTATTATTAATTGTATTATTTAATTTTGACAATAAATCAAAATTCCTATCTTTAATTGATTAAATTCTTATTTAATTAATTAAAGCATGTTGTCATTATTTAATAATATAATTTTTAATAAAAGTTTGGTAAAATAGTTAATTAACCCATAAATTAATTATTTTATTTCAAAAATCAGTTGAGTTGAGGATAAATCACTTTATTTATTTATTTATTTATTTAATTCTTAATTATTATGCATATTCAAAAGAAACAGTTAAACTCCAAATTAGAAAATCAATGCAAGTTATTGACTTTTTGGAACTCAACATCCTTTTGGAGTTCAAAAAGCTGATCTAAACTCTAATTTGAGTTAAAAAGTTGTTTTTGCATGATTTTGAGAATTAACTATCTTTCATGATCAGATAACTCAAAAATCAAGATGAGTTAATTTGAGTGATTTATGGCTTTTCCCATGCACCTCCAAAGCCCTGGATTTCTATAAATTAAGGCTTTAGCTCTTCACAAATCATCTCATATTTTGCACAATCACGCTGGAGAATTGGAATTGAAGAATCAAAGCTCTTGCGAATCGACATCTTTGTGAGATCAATCTTATTTTTGCATTCATATTTCATATCATTGTTAGATTAGCATAGCATATCAGTTTTCATATAGATTAATTTTATATCAGTTTTTCATTCATTCTTATTGCATAGAAAAATCCAAAAAATATAGATTAATTGCATTCAATTTCATATCCATCTTTTGCATTCAAATCCTTCATTTAGGTGTCGTCTAGGTCACTGATCTCGATAATAATCTGAGAACATTAATCTCGCACCTATTAGAAGGCAGTAAATCGCTTGGTTAGATAGCTTTCAATTTTGCACAATTTTGATTATAGCTAACCTCTAATGTTTTACTGAGTGTTGTGTCTACAGATCAGGTACAATTTTCACACACATATTTCTGGCACCCACCGTGGGGCAACCCAGCTTTGCATGCTGGTTTTGATTTTTTTGGGAGCTAAAACCCCAAAGTTTCAAATATTTAATTTTATCTCCCAAACGGTTTGGAATTTTGGTCTGAAATTGTTTTTTCAAGTTGGTGACTTGTCATGGAAGCTACAGTAAAAAATTTAGAATTTTTTGAGATGTTTTGAATTTTTAATAATTTTTTCTTCAAATTTTAGAAAAAATTAATATCTGACGCAAATTAGCATATTTTTCAAAAAAATTTATATTTTTGGAAATCTCTTTAAATTCTACAGGGGGTCCATTCTTTGTGTTTTAAATTTGGACATGATATCATAGCTCAAATAGTCAATTTACAAAAACTAGTCTATTTTGATAAAATGGGTCTCTAGGGCACAAATGAAGAGATTTTTCTAAAATTTTTGCATTTTTCGAAAGCTCTCTATTTTTTAGTAGGGGTCTCTATTCTGAATTTCTATTTTTGTGGCTAAAATCATATCAAAAAAATTAGATCTTGTTGACTAGGTCAAATGCAGCAAAAAAAATAAAGTTTTGTGATGGGTATGCACTTATTTTTTTACATGGTTCAATGAATGATATGAGTTGTCATTTGGGTTGATTGCTGGTTATTATTACTGATAATAATTGATTTTTAGAGCTAACCCTATGGTTTTCATAAGTTGAATATATTTTGCATATCTTGTTTGCTTGTTTGCTTGTTGGAGAGTTCGTCACTTGCTTGCATGGAAAAGCTCAACAAAAATTGCTAAAAATCAAGTAAAATCTACTAAGCACGTTGCAAGGATCCTAGGTATTCTCCTTCAGCTAATAATATTTTTATTTGGGACTTAAAATAAATCTCTTATGTGTCAAGCTTGTGTGCAGCTTTTCATGCTTTTGATCTATTTCTACACACTTGCATAATTGATACTAGGTTGTGAACCCTTAAGGATTCATTAAGTAGTCTTAGAATACTTATGATTGATCTTGATTGCTATCTTGGGTTATTGGACTCGCTAATCCGCCGGCCCCTCATTTCCGCCCCGTGGTTGCAATCTCAGTGCCATAAAGGGGAGGGGTCAACAGGACAGAAGCGTTAAATGTTCCACTTGGCAACCCTTTTGTGCTTTTAGGAACTCACTTGTTTTCTAAGTTGGGGACTCATTTTTAGCTTGTGTGAGGTGTTAAGTGTTCCACCTTGTGGACTCATCTCATATTCACTTTAAGCGTTAAGTGTTCCTCTTTCTACTTTTTGGGTACTTTTGGTAGATTTACTTTCGGGAATATATCTGTGCTCACATAGTAATTAGGCCCTATGAACACTATTCATGATTCTTGAAAGATTGGAGTCCCAGTGAAATCTTTCTTGACGATAGAATCCTTGTAGGTAGAGAGGATACTTAGTGCATTTCACATTCAACTTGGTTAGTGCATCTTCTCTTATTGATAGACACATTCTCTCTCCGGAGAGGTTGATAGATCACGTAGGGTTGATATCATGAGCTTTGGTGAATCAAAATTGGTTAGTGTGTCTTCTCTTATTGATTGATACATTCTCTCCCCGGAGAGGTTGATAGATCACGTGGAGTTGATATCACAGACCTTGGTGGAACAAAACTTTGTCTTAGCGTGTCGGATTAATCTGCTTGTTTTGTTTGGGTTAAAAGTGAAGAGGTGTCAAAACCTTGAATCTGGAGCCAAGTCCCCTTGTGGTATAAATCTGTGAGTCATCTTTAGAGAGGGTTAACCGTAGCAGACAATCCCTTCACAGGGCAAACTGCATTGATGGAACCTCAAGCGGTAATAGCTATTTTCGCCATGGTAGTGACAGCCGCTATATAAATGTCCTTGTGGAAGAAATCTCCACGGGTATGGTTCATTGTTGGGTTGTCAGATCTCCCTAGCAGCTCTTGAAGATTAAGTTCTCGGACTGTGTCAAAACCCTGGTGCGCCGGGATTGGAGTTCACCCCTTTGAATCATAAAATTTGCAGAGTCAAACCATTACTAAAAACCCTAGAGAGGCCAATTTTTCACTTTCAGGTATATGTGCGTTATTGCATAACTTTTCAGAACATACACAATTAGTACTCTCAGGGATTAGCACAATTTGGTCACTTGATTGTTCATGCGCAAGGTTGCTTTTGCCCTTGTTCATTATTTTCAGATGTGCTTGGAATCACTTGCTTGCTGTTTTGTGTGCTTATTTATCTACTTGGCTATTAAAAATGATCAAATCTAGTATAACCTTCAAAATCTAGACAGTACAATTTGCAAACAATCCAAAACTGAAAACCTTAAATTTTGCAAAAATTGACGTAAAGTTCTTTCTGGAGTCAAAAGTCATTTCAAGAAGTCAAAAGTCGTATGAATTTTTGTCAAATGTCATTTCAGTAAAGCCCATATGTCATATGATTAAGAACCCAGTGTCGTACGAGTCTGCAGAGTGTCATTTGGAAAAATTTGAGAGAGTTGTCAAAAATTGTCAAATTGCAAGATATCCAATGTTTCTAGCCTAGTTCCAGAATCTGTCAAAAATATCATTATGTCAGGAACAGAGCAGTAGCTATTGAGCATTCTACCATTTTCTGAGTTTGATCTTTTGAATCTGATCTAGTCTTCTGTTTGATCAATTTGAATCCTTTTTATCTCGTGTCAAAACCTTGTCATAACTATCAATCTTCAAAAATAAACTAAGTGTTGAGAACTCATGTCCGCTATCTTTTGGGTGATCTATCCCATACATCCAGGGCACAGTTTCCTTCACCCACATCTCATCAGATTTTCAAAACTATCATAATCTTGACAAGGTTGCGTCATCCAATTTTCTCGAATCAAATTGTTCTTCAGTTGTCTTCATCCTTTTCTTCTGTTTCATTCAAAGTTAATGGTGGAGACCAGAGCTTCTTCACACAAGAAATCAGAAGAAACATCTCAAAACTTACTTTTGACCAATACCCCAGGTCCAACTCTTGAACAACTCATCAAGTCAGGTATCTACGAAGACGACGGTCTCGGTAACTTTCGATTAAAAACTGATTACATACCTCCTCTATCAACTCACAGAGGTAATCAACAAACTCCTCCTCAATCTATTCCAGGGAGCCCAAAAACTCCTACCATGTCTCAAGCAGGGACAAACCATGGTTCTCTAGGAGGAGGATCCCAGGGACACCATTCTCAACA
Source organism: Chamaecyparis obtusa (assembly GCA_027943335.1). NCBI lineage: Eukaryota > Viridiplantae > Streptophyta > Pinopsida > Cupressales > Cupressaceae > Chamaecyparis > Chamaecyparis obtusa. The sequence goes on from BSBK01008930.1 coordinate 226,607, forward strand.
TAATGCTGACCAAGACCCTACACCCTTTGAAATCCATCAGTGTCAGAATGACGATGAATTCAAAAGAATGATGAGGCATTTCTTGAAAATGGATAGAGAGGCATACTTTTTGCAATTAGCCCAAGAAGGAGCTAAACTTCCTCCTCACTTCAATGTCGAAGATATCATCATGCATGAGGAAGAAACTCTGATGACGGCCATAATGAACCAGCTGCACGCTATGCAGGTCAAAATGAATAAAATTGAGAAAGAGAAGGAACCCAAGGAATTCTCCATGGAGGCCCTTTGTCCTTTCCCTTTTGACAAAGACTTGTATATGCCTCCATTCCCAAAAAGAGTGGAGATACCAAAGTATGACAAATATGATGGACACTCTGATCCTCAAGATCATGTCAGAGAGTTCTGTATGCAATCCATGGAATTCATGCATGAACCGACTTATCTAATGTGTCTTTTTCCTAGATCCTTGGGAGGAGCATCCATTCAGTGGTTTTCAAGATTACCTTCTACAATCAAAACTTTTGAGGAATTGATTAAATTGTTTTATCAACAATATTCCTACAATATTCAACATCCGATTACCATGATTGATATCTGTAACCTCAAGCAATATCCAGGGGAATCATTCCTAACTTTTCTCAAGAGGTGGCGAAAGAAGTTTTCTTTATATGCTAGACCAATTCCCGAAATGGAGAAACTTGAAATCTTTATCAATAACCTTGTTCCAGAGCTCAACTATCCATTACAAATGCAAGATCATGTATCTTTTGATAAAATGGTGGATAATGCAATCAAGATTGAGAAAGTACTTGTCAAGAAAGGAGAAATCACACTTCAAAAGGACAAGTCTGAATCGGGATCTAGCTCAAAAGATAAAAACAAGAGTTGGAATAGAAACAAAGGTATCATCTCTAACGGTGTTGTTGACACTATCCACACCCCATCAAAGGCACCGGCCTACAATCTCACCCTTGCCACCAAAGCCATTGAAGCTTCAGAGCAAAAATCTGTTGAACCATCTCCAAAGAAGCCATTCAAACGATGGGATAATAAACAAAAGTTTACTCCCCTGGGAGAATCTTTGGAATCTGCTCTGAGGACCCTAATAGCTAATAACATGATCTCTTTACTACCAATCTGAAAACCTGATCCGGATCCAAAACCATGTTGGTGGAAAGATAATGAATTCTATGCTTTCCATCGAACTAAAGGCCATAGAGCTAATGGATGCTTCCATTTGAAGCATACCATTCAAGACTTGATAGATCAAGGGGACATCACAATCGATAATCCTACTAGCAATAATGATCACACAGCATTTACAGAACCTTTTCCACAACATGGCAAGGGATTTTCCACTTCTCAGCCTAACATGGGGGCAAAAGTCAACTATACCTACCCTGGAAATGATGCTATCATCAATATGGTGGAACCATGCCTCTCTGAGAGCTGTAATGTCATCACGATTGTACGAAGAGATAGAAATCATTCCTCAGCTAATGCAGTTACCAGATCACAAGCTCAGACGCATCTGAAAGGACAAACACCAAATTCATCTGATGTCCCTAAGATACCTTTCAATCTCACATCTACTTCTAAACAGAAGGTTGCCTCAAAATCTTCCAATCCAAAGGATACCAGACCTACATCTTACAGCATCGTACAACAACTCCAGCATACCAATGCCAAAATCTCTATGTTTGAGTTACTTCAAATATCTCCAGCTCACAGAGATATCCTAGACAAAGTTTTGCTCGGCTCTAATGTTCCTGATGATCTAGATCTAGACAGGTTCCAGACTATGGTTGGTCATCTAACATCTCTGCAATATATCTCCTTTTCAGAAGAGGATGACAACTCCCTAAGTCACCCACATAATCAGCCCTTGCACATAGAAGTCTTGATCCAGAACTGTCGAGTCAAACTTGTGTTGATAGATGGGGGCGCAGGCCTCAACATTTGTTCTTACAACTTAATCACACAGTTGGGATTCTCAGAGATGGCTATTGGTCCTCGAAAGAAGATCACCATAAAAGCCTATGATGAACAAGAAAGAGCTTCTAAAGGCACCATTGTCTTGCCCATCCGGGTGGGTCCAGTCATCAAAGATACCACATGTCAGGTGCTCGATCTACCATTGGCTTACAATATCCTTCTAGGGAGACCCTGGATACATGAAATGCAAGCTATTCCTTCGACATACCATCAATGCTTGAAATTTCCTTATGAAGGAGTGGAGGTTACTATCCCAGCTGATCTGAGTACAACTTGCAATACATTGAAGGAAAGTGCCGATAAATTTGTTCCCAATAACAAAGAATCTTCCATCAAGCAACAAAATGTGGCTTCCACATCTAAGATGGACGACATTGCTAAAGAGATCAATATCAAAGAAAATGGGATGGGAGAATACACTATAGAGCCAGTCTTGTCTTTGACATCTCTCCCAATCTCACCTAAGTCATATGGCCAATCCTTGAAGCAGTCTAAATCAGAACCTAAGGAACCTATGGAAGCATACAAAAGACATTTTGTGGTGGAGCAAGTATCCAAACCAGAATTTGAAGAAGATGAAGCTGTGCTTGCATGGCTATACAAAGATGATTCTGAATCCAAAATTGTTCAACCTAGTGAATCTATAGCACCTACAATCCCTTCTAATTCATATGGTCCAGGAAACAAATTGATAGCCAAGATGGGATATTCCGGTCAAGGACCTCTAGGAATTAGGGGAAAGGGTCTCGTGACCCCCATTTCACACATTGGTCGAGCCAAAAAAGATACTGGTGGCATAGGGTTTAAGAAGAAACCCTATCATCTCAAAGGTGGTTGTTCTCGTGTCATAGAACAAATTGCACCAGGAGATCCCCTTCTTAAGAAAGAAGACACAGAACCCTCTGATGATGATTCAGATAGCTCTGAGCTTATCCCCTATGAAAAATTGCCTAAAGAGATCAAAGATCTTCTTGATGATACAAATGATCCTATCAGAAGAATTAATGTAGTAGAAACACAAGAACCTACTGTAGCGCAAGAGATGGTTGTACCACAAGAACCAGCCAATCTCGAAGGCAATCAAACTGATCAAGAAGTAGGGGGTAGTTATTCTGACACTGATTCCCATGAATATGAATTCAAGTCAGAGACTGAGGGTAATCCTTCTTGGGGTATTCATCCTGATTTCACGCACTTTCTAAGATTTCCTAGAGATTTTGAATCAGAAGATGAGTCAAATGATTATGAATGGGGTGCCATTCTAGAAGAAGATGAGCTTATAACAGAGAAATCTATTGATGTTATTCACCAATATGTCTCTCAACCCAACGTAAGTCTAGAGCGAAACAATGAACTTAACGTGTCTGATCCACCTATGGCTGAAGAGGACTCCCATGATGACGTTGAGCCTATTCATGAATTGAACATTTTGAGTTGTAATATCACCTTTGAACTTGAGCGTCCGGTTAGGACCAATGATGACATATCCACATCCGTGAACACCATATCCCAAGCCTTTCCCGCTTTGACTATCCAACGCCCTGATCTTATCGACCAAACTTCCACAAACCCAAACCATGGTATGTATACCTTCCCAAATGACTATGCCCTTGCTTGCTACCTCAATGCAGTTGAGCCTATGAGTACTTCCATCAGTGAACCGAGTGTTAGCATGACCGAGTCGGACATCAAATATCTTAGTCAGAAAAACAAGAGTAAAAAGAAAAAGAAAAAGAGTTCTGAGGGTGAAAACCACTTTGTGGCAGTCTCAGAACCGACAAAAGTAAAAAGAAAAGACGTATCTAAAGGTGAAAACCTCTCTGAGGCACCTAAGGATGAGATATTTGATGTCGTTCCGAGTCATTTACAGGATAGATCTCTAGTTCTAATTGAGCCAACTCAATCCATCAATTTGGGTACAACAGAGGAACCACAATTGGTACATATAGCATAATCTCTATCAGAAAAAGAGAAACATAAATTCACTACATTCTTATCAGAAAAAAAGATCAACTTTGCATGGAAATATTCAGATATGCCAGGATTGGATCCCAATCTCATTATGCACCATCTATCCATTGCTCCCGGAGTAAAACCAATCAAACAAAAATTGAGAAAGATGCATCCTCATGTTGCACTCTTAGTCAAAGCAGAACTAGAAAAACTCCTAAAAATTGGATTCATCCATGTCATAGACTATGCTGAGTGGATTTCCAACATTGTACCTATTTCAAAACTAGATGGTTCAATCAGAGTGTGCACGGACTTTAGAGATGTGAACAGAGCATGCCCTAAGGATGACTTTCCACTACCTAACATTGATATGATAGTGGACATGACTGCGGGCTATGAAATGTATTCCTTAATGGATGGCTTTTCTAGATACAACCAAATCAAAATTGCTCTAGAAGATCAAGAGAAAACAGCTTTCACATGTGCATGGGGAACTTTCTGTTGGAATGTTATGCCATTCGGACTCAAAAATGCTGGAGCTACATATCAAAGAGCAATGACATCTATTTTTCATGATATGATGCATAGAACAATGGAGGATTACGTAGATGATACCTTGGCAAAATCCATGATTAGAACTGAACATCTAACAGACTTGAGCATGATCCTCGATAGAATGGAAAAATTTAGTCTTCGACTAAATCCTAAAAAGTGTGCTTTTGGAGTCACTTCTGGAAAGCTCCTAGGATACATCGTCTCCAAGAAAGGCATTGAACTTGATCCAGCTAAGGTCAAGGCTATAATAGAGATGCAACCTCCCACAAATATCAATCAAATGAGGACGTTGCAAGGCAGAGTTCAATCTATCAGAAGATTCATATCACAGCTAGCGGACATCTCACAGCCTTTTACAAAAACATTGCATAAAGGTGTGACCTTTGCATGGAATGAAGAATGCGAGAACAACTTTAAACATATCAAGAAGTATCTATCAAATCCACCTATATTGATGCCTCCTATTCATGGGAAGCCATTAATATTATATGTCTCTGCAATAGATACATCACTAGGGGCATTGCTAGCACAGCATGATGAGAACAAGAAAGAAAGAGCCATCTACTATATCAGCCGAACTTTAGTGGCCTATGAGAAGAACTAATAAATGATCGAGAAGGCATGTCTCACTGTGATCTTTGCATCACAGAAATTGAGACACTACATGTTAGCTCATACTACTCATTTGGTAGCTAAAATTGATCCACTGAAATATCTCCTAAGCAAAGCTGCCCTCACAGGTAGACTAGCTAAATGGGTCATGCTCTTGAGTGAATTTGACATTGAATATGTTGAAAGAAAAGCTATCAAAGGATAGGTCATTGCTGATCAATTAGCTGAAGCACCACTGTTTGATGATACACCCATGCAAATGGAATTTCCTGATTCCTCTATCATGCACCTCTCTTCTAGAGCATGGCGATTATTCTTTGATGGCTCCTACACACAGAATGGATCTGGAGCAGGCATATTGTTCATCACTCCTCAAGGATACTTGATACCCAAAGCATTCAGATTAAAGTTTCCTTGTACAAACAATATTGCTGAATATGAGGCACTTCTCAATGGTATGAAAATGGCAATATAGTGGAGAGTTACAGAGATGCACATCCATGGGGACTCACAACTGATTATCCACCAAGTCAATGATGTATACCAAACCAAAGATTAAAAGCTCATTCCTTACAAGAGAATGGTAGATGATTTAAAGAAATACTTCATCTCTATCACGTTTGAGCAAATACCCAGAACGGAGAATAAGGCTGCTGACGCAATGGCGACATTATCTACTCTTTTACAGCAGCCCAAACATGAACTACGCTACGAGTTCCTGGTGGAAGCCCTATCTTATCTTGCATATTACTCCCCTGAAACCCGCATGATCTGCACTGTTGTAGGTTATGACTCATCTCGCTACAAAAATCTATTCTCCTATCTCCACGACCAAATCATCCCTGAGTCCTTTAACCATTTTGAGAAAAAAAACCTTATCCGATCCACATCCCGATATGTCATCATTGGTAATGATCTGTACAAACGAGGTCTAGATGGTACACTGCTTAGATGTTTAGAATGAGAAGAGTCTCAACGTGCATTAGAGGAAGTCCACGAGGGTATATGTGGGTCACACTCGAATGGTTTAACGTTAGCTCAAAAACTTATTAGGGCTGGGTATTATTGGCCTGAAATGGAAAAAGAAGCTAATAAATTTGCTAAAAACTGTCAACAGTGTCAAGTACATGGCAACTTGATTCATGCTCCAGGGAGAGATCTGATTCCCTTTACTACACAATGGCCTTTTCAACAATGGGCATTTGATCTCATAGGTGCTATCCATCCGCACTCTTCTAATGGACATACCCATATAATCACAGCTACAGATTATTTTACAAAATGGGTAGAAGCAGTTCCTCTAACACAAGCAACGGGGAAACAGATCTCTATGTTCATCTTGAACTACATCATTTGTAGATATGGGATCCCTCACTCTATAATCACAAATAACGGGGGACAATTCAAAAACAAGGACCTAGATGACTTATGTGCCAAGTTCAAAATTACTCAACATTGGTCATCTATCTACTATCCTCAAGGTAACGGACAAGCTGAGGCTTCAAACAAAAATCTCCTGAAGATCTTGCATAGAACAGTGAATAAAACAGGAAGAGACTAGCATCTGATGATCAATCCAGCTCTCTGGGCATACAGAACTAGTATCAGAACACCTATAGGGGCTACACCTTTCGCTTTAGTTTATGGGTCTGAAGCGGTATTGCCTATTGAGGTTAAAATCCCATCACTCAGGATCAGAATGCATGGACTTGTCACTGATGAAGACTACAGAGTGTCGAGGTTACAAGAACTTGAACTACTAGATGAGCGCAGACAAGCAGCGTATGATCATCTCAGAGTGTATCAGAAAAGAATGTCTAGAGGCTACAACAAGAAAGTCAGACATAGAGAATTTCAGGTTGGCGATCTAGTGTTGAGAGAAAATCCTAAAAATCAATCACATCAAGAATGCAAGGGGAAGTTCGAACCCAATTGGTTAGGTCCCTTTGTTATCACTGCTACTTTTGGCTCTGGTGCCTATCAACTCTCAACGACTGAAGGAGAACAGCTTCGAGAACCAATCAACATTCTCCATCTGAATAAATTCTACGCCTAAGGCATTTAGTGCTTGGTAAATGTCCTGAAAAAATCTTAAAAATCAGAAAAAGTCCTGAAAAAATAAACATTTTAGTGAAAACCTAGAAATAGGCGCCTTGATGATTCACAAAAAAATCAAAAAATATCAAAAGTACAAAAAAATTGAAAAAATGAAAAATACAAAAAAATGAAAAAAGAAAGAAAAAGTGCCTTGGTGAAAACCTGGAAACAGGCACCTCGGTAGCAAAAATAGAATCTCTACCAAGATGGTGAAAACCCGGCAAATGGGTGCCACTTGTTCCAAATGCTCCATCTATTAGCACAATCTTGGTCTTTCCCAGCTTTCAGTCTTGCTTTAGTTTGTACATATCTCCCGGTTTGTTTCTGCATATCTTGGTTTCAATAAGTCGGTCTGTACACCAATCAGCTCAAGCGTCTGTATCCTATCAATGTTCAAACTTGGGGGCAATCAATGTCATATCCTGTGGCCTCCAATGTATCTTAGACGTGTCATATCTAGCCAGAGTCCTTTGAAGCTTCATGTGAGTCAATCAGTCAGTCTTGTCTCCAAAAAGGATTTTGCATCTATAACAACACAATCAAACTGAAAACTGAAACAATCTGTTCTTTTCATGCTTTTATCTCCTTGTAGGCTTACTGATTCGCATTGAGATTTTTGCATATTGTGTCCCTTCGAGCTCTTCGATGATGTCCTTTATAGGATTTAGAGAGTGATGACTGGGGGCATAATCTTTTCTTTGTCTTCTGCTTGTATGTGAAAATCTAACATATTTGGAACTTCTGGATTGAAATGGTGTCTGACTGTCAGAGCCTCTATCTCGAATTGGATGGCCATGCGTACCTCGACCATTGATACCTAGAAAATTCAAGGAAGTTTGATCTAACTATTGTCTTTTTGAGTAAGTTCTTTCTCCTACTGTGGAACGCAATCTTGCCTAAGGATGTGAACGATAAAGGGTCACTATGGGTAATTCACATTAGATTTAGAATGATCTCTTGACTGTTTGATGTGTTTGTAACGAAAGGCGTACTCAGGTCATCACAACGTTTATGTTTTGATGCTTGTACAAATTGCTATATCAAAATGGACATGATATTCAGGTCATCCTAGCGTTTGTGCCTTGGTGCTTATATCTACTCTGACATTCCAAAAATAAAATCAATATTCATATGTCCATGGTTGTATAACCAGTGGGTGTTGTATTGATTCTTGCGCATACAAATCGATATTCATATGTCTATGGTTTCGTAGCTAGTGGGCATTGTATTGATTTATCCGGTTACCTAAAAGTTCAATGATGATAACAAATCGACATATGATCAGTGACTAGGTCCTAGGTCTTAGGTTGCATTTCATTTTGTATGTCTCATTGCATTTTGCATGATCTCACAATGATTAAACAAACTCCAATGCTTAAACGATTCTTCAAATCGCATCTTCAAATCTAACAAGAGTTGAATCTCACACGAAGGTTCCTCCAACGAAACAGCAAGTAGAATCTTTTTTCGGGATCAAAATTGAAATCTGAGATCATTCATATTATTAATTACTTGCATAATCAACCTTTGATCATCATAGAAATCTAGTATTCAACTTAACTAATTATCTTACATCAAACTATCAAAATTTCAACTTGGTCAACTATGGTCAACTCATGGTTTCACCTAGTCAAACTTGGTCTTTTGGGACCTTCCAACGATGCAGAATGTGTTCTTGAATGTGTTTCACCACACTTCTCAAATCAATTCACATGCTTCTAAACTATAACGCTGACTTTTCTTGTCAGATTTCAATTTTAATCCCGAAGGGGGCATGGTATTGCACATCATTCAAAGTCTGTAAATCAAAATTCTATCGATCAAATCTATCAATATCTTTCATCAGTGATCAAGACAAACAATCACGTCTAGTTACTGATTCATCAAAAGTCCTCATTGCTCGGGGCAAATCTATCATCACTTGGGGCATATCAGATTCATCAAGATCCATATCAATCTGGTATTCTCCTAATCTTGTAAACTGTATCAATTTTTGTAACTATCAGATCATAGTGTTCTTTCCTTGGTTCTTCGGCAACTGAAGGATTCGGATGTGATACTTGCTAGTTCTGCTAAGACATCGAGTCTAGAACGGGTCACTCACTTCTTATCAATCCTAAGGTTCGGAATCAGGTGTTTTGACACTTTTTCACAATCATAGGTTCATTTGCTGCTATAGTGAACATTATCTTTGGTCATTCAGGACCTATTATCTCCATATCAAATCAATATCAATCAGCTTCTATCTCATATCAATTATCAATTTCAAACATCAGTTTCATATCTCTATCAAACACAGACTATCTTTGAACCACTGTGCTTCGCACAGTAATTCAAAGAGGGGCAAAATGTAATACCCCAAAAATGGGCTATAAGTTCATTAACCTCCTACATCGACAAATCGAACAAAATCGACATCAAAGTCCTAACCTAAGGCACATCTAAACATCATCGAATCATAATTGATTATCTTAAATTCTGCATCGGGGAATATTCCTAGTAATATTCCTAATCATCTTAATTATCTTTAATTTAATGATTATTTGGCAATAAATCACATTTATCCTAAGTTTGATTAATTGAATATTTTCATATTTAATTAATTAGATTTAATATTTGCCACTTAATTGTTTAATTAAATTTAATTCTATCTATTATTAATTGTATTATTTAATTTTGACAATAAATCAAAATTCCTATCTTTAATTGATTAAATTCTTATTTAATTAATTAAAGCATGTTGTCATTATTTAATAATATAATTTTTAATAAAAGTTTGGTAAAATAGTTAATTAACCCATAAATTAATTGTTTTATTTCGAAAATCAGTTGAGTTGAGGATAAATCACTTTATTTATTTATTTAATTCTTAATTATTATGCATATTCAAAAGAAACAGTTAAACTCCAAATCAAAAAATCAATGCAAGTTATTGATTTTTTGGAACTCAACATCCTTTTGGAGTTCAAAAAGCTGATCTAAACTCTAATTTGAGTTAAAAAGCTTTTTTTGCATGATTTTGAGAATTAACTATCTTTCATGATCAGATAACTCAAAAATCAAGATGAGTTAATTTGAGTGATTTATGGCTTTTCCCATGCACCTCCAAAGCCCTGGATTTCTATAAATTAAGGCTTTAGCTCTTCACAAATCATCTCATATTTTGCACAATCACGCTGGAGAATTGGAATTGAAGAATCAAAGCTCTTGCGAATCGACATCTTTGTGAGATCAATCTTATTTTTGCATTCATATTTCATATCATTGTTAGATTAGCATAGCATATCAGTTTTCATATAGATTAATTTCATATCAGTTTTTCATTCATTCTTATTGCATAGAAAAATCCAAAAAATATAGATTAATTGCATTCAATTTCATATCCATCTTTTGCATTCAAATCCTTCATTTAGGTGTCGTCTAGGTCACTGATCTCGATAATAATCTGAGAACATTAATCTCGCACCTATTAGAAGGCAGTAAATCGCTTGGTTAGATAGCTTTCAATTTTGCACAATTTTGATTATAGCTAACCTCTAATGTTTTACTAAGTGTTGTGTCTATAGATCAGGTACAATTTTCACACACACAATGGGTATTGGGACTTTTAAGTTGCCGATAAAGCTAACATGAAAATAGAATGAGGGGCTAGGGTTTGCAGGGTTAATTTAGCACCAACGGATACTTTTTCAAATATTTAAACTACAGACCAGGGAATTAAAAAGATTGCAAAGGCCAGGAAACAAGAGATAAATTCATGAAAATTTCAAGCATGCCTGGCAGGGTAAAAATAGAGACCTGGGGATGGATTTGGCCAAATTTGCATGCATATGGAAATTAGGGTAACATTTTGGTGATTTCTGTTGGATGTCAGCCCGCTAGATATGGATAAGTGGCCTTAACATATCCATTGGGCATGGGGTCAATTTAGGAACACAAAACTTCGACATAGGGACAAAACTGTAACCAGAAAACAAACTTGTGCACAGGCACTTCTTGAAAAGAAGGAAACTAACCTAGAAATTAGGGAAAGAAAGTAGGGGAAAAACATATTTACAAAAATTACAGAGAGGGATTAACCTTCAAAACAGGGCTTCAAGTGGAAACCATTTACAGAGATAGGAAGGGAAACTCCCTCAAGATCTGATAGCTGGAAAGCATTAGATCCCTTGCATTGTGTGATAATAAATGGTCCACTCCAGAATGAATCAAATTTTGTGTGCCTGCCAGGTCTTGACTTGAATTCATCCCATTTGAGAACTACATCCCCAACTTTGAAATTTTTGATCCTAGCTCTTTTGTCAAAATTTTCTTTGTCTGAATCTGATGGAATTCCATGTCCTTCATGAATTTTTCTCTGAGTTCTTCCAACTCCATCAACTGAGCATACCTAATCTGCAAGGGGTCTCCTTCTTCAAATAGGGCATACTGAGTGGCTAAGTCCAGAGCTGGTAATTCAGTTGAAATGGACAACTTAGCCTCTCTGCCATACACTAACACATAAGGATAATTACCAATGATTTTCTTTGGGGTAATTCTATCTAACCACACTACAGACCTTAACTTAGTATGCAAATCTCTCTAATTATCTTGAAGAGCCTTCTTTATTATCCTAATCAAGTTCTTATTGGTGGATTCTGCCAAGCCATTACCTTGGGGGTATTAATTGGAACTGGTATTCAAATAGATGCCATTCTTGACTACCCACTCTGAAACTTTGAGGCTTGTGAATGCCAGGGCATTATCTGAAATTATGGAATCAGGAGTGCCAAACCTATGAACTATATCATCATAAAAGCTTAGGACAACACTCTCATTGGCCTCTTTTAATGTAATTTCCTCTATCCATCTGGTGAAGTAATCTATTGCAGTAATTATCCATTTATGTCCTACACTAGATGGAGGGTTGATCATGCCAATGAAATCTATACCCCACTTCATGAAGGGCTGCTCTATTCTGATTGGTTGTAGAGGCAAGGCTGCAAACCTTTCTTTTCCTGCAAACATAGCACACTTGATACATTTCCTCACATACTCATGACTATCCTTAAAGATAGATGGCCAATAGTACCCAGCCCTCTTGATTTTAAAAGTAGTAGTCCTAGGAGAAAAGTGACCTCCGGAAGGTCGATCATGAAACTCAAATAGGATGTTTGCTACCTTTTTTGAATCTATGCATCTTAAAAGGACACCACTGTGATCCTTTTTGAAAAGAACTTCATCTATCAGCACAAAAGGAACATATTGCAATCTATAATACCTTATTTTTTATGAATCTAGGCCTGCAGGATATTGTCCTGTCTTCAAGTAATTGATCATATTAGGCAACCAACTTGTTGCCTTGTCTTGTTCTTCTATAGAATACACCACCAGAGATGCATCCATTTGTTATAATTTCTTTTAACTTTCATCCTCTGCCAAATGCTCACAAAGACCTCTTCCTCTAACCAGCTTGGTAGTCTAAATATCTATGTCATATTCCATCACCTTGGTGATCCAACCAGCTCTTTTCTCATTTAGGTCTTTGGAAAGCAAAAACTCTTTGACACTTGGATGAGTAACTTTTAAATGTACCTTGCTATGGGTCAATAGATATCCAAACTTTTTAAGGCTCTTCACCACAACAAGCACATGTTTTTCCACAAAAGAGTATCTCTGTTCATACTCTTCTAAACCTTTACTAAAGAAAGCAATAGGTTGCTCCAATCCATCTGAATTTTCTTGGGTCAACATTGCAGATATGACATCATGACCTCCATAAGCATAAAGGATAAAATCCTTATTGAAATTTGGGTTTAGGAGGGTAGGAGCCTCTGTTAGGGCCTCTTTGATAGCCTAGAAATTGATTCTCCCTTCTTTGGTCCAACTAAAAGCTGAACTCTTCTTTAACATGGCTATCAAAGGCTTGAGTAAATCTGCAATGTTAGTCAAGAACCTCCTCACAAAATTAATCTTTCCTATGAAAGATTGGAGACCTTTCTTGTTATGTGGTAGGGGTAGCTCTAGGATAGCTACAATTCTCTTAGGGTCCACTGTAATTCCTTCTTTGGATACTACATATCCCAATAGTTTTCCTTCATGAACTACAAACACACATTTCTTGGGATTAAAAGATATCCCTAATTCTCTACATCTTTCAAAGATCTTCCTTAAATGTTTGATGTGATTTGCTGCATGTTTTGAATAGATAGTTATGTCATCCAAGTAGACCAACACAAATTTGTACATGAGGCTTTTAAAGGCCATATACATTGCCTTTTGAAATGTAGCACCTGCATTTGACAAACCAAAGGGCATTTTTCGATAAGCCATGGTTCCCCACTTGGTTGTAAATGCGGTCTTGTATTGATCCTCTTCACTTACTAGGATTTGATTGTATCCTGAATAGCCATCCAATAATGAAAATCTCTCAGATCCAGAGACACATTGTAAGATTTTCTCCATCAAGGGTAATGGATGGTGATCTTTTAGAGAGGCCCCGTTATGATCCTTGAAGTCAACATATAACCTCAACTCCCCATTCTTCTTCCTGACAGGAACAAGGTTGGAAACCCAACTAGTATGCTTAATGGGGTAGATGATACCACTTTCTATTAGTTTGAGTACTTCTTTATGCATAAGTGGCTCAAGCTTGGGATTAACAGGCCTTTGTTTTTGCCTTACTGGTTTGGCATTTGGTTCTAACTCAATGGTGTGCTGAGAAAGGGCAGGATCAAAACCCTTGAGGTCTTCATATTACCATGCAAACATATCACTAAATTCTTTAAAAAGTTGTGTGTAATCTTGCTTTTCCAGATCAGTGTTTATCTTTCCAAGTTGTAGACTCTTACCTAGTTCCAACTCTAGTTCAACACAATGTTCTTGTTGGACTACCAGGCCAGCTTTGTTTTTCTTAAGTTCATCATCCTTGTTGAAGATAGTCTCTAAGGTGACAAGACCTCTAGGCATTCTATTGGACTTGAGTTGTATCAATTGATCACCATAATTTTGTGATATCATATCTTGATTATACTCTGAAAAGACATCTTCTTCAAACAAGAATTGCAAAATTTGTTCATCATTGTCAAACACCTGCCAATTGACATTATTATCAGGAATAGATGGTCTGAAAATCACTTTGATATGTTGTTGATCTATCTCTTTTGAACTACTATTGGGAATATCATACTGAGATCCAACAGCAGCTAACCTATCTGCATTTTGGTTTAATTTCCTAGGGATAGCAACAATATTGAAAGCACAAAAATCTTCAATTGCATCCCAAACTCTATGCTTGTATGCTTTCAAAGTATCATTTTTTGTTTCACTTATCCCTCTTACTTTTCTAACAACTAACTCACTGTCACCATAAACTTTTAAGGCTTTAAGCCCTCTCTTTCTAGCCCACTCTAGTCCATTGACTAGACTTTCATACTCTGCAAGATTGCTAGTGCAGGAGAAACTAAATCTAAAGGTAGTATAATACCTTTCCCCTTTTGGGGACACTAGCATAGCACCACCACCAGAGCCATGTCTACTTCTAGCTCTATCAAAAAACAATTCCCAAACCTAATTGCTCTGATCCTCCAAATCAATATCCTCTTTGAGAAGACTTGGTTCTATGACTCCACTCTCTTGTATCAAATAACTTCCCAAACCAAAATCTCAAATAAGATTTTCTTGGACCTCTGAGGCTCTTTCATCTAGTAAAATATCAGGGATACTCTCTATCTTTGTGCTTGCTTCACTAATGGTTTGGAAGTCACTATCATCAAATATAGGGTAGTTTACATTGATGGTATTCGACACATAAGTTTCTACATGGTGTGCTTCTAATGGTTCTAATTTAATGGTGACCTTGGTCCCATACCTTGTATGAAAAATTATGTGAGACCAGTCAGAAGATAGGTAGCCTCCTATCTTAGCTGTAAACTCCCTTGAAAGACATATAGAAAATAATGCAGGGAGATCTATGATATATATATCAAGGAGGATGGAAAAATTAGGACTAGCATGTAAGATTAGACTGGTATCCTTAGCCACACCTATAGTATTGACTGAGGATCCATCAAGTTGGGTAACCTTCTTTAGGAAGGGCTCATACTTCAGTCCTAATTGGTCAGCTACTTTCTTGGGCATTATAGTGCTAGTAGCTCCACTATCTACCATACAATTATGTACTAAAGATTTTCCAATAATTAGAGATACATAAAAGGGAGGTGGCTTTGAGTTCCTACCTTGAATGGCATTGCCATTGGAGTTGCTACTTGGAGCCTCCTTTTCTTGATCAGTGTTAACCAACACTGGCTTTGTAGCTTCTTTTGCAGGTTGAGGAGTTGTCACCTCTATCATAGCCTTCTTCAAAATTTCAGGTTGTCCTGGAAGAGCCAAAGAGTCCCACATGGACATGGTGACATTCACCTTCTTCATGTTGTCTACAATATTAAATGGTGTCACAGTGTATACTCTTTGTTGTGCTTTTACTATAATGGGCTTCACTTCTTTAGAATGTTGGCCTTCTTTGCTTGTAATGACAGGAGCCTCCTTAGGTATGATGGGAGTAGCTTGTTGTACTGGCTCTACAGATGTAGTGGCTTTGGCATTGGAATCTACTCTCTCCATGTCCTGAGCTCTTCTTTTTGCTCTTGTATAGGAAACAAAAGCAACCTCATCATTGACTCCATTGAATTTGGGTTGCTCCCAATTGAAAAGAGCAATCTCTTTCTCTTGTGATTCTTGTTGAGGAACCAACCCACTGGATGGGACCTCTGATTGATTTTGGGAGGCATTTTGAACCAGTAGAGCTTGGTTCATCCATCCATTTGAACATGTAGCCTGATTATGAGGCTGATTACAAGGAAAACACCATTCATTATCCATAGCCATATTATTTTAGCTAGGAACCATATCCCTCACTAGATTTGCAAAATTGAGAGGTGCAGGGTTATATGGTTGGAATGGTCTCTGATTGAAACTTTGTCTTTGTCCTTGATAGCCTCGTTGGTATGGTGGCCTATTTTGCTGATAAGGCTATCCTTGATTTTGGTATTGCTGATTAGGACCTTGGCCTTGTGATTGAAATGGTGGTTTGATTCCTTGACCTTGTTTCTTCAAATTTGTAACCTCTTTAGTCAAGGTCTGCAATAAGTTTGTCATTTCTTGCTAACTACTTTTTTGGCTATTCTTTATTTCTTTTAGCTCTTGAGAGAAACTAGCTGTTAGCTCCTAACCACTAGTACTAGCTTTAGGTGTTTCTATGGTGGGGATAGGAGTAAATGGGGGTACCTAGGTAGGTGCAATGGGTTGAAGGCTAGGAAAAATGGGCATTGGAGGCCTTCTAGCAATCATGCCTGCTTGGATTAGACAATTTTCAGCCCTGACAGCTATGTCAAAGGCATGGGGTAAAGAAGTACCACCCATAGACTAGATCATGATAAAAATTTGACCATTTAGACTTTGCAAGTAGTATAAGAAGGCATGGTTAGCTTATGGTCTTACTGATACTAGAATTCTATTCCATGTTTTAAGGAATCTACTATTGTAATCTATCATTTGCTCTTGAGGGTCTCTCTTAATAGTTGTTAACTACTCAACTAGAGACAAGTTATTTGATTTATCCTCAAAATGCTTACTTAATGCATCCCCTAACTCATCCCAAGAAGTAATAGAACCAATAGTTAGAGTTCTAAACCATTCTAAAGCCTTACCTTTTAGAGAGGCTGCTAATAATTTTGTGGCCACATCTTCTTGAGTTATGTTGTGTATGTTACAGATGGTGGTCACATCCCTTATGTGCTCAAAAGTAGTTGTCTACCCTTCACCTGTGAAATTAGGTATAATCTTTAGTGCCACCAAGGGCACATCATGATGTTGAGAAAAGTTCAATGGACTACCCTGATTAAAGGGTGCAAATACAAATGGTCTAGCCATTGTAGGAGTTGGAATCTGAAGATTAACAACTAAATGAGTTGTATTTGCTATTGGATTTGAATCCTCCTCTAGATCTCTGGTTAGAGATCTGCCTCTTCTTCTCGAATGAAAGGGAAAAGGTCTCCTTTTTGAAGTATTAGGAAGTGTAGACTAAACTCTTCTTACAGGAGATGTTCTTTGAGTTGACCTCCCTTTGTGACCTATTCTTGAGGGAAACTCTAAAAATTTAGTGGGCTTTGAGCTTCTAGTCTCAATCTTTCTCATAAACCTTTGAACAAGGTATCTTGGATCTTGAAATCAGTGGAGTCGCCAAATATACTTGATAGAATGACTTCTAAAATCCTGTACTATGTAATCTGTATATCAGAGATAACATAATCTAAATTTGAATAAACTTCTTATGTCATCACACCAGGTGTGCCAGAATTGTCATACACTAAGTTTGCACCTTTGTCTCAAGCTCTTACGATCTTGATAACTCAGCATAACATGGGAATCATCTCTAGCTTGTGGGACCTTTGCTCACTGAGATGAGACCTCCAGGTTCTAGGCTAGTTCTTCTTGGATAATCACCTTAATTTGCTTCTAGACATGAAAAATGTAAATCTTTGGAGGGAAAGGGATAGAAAGAATGCTTGAAAAGGGAAAAGACTGAAAGAAAACTACCTACTAGGTGATGCACCAAAACTAGGGTTTGGATCTCAGTATGGAGGAATGTAACCAATGGAAAGCTTAGGTCTAGTAGGTCACAACTTACTAAATAGGCTTGCATAAGTATTTCATAAGAGGGTCTGAACATAAGACATAATTTATAACCTGCAAGCAAACATTCACTTCTGCAACTTGGTGTAGGATTGAGACAAGACTGTTAGGGGGTTGAAGTATACCCACAAAAGCATCTAAATCAGATCAAACACAATAACACACACAGTTACAGAAAGTAAGAGGGATCAGGAACCCTAAGATACCACTGAAAACATCATATACTTCAATTCAATAAGGGATGAACTCAGACAAGGAAGCATAGGGACATGAAAAATTATCACAAAATACCTCTGCAATGTTTTTATTCATCAATGGGAGAAATACAATTGTATAAGCTAGAGGGTAGAGATGATACCACAGATGACCTATAAGAAAACTGAAATTCTTTTTACAATTGTCCAACTCTAAGCACTAAGGCTCCAAAAAACAATATATACATACTCAACTGCATGCAGGTAGGAAACAAAACCTAACTAGGGTTTCATGGATTTTACATTAGAATAATAAATCCTACATCTTTCAAGTCTAATCATGAATGTAACTCTACAAATATGGCTGATCAGACCTCAAGTTTGCATGCCCATCCTTGTACTACATCAACCCACAGACAAGCGACCTGGATTCATCTACTTTCCTACATAAAGTCTCACCATGAATGCTCAAGCTGGTACTTTTCTTAGACAAGAATCAACCCATGATGGCTACCCAAAATTCCTCATCATCCTTCTTTAACTGCAAATGTCCTGGGGACATAAATTCTCTGAACTACCTCACCGCTTGCGGCCTGCAAATCAAGTACTGGCAAAAAACCCTCTTAGACATATTTGAATTTGAAAACCTAACGGCTAGCCGGTCATTTTAAAACATAACCGTTGATCTCTTTTAATTCTTGATAGATGAACAGCTGTGATGCACTAAGAAAACAACTTAAAACCCCTTTGAAAAGTCAAAAACACCATGGAAATCAGTGGCCAATAGGAAGCAAACATGTCAGCACCTCTATCATCTTTTGGACCCACCTTGAACTTTCATCCTTTAAGTCATTCAATGACTACGTGACTGAAGACTTCCTCTCCTATTCATGAAATCCTTCCTTTAACCCTGGTCCAGTCAAGTGATTCAGTGAACAAGGTGTTCATTGAATCATTGAGTCTTTTAACTTACCCTGGTTATACTCTGCGAATGTGAGAAGACTTCATTCGCATATTTGCAAGAAAACATTTTAACCATTCATGAGAACCCTCGCCTATATTTGGTGAATCGGTGATCGAAGACATTCGCTAAGTCATAGAACATTTACAACCTTGGCCAGTTTATTTAGAGATTCAGCGAACAAAGCGTTCACTAAATCGCCAAGTCATTCCGAGCATTGCTAGATTATTCAGCGAACAAGTGAACATATAAACTTTATATTGAGACCGCCAAACATAACTGGAGCACTAAATTTCCTTAGTTGCCAAATCATCAAATGACCCAGTAGACACCCCTTTGATTAGATGGTTGTCTTAAGATCTTATACTTCTGACACATTCCTTGCGAAATTACGCCAGCCATTAGATCAATACTCTGAGAAATTTGGACCCATTGACACACAGGATTCAGATCTAATGATGGGTGCATGATCTGATAGCCCCCAAAGATTCCATCAGATTATAAGATAGTCATAGATCTTAAGGTTTGCTGACATCTTTGCAGACCTTCTGACAATAGACCAACTGACAAATAATCTGACTCTGAACATGTGGACCAACCAGGAGCTGCCAAATCAGAATACATGGTATCAGACCCACTTAACCTTTGAAACACTACATGGGAAGGAAATCAATGGTTGGTGCAAGATTTGATAGCTTTGACACAACCCTTGCAAACTTACAGGAGCCATCGAATCATCTTTATTGGGACCCCACTCTGACAAATAATCTTGATACCATATCGACAGCCAGTCTCATCTCCTCATACCCCTAGAATATTCCTTGAGATTATCAGACAACCGTCCAATGTAGAATCTAATCACTTCCTGCAATACTAACCCCACCTTGACCTGGCAATTTAGCAACCGAAGGCAATCTCCTATTCGCTAAATACCTAAAGGAACCATGATTAAACTTAGAGAATGCGCTAATAAATGTCTTCGCTAAATCGCTGAACCAAAAGCTTAACCTTGAGTAATATTGAGCGATTGCCTGACTAAGGAAAAGTGACCATTCACTAAGTCACGAGATACTTAGACCTAACCACCAAACACTTAGTGATTAAGAGGAACACTGCATTCGCTAGTTCAACGAGAGAAAAAGGTAACCGCCGGAAGTCCTAGCGAACTAGTGACCGAAATGAAATATTATGCATATGGGTATTGGGACTTTTAAGTTGCCAGTAAAGGTAACATGAAAATAAAATGAGGGGCTAGGGTTGGAAGGGTTAATTTAGCACCAATGGGTACTTTTTCAAATATTTAAACTACAAACCAAGGAATTAAAAAGATTGCAGAGGCCAGGAAACAAGAGATAAATTCATGAAAATTTTAGGGATGCTTGGCAAGGTAAAAATAGAGACCTAGGGATGGATTTGGCCAAATTTGCATGCATATGGAAATTAGGGTAATAGTTACCAACCTTGCCCCATTCCTTCACAAAAATACAATAGATATAGTACTTTCCTAAGTAGCAACAGTCTTACCAGTTAAGGTTTTGACATCAATGACAATACAACAATTGTTTCAATTGCAGTTTCCAACAATCTCCCTATTTGGCATTGATGGAAACACCATATGATATCACTTGAATAACACATGGATTACCAACCAATTCAAAACTTATCTATCCATCAGAGAAAATTTGTAATATCCTTAGCTTCATTCTGATTCAGAATCTATAAACCTTACTTCTGTGACCGTCATAAGTATCTAGATCTCCCTCTATCCTAATCTTTCATTTCAGTTCATCATCCCTATTCTTCAGTGTCGTGTTATATCATCTCATTTCATCTCCCTCTTTGACAAAAAATGCCAAAGAAACAACATAAAACATACATCCAATAGATGTAAATAATATATATGCAGCTTAGTGTTTCTCCCTCTGTCATCTTGCTTATGACTTATTCGTCGTCTTTGCTTCTTCTTCACAACTCTAGGCCAGTCCTAAAGTGTGACAATCTTCTGCATCAATTTGTCAAATATTCTTTTGTAACACATTTGATGTAGTGCTCCTAGCTTGACTAGGTAGCCTCAGTTAGGTGAAGGACCCCTAATTGAGTTCTTAAATACTCATGAGCTTCTTTAGGTAAAGCTTTAGTGAATATATCTGCCAATTGTTCTTTTGTATTCACATATTCCATTCAGACTTCCTTGTCTTGTACCAATTCTCTCAAATAGTGATACTTGATTTCTATAGGCTTGGTCTTAGTGTACATCACTGGATTCTTAGAAATGTTGATAGCACTTGTGTTGTCACAGAAAATAACAACAGGTTTAGTGATTTCTTCTTTCATGCCTACAAACAATTGTTTTATCCATATTAGATTTGAATAGTTTACTATAGCAACAACAAAGTCGGCTTTGACAGTAGATTGGGAAATACAATTTTGTTTCTTGCTCATCCAGGAGACTAATCTATGTCCAAGAAAGAAAGCTCCACCACTAGTACTCTTCCTGTCATCTACATTTCCTGCCCAATTAGCATCAGTATATACTCTTAGTTCAAATTTGTCATTCTTCTTGTAGTATAGCCCATAGTTAATAGTTCCTTTCAAGTATCTCATAATTCTTTTCATAGCCATCATGTGTGTTTCCTTAGGATTGGCAAAGAATCATGCCACAATCCCAATAGCTAGTGCAATATCTGGTCTACTATGTACATCATACTACAATTTTCCAATCATGGATCTGTACAAAGTCTGGTTCACTTCTGCAGCATCATCATTCTTAGATAACTTTTGTCCAGTAACCATAGGAGTACTCACTGGTCTAGCATCTTCTATCCCAAAAGTTTTCAGTATTTCATTAACATACTTAGCCTGTGTAATGAAAATTCCTTTCTTCATCTGATATACTTGTAAACCAACAAAGAATTTAATCTCACCAAACATGCTCATTTCAAATTCAGTTTTCACTTCATTTGAAAATCTTTTACATAATGTATCTTGTCCACCAAAAATAATGCCATCAACAAAAATTTTGGCCAACAGGATCCCTTTTAGTGAACCAAATTCCTAAAAGCTTGACCTTAATTCCATTTTCCTTTCTTTAAAAATGAACATGCTAGAACATTAGTGGGCTCACCTCCCAAGTTTTCCTTAACAAGGCCAGTGAGAGGGACAACCCAAAGTGGGATATCCTCGCTTTTGCTACGGGAATCTAGTCCACTATAAAATGAAATGCATGCATCCTTAATGGGGTGTATGACAAAAGGATTTTAAATTTTTCAAACTTCCTCTAGTAGTCCTCACAGATTATGCAAAATCATACCTTGGTGCATGTGGGAAGCCCCTTCACATACTTGGGGGATGAAAGTTTAAAGTCCATTTTGAATGGAATCCACAATAAATCCTTGATAAAATAGCAAGACCACCTTTTAGAGCCATGTTTACGAACCAAATCTTGTGCTAGGTAGGTGCTTGAAGTGTCTTTTTGTGCAAAACCCATGACAACGTTCTTCAAATCAAACATTTTGTGTTAAGTGGGTAAAAAGGGACAAGTGAATGCATTATTGTTGTGTTTGAAATACATAAACAAGTGAGAGATATGCATTGAAAATTCA
Source organism: Chamaecyparis obtusa (assembly GCA_027943335.1). Taxonomy (NCBI): domain Eukaryota; kingdom Viridiplantae; phylum Streptophyta; class Pinopsida; order Cupressales; family Cupressaceae; genus Chamaecyparis; species Chamaecyparis obtusa. The sequence continues at coordinate 249,247 of BSBK01008930.1, forward strand.
TCTTATATTTTTAAATCTCTTTAATATAAAATCAACAATTCTTGAATCAAGGATCATTCCAAAATGACCTCTTGTTGGATGACGGTTTCCATGTGGTCCCAAACATATAGGGTATCTTTACAAGGTGATAGTATTCTTGTTACAAATGAAGGGCAAGAGGTTGAGTATCAAAGTGTGTTCCAAGTTCATAACCAAGAATAAATTTTTCCAAATTTATTTTAACAAAGACTTGGAGAGATGGATAGAAATTTGGCATATCACAATTATCAACAAGGAAACAATCAAAACATCAACAATGCCAATCAAAATCCTAAAGACACACTTGAAGAAAGAGTTGAGAGGGCTGCCCGAGACCTAGATTTCCTAGAGGTTATGGAGAAATTAATAGATAGGGATAAGGAGAACTTTTTCCTAAATTTAGCCCAAAAGGAAGTAAAGCTTCCTCATGATTTTGATATTGACCAACTCAAGAAAGACCAGTAGCAAGATGACCCCATGAATACTATGACTAGGTAGATTAAGGCCTTTCAAGAACAAATGAATACCATGAAGAAGGCAGCTGAACCTAAGGCCTTTTCCATTGAAGTTTTGTGTCCTTTTCCTTTTGACAAGAGCTTAGTTATGGTGTCTTTTCATTTCAATACCTTTTTTCCTAAATGTGATAAGTACATGGGTAAAATAGACCCACATGATCATTTAAGAGAGTTTTGCACCCTAAGCATAGAGTTCATCCACAATGATACATATCTAATGAGACTATTTCCTAGAAGCTTAGGAGGACCCGCAATGGAGTGGTTTTCAAAACTACCCCAAGGAATAAACACCTTTAAGGAGCTAGCCTCCAAGTTCGTAACCCATTACTCTTACAACATTGAGCACAGAATTACTATGCTCAAGTTGTGTGATACCAAATAGAAAGATGGAGAGTCCTTCATAGGATTCCTACAAAGGTGGAGGACCATTTTCGCAAGGTATCCACAAAGTATCCCCAAGAAAGAGAAGATGGAGATCTTCACCAACAATTTGACCCTGGAAATGAATTATAGATTGCAACTTCAATGTCCCCCAACATTTGAAAAAGTCATCGAAAATGGGATCAAGATTGAAGATGTTTTGGTCAAGAAAGGTGAAATCAAATTATTTAAAGATAATTAATCCAACAACAACAGCAACAACAATAATAACAGCAATAACAATAATTATGTGCCTAAGTATTTTAATAATCAGGGGTCCAACAATCACAATGATAAATCTAAATCATGGAATAAGAATAACAATAAAACCCTTGTGAATGATGGAGTTGTGGAGGCACACAACTTGAATTCAACCCCTTTTATTGTACCATATGGAGCTAATTCTTCAAATAATGTTAATCAATCATACAAAGCTCCATATAATGCCAATAATTCCAATAACAATTCCAACAACAATGCTAATGGGAATAAACCCAAATCTTCTTACTCCAATTACAATAAAAAGAGATTCACCTATTTAGGTGAACCTTTGGAGAACGTACTAAGGACCTTGGTTGCCAACAATGTCATCACATTACCCAACACATTAGGTTATGAACCTCAAGTTAAGCCTCATTGGTGGAATGATGCCCATCAATGCGAATATCATTGAAATAGAGGTCATCCCACAAATGAATGCATGAGATTAAAGCACTTGGTGCAAGATCTAATTGACAATGGAACCATTAAAATTGAAGGGCCTCAAAACAATGAGGATCACATGGTCTACAAGAACCCCTTTTTGAACCATGAAAAGGGTGAGTCATCTAACGTGAATCAAAATTAGAAAAAAGGCAATGAGAAAGTGAACTTTGCCCATAATTATGATAACACAATAATTACTCTAAGAGAAGAGGATCAAACCATAAATGTTGTCATAGTAAAAGGTAAATCAAGAGAAGCATCAGCAAATGTTGTCACTAGGGGGCAAGCATAAAAAATTGTTCTACCTACCAATGCTGCAAAAATTGTATTGTCAAACCAAGCTTCCACATTATCATCAAAACAATACAACTTGGTTGATCAATTGCAAAGAACTCCCGCTCAAATCTCTATTCTTGAGTTGCTCAAATTATCACCAATTCATAAGGATATCTTGGAGAAAGACTTATTGGAAACAAATGTGCCTCTAAATTTAGAGGTAGACAAGTTTCAAAATATGGTAGGTTTACACGTAGAAGTGTTGATCCATAAGCATAGGGTGAAAAGAGTACTTATAGATGGAGGAGCTAGCCTAAACATTTGTACCCTTATCTTGGTGAAAGCCTTAGGATTTTCTGAGGAGGCTATTGACCCAAAGAAGAAGATAACTATAAAAGCCTACGATGACAAAGAAAGAGCCTCAAAAGGATTCATAGTATTACCCATAAGAGTTGGTCCCATGAAAAAAGAGACCATATGTCAAGTGTTGGACTTGAAATTGACTTACAATAGCTTGTTAGGAAGGCCATAGATCCACAAAATGCAAGTCGTTCCTTCAACTTATCATCAATGCCTAAAATTCCCATATCTAGGGAAAGAGATAATGGTGAGTGGAGACCTAAATCCATTCCAATATTGTAATAATGTCAAACCTATCAATGACTCCTTGGTTCCACACAATGCTGAAGGGTCTATACTCAATCAAAGGGAGAAAGGTCAAAGTTCTAAGGACATTCCTTTGTTGAAAGGAAAGGAAAAGATGGAAGAAGAAGTTGTTATTGAAGACACACCAAAACTCATTAACCTAACTACATCGACTAAAGGAAAAGAGAAGGTTAATGAGGATAACATTATTGAAGAACCAAAAGAAGACCCTACCAAATCTATCCAAGTGTACACTAAAGAGGCCCATTATCAAAAGATGGACCAAATGATGAAAAACTTTGATAAGCAATGTAAGATCAAACAAAACAAAGTAGGTGAATACTCCTTATCTATGATGGACCTACCTTTATCACCCAAGTCCTTTGGAAAAAATACAAATCTACCTCATATATATAATGATAAGTTTGTGAGGGCAAGTACATCATCTGCCATGGATGAAGAAGACAATGAAATTCTGAACTGGTTATATAAAGATGAAGAATCAAGTGCTCACATCAAAGATATCCAAAATACAACCATTCCCACACATCAATATGGGAAAGGGTTTGCAATCATGAAAAAGATGGGTTATAAAGGTTAAGGACCTTTAGGCACAAAGAATGAAGGGCTAATTGAATCCCTAGAATCAACATGGTGAGATTCCAAAGAGAAAGTAGGAGTAGGGTATCTTGAAGAAGGATACACTCAAAAACATTACCCCAGACTATATGATCAAATCTTACAATTAGAATCTCATAGTGATGAGGATTCTAATGAATGGGAATGGGATACCCTATCAGATGCATCATTCCAAGATAAAGGTATTGATGTCATTCATACTTATGCTTCTACCAAAAATAAAGGACCAATAACAGAATCAAGTTCAACTCAAGCATTTAGTTCTAGTCAAGTGATCCTAAATGATGTGCCAAGCATAGAAATAGAGATAAATAAATGGGTAGGAGAACCATACGTTCCTTCATGGAGACCTACTATGGAAGAATCAAACATTAGGTTCAATCCACATGAGTTTTATATGATAGAAACCCTAGAGGAGTCTAGTGAGGAGGACTTTGATCCCTCTTCTTTAGAACATTTAGAGGAAGCCCATGTTTGAGATTTTCAAGATAAAATGTATGAACCCTCTAATAATGAGCTATACACTTTAAACCCAATCGAAACAAACCCAAGTGTTGACCCATTAACCCTCATCCGCCTGGACCTAATTGAATGGAATGTCATTGAACCAACTACCTTGCCAATTTTCTTAAATGACAACATGGTGTCCCAATACCTCAATGCGGTTGAACCATCTTCTATTAGAGAATATCAAGAAGAAATGATCAAAGGGAGCATCCAAACTTTCAATCTGAGAAAAAATGAAAAAAAAAAAAAAAGAAAAGAAAAGGAAAAGGAAAAGGAAAAGAATCGAGTGTTAAAAACCACATTGTGGCAACATTAGATCCAAAAGAAAAAAAAAAAGAAATAAAGGATGTTTCCAAAGGTGAAACCCCAATTGAGGCACCTAAGGAAGGGAGTTTGGATGCTCTACCAAAACACTATGAAGAAAGATCTCTGATCTTAATTGAGCCAATAGAAAAAGTAAACATTGGACCAGAAATAGAACCGAAGATCATCCACCTAGCTGCATCCCTATCTAGCGAAGAAATAATAGAATTCATCAAGTTATTTAAATAAAAATAAGTTAAATTTGCAAGGTCTTATGATGATATGTTGGGATTAGACCCAAATATGATAATGCATCAACTAAATATCAAGGAAGGAGCCAAACCTGTTAAGAAAAAGCTAAGGAAAATGCATCCTCATATAGCACTACTTGTTAAAGTGGAGTTAGAAAAACTATTGAAGGTGGGATTTATAAGGGCCATTGATTATGCACAATGGATCTCAAATATAGTGCCAGTATCAAAAGTAGACAAATCCATCAAAATATGCACAGATTTTAGAGACTTAAACTTGGCATGTCCTAAGGATGATTTCCCACTTCCAAGTATTGATGCCATTGTGGACTTAATAGCAGGACACTCCATGTTCTCACTCATGGATGGGTTTAGAGGATATAATCAGATAAAGATAGCACTAGAAGACCAAGATAAAACTGCCTTTACATGTGCATGGAGTACTTTTTGCTGGAATGTCATGCCTTTTGGCTTGAAAAATGCCGGAGCGACATATCAAAGACCAATGACTACAATATTCCATGATATGATGCATAAATTCATGGAGGATTATGTGGACGAAATCCTAGCTAAATCACATTCAAGAAAATAACACCTACCAATTTTGGTGAAATTTTTTGAAAGGCTAGAAGAATTCGAAGTGAGACTTAACCCAAAGAAATGTGCATTTGGAGTCCAATCTGGCAAGCTATTAGGCTACATTGTATCTACAAAAGGGATAGAGGTGGATCCTGCTAAAGTAAAGGCTATCATGGACATGGAAGCACCTAAAAACATTATTCAGATGAGATCTTTACAAGGAAGGATACAATCCATCAGGAGATTTATCTCCCAATTAGCAGAGAAGTGTCACAATTTCACCCAACTATTGCATAAAGACACAATTTTCAAATGGGATGACAAGTGTGAAGAAGCCTTTAATCTATTGAAGAAATATCTCATGAATCCACCAATCTTGATGCCACCTATCAGAGGTAAGCCCTTGATCTTATACATTTCAACAACGGAGAATTCATTGGGGGCACTTTTAGCACAAGAGGATGAAACATGAAAAGAGAAGGCAATTTACTACATTAGTAGAACCTTGGTCAAATACAAGCTTAACTATACATTCATGGAAAGGGTATGCTTTGCTATAGTTTTTGCTTCCCAAAAATTATGCCATTATATGCGAGCCCACAAGATAAGGCTCATTGCCAAAATTGACCCTTTAAAGTATCTACTTAGTAAAACAACATTGAATGGAAGGCTAGCAAAGTGGGTGATGATACTAAGTGAATTCAACATAGAATATGTTGATAGAAAGTCAATCAAAGGGAAAGTGATTGCTGACCAATTAGTAGAAGCACCACTTCATGATGATCATCCCATACACGTGGAATTCCTAGATTTAGAGATTGTGAATGGTGAGGCAAAAGCATGGCCACTTTATTTTGATGGTTCTTACACTTATCATGGATCAGAAGAAGGCATTATTCTCATCACTTCTCAAGGCTCTACCATCCCTAAGTCTTACAAATTTCTATTCCCATGTACCAACAATAGAGAAGAATATGAAGCCTTGGTCATTGCAATCAAGTTGGCCTTAGAGTGGAAAGTGACAGAATTAAAGGTATCTGGAGATTCACAATTAGTCATAAATCAAGTCAATGAAGAATATCAAACAAAAGATGACAAACTGGTACCCTATAAGACCATGGTGGACAATCTTAAGAAGTATTTCATACTTATTACATTTGAGCAAGTCCCGAGAGAAAAGAATAAAGCAACGGACGCAATGGCAACCTTGGCTTCACTTTTGCAGATGCCTAATCAAAGTGCTAGATACGAGTTCTTGGTAGAAGAAGTGGTTCAACCTGCATTTGACCCAACCCACCCTTACACCATTTGCTTGCTAACTACAAACTAATCACCCTGGTATGGATCAATTTACACTTACTTGAAGGACCAAATCCTTCCCTTAAACCAAACTAGAAACCAAAAGAAAAGCTTCATTTGACAAGCAGCCTAATATACTATAGTCTCAAAAACATTGTATCGAAAAAGTCTAGATGAAATGCTCCTTAGATATCTAGAAGAAGAAGAATCAAACTTAGCCTTACGAGAAATCCACGAAGGAATTTATGGGTCACACTCGAACAGTTTGACCTTAGCTAAGAAACTTCTAAGGATAGGATATTTCTGGCTTACAATGGAGAAAGATGTGTGTAACTTTGCAAAAACCTGTCGAAAGTGTCAATTCCATGGGAACCTGATACATGCACTTGCGCAAGAGCTTCATCTCATGACAACACCTTGGCCATTTTATCAATGGGGTCTAGACCTAATAGGTATGATTTATCCACCATCTTCAAATGGTCATAAATTCATAATCACGGCAACTAAATACTTTACTAAGTGGGTGGAAGCTGTACCCCTATCAACTGCAACAGGAAAATAGATTTCTTTGTTTATCCTTAATCATATAATTTGTAGATATTGCATACCTTATGCCATCATAACAGATAACGCAAAGCATTTCAAGAGCAAAGACTTAAGGGAGTTATGCACAAAGTTTCACATGATTCATCATTCATCTTCAATCTATTACCCTCAAGGCAATGGACAAGCTGAAGCAATGAACAAAAACATCTTGAAATTTTTGAAGAGAACAGTGGACAATTCAGGTAGGGATTGGCATATCAAGATAAACCCAACCTTGTGGGCTTATAGAACAAGCATAAGGATGCCAACATGAGCTAAACCTTTCTCCTTAGTATTTGGAACATAAGCAGTTTTGCCTTTGGAGGTAGAACTGAACCATCTTTGAGGATATCTATGCATGGTTTGATAAATGAAGAAGACTATAGGGATGCTAGGCTACAAGAACTAGAACTCTTGGATGAGAAATAGAAGCAAGCCTTTGATCACTTAAAGGTTTACCAAAATAGGATATCAAGGACTTACAATAAACACATCAAGCCAAGAACATTCCAAATAGGTGACCTAGTGTTGCGAGAGAATCCAAAGAATTGAGTAGAAATGGAAAAGAAAGGAAAATGGGAAGCAAACTGGTTAGGACCATTTCTCATTGTTGAAGATTTTGGGACCGGTACCTACAGGCTAGCAGATTGTGATGGTGAGGAGCTACAAGAACCTATCAATAGCATACATCTCAAGAGGTTCTATACATGAGGTAGATGAAAGATTATAAAGAGTATCAAATGGAGAGCATCATATTTATTGTACATAGTTCAAAAGAGATCCTGAAAAATACCAAAAACATTTGAAAAGTAGAAAAGATAAAAAAAAGTGGAAAATTGAGCATGAAGAAAGCAAAAACATTCATATATGATCCTCAAAAAGATGTTGTCTTGGTGAAAACCTAGCAAATAGGTGCCTTGATGATATGAAGAAATTTTTTTTGAAAAAAGAGAAAATACAAAAAAATCAAAAAAGAAGAAAAGTGCCTTGGTGAAAACCTAGCAAATAGGTACCTTGGTAGAAAAAAAAGAGAAAAAGCTTTGAAAAATAGAAAAAAGAGCTAGATCCATTCAATCAGTGAAAAGCTAGTAAATAGGCACCATTAAAAGTCCAAGTTAGTCATATATCTAGAAGGTTGCCTTGTAAATATTGCATTCGCTAGCATTTGTATATATTGCATAATAAAACCCCACAGTTGCATTTGCAAGTACCTCAAGATTTTGGTCACCTAATCAAAAAATTGTCCTAAGTCCCACAAAGGAAATCAATATCAAGCTAGGGGTGATCTACTCAAAAGGAGAAAGGATTCATCAAAGAAAACTTTACTCAATCAGAGAATCAATTCATCACACTCAAAAGAGGAACACTTAATCAGATCTACATCCCAATCCAATCTGAGCCTAAAATGAAAAATTTGATCCAAGAACTAAAATGACCTTACCTTTATTAGGATTAAAAATATGAAATGGATGGAACTACACTTGAAATATGGATTTGAAAAACATTGCAAAATTTTTTCTAAGTGTTAACTCAATTGATGAAATCATACCTTTCTAGCGAATCGATGAAATTTTTGGACTAGATGAGCTATGATGAAAGGATGATATTTTCTTGACTTCTAAATGACTGTCTTAAAATCAAAGTTTTAAATCATGCATTATTTGTCTAAGGACGTGATCATCAAAGAATCATTAAGGACTTGTACATAGGATAAAACTGAGATTTCTGCTTGTTTACGCAAACAGATACCTTGGCTATTTTGATCTTCAATATCATAATACCAAAATCCACTTGCAACATAGAATATGACAAAATTAGTATTTGCACTCTCATGATTAGCTTCAATCAGTGATAGTTGTACCAAAGAGACTGATGGGAAAGCAAACAAAGAGGTGCAAAAAAGTATTCATATCATCATAGTTGAACTAGTGATGGTTGTACTAAAATGAGATTCCAAAAAAGCTCGATGATGATTATAAGCTCCAAATCTTGAATAATGATAGTTAGTTGCATACATCGTAGATTAAGTGCATTGTATATATTTTTTTTCTTAGTTTAAATTGCAAGGGGGAACAAACAAAAAGGGGGGTATATCAATAAATCTTGGTTAGTCAAAGCATCATTGAAATAAGTTGGTTCAATTCAAACATCTTATCCTTGAATTCAATCAACAAAGTGAGATTATCTTTTGCATTCATGCATAGCATTAATCATTAATCATTATCCATATATCAAAAAAGAAAGAAAAAGACTCATACATCATTTGGCACATACATATAATTAAAGATAGAATTGCATACATTTGAAAACCCAAAAACATAGGGGCATTCATATCCACATTTCCATAAACCAGCATACATTGAAAAATAGAGAAAAGAATCACATAAAATCCATGCATACATCTATCTATATCATAAAATAAGATACATTGCATCCATAGCATAAGCACAAGTAAATGCATCATAAAACACCATATAGCCACATATAAAGATAATCTCATAATAACTCATCAAGAGAATCAAGAAAGGGATATCATCATATAATGTGTTCATCAAATGATCTAGTACATCAGTATATCAAGATACAAATATCATGAAAGTGATACAACAATTGTCGAGATCAATAAAAATAACATGAAACATGGTACAAGGACATCAACAATGTATAAATCTGTCATCTAATGATCAAGAACCCATAGCAGCACCCGATCCATCCCCAACACCTGATCCATCTGGACCTATGCCATCCTATCTATCCTATGAGGGAGGATCCTGAGAAGTGCTCACTACACTATGACTCTTTGCCATCATAGTCATAAATTATTGCATCATGATAGCAACCTGATCTAATTAGCCCACAATAGTAGATACCTCTATCCTCAAGGAATGTACCTCTCGTACTACACTATCAATGCTAGGAGCAGTCTATGAACTCTATTCCATATCCCATGACTTTTGCACCTATGGAGGCACTTGTTGTGTTGGAACATGCACCTGTTGTCTTGGAACCTAATCCTGCTGAGCTAAAGCAACCCGCTATAATTGTACCAAGGGATCCTATCCTCCAGGAATCTTTCGAGCAACATCTACATGAGCCTATCTCTGAGCTCTTTGCTTCCTCTGAGCTCTTTTTTGTCTATCTGTTGCTGCTCTAGGATGTACTACATTAGCTAGATCATCCTATCCTCTAGCCATGGATCTATCCCTTGCATGCCCACCTCTAACCCATGGTCCATCTTGTCCACCACCCCTAGCTCACTAGCCTCATTGTTTGCATCACCTCTGACGTCTCCTACCACCAATACCAACGTCATCACCACCACCATCATCACCATCATCTCTCTCATCCTAGCTTGGGATAGGCTCTGCTGGATCAGTAAAATGAGGAAACTTGTTACGAGCCCACCAATCTCAAAACTCACGAGACATACCCACATCAGTGATACCTGTAAGCATCTCCCATCGGCAATATGCCATCCCAACAATCTAATCACATTAAAACTGATAATCAATCAGAGGACCCCACATCGATCGCTCTACCTATACTTGAGCATATAAAGTTGCACCTTGAGGCATATCTTGCACATGACCGTACTGCCTAGAAACTCTGCCAAAGCAGAAACACTCAATAGTAGTAGTAGTCCGGCCAATCATCCAATGAGGAGAAAACATATAAGGAAGCTCATCATCATCCTCCCTCCAATGCTCACAACCAACGTACGGTCGACACTAAACCTGATCAGGATCATCTATCTATCGGCGCCAATACTCAAGCTTGCCTAGATGATGCTAGACAACCATGCCACTATACAAAAAAACATATGGAAAACCACATGGACAAATCTTGTCAGAAATAGGCCTTGTAATAGGAAGGTGCTCCCATATCCATAACTGGAGAATCACTGCACCTATAGATAGTGAAGAGCTCTCTCTGTAAACAACCTCATGTAAGTCATGATATAGCTAGGCCAATACATAGGAACCCCAATCAAAGCGTCAAGGCTGAGAAAGAAAATCCTTAAGGATCCTACCCCATCCAACTGAAAAACCATGACCTCACTAATCATGAATTAGGGATCCACTGATAAGCGCACTAAGAACAACTGGTAATGTCAAGAAAGAAGAAAACTGCGGCCAAGTGAACATATCATCATCTATAGTATTGTCCCCAAACACTTGTCGGCAGACTGTACTATCATAAATGGAATCATAATAAACCAAATGCCCTCGGCATGGAATGCATAACAATCTGTACACATCCTTAGGCGTGATAGTCATCTCTCCATAGGGAAGATGAAAGGTATTATGGTTGGAATGCCATCTATCTGCCACAACAGTCAGAAGACCCCAGTTCAACTGGAACCATGGAAGCTCAAGAAGAAAACTCAATCTGCATAACTCAATGACATGATACTCAACTTGAGTAAGTGTCTGACCAAGATCGATGACCCATGATGCCACTGACCGTATGTACAAAATAGGAAATTGTGCCTGTTTGGCAAAACAAAAGAATCATATCAATATATCATATCAAGGAATCATTTCAAGTCAAGCAATTTTATCAAAAGTATTAAGCAATCACATCAAGTATCATTTGTTTGTGTCTCTATTTCTTGAGACCAGATTATTAGTCCTATCAGTTATCATATCAGTTTCCACACTGATTGATCTATCCCATCAGATTGATAAATCACATTCATTGGTACCATTATCTAGATATTCTAATCAATTGTTTTGTTTAAATGCAACATACCTAATCTTATCGTCGGAATCGATCATTTGGAGTTATTAAATTTTCATCGAGAAAAACCAAGTACAACTAAAAAAATTTCAAAAAATGTTGTAGGCTTGATTTTATTCATACCAGGTGACATTTCATCATAAGCAATACAGAAGAGATGTTACGCTATTAAGATAAGCTTCATTCGTATTGTTATATATATATATATATTTATACATTATTATAATGAAGAGTTGTGATATTTATATTATATTATTATCATTATAATATTATTAATATAGTAATGATAATATTATAATGCAATGGAATTTGTAATTGAGATATGAAGAAAATACGAATTCAGTGAAAGTCTTATATATATATATATATATATATATATATATATATATATATATATATATATATATATATATATATATATATATAAATTTATACATTATTATAATGAAGATTTGTGATATTTATATTATATTATTATCATTATTATATTATTAATATAGTAATGATAATATTATAATGCAATGGAATTTGTAATTGAGATATGAAGAAAATATGAATTCAGTGAAAGTCTTTTCTGCAGCAGCGACAGATTAGAAAAGGGCTCCTTTTCCATCAGAAAGAGGAGGCAAGAAAGCAGGGTGTCTTGCTTCCATCTTCTTCCCCCAAGGCTAGCTTTCATGCGAACACTAGCTCGGAACATAGAGATGCCAAGGTTTTTACTGGTTATTGTTTCAATTGCTTGTTATATGGGCACAAAATGTTGGAATATAGGGAACAAGACCAAAGATTGTATCGATCAGATTATGAACACTTAAAGAGTTTCATTGCTAAGCAGAAGGAGAAAAGCATGGCCGAATCTTCTCTAAAAGAAAGAGGGATTGAAGAAAATAACTTTAGTTCCTTAGCAGAGGCTTCGACTGGCTTTAAGAAATTAGGGCAGAACAATGAACCTACATTTAACATTTTTACAGTTCAATCTCTAGATAGGCAGCTTGATATGTTTGCAAAAACCAAGTATGCGTTAAGGGCCAAGCTTAGTAGCAGGTATGCTAGTATTCATGAATCTAGAATTAATTCAGATCATAATGCCAATATACCCTAGTCAGGTTTGAGGGAAGGAAAAGTTACAGCACAGGCGACCTCAGGGCACTTCATAGATCATAATTGGGCATGGCATTCAGTTAAAAGGAAGAATAAGGTTAGGGTTTCTACTTCAAATTAAAAGAAGGAGACACCAATACAAAAAAATTTCATAACACCACTAAGTGTAATAGAAGCATCAACAAAATAGCTAAAATTAAGTCCAGTGATGGGCTTATAAATGAGGACCCTAAGCAGATATCGAGTGTGATTACGAACTTCTATCATACCCTTCTCAATGGTGCAAAAGCATCTGACCTTTCAGCACAAAATTAAATGCTTAAAGCCATTCCTAAACTGATTACAGAGCTCGATAATAAAATGTTAAATAATAAGTTATCCCTCGAAGAAGTCAGAGTGGCAGTATTCCAACTTCACCCGAATAAAGCATCGGGTCCGAATGGTTTTCAAGCAGGTTTTTTCTAGAAGTGTTGGCATTTTATTGGGGAAGAGGTATGGCAAGTAGTGGAAGCTACCAGGAATGCGGGGTCCCTGCTAAGTGAAATCAGTAACACCTTTTTTTCTTTAATCCCAAAGAAAAATGAAAGTGTGGATCCTAGGGATTTCAGGCCAATATCCCTCTGTAACACAATATAAAAGATCCTCTCTAAATGCTTAGCAAATAGACTTAAAACACTGTTGCCCAATATAATTTCTAATGAACAGACAGGTTTTGTAGCAAATAGATCGATCCTGGATGGAATAATTATAGCACAAGAATTAGTCCATATTGCTCAAATGACAAAGGTACCAAGTATGTTCATGAAAATAGACATTCAAAAAGCATATGACAAAGTAGAATGGAGATTCCTTTGCAAATGCATGGAAGCTTTCGGTTTCTCTAAGCAATGGGTCAATCTTATTTTTAATTGTATTTCAACCCCTAAGATATTGGTTATAATTAATGGCACTCCAGAAGGCTTTTTTAGTATCTCGAGAGGCATTAGGCAAGGGGACCCAATGTCCCCCTTTCTATATGTAATCATGGCAGAAGCTTTGGGAAGATCTATAACAAAGAGACATTTGGAAGGAAAGATCTCAGGTCTACAAGTCGCTAAAAACATTCCAAATATCACACACCAACAGTTTGCAGATGATACGATTCTACCTGGTCAAGCCAACTGTCAAGAAGCTAAAGCATTTAAAGATATCCTAACTATTTACATGAAAGCCTCAGGGCAGCGGGTTAACCCCACTAAATCAGAAATTTTCTTCATTAATACCTCACCGAGAGTAGAAAGAGAGATTTGTAAGTTGATGGGTTATAAAATTGGCAAGTTTTCATGTAAGTATTTGGGCATTGACCTGGATAAAGGTCTCCTATCTTCCAAACTTTGGCAACAAGTGATTACCAAAGTCCAAAATAAGAAGAGCTCATGGAAAGGAAGATGGCTAACAAAGGCAGGTAGGACAACTATGATCAAGTCGGTCCTTTCGGCCATACCCATGTACCAGATGTCAATTCTCCCTTTACCAATAAATATTAAAAAGAGCCTAGATAAAATGTTTAGAGAATTTTACTTGCAAGGCCCATCAGAAGACCAAAAACTTGCCCTAATAAAATGGGATACCTTATGTAAACCTATTTCTAAGGGAGGCCTCGGCATTAGAAACCTTCTATGGAAAAACCAAGCCTTGGGAGCTAAACTTATATGGAGAATGTATAAGGAACCTAGATGTAAATGGGTGTCAATATTATTATAGAAATACATTCTTGATGTGGATCACATCAACATCTTTAGGTCCTCCACACATGTCAAAGGATCCAAGATATGGAATTTCATCAAAGAATGCAGAGGAATTATTAATAACTATTTATCATGGGATGTAGGTGTAGGGGATCAAGTTCTTTTTTGGGAGGATTCGTGGGAAAGTCTCACTCCCCTTAGCAATTTGGGTTTTTCCATGGAGTTTATGGAAGAATGTAAAAGAGTCAAAGGCATCTTTCTCAAGGATTATATATGTAAGAAAGAGAGTAATAAATGGAGCAATTTAGAAGAAATTGACTCTGTATGGCAGGAGAAGCAGAAATTTACGTCAATAATGGAAAAGAGAGAAGTTGTACTTAAAAATAGATTAGACAAACTGATTTGGGCAGGATCAAAGAATGGTAATTATTCTATAAAGGAGGGCTACAATACCATTATCTGAGAATAGAAGATGGATGATATAGATATCCCTCTGAACCTTTACTGGAATAAATCTAGCCTCCCAAAAGAGGGTATGTTTCTATGGGCTGCCTTGCAAAATAAAATTTTGACAGCAGACAGATTTAAGAAATTGGGTTTTGAAGGGCCATCTAGATGCCCCATGTGTGAGAGTCAATCCGAGGATGTTAATCACATCCTCCTCAACTGCCCATATGCCCAAAACTGCTGGAATTAGCTTCATCAATGTTTAGGCTAGAAGTCTGCTCTCCACGTTGATCTATTAAGTAACCTTAAAGCATGGCCATCACTTTATAAAGATAATCTATATAAGGATATATGGACCATCTCCCTGGCAATAGTTGCCTGGGAATTATGGAAAGAAAGAAATAGGAGGATTTTCACAGGTCAAAAATTACCATGGAGCTCAATCACAAATAAAATAGAAGCATCAATAGTAGAAAATATCAATAGTAATCTCAGAAACAAGCTAAGCTATGAAGAGGCATTCAAGAATTGGGATAACAAAATCAGAGAAAAATGGCCAAAATTAGATATTCCTCCCCTATATGGAAAAGGGGGACCCAAAGTGAAGGCTGACCGAGTTTCTTGCAAATGGATCCCTCCAAGAGAGGGATGGTATAAACTTAACTTTGACGGAGCTTCTAGAGGTAACCCTGGGGTAGCAAGTATTGGGGGGATTATTCGTAATTGGAAGTCAAAAGCCATCGCTAAGTTCTCCAATCTCATAAATCCTTCCATGAATAACATGGTGGAATGTGTAGCGGCCTTAGAAGGTTTAAAATTGTGTAGGAGGATCAACTTATCCAAAGTAGTTATCGAAGGAGATTCGCAAATTATCATCAATGCCATTCGAAATAAGAAAACTCCCAATTGGTCCCTTAATTCAAAAATAGAAGAGATTAACCAAGTTATCGAGGGGATCCCGAAGTATGAAATAAGACACACATATAGAGAGGGTAATACAGAGGCAGATAAGCTAGCCAATCTAGGAGCCAACGGAGTTACAATTATGGATCAATATATCTAATAATCTACATAGGCTTATATTCTAACAAACTTTTTGGTTTTAACATAGATGCAGTAACATTCCAATTAATATGAATTTCTACTAAACAATAGGTTTGTAGTAGTTATAGGGGGATTAGTACAAATTATAGGAGGTCATTTAGCCCAAAGACATTAAATTTGGCTATAGGTAGATACTAATATTAGCGGCCTTTCTTGAAGAGCCCCAAGCAACTAAAAATTATTACCTGTAAAACTCAGCTAAGAAAGGAGGATAGGGATGGGCCAGGGTATTAGAGTAAGGGATGTAGGTACCTACAAACTTGGTTTATATTCTGTACATAGTACACCTTTTTATTCAGAGGTGTGCATCAGGTATTGAGTGTTTACATAGCCTTTTTTACAGGTAGCATAATAAATAGCAGAGCACTTGCAAATATAATCATAATTAAATGAACTCAATTTTCCTGTTCCATGGTGAAAAACTACCAACAAGGCATAAATTTGGATCATCATCTCTTATACTCATGAGCTCATCATGAACCGGCAAGGAATCAGAAATTAATCCTTTTTCTCCTTGTTATCATTTCAACTGGTGATTACTTATTGAATAATAGCTGAAGCTAGAAGCTTAGTGCATTACTTGTATGTTTTCTTGGGGAAGTTATCATTATCATCATTAGCGGGATTTTTCCAATGATAATAATGATAGATAAGCATGTATGTCTGTAAGCATAATATCAAAGTTTGAGACTCTCCATGTACGAGATGTTTTATGTTTCAATGCAATATAAGAAGATATAGCTTCATGTTGTATAGCAGATGCTCCTATACCTTTGTACAGTCATTGATTAGAGATCATTTCATTAAGACTCGCTAATAGGCAATTTCCAACTGGATAAATAGCATCTAGGCAAGAAGATATTGTTTCAAGAGTAAGTTTTGGATTCATAAATACTGATGACAGTTCATGGGTGTGAACGCCATCAAGTTATTTAGGGAATGCAAAATGTTAGCTTGTAGCCTCTAGGCTCCAGGTAACAAAGGAAAAGGGTATTATGCAAAGAGAAATACCACCCCACTTATTTGAGTGAAGTTCGAAAGGATCTCAAACAAGGGAAGGAGTCTTCTAGAAAAGTCCAGAATAACCGAACAACGGCTGTTTATAAAAAGTTTTATTATTTATAGTTTCATAGAGGAAACATGGACACTAGACTCAGCACCTACTACATTAAGAGTGACCGAGCAATGGCTTTCAGAGGTTGCATTTATCCAGAAAGGTGGAATCAAATAATGAATCCTATGCATTTACCTTAGTCCAAATGGATACATCACCATCCACGGACCCACCACTGGAGTCATAGTCCCTGCTGACCGCTAGAGGCTTGTCGCATGGTCGCATGCACTTGGGAAGCTACATGCAATCATGCGACAAGCATGAAACTGCACCACCGAAACCATTGTGAATGTCCTTAATTGTGACCACTGACAGTTTGTCACATGGTCGTGAGCCCATGCGATCATGCGACCAATCGTAAGATGTTAACCGCTGACCGCTGGCGGCTTGTTGTTTACTTGATTGCTGATTGGCCCTACGGTGACATTAGAAACTAGGACCCACCTAGTTGCGATAGCGCACTTAGGAAATATGCCACCTCACTCAAAAAATGTAGACCCACTGAGATTCTAATCCAACCATTGTCGCATGATCTCATGGGCTCGAAAGATTCCATGAGATCATGCGACAGCCATTGGATCTCCACTGCACTTGCACAGCTATGA
This sequence comes from Chamaecyparis obtusa, assembly GCA_027943335.1. NCBI lineage: Eukaryota > Viridiplantae > Streptophyta > Pinopsida > Cupressales > Cupressaceae > Chamaecyparis > Chamaecyparis obtusa. The sequence continues at coordinate 266,827 of BSBK01008930.1, forward strand.
GGAACTGGGACCCACCTGGTCAGAGTTTCACACTTGAAGGTTGAAAAAACAGAGGGTTTTCAAATTGGAGGTCGAAAACACAGAGAATTTTTGGACCGAAAGTCAAAAACATCCTGAGCCTTCAAAGAGAAGGTCAAAAAAACACTGGGTTTTTAGGCCAAAAGGAAGAAAACACAGAGGGTTTTGACACTTGAGCATTTCTTGGAACAAACAGGATGCGGCCAAAAAGTGAATGATAGGGAAATTTTGGGCAACAGTACTTTCACAATAGCAGATTAAAGGGCATCTCCATAATACATGGTTGACATTATTATACACTCTTAGAGAAAATACTTGGAAATGATAATCATGATTGGATTCCCGTTGACATGAAGGTATTCATAGCTAATTTGTTATCATTATATGGACTAAGTCATGTTAGTTATGTTACTGTAAGGAGTTAATAAAATCCCTGAGGCGATGCCCCTAGGAAGGGGGTCAATGGATACTTTTACTATTTTTCTACATAGCTAGACATGGGTAAGAGTATATGAATATGTGTATAGGTATATACATATATTCATATTCTTCTTAACAAACCTTGCTAAGTGCTATATTAATGATGTCCTCAGACAGGATAATGGTATGTACATACGCTTATATATATGCACATTATATATATGTATATATAAATGTATGTATATACCATCTTATCTTACTTTAAGCTAGCAAGGTCTTCTAAGCATTATTTTTACTCAGGGAAGCATTTTGTGTTGCAGAAGATGAGGCACAGTTAGTAAAATTGCATGCATTTGAGAGTACAGTACAAAACCTCATCACAATTGGTATTCCTATATTAAGTTAAAGGATCCTAAAGTCAGAGTATATATTAGGTATATAGATATATATATAGTAGTAATAGTATATATAGATATATATACTAATGCCTAAAGCTAAGATATAATGATTTGCTAGATCAGAATCAGGAAGTCTTCAATCCTGTTACCTTTTATAGTTTAATATATATAAATATAGATATGTTGATAACAGTATATCTATATTTATATACATTTGATCACCTCTAGAAAATAATCTAAAAGAGGAAATAATTCAGCTAGGAAATTTAAAATTAAGTTGGAACATTCAGCACAGGATACATGTATGATAAGAACTGGGGATGTATTGAGCAACAAATAAAGTTATTACTTGCTTTAATGGGCAACTTGCAATTGAATCATTTCCTTAATTGAGAATGTAGTATCAAGAGATAGGGACATATGTTTTTATGGTATATATATATATATATATATATATATATATATATATATATATATATATATATATATATATATATATATATATATATATATATATATATATATATATATATATATATATATATATATATATATATATATATATATATATATATATATATATATATATATATATATATATATATAAATTCTAGCTTCCTCTTATGAGTATTTCAAAATGGCTTATATATAATAACTAACAGGGCTTCAAAGTATGTTTGGCTTAAGGTACTAGACGTTCTTCTCTTTCCTATTACTTTTATATATAAGAGTCATAAATATAGGTATATTGATGACAGTATACATATATTAATATATAGAGCTTTGCAAATATATATTTATATATTGGATAAGCCTCAGAAGATCTCACAGATCTGGTAAGGGTATGAACACATGGTTATATATATATAATCTACATATATATATAACCATATGTTCAAACTAATTATTTTTTTCCTTACAATTTGAGGAGATTGGAAATCATTGCAGCTTTTTCTAAATGATGTAAATATTAGAGGCCCATAATGAACTCTATTATTATCTTCTTTCCGATAGTTAGCCAGGTATGACTTGAAATTAGTCAGAGCACTATTATAGTACTGAGGAGTATATTTAGTTATGTTGTAAATATGCCTAAAATGTTAAGACTCTCGTGGTAGGAATTGTTAATCTTTAGCGGTAAGGATTTTTAATCACAAGAGTATTTGTTTCTAGTATTATATTGTCAATAATAAAAGTGTTTAACTATAGGCTTCATAGTCAATATCAAATATTCTTAGATAGGTTATGTATCCGAGATGTAGAATTTTTATCTTGATGCAGGTTAACCTTGGTCTCGGAGGAATTTTGTCTTGTTTTTTTTAGGAAGGACTATCATTCGGATGTTCAACACATATACTTGACATAGTAGGAGGATCAGAAAATCTACTTCAATTGTACAAATGATGTAATCCTTGTCTAATCACCATTCTATGTATAATTCATGATTTTAAAAAAAGCAATCTAGAGTTTTTTTGGGACGTGGGTATACCTACGTAAAATATGTACAAATCTCGATAGGTATCGAGCTGTGGGTATGCCTACGGAAAATATGTATTTTAACAAATCTCAACAATTGTCGAGTCATGGGTATGCCCATGTAAATTTTTGTATAAGGTCAGGACCTATGGTCTCGGGCAAGGTTGGAGGTTTTCTCAGCCCTACTCTTTCCTACCAGTGCCTGCAGTGAGCGGGGTCACATTGTAATATAACTATTTATATTAATAAAAAATGTCTAGGGCTTCGGCCTTTTACCGATAAAAAAAATATATATATATTATAATGCAATGATATATATTATATTATTGTCATATATTATAGTTAATTATATATTTATGTTAATTTATGTTAATTACGTGACACTTTATTTTTGTTACGCGGTACTTAATGATTAAGGCGACACTTCTTGATGCTAGGCAACATCTAAGATAGCCTAGATGACAATGGAAAGCTAGGGTTTGACACACGATAATACAAGTTTTATAAGCGATAGTTTACTATGTGGAGGCATGAGTAAAAAGCACGGATGTGAAATTTTACAAGCTAACATGACATTGAATCTATCCTACGCCTGACTTTGTGAATTTTAAACAACAACATGTAAAAATTGCAATAAATGCTAAAATTGAGCAATAAATGCAACGAGGAAGTTAAGAATCACTCACTGGAGCTCCATAGTCAGGTGGTCTCCGATACCATTGACACCTCTCGAACTGATGCTCTCTAATAGGAATAACCATCTCAAAAATCAAAGGAGAACCAAAGCAAAATCTCAGAAGACAAAAGTGCAAATGAATAGTAAATCAAGGTTTTTCAACCTATTTAAGCTAATTTGACCTAATTTTGAGGTGAAATTTTGACTTTGACCTATATTAAACTATCAGTTCAACCGGGGCAAAATGTGAATCATGGCATATCATCAGTGTTTTTCATAAATGAAAACATATCATATCAATCAATCAAAATTTTTCAAATCAAAGAATCAATATGTTTTATTTCTAAGGGGGCAAACCATCAGGAAAATTAGATCAACATCGGCAGTAACATCATCAAAAATCAAGAGACCGATCATCGAAATCAAAGCGAAAGCTTTTATCAAGAAATTTTTTGTAATCAATCGAATGGGGCATCGTATCAAAATCAATCATCAAATTAGGTACCATACCAGGATTAATCATCGAATCAAACATCATATCGACAACCATCATCAGAAGGACCATCATATCAAAATGATCATCAAAACCACATCAATTGAGAGTTTCATATCGATCATATCTGCATCAATCTCATATCAGAAAATCAAAGGATCAACCATCGAAAGACATCAAATGAACATCAGAGATCGACCATCAAATGAATCAAGACCTATCATCAAGCCAGATCAGAGTATTCTTTGAATCAACATGCTTCGCATGTCAACTCAAAGAGGGGCATTTGTAATCACTTAAAAATGGACAAAGATCAAATCAAAGAAAATCAAGTCAAATCAAAGAAAATCAAGGACATAATTGAATCAATTGGATCACAATGCATAATTAGCCAATCAAAATGAAAATCAAGTTTTAATTCAAGATCAATCAAAATTGAGAGCATTTTAATCAAGTGTAATCAAATCAAAATACAATTAATCAATTAATTGTATAGTCTTGTATTAAATTAAATACAACCCATTCAAGGGGTACATGGCTAAAATAAATCAATTAAATCAATTAATAAATCTTAATTACTCTCAACAACCACAAAGGGAGGAAAATCAATCAACCAATGAGATTTAAGGAAAGGCATTCATGTGGATCAAGCCAAATTCAATCTCAATCACTCAAAGTGAAAGAGAATCTTGTCCATTGATCTTGTCTACTTGTCCCAAGCTTTGAGGACACAAACTTTGCATTGCCTTCAAAGGGTGGAACCAAGGACTCAACCAAGGCTTAATCATGATCAAACACAACTACACCCCCTACCATTGGAAAAACTATAAAAGGAAGACCAAATTCCTTCATAATTCATAACCACGTATCTGAGAATTGCATTGAACCTCTTGCAATTTGAGTTTAGAAAGGTATTTTAGAGCATAATTAGCATTTATTTTATATAATTGTTAGCTTAAACTTGTTTATCATATCATTCTCATTCTAGGACTATCATTAATGAGAGCTTGCTGAGAGCTTTGCATTAACATTCTTAGTTAGAGAGCCATAGGATGCTCAATTAGTCATTAATTTGCTAAATAGTGCTCTATTGTGGTTTAATTTAGTTACTATTTCATTTATTGTTGATGATTAACCTTAATTCTATGAAGATACTTTCATTAGTGTACACTAGCCACTCTTGGCCCCGGCCTCCAAGTAGGCACATGGGGAACCGAATGCCTTTCATGTAGACAATCGCCATTCAGTCGTACCTACGCATAGGTACCTTCTTGCACTCCCATCCATAGCCTTTAATAGCACTAATAACATGGGTGAGGCATACATTAATATTTTTAGTTTTTTATCCCATTCCCATAAGTTTTTAATTAAGTTATCACTTGTTAAAAAATAACTCCTCAGTGGGTTATCCTCGTACTAGCCACTTAGGGCCCCGACCCCACACTGAGAGCCACTCACCTAGTGTTCTTAGGTTTCCTACCCTTACCCAAGCATCATTAACACACAATACATGAAGTAAAACAAGTCATAACAATATTTAAGGACTTTCATTCAAGAATAGGAAATATTAGGAATGATTAGGAACATTTAGGAATGATTAGGAAGCTTTATGATAGTCCTAGTTCACTACACAACCCTAAACCCTTTTTCCAATTCCTAAATGCATAATGAAACTTAACTAGGCATCTACATGCACCATAAAACATGTAACTAAAAGGAAAATTTCCACAAAGTGCTTCAAGGCCATTTAAGGTTAGCCCCATATCACCTCGAGACCCCTACACCTCAAAATTAACCTAAACCCTAGCCCGACATCAAACTACACAGTTGGTAGAAGAAGCTACGAAGTTGGTAGCTTAAGTTGCATAATTGGGGATTATAAATATGTAGTTGGTCATATGAACTATGCATTTGGTTCCCAAAACTGTGCACTTGGTCACTGACTATGTTTTTCAAAAAAAGACCATCTACAGGCTTGGTTGCACGTAAAATTGGGCAAAATGAGGGCAATGGATGCACAATTTGGGTAAGACCCATTTGAGATCTCCTAGTTTCCCTAAAAAATAACTCTCAAACCCTTTTTATCTACAATGCTATCCTACTCTAGATCTGGGAATAGGAAACAGGCTCCTAAGACAGAATGCAACCGAAGAAGGAAACTAGAAGCTCCTAAGGTATGGGAGTTCCTAAAAACCCCTAAGACATATGGGAAGATGTCACAAGGATTCTAGGAAGTCTCTTGAATCCATCCAAAGCCCAAAATATAAACAATAAAACTCTAATTGGATTATACAACCATTTGAGAAAACTATGCATCTAGAAGTATCAATTTCCTAAACTACTCTACTCCACAAGTTTGACAAGATATAGTAACATCATACATAATCTAAATTGTAGTCCTATGTTATCCAGAAAGTAGATAAACAATATAGCATCATAGGAAACATAGAAACACACAGAAGAAAGTATAATTACCTATGCAATAATATATTTCAAAACATACTATCCTTTGTCCTAAGTTTGTTTCACACGACTATAGACAAAATCTAATAAAATGATCCATGTATTTATTTCAAACTCATAGAGAACAACCCAAATGAAGATCAAAAGCAATCAAAAATCAAATGAGAAGGAGCATCTTTCAGGATAGCTCCTACCTGGATTCTGGCGGAGAAAATCGTTGATGGAGGATGACTCAACACTCTCAATCTCCTTCCAACACTTCTTCAAATTCCTTCTGAATGCAGGCACTCTCAATCAAACTATCCTATCAAGAATAATAAAGCTCCTCTCCTGAATACTTTAGATCTCCTAAAATGCAATATGACAACAAAGAAGCCTCTTTCCAGATCAATTTCTAGCCAACCTCTACATCCTACAGGGATCTCTAATGTAAATAGGTTGAAGGATTAGTTGCACAAGCAAATCAACTGATGCAACTATCCCAACCAAAATTTAGTTTATAGTTCTGCTTTAATTAAATTTATTAAAGCCACTCTCAGGAAGGGATTTGATAGCTAAATATTAATAATATTAATCTAAGGTGAGTTTCCTTTATTTAAGGAAAGGAAATTATTACTTGTCACCCTATTTACTTAGGCTATGGTAAAAGGTTTACCATATAATAGTTTATTCACTCAAATAAATAATTTATTTATTAATATTATTTAAAACACAATTACCTTCACACACTAATATTATATATATATATATATATATATATATATATATATATATATATATATATATATATATATATATATATATATATATATATATATATATATATATATATATATATATATATATATATATATATATAACTATAGGCATATGTGTACATATATCACATAATCAAGACACATTATTATTATTAATATCATAAACATCTACTTATTATGAATATTATTATTAAATCAATTACTAAATCATATTACACATAAAATACAACCATGATATATATATAAAATTCTAAGTATAATCATCCGAGAGGGTATTACGCCATGACCCAATCTAAGTTCAACATTCCTACTTGTGATATTGCTACTCCTTTGTCCTTGGATATCATTCATGTCATTATTTTGCAATACATGGAGATTTCTCATCTTGAGACAAGTATAATGGTAAAGTTTATCCTTTGACCCATGTCAAGACCTTTCAAACATTATGTAGTTATTTATCTCATGATCATAGGTTCATGGCATCATCATCAAGACTATCATCCAAATTAATTGCAATAGAATCCAATATAAAAATAGAATTATCATGCTCATTTAATTTCATCTTTTTCAAATTAACTTCCTCCTTTGGCTCAAGCATAGATTGGTCAAAGGAAATTAAAGCATTGGTATGTGTTTTGTGTGATGAAATATTTTGGTAAGAACATTGACAAGCTCTAGCATGATGTTTATAGTGATGGTCATGAGCATGAAGATTATGTTTAGTTTTTCTAGAAATTGGGTTTATCTCAGGATCAATCAACATCATGTCCTTTTCTTCTTTAGGGGAGGTAATTGAAGAAACCACACTAGGTAGTCCTCGGTCAAAAACTTAGCCTTCAAATTATTCACCACCCTTTCCAAAGATTTGATCTTATCTTTACCCCTTCTCTGTCGATCTGTCTGTACATGTTCCCACCATAAGGATGCATGTCCTTTTAGCTTAATGCGGGCATACTTTACTTTCTTCTCATCACTAGTTCCTTCAAGCTTAAAATATTTATCCATCTTTATGATCTAATTTATCAAATCATTCAGATCTAGCTTACCATGATAATCAGGCAGGTTGAAATGAGGTATCCTATTCACACTAGTGAAGGCTCTAATGAACCTCACCTCTTCACAATTTAACTTTGGTTGTGCCTTATTGTTATCTCCTCCCACTGCTTGATTTTACTTTTTTTCATATCCTTCTTAATCACTTGCATCCTCTATATGTTTCCCTATACTCTAAGTAGTCTCCACTGCATCCAATCTGGCACAAATCTATCTTAACAAATTGAAGACTGCTGGATATGCATTCCTTGCTCCACCTCTAGCATTTCTCCTAGTCATTTTCACAAACCCTAAAAGTTATAGGTCGGATCATTTAAACTACCACCACATAAGAAAACCCTAGGTTGCAAAGCCTTTTTATAATACCACTTGATATAGTCAAGGATGGATAAACCTACAAGAGGTCAGTCAAATCCTTGCAGCTAATATAACACAATGGAAACAACAAGCCAAGATGGAAATAAATGAAAGATCATTCTTCGATTATTATTAGAAAATCAATTGTACAACTAATCTACAACATGTAGTCTTATATGCCTGATTATGATTATAAATCCCTTGCAAACCCTGGCCAAACTATGACCAAAAAATATTATGAAATTGCCTCTCCCTTAGGAAAAACCCATAAGATTATATAGCCATTACAATCATTAGTCGACCCAGAAAAGATCACATTTTTTCAAATATTAGACAAAACGTGTTACAATAAATAGTTTGGTTCCCAAATCATCTAGAACAACCTCCAAGAAAGAAAAATAAGAGATGCAAACATAGAATAACATTGGCCTCAAATGTATCAATGAGCTGCCATGATCACAACTGGGGATTCCAATCAGTAGATCAAGAAATTGATCAGTGAACACAAAGACTAACCAGAAAAAGAAGAACTTGACAGTCTTGCCAAGAATCTACAATAACTCTCATAGGATGAAACCAAATGAGGTGTGATTATGGGATAAGGTCTAGAACAAAGCCATGAACACACTATAGCAATCATAACTCAAAACAACAAGTACAGATTCACTGCAACTCGAAACACTAGACTGATCAAAAGGAAACTAAATATCTTTTTGGTTGATGCAAGATTGATTAGATCCCAAGTTGCTCCTACATCAGTTTAAAAATATTATCTCTATGAGGTTGGGTTGGTTGAGGCATAGAAGGCCAAAAGAAATCAAGTTCAATAGATTCTCGAGGGACTGAAGCCTGATAGAGACTATGGTTAGCAGTCATAATTTATACATTATGAGGTAATTTCAAAAAATTATAAATAGGAGATGAATTTCATGGAGGTAATCCAAGGAAGACCAAGTTTGACTTGAAATTGATGAAAAGTTAGAATCACAATGAAGGTAACATCTAAATATTTTCCACCAACTTCAACAAGAAATAAAATAGAACCATGAGTATGATAAAGGAAACCATTGCAAGTTTGAATCATAACATTAGATTTGTCGTAAAAGTCATGTTACAAGTCTATTTAATATATATTCTTCAGTTGTCATATTCACCATGCAAGTAGGGTCAATAAGAACACAACAAGAATGAAGACCATTAACATTTGCAACAATGTAAAGAGGACCATCAGGTGCTTTAATTGTCTCATAGGATCAAAGGTAATGCAAGGCTCAAGATCAAGTTTAGGTTTTGATTTGAGTGGGAATTGATTAATGAGATTGACAATGTTATTGGCTTTAGTACAGTTATCATCATAGTCAACAACATGAGTGGAAGAATAAGGAAAAGGTTGAGTAGACTCAACAGTATTGGTTGAATGAGATGGAAAAGGGTTAGTATAGATTTTCAAATTTTGGTTGGGAGGTGCTACGATTTTTTTTTCTTGATCATTAACACCCTTAAAAAATATCTAGTATTTGATGCAATGAGGTCCTAGATAACATATTTCAAACAATATCACCTTTTAGTATCATGACTAGGTTGACGATGGTATTGAAAAAAATCTTTGTGATCAAAGTGTTTGGGTAAAGGTTTGGATGTGTCAATTGACTTAACAAGAGGCAAAGTGATCACTTTAGCATTAATCAACTTCAACATCACATTAAGAAAATATTTAGAAATATGAGTAAAATTTTGAGCTGGTCTAAAAATATATGACAAAGGAGCCACGCCTTTGGATGTTACCGCCACTTTCTCATCAACATTTTTGAATGAATTGTTGATTTTGATCAAGTTCATTGGTTTCTAAAACTTGTTAAAATTGTTGGATGTGGCATCACTCTTATCAACTGGAGCCATTGGACTAGAGCTCTCAAACTGACTCACTTGAAGCTAATAATTATTAAGCACTACATATAATTGAATAAAATAAGAGAATTCAAAAAGTAGAATATTATCTCTAATGTCTTTTTGTACATTAGAAATGAAAACATGTTGAACATTGATTTTTGGCAGAAGATAAGAAATATGAACATGCAAATGCTTAAATATACCAATAAAATTAGTCACTTTTTCTCTGATGCCTTATTTAAAAATATAATGCATTAACTCTAAGATTGAATTCTAGAACCATTTCACCATTTCTAATTTGGATGTCCATGAATTCATTGATAATTTCAAACCGTCAAAAATTCTTTCACCAAATTTCTCAATGAAAGTTGATTGAAACTCTTTTCATGGCTTGATTGAATGGGCAACAACTATGAAAACCAATCTCTAGCATAGTCCAAGTTAATGATTGCAAAAAATGTCTTGTGATCACATCTTCATGGTCTATTTCAAAATTTTCCATTAGTTTACTGAATTTTTTAAGATGCTTGGATGTTGTCTCATGTTTATCATAAGTGTACTATAGGATCCTTTCTCTAATTTTAAGTGGTATAACATTTGGAAATAAATTGAGAGCATTAAAATTTATGGCCTTATAACTTTTAACATTGAATTTACTTTTCACAACACATGGCTAGGGTTGATCACATGTCATGGTTGCACTAGGCACCACATAAGGATGCAGATACTAAAACATCCTAACTCGTATGCTTTCCCAGACATTTTCATACAAAAAGAGATATTACAAGTAAATAATACATGACTTATTATAGCTACAACTAAGCTTTATTTTTTATAATCATAAATCTTACAAAAATTCATACTTCTTTTCAATAATTCAAAATTGAAATCAACAACTATGAAGTATGCAAAATTTATTACTACTATTTCCCTTCCCTAGTGCTATTTATCACTTAATAAGGAACTTTCTTTTCAAAAAAAAATGATGTGAAGAATATGTGGAAATATTACATCTATTTGACACTTTCATCCTTAGAGTTTTAGGTGACTCTACAACACCCCCACAATCAAATGAAAGACCAAGATAACTTCCACAAGAGAGTGACAAGACAATTGCACTAAGATGCAAGAATGATATTATTGATAATGGAAATGGACATTACATTACTAGAATTTACATAATATGCCTCCTTATATAGGAAAGGCGATAAGAGGCAATGATAAGGAGAAGATAAGCTATCACCTATAAAATCTATAATTACATGTCCATCGAAGGTGGATCATCCTCCATTATGCAATGAAGTATGTGCCATAGGATGAGGATGATAATGTGATATGTTTACTAAAGGTGGATCTCGCACATAAAGTGGAATTTCTCCTACACCATGTACTTAAAATAGGTCCAATCTCCTAGGTGTCTCAATGAAAAACTACTATGCAATGCATTATCCTAAGTAATATTAAGTAAATAATAATTATAAATATTTAATTACATCAACACCCCCTTCCCTCCTTAAGTGCAACTTAGGGGAATGCACTTAAACTCACAATGAAAGATAGGTCCCTACTACGAGGGCATGTTAGGTACCCATGTACAATATACAATGCAATACATAAAATGCAATCTCTCATAAAGCAGAGAAAGAAAAGAAACCTCATAGGAGAAAATATCCTCCAAAAAGAGAGATGAAAACACACAAGATGCATGGATGGATGGAGGGATCAAGATCCCCCAAGGACTACATACATTATGTATATACAAAGAATTATCCCCCCATAAGAAATAAATAAGGAAAAATCATATCCACCCAATAATGAATAATCTCCTACAAAAATGGTGAGTGTTTAAAGACAAAACATAGTCCATTGCCTACAAACAACATTTCTCTTCTTGGGAAAAAGATAGACAAAGTACAAATGCATGAATGCTTCCCATTCTGGATATGAACTAGGAAGTGGAATCCAAATGAAGTATGATGATGATGCAATGAACTAATGCATATCCAAATAAAAAAAGGAAGAAGGTCTCCAAATATGCATCTCTGAAGATTTAATAAGTATCTTTAATCTCAAGGAATCCACCACATCATCAAGATGAACCATGAAATGTGGAAAACCAATTGAAGGAGAAGAATCAATAATACCAATATCTAAAGAAGGTGAAAAGGCATCTCCAACTTTGATGAAAATTTCCTCAAAGAGAAGAGAAACCCCCTCAAGTATGTCTCCCGATCTGCAATATGAGACTCCACAAATAATGAGCCAATAGATGGCAAGTAGGAATCCCAATCAGGAAGACAAATAGATATCTCTTGCAATGAATCACTAAAATTACCAATAAGAGATCATGAATGTGTGATCTCATCTAGAGAAGAAAGAGTTGCATGAGGAGTCACTGGATCATCATAACTCTCAAGTGCTAGAAATTCTTCAATCTCCTCTAAGGTATCATCGAGTAAAAGTACAAACCCGTGTCACACTTTTATAAAGGAAAAGGTCAACAACATGCAAATTTTTCAACTTTAACGACATAAAAGTGTCATTTGTGTTTAGAATTTGAAGATGATGTAAACTAATGAAATGTGTAAAATTTGATGAAGTTTATGCTTATATTTTTTTTTAAAAAAAATTGAACAAAAATTGACATAGTTTTTTAATTTTTGAAGTCCATTTTTTTTATTGCTGAAATATGCTGAAAATCTAGGGTCTAGTTCACATCAACAAACTATATGCAAATAATATTTTTTCCTTTGATTTCATAATATGTTTTAGATGACATGTATATCTAGTGCATAAAAAAAGAAAGATTGGATTTCGGTATATATTTTGTCTGTTATAACTATCCAAAGTTGGTGTTACCCAAAATCAACAGTTTTTTGTTCTCGTCAAATTTTCCCTATCAAATCTACATCATTAAAAAAAGATTATATATTCTTGAAGAGGACTCTCTCCTCTAGTGTTAAGTATAAAGCTTAAATTTTTCTGACATGATTTGTTATTTTTAATTTCTTTCCAACAAGTGTGTTCTTAAATGTTAAAATACCTACTTGAAGTATTTTCAACTTATAATATATTATATGAAATCAAAACATAATAAAAATTATATGACCATAATCTTGATTCCGAGCTCTACAAAATGGTACTTTTAGATTTTATAGAAAGGTAAATTTTGACAGAGAATTTAGGTCCAGAAGTGAGAACTTCTGAGAGCCACCCTTTTTTGCTTACTTGGCTACCAAATAGGATTCCACATAGGTCCGGCTGAACCGGGTCCGGCCGAGAGGGGTTTAGCCGGACCCAGTTCGATCAGACCTATAGGTGACCAAACATGGTCTTGTGCATGACCAAGCCCCTTAAATCTGAATTTTAACAATGTAGCCAATTTTTTAAATAAAATCAGTTTTTCAATAGATTTTTAATATTTTTTGAAATTTATTAATTATTTTAATTTTATTTATAAGAGTTAAGTTGTTTTTATCTTGAAATAAATGATTTTTAATAGTTTTCTAAAATTTATTAATGATTTTTATTTTATATTTGGGTATTGCATGTCAAGTCTTGATTTAGTGTTTTCAAGTTAAGTGATTCTTTTCCATTTTTCACAGGGCAGTTTACCTATTTATGGTGTTGCATGCATTGATACCCTTATTCAGTTTTCTTTATTAAGAGGATTTTGGCTAGTATTCGATATACAGGTTTATAGATTTTGGCTTTGAGATTGAATTGGAGGATTGTGAAAGCTTTGGGAAATTTTAGGGTTGTTGGATTGTTCTTTGCACAGTTTCTGTCGAGTGGTGGTTTAAGGTAGGGTTTGAAAACTTTTTTTGCAATTATTGTTTGAAAAATATTGTCTTCATTGTGTTTCCAAGATAGGTTGATGATTTTGGAGTGATTGTATTTTTTTTGCATTGTCCTTGAGAAAATTTGCAAGATTAGATTGTTGTGATTTTGTGAATGATAAATATGTATATATTTTGGTTGCTTATGAGCGTAAGCTTTTATAGAAATGTGTGAGTTTTTCCAATTAAGTGATTCTTTTATATTTTTCAATCTGAATAGTTTTTGCAATGGGGAATAAAAGGAATAGATTAAAAAAATATGATTGAATGAGGGATGACAAAAAAGGTCACACAAAACATAATCAAGATCAACCTGTTGAAGTTTAGGAAGAACCTATTGATATTCAAGAAGATGCAATTCAAGCAGGGGAACAAATTGGTAGTTCCAGAGGTAGAAATATATCTTTTAGCATGGGCAATTTGATGGAGATGAATGAGGATTCACTTTTTAGTCAAAATTCATATGAAGAAATGTTATCTGAAAGTACAATTAAAAATCATTGCAAAAAACTTTGGGATGAATATTTTGAAAATAAAAGTATGGTTGGAAGAGATCAATTATTTGTTAGGTTATTCAGGAAAAAAGAAATGACTCCTATTTTGGAGTTGTTGGGTGTTGACAACAAGAAAAACTCAGGAGACAATGTAAATTGAACAATAGTTCAAAATTTGCAAGATGCATTGAACAACATTAATAACTCAAGTCGAGGAGATGATTTAAGTGCTGCACGTAGAGAAATTATGACTACTTTATCTAGTAGGAGGTTGACATAGAGAAAAAAAGTGCATGTAATTTTTTATTTACTCAATGTATCTAGAAGAACTATTCAAAGATATATCAGGAAGAGAAGTATGTTAGATGAAAACATTGAAAAAAATTGGGTAAATATTTGTAGGCTTCCTCAAAAAGATAGAATTTTTGAAGATTTAAAAAAATTGGTCATTGAATATTTGACCACTCACTCTCGTGTTTCTTCTAATAGAAGGGATACAATACATATGAAAGATGAAGAGACTGGTATGAAAACTGCACATCCAAAACATTTTATAGATACAACTCAAAGTGAATTATTTGAAGCATTCAAGAAAGAATTTTTAGATGTGAAAATATGTCAAAGAATGTTTGAGAGGTTGCACCCTTGCTTTGTATGCATAAATAAGGTTCATGAAACTTTTTGTTGTTGAAATCATGTTGAGTTTTATCTATACTTGCAATCATATAAAAAAGTTATGGTAGTTCTTGCTTCAAATATGGTCATCCCTGGAAGTATGACACAATTTGTGAAGTCTATTTTATGTGATAAATCAGAAGATTCAGATGAGTTCAAAGTATAGTGTATAAAGAATGCATGTAGTGATTGTGGAGATTTGGATAAATTTCCATTGCAAATTGAGAATATTAATGTTTCAACACTAGTTTTGTGGAAAAGATTTGAATATGAAACATATCAAACAAAGAGCGGAGATGAATCCAAAAAAATTGTATTGAAGGAGAGTGAATTGCCCTACCTTGAGTTTATGACCAGATTTTGTACTCTAATTTATCCACATATCCAGCACTGTCATGGTGCACGATGGCAAGCTAAACATGTTAAGTCTTAATTGGTCAATTAATAGGTCTTAATTGGTTAGGTATTAGGTCTTAATTGGTTTCTAGAATTTTTGTTTATGTTAGTCTCTAGTGTTAGAGTTTAATAGGTCTTAATTAGTTTCTAGAATTTTTGTTTATGTTTTTGATTAAGGAAAATAGGTTTTAATGGGGCCCTGAAACCCTTACAGTTTTAAGCATAAAGAAAGATATAGCAATAAAGTTTACATAGACAAAATAGCCATAGCAAGAAAAGAAAGGCCAAACATAGTTCACTAGCTGAACAAAGAGAAAGACCAGAAAATAGCCCCAAGAACAAAAACAAAAAGCCAGGCCAAACATAAAGCCAATGGAGCAGCTCAAGAAAACTCTCTGAGGATCTCTGCCGCACGAGTCTTAAGCTCAAACTCCTTATCTGCCGCGTCCTTAAGGTCAGCCAGATCCTTATTAGGTTCCTACGTATGTTGTATTAATCCTATGTTTTAGAATTTTTGTTTATGTTGTTTATGTCGTATTAATCCTATTAAGTCTTAAGGGGTCGTATTAATCATGTCACCTGTCTTAATTGGTCATATTAGTCACATGTTAAGTCTTAATTAGTCTTAATTGGTCAATTAATAGGTCCTAATTGGTCAAGTATTAGTCACATGTTAGGTCTTAATTGGTAGGACTATTAGGTCTTAATAGGTCATATTGGACCTAATTGGTCAAGTATAGGTCCTATTAGTTCTTAAGGGTGGACTATTAGGTCTTATTAGTAGGTATTAGGTCTTATTAGTTAATATTAATCAATTTAGGTGTTATTAGTCATATTAGTCACATGTTAAAAGTCTTAATTGCTCAATTAATAGGTCCTAATTAGTCAATAATTAGTCACTTGTTAGGTCTTAATTGGTTTCTAGAATTTTTTGTTTATGTTAGTTTCTAGTGTTAGAGTTTAACAGGAAATATTAATCATGTTAAGAGTCATATTAGATGTTAAGGGTCTTATTAGGTTTTATTAGCTCTTAAAAGGTCATTTTACATCTTGTTAATTTCATGTTAGGTCTTAATTGGTCAGAGAGAGAAAGTTTATGTTAGTTTCTACTGTTAGAGTTTATGTTGCTTCATCTTCTAGTTTCATGTTGGTTTAATGTTAAGGTTCATGTACGTTTCATATTAAGGTTTATTTTTTAATCATGTTAAGGGATCTTTTTTTAAATTAGGTTTCTGGTTAGGGTTCATGTTTATTTAATGTTAAGGTTTATGTTGGTTTGAATGTTTTAATATCATGTTTCTAATAGTTTATATACGTTTTCCTAATGTTTTGTAACATTTTTGTAATATTTTAAAACATATCTAATAAAAATAAATTAATTAAATAACTAACACATTTTATTAACTAAAAAATATATATTATATTAATTAAATAACTAAATCTACATAAAATCATATTATTTAATTTCTACAATTAAAAATAATAAAACTACATAAACAAAAACAACTATTAAATTAATATTTTTATTTAAATTACATTTATTTAATATTAAATAAACAAAAACAACTATTAAATTAACATTTTTATTTAAATTACAATTATCTAATATTAAATAAACAAAAACAACTATTAAATAAACATTTTTATTTAAATTACAATTATTTAATATTAAATTTTTTTAAATGACTTAAAAAACTTTTTAAAAACATTAAAATTAAAAAATGGCCTACCTCTTTTAGCCGAAATACCCGCTAAGCTCTCCTCAAAATCTGAAAGCCGCTTAAACCAAATGAGTTGCGCATTGGATTTTTTTATTTATATAGTTTTTTGGGGGTTTCGGCCAGACCCCTTCCGGTCGGAACCGTTTCGGTCGAAAGGGTTCCGATCGAAACCCTTGTGCCACATAGATGCCACATGGCGCCTAGTGGGTTCCACATAGTTTCGACCGAACCCGGTCTGACCGAACCCCTTTAGGTCGAACCCCTTCTAGCTGGAACCACTAAGTTTGTCCTCTAGTGTGACAGAGTTTTGTACTTTTACCCCATCATCATAGGGAATTTTATCTACATCATCAAGAGGATTGAGGCAATTTGAACTAGGATCATCTGGGAATGGAAGAACATGTGGATCACCAAAAATCTCCCAAATGATTGTCCAAATTATGTGTGGGCACTGAATACCTATAAATTAGTGTTAGATGTCATGGAAGAGACACAAAAAGATGCTACTACCAATCAAATTTATAATATGAGCATTTTTTTCTCCCCAAACATATTTCTTCTTTTGTGACTTTGGCTTAGGGATAAGACCATAAAGATGAGGCAAGAGATTAAGCCATCTACAATGTGTGATGATTCCTTTTGCCCATGACTCATAATTATCCTTAGTCGAAAGTATTAATGTAGGATGTGTTTCATAACCCATGATTACGTCAATGATATGCTTCTCACATTACAAATTGAGATCAATAAATTATTAAACTCCATAATTAGGAGCTATAATAGACTTAGATCACTATGAAAAAGACCAAGCTAAGGTTTATGCATTACAATTGCAAAACTAAGCCAATTTTTGAAAGTACAATTTATGATCATAGTCACTAAAATATGATACCAGATCTAGAAAATATAGAAAAAATTATGCACTTTAAAAGAAAAATTGCACTTGAAAAGGAGTTCATATGAGTCTGAGCGAGGCCTTGGGAGTTGCAAAAAATAGGATTTACAATTTTCATAAAATATCATGAATAGAGATAAAAAAACCACCTGCACTATTATGTAGATCGTGGAATTCCTACTCCAAAACAAAAAAAATTCTTGAAATAAGTGGTCTAGATGACTGGGATATCGTTGTTTGAAAATCACTTCTAAATATTTTTTTGAATCACTGCTACCACACTTCCAAAATTCAAATGGTTCTAGATTTGCCCTCGGGTGTCTGATTTGGATGAAACAAAATTTAATTTAGGATTTTTTGGACCTCCTTAATATGATGCCAACCTCTCATTTGCACCAGCAAGCTTCAATATTGACCTATAATATAAAGCCACAAAATAAAAAACCCCAAGTTTTCTCCAAATATACTATGCAATGGCGATGTCCAAATAGCCTTATTCTACACCCGCAATTGAATCAAGTCAAGATTGATATTCTTGAGAAGAAGTATTCACACCTAGATAGCTCTAATACCATGTTAGGGTTTTAGGTGATTCTACAACACCCCCATGATCAAATGAAAGACCAAGTTAACTTCCACAAGAGAGTGACAAGACAATTGAATTAAGGTACAAGAATGATATTATTGATAATAAACATGGACATTACATAACTAAAATGTACATAATAGGCCTCCTTATATAGGAAAGGTGATAAGAGACAATGATAAGGAGAAAATAAGATGTCACCTATGCAAGGTGTAATCGCATGTCCACCAAAGGTGGATCACCTTCCATTATGCAATGAATTATGTGCCATAGGATGAGAATGATAATGTGATATGTGCACTAAAGGTAGATCTCACACATAAAGTGGAATTTATCCTACACCATGTGCTTAAAATAGGTGCAAATTTCTAGGTGTCTCAATGAAAAACTACTATGCAATGCATTATCCTAAGTAAGATTAAGTAAAGTGAAATTATGAATATTTAATTACATAAACAATTCTTGACTAGAAAATCTTATAGATCTAAAGATTTTTTTTATCTCATGTTCTTTATGCATAGAGTTTCCACCTCCTCTATAGAGGAATCAATTCCAAATAGTTGAGATCTATTTAAAACATATCTTCATTCAAGTACTTCAAAAAAGTCACAATCAACCTTCTAAAAATTTGTAGCAACAAAGATTCATCCACATAAAAAAATTACATAACATTTGAAACAAAATAAGAATAATTCAATGGTTCTGTAGGGGAGTTGAAAATATGTTGGATGTTCCAACTGATTGCTCTAGGACACCTAAGAATTATCCCAAATCCCATCAACATCTACTTGGAACAATGACTACCAAACAAGGCTCAACTAAACCAAGGGGGTGATCCATTTCAATATTTTTGTATTTAATATAATTAACAAAAAAAATTATATATAAAGTAGATATTTTCAACAATTTGAACCAAAGTATTTATGTTATTTTCCTAAAGATTAGTTGTATCTTTTTCTTATTTATCACTGAATCACAATTTAGAACTTAAACTACACTAGTCCTACACTAAGCATTATGAAAGTAAAACTAATTTTTAATATTTGAATGGTATCCACACAGATTTTGGAAAACATCATAAACTAGTACCTAATCCTAGGTCATGAAGTCAAATCTAACATTTTGAATGTGAATTCACACAACAGATCATGTCAAATTAGTGGGCCTTTGTATATTAATATCTGATATTAAGACAATCCCTCATGGTATTACATATTCATATTCACAAATCCATTTCATTTCCTTTAACTCACTATAATTTTCCTATCATAATTAATTCCTCCCTTGAAGGAAATCCATACAAAAAATCACATAAGTATAATGAAATTGTAAAGACAAACTAAAACACCTTTGGTATTATAATTTAGATGAAATCAAAGAATAGAACATGGAGACAACTTTTGTAACACTTTCATTTGATGTTAAAAAACTAATTGAATAAGCTAAAAATAAACTATATATTCATCATACAAGATTTTATATCCAAACAATAAGGTATACACACTTCTATTCTACTTGCCCAAAAATCATAAATTAAGGAACCAAAAGTGGAATAGTGTGGTGGCCTGCTGATCCCATCATTTACCGGGGGTAATGAAGGGGTGGGATAGGGTGGCGGAACTACTAACTCCCACCCACCCCGACTTCTATGGCCCCTACTATTATAAGGGGCTTATGTTGCCCTTGAAAGAGGTAGATGCCCCATACCCCTACTAACTATTTGAAGCCCCAACTATATAAAAAAGGGCATATTATTCTAGCAGGCGTCATTAATAATAACTATTGGGCCCATCCGATAATACATCCATGGTGCATGCAGACGAGGGGCATATGCAGAGGCTAGACCCAGAGAAAGAAAGAAGATATATAGAAGAAGCAAAAGCCCTACATTTGATTTGGTGTTGACAAAATGGTTGCACGATCTCTAAAATAGAATCTAGATTATTTTGTTTCATCTTACTTCGAACTAACAAAATATTTGCCTTCAAATAATCTACACTTTTCCCTCTTTCCAAAATATTCAAGTTGTTGCATATTCAACCATATATAAAGAAAATCCCATTAGCTCACACACCATATAGCTATAACTAAAAAATATCACATTCCCTCTATGCTTAATATCCTCTTGTCTTTCAACTTGTTGAAACCTTATAAAAGTTTGCATTTTGAAGTGCCATTTTGAGATTAATTTGCATCAATACCTTTTTTGACACATGCAGATTTATCCAAATGACCTACTTTGGAGAGGTATAACTTGAAATCATTTGACTTCAATGAAAAACCACTTTGCAAGTATGCTCACATGTCATTTGAGTAAGTGCACATGTCTAGTTTTGGATCATAAGAATTAGATTTGATAGGTTTTCAAATTAGTAAGTGGGCTTTAATAAAGTTTTACAGTTTGCCTTTTCAAATCCGTTTAAAGTTGCTTAATTTGGACACTAATATTTTGAATCCTAGTGATCTTCGTGACAAGAGGACTAGTTTTCTAGATTAACCATATCAAAAAGTGTCTCCTAGCACATTTTTATGTCCTTGGCAATTAATTTGATATTTTTAACATATTGAAAGCATAAGTGGTTTACTTATTTTTCTTGTCCATCTGTTGTCAAATGCCACAAAATGGCCTCCTATTTGGGTTGATATTTTAAGATTAGATGATTGTCAAGATATGTGAACTGCTTCATGTGATTCTTTGTATGCTATTTTACTCATGTTCTTAGTTATAGGATTGTAGGATGGAGTTTGATATTTTTACCATGTCCAAAGAAAATATAGTTTTTTTTGTTTACGCTCTTGAAGGTGTGCAAAAGGCTATTTTTACAACTTAATATCTTGCAACACGTGACGAATTAGGATAAAGTTATCATTTTTTAGGAACAAAGGGAAACCTACTTCATCTTTGGAGTTTGAAATGCATTTGATGGTGGTTTCAAAGTATTTCCATGGGCAATGTGTTTCAAAACAAAAATTGTTTAGGCTATGCCCACGATGGCACCCGACATTCATTGTGACATTATAGATACATTTCAATTACAATCTCAGAGATGTGTCATTTGAATTAAAATGGTTTCAATAATAATATGATGATGAATCTATTCATTGTTGTTCTAGAAGAATTACTAGATAAAAAATTGGAAATCAAATACTTGTTTTATTATATTGACATTGGATTATCCAAGTACTTTTCATACCTAGTCAATAGACCTTTTAAGGGGAGGAGAAATGAAAATAGAGTAAAAGACAAAATTATTTAAATATTTTTCTAAATGATGTAAATATGTTGCATTCATGCTAGCTGAAGGGCTAAATTAAAAGGTGATTTTACTTGTCAACTCGGAGCCCCATTAGAAACATGAGTATAAACGTTAGCTTCTAAAGTTTATGCATTCAAAAATTCCTCCCTCCACCATAAGTGCACAAAGATATATATTTTAAAACGAAGTCAAATAAAAGTCCCATAGATTTTTACTTCCAAGAAGTTTTATAAACTTTATTTTTTTAAGTTTATACAAATCTTATGTTTGTGCTCTTACGCCCTTGGAAAAGGTCAAAGGAAACTTAGCAGCACAAGCACGCTCAAATTATTTCTTTCCACGTGTCCCATGTTCCAAAGCAGTGAAGGCAGCTTAAAGGTCGTGCACCTTTAGTAAAATCCACGGTAGAGACCTAATCGCACTTGCGTGATTAGGTCGATGGAAATAAGCGTGCAGCTGCGAGGTGTGAGTTAGGGTTTACAATAATGGAAGAAGTTTAGACTTTTCTGATAAATACAGTGAATTGTTTGACAGATCTCCTGAATTGTATGGCTAGAGAAAGCCATACACCACAACCTTTGTCTGCATTTTCCTATCTACGCCAATGTGGGAGTTTTGAAACAGAATATGGACATTCATTATTAGTAGAGGAATTTTGCCAGACGTTGTAGTTGCCAGTGCGCTGGCAGATATATGTGCAAACTGCGGAAACAGAGACAAAAGCTTGTGAGCCGTTTGACAAGACTCCTCAGAAAAATGCGTCTCAGAGAATGTAGTGATTGCAAGTTATATGAAAATGGATTTGGTGAAAAGTGATTTTTGATAAAAACTTTCAAGTTAATGCTGGCGACAGGTGCTTAGTTAAATTCCACAAGCTTTCGCAGCATCTTTGTTGTCCGTGCCAAATTGGGAGCTGCAAAGAAAATCTGGTATTTCTCCAGATTATTGGTTGCGATGAAGATTTAAGAGTCTGAGATGTTGCGTTGACTTATCTTATATGGAATGTTTTCTTCTAATTTGTTAGACTACCTTTTACTTGTTGATGGAATGTTGCCTCTGAAAATATTACTGTTTAAACTTAAGTTTGTCAGATTAACAACCTGCTATTGTATGTTTTCAATGTTGCATTCTATATGCAAATGATAGAGATTGGAATGCCTCAAAGAGATGCACGCCTATGAAATGAATCATTACAGACTAAATACAAATCAATTCCCGAAAGTCTGTAGAAACTTTCAAGTAAATGCCAATAACAGGGCATCCATCACAGGGTAACAGAAAAGAGGATTTTGGTCAGATGTTGTATTGGCAAGTGCCACGATGGATATGAAGGGGTTTTAAAAACTCTAAGTAAATGTATATGGCAGCTTACTCTTCAAACTTCCCTAGTATATATGCTTGCAAAGTGTAGAAAAAATGGAAACACAAAGCAGGATAAGGACAACACACCTACTGTTTGACAAAATGCCCGAATGAAATGTGGTTTCATGAAATGTGTGGCTCAATCAAGTGAACTAGAGAGAGATTTAATTCGAAATGTTCTGGTAGATTATATTATTAAAACCATTGGCCAAATGAAGAAAACAATGTCTTTTAGTAAAGTGTTGTAGAGCAATATAGATCAATGCAAAACCAATGAATAAAACAAGCTTAAGCAACTGGTCTTTTCAGCCGCCAAGGAATAGACATGAATTGATGTGTAAGATATTGGAAATGAAATTTATGCGAGGCATAGAGGACACATAATGAGCCCTCTAGGCACTATGATGCTGATATAAAACTTATTGTGGCAGGAAAATGAAGAACGAGATGGGATTTTACTGATTTTGAGGCTCTGCTTATCCAATGGATACACATTTAAATCATCTAGGTTCAGGTTTGTATAAAGGAATTGTTGAGTTTGTTGAGAGTCAACCATTAGGTAGGGGAAAGCTTTTCTGGCTCAAGATACTTTTGGCCAACCTATATGTAATGAGCATGGGTTATATCTTTTCGACAAAGGAATTAAGGATTCATTTTGTTTGTCAAGGAGTACATTAATTTATTTTAAGAAGAATGCGGGGAATTATAGATTGTTCATGGATTTGATAAGGAGAGTTGCAAGGAACTAGTTGTGGGTAGATCATTGTAAGGTAGTGATATATGTGAGCCTTCTGAATACAGATTTGTGGTGTTATGAAGAAAGTTTTTTTTATCGTTGTTGTACTTGACTCTGTAGCCCAGATTAGGCACTGGTCTAGGAAGTTATTTTCTCAAGGGGTTCAGGTAGACAAAGGAATCAAAGTTAAAATCATTTGTCAAAGCTTTATTTAAGTTTTGTTATTTGTTTAGTCTATTTTAGTTTTCAGCTTAGGTTACGGTTAGTCTGTTCTCATGGTCTAAAGGATTATCAAATTAAGTATATAGACAAAATGTGGAAGACCATTCACATGCTTGATTACACATGTTGGGAACATATCTGTTGTGATAGTCATTGAATGGAGAATTAGATCAAGAGAGTATGATTTTGGGTGCACCTGCCTTGGTTTAACAGAGCTTAAAGTGGAGAGTTTTGTGATTAGTAAATTATCCCTGATTACACTTTGTTATGTTGGCCACTGACCCAACACTTCCTACTATATAGAAGTTTTTGACCATCAGATAGAAACACCAACTCAACTGAAATATTATTTTATGCTTTGATACCATTGAATAAATTTTTCTTTCACCTTGACAAATATTTTCATGATTAAAATAAAAATACTGCACATTTTATTCTTATGATTAATTCTCCGATTTCTTCACACTCAATTGTAACTACAATTTTTCTCCTCTCTAATAATTTCACTTCTAGTTTACATTCTGTTACTGCAATTTTAGCATTGATGGTTGAAATGATTCCCGCATTGTGAACATAATATCCCACTCCATTTTTACCTAGCTAATATCCTTTGGGAAACTACTTTCACCTTTGAGTGAAGAAAACTTGTTCTATGAAGAATTAAAATTTTTGTCTATTTTTGTGGAATTACTTTATCTCCTCTTTAAATGTCCCACTTGTTTCTATATTGTTGAATTGACTACATATGTTATATGGGGTATATATAGAGGCATCAAAGGAAATTATTGTGGCAAGGAAATTCTAATAGGAGTAATAAATTATTTTTACTTCTAATCATCTACTTTGTGTAACTTTGAATAGCCTTCTACTGGGAAGCTATCAACAAAAATCTCCTAGACGCTTGGATCTTACACATGCATATGCACCAAGAGGTGTAACTTTCCTACAATAATTAAGTTTTTGTTGCATTTCACACAATATTATTACTGATGAAAATAATAGTCCCCCAGTTCTTGTGAAATGATTCCGCACCCCATGGTGAAAACTATTACTTTACTCTCAAATGAGAATAACTCGCCCTTAAGTGAAAGCATTTCACTGGTAAAGAATCACAATTTGACATTTTTCATTCCAATATTTTAAAATTTATCATTTGCACATCAATATATTTCAAATCAAATTATTTTCTCAACCATTTTGACTATGGTCTTCATCTTCCTCATTGCACATTGCTTAAGCTTCATTTCTTTCACAACACAGTTCATATGTCAATGTTCATCATATAACTTTAGAAATGTTTTAAAAGCTTTTACCAGTCCACTTGAAACCTACGCAACACATATCATCATGGCACCCCTCATCACCCTCTTGACCATTGACCCCAAATACCAGCCCCATAATTCTACACTTTTTCTTTGTGCAAATTAAGTGTTAGAAATCAATGTCTCCCCCAGATATGGTAGCAAGCCATAGCTTCCTACCTAGGTTGAATCTTGTCAATTAACCATTGGCCAGTTCAAGTGATTGTGCAATACTAGCTACCTTTCCATCATGTTAATGGAGAATTTTTGGAATTAAAACAGTTATATCAAATAGAATGATAGACACCGCCTTGGGAGTAGAAAACAACAAATCCTACACAACCCATTTTGAGAAACATGTGTCTCAACCTTGCAAGTTTTTTTTAGATAATTTTAATAAATTTTTTTGGTAGTTTTCCACTTGTTTATTCATTGGAAAAAGGTGTATGAGTTGTCAAAAGAAGCCCTCTCCATAGTATATTACAGGAGGGCTATTTTTAGAACATATATGACACATTTTGTGATTTTTATGAGGGTCTGCACTAGGGGACAAAGTTTTGGACAAGAATACTATTTTAACCAGATTCTCTTCCCATCTTGGAAATACAAATGTCAAGAATAGGCAGCATGTGGCATGGTGGTTTTGTCCATGATTTTGTAAAATCGGAAGGGGTTTTTGGGTTGTAAAATGTCTATATAATGAGGGCTTGGAGAGGAGTTTTAATATGGAGTTGTGTATTCAATGTTGGGTGCTAGAAGAAGTCCTTCCAAGCCTGAGTTGAAGTGATGCTCTTGTAAGAACTTGCATTGCATGTGTATTGTAATCATTTGTTGATTCGATAATACATTATGTAGGTTTTAGAGTGTGGGGTTTTTCTCCCATAAGGGTTTTCCCCACTATAATCATTGTGTTATGTGTTTATGGTTATTTATGCTCTTGCATGTTTCTTAAATTATTGTAATACTTAAGTTGAAATTTGCATAGTCGTCTTCTCAAGATTAGTTTAGGAAGCGCTTCCGCATGCATTTGATTTCTTACAAGTGGCATCAGAGCCTAGCTAGTTTTGGTTCTATTTGTTGGGTACAGGGTTTTTTGAGCTAATCTAGGTTTGAATGGGAGCTTGCGCAGATTATTTCATTTTTGTGTTGCAGGATTGTTAAGATGGAAAGCATGTCAGGGAGGATTGATGTAGAGAAGTTTGCTACCATAAACTTTGAGATGTGGAAGCTGAAGATGGAAGATTTGTTGACTAATCGAGATCTATGGGATGTAGTGGATGAGAATAAGCTAAGGCTTGTAGATCCCACTTTAGCCACATAGTACATATGTGATGGATAGAAAAGCTAAAGCTCTCATAAGATTGTGTCTTCCAGACTCAATTTTGATTAAGGTGCATGAATAGTCTATTGTGAAGAAACTTTGGAAGAAGATAAGTGAGATCTATCAAGCGAAATCACTTGTGAACAAGATTTTCTTGAGAAAGAAATTGTATTCCTTGAGAATTGAAGAAGGTGGATGAATTTCTGAGCATTTGGAGAGTTTTAACATCTTGGTGACTCAGTTGACTTTTTTTGGGGTGTTAATGGATGAAGAATAAAGGTGCCAAATCTTGCAATGTTCATTGTCGGACTCATGAGACAACCTCGTAATGGCCATAGGGAGCACTTCAGTTGTCTTGAAAATAGAGAATGTTGTTGGTTCTCTACTTTCTGAGGAGATGAGAAGGAAGGTCTCTCTGAATGTCAAAGAGGCTTTGAGTGTTCAATGAACACCAAAAGAAAGAGGCAAGAATGAAAACTAGCATGGCCCTTCTAAGTCCAAGAATAAGGGGAGATCAAAATCCTCTGGTAAGTCCAAGGTAATTTGTTGGAATTGTGGAAAACGTAGACACTTCCAAAAGCACTGCAAAGAGGAAAAGAAGAAAAAGAAGAAGCAAGATTCTCATTCTGAGTCCAAGAAGGAAGATGGAGATGTTTTTCTCGTAGCCTTGGCCACTCATGCAGGTGATAATGCATGGTTGATAGACTTAGGTGCATCTTTCCACATGGCTCCTAACATAAATTGGTTTAGTAAGTATGAAAATTTTGATGGCGGTAAGTTGTATTTAGGTGATAACTCAGTTCTTGATATTGTTGGTCATAGAAGTATTCGTGTGAAATTTTCTATTGGTAGAATTAGAAGATTTGATGGTGTCTTGCATATCCCGAGACTAGCAAGGAATTTGTTATTTTTTAACAAGCTAATAGATGCAGGTGTGCATGTACAGTTTTCTGAAGCAGGTGTGAAAATGGTGAGAGGTGAGCTATGGTGATAGAAAGAGGAAGCAAATTGGGTACATTGTACCAGCTTGATGCATGCACGATTGAGTGCAATAGTAGTTCTGATAAGATTGTGAAAAAGACTACTCAATTGGAAAAGGAGAGGGTTTCTCTTTCAACAAATAGTTGTGGTTTTTGGGTACCTAAGGGTCCTCTATCACCGAATCAAAGTTACCTACAAACAAGACTATGTTATGGCACTAGAGACTTGGGAACATAGGTGAGAAGGGTCTACGAGCCTTGAAAAATAAAAACCTTGTTGATGGGTTGAATGACTAAAATCTTGAATTTGATTTTTCTGAGCATTGTATTTATGGAAAACAAAACCGCATTAAGTTTTACTTGAGTTTTCATAAGTCTTCATAAATTTTGGATCTAATCCATTTGGATGTATTTGGTCCAGTTGATGTTCCTTCTATTGGTAGATCAATTTATTATGTTTCTTTCATTGGTAATTTCAGTACAAGAACATGGGTTTATTTTCTTAAGAGTAAAGATGAAGTTGTCAATTGTTTCAAACAATTTAAAGCAATGGTTGAGTTCCATACTGGAAAGAAGATAAAATGTTTGAGAATTGATATTGGTGGTGAATATTGCTCTAATGATTTTGATACATTTTGTAAAGATTTTGGTATTAAAAGATAGAAGACAACTTTGTATTCTCCACAACAGAATGGAGTTGCAGAAAGAATGAACATGACCTTGATGGAGAAGGCTAGGAGTATGCTGAGTGGTGGTGGACTAGAACAAAAGTTATGGGCTGAAGCTGTAGCCACTGCCTACTACCTGATAAATAGGTCTCCTACATCAGCTCTTGTTGATAAGACACCAATGGAAGTGTGGTCGGGCCACAAGCCTTCACTTAGACATTTGAGAGTGTTCGATTGTGAAGCATATGCTCATGTGCCAAAGGAGAAGAAGATAAAATTGGATAATAAAGCTATCAAATGTATGTTCATCGGATATAGTTATGGTGTGAAAGGACACAAGCTTTGGTATCTTGTTGAACAAAAGGTATTTTATTCCAGAAGTGTTATTTTTAGAGAAACTAAGCCTTCTTTTGTTATAGTGTAGCCATAACAAATAGAAGAAAAGAAAGATGTGATTCAACTACCTACTACACTAAAGAAAGTTGAATCAAGGCCCTTAGAAATACAAGAAGTCGAGGAGAGCTCTATGAGTTCTGAATCATCAAAGGAAGAAGAGGTCCTTGAAGCTGAAGTAGAACCTGAACCAGATCTTGTTCGAAGGTCTACTAGAAAAAGGAAACCACCTGAAAGGTATGGGTATTCTCCTAATGATTGGAAATTCATATTTGCATTGAATTATAATATTGATGAACCAAGATCTATAGATGAGGCTCTTGGTATGAATGATTCAGAGTCTTGGAAAATAGCCACGGATGAAGAAATGATAGCTCTTAAGAGGAATAACACATGGGACCTTGTACCATTTCTTGGAGGATGGAAGCATGTTGGTTGTAAATGGGTGTTCAAAACAAAGATCGGTTCAGATGGAAGCATTGAGAAGTATAAAACACATTTGGTTGCAAAAGGTTACTCCCAGGTTGAGGGAGTAGATTATGGTGAGATTTTTTCTCCTATAGCCAAAATGACATCTATTCAATTTTTTCTTTCTATTGCAAAAACTTATGATATAGAGATCGGAAAAATGGATGTGAAAACAACTTTCATTCATGGAGATTTGGAGGAATAAATTTACATGACACAGCCAAAGCACTATGTGGTGAAAGGTAAAATTCATTTGGTCTATAAGTTGAAAAAATCCTTATATGGTTTAAAATAGAGTCCTAGAATATGGTACCTAAAATTTTATACATATGTGTTGATTTTGAGATTTGTGCAGTCTAAATCTGATCATTGTATATATTTCAAATCTAATGGTTATCATTTCCTGGTTATTTCCTTATATGTCAATGGCATGTTATTTATTGGCAAAGGAAAGGGTTTGATCACAGAATTAAAATCTCGGCTCTCGATAAAATTTCAAATGAAAGATCTTGGTGTAGCAAGGCACATTCTAGGAATAGAGATTGTAATTGATAGACAAAACATAAAGCTTTGGCTAGGATAGAGTAAGTATGTTGGTACTATTATGAGAAGATTCAATATGCAAGATTCTAGACCATTGAGTGTTCTTGTTATAATGGAACAAAGCTTTCTAGTTCACAGTGTCCTACATCCCCATTGGAGATGGAAGAGATGAGTCGAGTACCATACCAGAGTGTTGTTGGAGGTTTGATGTATGTTATGGTTTGTACAAGACCATACATTGCCCAAGCAGTGTGAGTACTTTCCTGTTACATGTCTAATCTAGGAAGAGCACATTGGGATGCAGTTAAAAGAGTTTTCAGATACTTGTGGGGTACCTCAGAGTATTCTATACATTTTCATGGAACATGAAATGAACATTCCTTAGATATTCAAGGCTATGTGGATTCACGCTGGGCTGGTGATATTAATAGAAGAAGATCCACCAGTGCATATGTGTTTACATTATTGGTGGTGCAATTAGTTGGATGAGCAAGTGACAGGTTGTGGTCATTTTGTCCACTACTGAGAAAGAGTATATGGCAGCTACTTATGCCTGTGAGGAAGCTATTTGGCTTAAGAGATTGTGTTCAGACATAGAGTTCAAACAAGGTGTAGTGACAATTTATAATGATAGTTAGAGTGCAATTTGCGTAGCGAAAAACCCTAATTTTCATGCTAGGACCAAGTACGTTGATGTACAATATCATTTTTTGAGAGATATGGTTGGATGACAAGGTGAAGCTGGAGAAGGTAGAAACTATGGTGAATGTTGTTGATGCATTAACTAAGCCCATGAGCACAAAGAAGTTGAGATGGTGTTCAGAGTCTATGTGCCTCTCAGCCCCTAGCAATTAAGTCCATGATAGTTTGGATTCCCTGACTCTTGCAAGGTGTTCAACAAGTGGGAGAATGTTGAGAAACATGTGTCTCAACCTTGCAAGTTTTTTCTAGATAATTTTGATAAAATTTGTTGGTAATTTTCCACTTGTTTATTTATTGAAAAAAGGTGTATGAGTTGTCAAAAGAAGGCTTTCCCATAGTAGAATATAGGAGGGCTATTTTTAGAGAATACATGACACATTTTGTGATTTTTATGAGGGTCTACACTAGGGGACAAAGTTTTGGACGGGAATACTATTTTAACCTGATTCTTTTCCCATCTTGGAAATACGGATGTCAATAATGGGCAACATGTGGCATGGTGGTTTTGCCCATGGTTTTGTAAAATAGCAAGTGGTTTTTGGGTTGTAAAATGCCTATATAATGAGTGCTTGAAGAGGAGTTTCAATATGTATTTTTGTATGCAAGGTTGGGTGCTAGAGGAAGTCCTTCCAAGCTTGAGTTGAGGTGATGCTCTTATAAGAACTTGCATTGCAAGTGTATTATAATCATTTATTGATTTAATAATACATTGGGGTTTTTCTCCTGTAAGGGTTTTCCCCACGATAATCATTGTTATGTGTTTATGGTTATTTATGCTCTTGCATGTTTCTTAAATCATTGTAATACTTAAGTTAAAATTTGCATAGTCATCCTCTCAAGATTAGCGTAGGAAGCATTCTCTCATAACTTTTCTTCCTTACAACCTGTATCACCATAAAAAGAAGGAATAAGGAAAATGATCTCTACTGTGCAATATAATATCTTTGATTCAAAATCATTGTCACACAAATGAAGAATGACAAAAAGGAAGTCATGCTAGACATATAATTTTTAACTCTTTATTCCAAAACTATGAAATCCAAACATTTTCTTTTCAAAATAATAATTTATTTTAGGTACTACTAGTGTGCATACAAATATAGAACATAAATAATAGTATTGTGTATCATTATTGACCCTTTGAGAGGTACTTCAAGACTATGTAATTGCTCACTCAGAGTCAACTCCATGGTCACTGTATGGATGCATTGTAGGGACATTGTTTTGGCACTAGGAGTCAAATTGAGGTGTCCTCTACACAAATGTGTTGGCAATTTGGCTGAGTAGGATATCATGGTGTTGTCATTATGGAAACATATATTCTGTGTTAAGACAACATGATCCAAGGAGGAAGTTTTGGATGAGAACTTATGAAAATAGTCTAAGTATAACAGTGTTTATCTATCTACATAGAGACTATTTTGATCAACGAAGTTCACAGAAGTACTTTCAGTGCATGCACACTTGAGCATAAATTATATAAGGTATGTTAAAGCTACATCCAAGAGCGGAAGACTGTATGACATGTACGGACAAAGATATTAATGTTTTATAGAAACAGTGTTGGGCTGACCAGAATAGAGCATCGATTATTAATTGATTGTTTAGAGTTAAGGGATTAGTTTGTTTATCAAAAATAATGACTTAACTAATTAGGGATGACATCCTAGATGTTAACCCTAAGGAAAAAAGAGTTAATATTATGTTTTGATAACATGGAAGATGATTGGTATGCTATATTTGAGATAGCTGGTATAAAGAAGGATATTATGTTATGTAGAGTTGTGTATGAGGCTAATGTGAAGTTGTAAAGAGATTTTGTATTGATGTATTATGTGAAATCTGATATATGATCAGATCAGTGTGAATTGATAGAAAGTTTTGTAGAGCCTAAAAGCTAGATCAGAATATTGAAAATATTCATCAGTAGCAAAAGGTTTTTGTATTCTATCTTTTGTATTGAAGATCATTATTGTATATTGCATGTTTGGGCAGTGGGCTCATCTTGCATAGATTCACATTTTGTAAGTTTCAACTCCTAACATGGTTGAAGCTTCTAACTAGGCCTAAAGTCCTATAACAAGGACCAAGACACTATATGGATGTAATACACTCCTAACAGAGTCAATATCTCTAACCATATACTTTTGATTAGTGGAACATTTGTGGGTATCATCCCCACTGGGGTTTTCCCTTGGACATGGTTTCCTAGAGAACAAACATGGTGTTAATTACATATATCATTCCCACTGAGGTTAATTACATATATCCATAAGTGGGCAAAAGTAAAAGTTTGTGAAATACTTATTCACCCCCCCTCTCAATATTTCCTATTTCTAAAAAAATGCACAAATCTTCAATACTTCTAATTCGATCTTGCTGAATATGTAATAAATATTTCCATTTTGTAGGCAAAGCAGGTGTGGTTTCACCAACACCGGGTAATTCAAGCAAATCAAACATGAATGTATCATAGGTTTCTATAGCGCCACTTGATAAGTGTTATAGAAAAGGATTGATAAATGGATTTTCACAATTTATTTCATTTGGCCAACAATTTCATTGAGATCTTTGACCAAGGAAGGATTATCAATGAGGAATAGTGCATATGTAATGTTGTCTCTACATGACCAAGGAATGTCATCACATCTACACAAACATGGCGCATCATGCCACAGTGCAAACCCTAATAGCTGGAAGGAAATATTAAAATAAAATTTAATGTTTACACACTCATGTGCAGGTTACACTGGACATTTGATTTTAAACTCATGAAGAAGTAGATTTAAGCCACCAATCCAAGGGAGTATTTATTAAAAAAAAATTATTGCTTCCTCAATTGGCAAGAGGCCCACCAAAATATTTTATTGCTCAAAACAATAGCATAGAGAAAAAACCATTCATTGTACATGTGTAGGTTTCTTTTAACATTCCCTTCAATGCTCACAAAGACACGAGTCGAAGACACATGGATGTTAGAAATTGAAAAAAATCATTTTTCACTTACAGCTCATCGACTAAGTTGGCCTAGTGGTGGAGAACATGTATTCTTGAAAGAGAGGTCACGAGTTCAGATCCTACAAGGGGGCAGGGTATGTACGCCTTATTTTTAGCACAATTAGGGGCCTCCCACAAGGAGTACGAGGTAGTCTCATATCACTCTCACCATACGTAGACCCAAAAATATATGGCTAGTGTCATAGACTATAAAAAGACCTTTCCTTTCCTTTCCCTTTTTTACACATCAATGACTACCAGTGCATATTCTTTCTAGCCTCGGAGAGGACACATATTAGCTTCCATGTGGCGAATGGAATGACTATAAAATATTGAAACATTTTATATGCCATTTTAATATGCACAAAACCTATTCAAGAGAGGCCCACCACTCTATAGTTATTTAAACCTTTTAAAATCCTTAAATATTTAAATCATTTCTAAAATGATTTAAATAAAATTTTAACTTTTCCCCAATTTATCCACATATATTTGCATGCTTTAAATCATTTTAAAAAATAAAATGTTTTGAAAAATCTTCTTGTCACCCTTCTCATTCAATGAATAATTCATCATTAATATCCCTATTACTTAAACCAAAAATGATTTAAATAACAAAGACATTTTAAAATTACATTAAATGGCCCTTGTGACTTCATGGTATATGTCTTGTCCTCTTTTAGGTCCAACCTAAAAAATTTTATTCTCAAATAATTTCACCACTAAATTGACTCCAAGCATTCTTTGTATGCATATGGATGAAAAAGATGACGTGGGTTCTCATTACAAGTTGTTTTCCAACAATTTGGCTTCATCACAACAACATGACACGTACCCTCTAAAATCACTTCTAAAAACTACTCAAACATCCCCTTGGAGCCACAAGAAAGGAAAAACACATTGAATGATGGAATGTGAAATAGATTGCAAAATAGATTGTTAATAAGAAAACACTATAAATCCTATTTGGTTTTGGCATTGAAAAAATAGAAAACTTAATGGCAAGGTCGTATAACTGAGAAAGGTTATATGTCCCACGAGTATGTCTTTGAGATGAATTTTCATGACAAGCATCTAGCTTCAAAGTAGGATGTTATTTGAGAAAAATTAACAAGAGTGCCCTTGAGTGCTGCAACTAAAATATTTATCATAAGCACTTCATGTTTTTTTCAAAAATATGAAGGTGTTAACATAATGAAATATTTCAAAAGAGAAATAGTCAAACAAATTTTATTATAAAGAAATAATACTTCTTGAGCAAATTGAAATGTTATACTAAAAGGTCAAATTTGTCATTTTCTAGATAGGTACACTTTTTTTATATATTCTCCTAAGACATATTAAGAAGCATATTATTTTTGTGTTATTTTTATCCTAAGACAAATTGGGTACGAATATTAAATGTTGTGAGTTAAAGTTTTTAGGAGGTGCAACCTAGGCCTTTAGTGTTGAGATAATCTTCACCATTCATTTTATAAAGCTTATGTATCAAAAGAAATATTTTTCCTTGTGAAGTGATAGTTGTTAGAATAACAACTAGTAGTTAGAGAAGCTTTAGAAGAAGTAGAAGCAACAACAACACCACTAGTAGTAGAAATTTTTGGACAAAAAATTTTGTGACTAGCATTCCAAGTTAATACAAGTAGATCATTGGAGCATGGTGTCTTTCTTTTATTTCTCTAATGTATGCATGTAGTTTCTATTCTATGTAATATTAGTTAGAGTTTAGTGGTTTTGATGGTTAAATATTGAGATATGTGATGGATTTCTAGTTCATGCCATTTGTATCTTGTTAATTGTAGGTTTCAATGTATGGTTTTTCCAAACCCAATTTCAACATTAGTTCAATCTTGAATGCATGTTTAAGTTGCTCCAATCTTGAGTACACAAATCTATGTTTATAATCTGAAAATCCTTCATTTTCTTTGAATTGCACTATTTTTGAGGCATTATGAGTAATCTAGTTAACCAAGAATTAGTTTATGGGATCTATTTACTTGAAGAATCAGATCTATTATTTTCATTTTCCTTAGGTTCACTGAGCTTAATCTCAATCTAAACCTTATCTTTTAAAATTTATTCTAAAGTGTTGTAAAAGCTTTGTGAAATCGGAAGACACTATTGCACTAAGAAAATATGTGAAGTATCAAAATTTTACAATGCATTAAAAGAACTATTTCTTGTGAAAAGGCTAAATTTACATGAAAATTTGTGTATGTTCCCTCATGATTACTAGAAAATAACATTATTTCAAATAGGTTTATCCAAATATATTCAAGATCTAACATTAGAAATCTTGGGCTTGTTTCAATTGATCATATACAATAGCACCTAATATTTAGTTGTATAAGAGAGAATAGGATATGCCTAGTATATTTAATTCTATGTTGGTAAAGTAAAAACCCCCTCAATATAATGCCCCCACCAGGAAACCCAAGAGATATTAACCTAAAACATAATACTAAGTTTGCAAAATAATTATTTTCTTAAATGTTTATAAACAATGATGAATAATTGAGCGAAATTAAAACATAAAGTCCATAAGAACATAAACATAAATATAATCTCAAAGTAGATTACACATCTCAAGGGTCCCTTGATGTAGAAACTACGAAATACAACTACAACCATAATTACATATTACATCAAAATTATAACTGAATAATAAAAATACACATACTCATCAACATCCATTGCACATGTCACAAAGTATGTAGCATAATAAGCATAAAGTACAATATGATATCTTCAAACTAACTGATATAATGATACAAGAACATAATACAAGAAAGATAAGAATACACATCCA
Organism: Chamaecyparis obtusa; assembly: GCA_027943335.1. NCBI lineage: Eukaryota > Viridiplantae > Streptophyta > Pinopsida > Cupressales > Cupressaceae > Chamaecyparis > Chamaecyparis obtusa. The sequence goes on from BSBK01008930.1 coordinate 303,194, forward strand.
ACAATGGTGAACAAGAAGGTACAACTGCTACAAGGATCATCTAGCACTGGTACACAAATGTCAGAATCTCAAATAGTGAAAGAATCACAACCACCCGACCTCGTGGAACCTAAATGGTCCACTCCCATCGTGCTGAGGAGATAACAATAGACCCCACTTGGATAACAAATGACAAAATCAATCACAATATTGTAAACTAAGAAAGGGATCTTGAATGATTTCTACCTCAAAAGGTACAATAGGATAACAAAGGTAAAAACATACTCAACCAGAGGTAACCAACACATGTAGGAAACCTAAGATGCATATGGTGAAGTGTAATCACATGAGCCAACTCTAGAGTTATCCTGACAATCTCTCAAGACCCCGACGCCCTAGTGACGCTATGTGGTATCAATAACCTCTCATACAAACAAGGCACCAACAATGTTATATCCAGGTCCATGAAGGTGACAAACATCATCTCACAAACCATCTAAGCCTATACTAGTGCTCAAGGCATGAGTGAGGAACAGATACATCATATTAATGTTTCTATCCTAGTATATTTTATTACGTTATCACTTTATTAAGTCACTTGAAATAAATTATCCTGGTAGCCACTAGCAGGCCCTGATGCCTATTGCAAGCCACTCCCCACCTATACACTTAGTTAACCTACCTAGGCTCATAAGTCATAAATAGATCTCACAAATCATATAAAGTATGATAATCAATTTCAGTTCCATAAAAGATAATTGAAACTCACACTGGTCCTCAAACCATAACATCATAAAAATATACCCCCTCAAAGAGTTCACAAACTAATAAGATTAAAATGAACAAAGGTTGGGTAAAAAGATCAAAACCATTATCATATTAAAAATATTGTAAATATCTATGCCACAGTAAAAAAGTAAAACCCCAAGCCTCTGGTAAAAATTCCTAAAAGCCAACTTAATGCTACCCATACCGATAATCAAACACATAAACCAAAAAACTCAATAATAAACACATCAGTATGAAATTATCATCAAATAATATTTAATTATATAACATTATTATTCCTATTTTTATTTTTCTAAAAGAATTCTCATGTATGAATTTTGTTTATTTATTTATTTCTAAAAATAGATTTAAAAAAAAATAGAATACCGCAACATGCAATTGAATATATCATTCCTAACTAATATGCAACTGGATATATCTTCCTTAAATAGCATGCAACTGAATATATCTTCCTTAAATAACATGCAACTGAATATATCTTCCTTAAATAACATGCAACTAAATATATCTTTCCTAAATAACATGCAACTGAATATATCTTCATTAAATAACATGTTTGCCAAATATATCATTTATAACTAACATGCAATTGAATATGTCTTCTTTAAAACATACAATTGAATATATCTTCCTTAAATAAAATGCATATGAATATATCATTTTTAACTAACATGCAACTGAATATATCTTCCTTAAATAACATGCAATTGAATATATCATTCCTAACTAACATGCAATTGAATCTATCTTTCTTAAATAATATGCAATTGAATATACCATTCCTAACTAACATGCAATTGAATATATCTGTTACATGCACATATCTATATTTCTATTTCAAAAACATACATTTTTCTTTAAAAACTAACTCTTTCAAAACCATAGAAGGCCATAATTGAAAACAAATAAAAGAAAAACTTTTAAAGAAAACACTAATCAAATTTTCCTTCCAAATGATTCCCTAAAATTCTTGATTATCAAATAAACACATCTTTTTAACACACACTCATTATTTACACACAAGATCTAATCAAACATGAAGAAGATAATGGTTTCAATGGAGAACTTTTAAGGATTTTAAAACCTTACCTTAATACACAAAGTCGAATAAAAAATCAATTCCAAATCTAGAAAACCCAAAGCTTTCGAAAACATCAAAACTTTAATCCTCCAAAAATTTCCCAAGAGGGAATTCTTCAAAACCTTATTGAATTTATCTCAAATGGTCTCCTAGCTCTCTTAAATAGAAAACTCAGATACCAGAGTTGAAAGAATGCAACTCCAAAATAACAAAATAGAACTCAACTGTTAAAAACAATAAAGTAGTTAACTCCAAATCAAAAAAATAAGAACTCAACTTCAACATTATTTTTATCAACTTTAATCTTTTAATTTTTTTTGGCAAAACTTTATATTTATATTAATAATCAACTGGTTCAAAAAAGGGCTCCCGAAGAAAAGAACCAGGAAAGAAAAACTTTGTTCATAAGCCATCATAATACAAAGATTAAAGTTTGATCCTCAGATAAATACCTAGGCTACCCAAAACCCAAGGGCATTAACAAACCCAATTACAACTTTTTAGAAAATCCCCAATACATAATGAGTATGCACATTTGCATCCATCAAGTTTACAAAAAAATAGAAGATTGATGTACATCCAATCCTAAACTACCTGATACCCATGACCAATTGGAGGCCCATTTACATCTTGTATAATTCATCCTAATACAGAAAAGAGCATGCAATTATTCATGAGATTACATCAGAGGGTCAAAACTAGAGTTAAGAAAACTATCCTGGCAAGAAGAAGAAATAGAAAAACTAGCCCACCGAAGGGGAGCAGAAAACATTCATCTTCTTTTATTAGTCGAAAAGAAAACTTAGGAGAGAAAAGATCATCAAACTGTATTAGTAACCGCCCAGTAGCATAAGAGGATATAAGCTAGGGTATATAATGTCAAGTACCTGCAGGAAGATATTAGCCCAAAAAAATAACATACAGAAGGGAAAAATAATTGTCATGAAATAGAACTCCACTTCCAAAGTGTGAAGGAGGAAACAAGAACAAGGAGCTCCACAATTTGCTAGCTTCACAATGCAAAAATGCTTCTGAGCATGAGGCACCTTGAGAAGTGACAGGTGAAGAAGAAGATTCTCCTACACACGGATCCAAGGGATGTTTAGGGATAACCACAGGAGCGGGGCCATTGTGGGGAGACAAGTTACCTCCCATAGAAGATGTACCTGAAGCCAATTCAGAAGCACAAGAATGGGACATCAAGCCAAGTAAAGTATACATTTTAGCAAATGCCTTACCCCTATATCCCGCATCAAAGGGAATCCTATTAAGGACATGATCAAGTGGAATAATAGTAGAGGATGCAAGACAATCCTTAATCATTGCTAACATCATGGTGAATTTATCAGAATTGAAAAGAAGGTGATGCATAAATATTCCGCCTACATGAGCATCACCCTACCAAAAATTGTACCTTTGAACTATAGAAAGTAAACCGTTATTTTGAAGAAACTGGGGCATAATGATCCAATTCACAATATAGAGCAATAGGGACCAGGACTGAGATAAATCAAGCAGGTTAGAGCAGAAGATGGAGAGTGTTTGGGATGGAAAAATAATCCTTTTAAACTGTGGAGACAGAACCAACTCTTCAATTAGCCTCTGAATACATCTAGAACATTTGGGACAATGTATAACAAACATGGAAGTCAAGGATTCATCAGAGATTATACCTTCAAAGGGAATTTCAAATTTGGGAGAAGATAGACGAACTCGAAGGTTAAAAGGTCTAAACTCATCAAAATATCTATTAGCAACCATACTTGAAAAACAAACCGAAGAACTAATAGCTGAAAAATTGAATAATGAAAAGGAAGAAGAGGTCGAGATAGATATAAACTAAAAGACATAGCCATCATAAGTTGCAACTACCCATTTAATAGAGTGATTAAAAGAAGAAGCCCTTTGAAACCATTCGTACAAATAATTGAAGGGATGACAAGAATTTTGAGTACCATCCATTGTCATATGCATGAGCTTCAACAGAGGACACTCATAAAATGACATAGCTGAAGAGCCAACCTGCAGACTAATAATTAAGTCATCAAATAATGTGTACTGAAAGAGAGATAACACATGATTATTAATTAAAGAAAATATTTAGAACACATGAGATCCAAAGATCTTATCATTCATGTAGGATACTCGACAATAAAAAGAGAACTCATATGAGAGCAAGAAAATGTATAAAAAATCAGATACATAAAAGAACTCCTTAAAGCTAATGATAACAACCAACATTCTAGGGGAAAGAAGAAACAAAGACATGGAAAAATTAGACTAACTCAAACTGAATCAAATTGAAAATAGGAGGGTGTGAAGCCAGAGAATACATTACCATACTCAACTTTGATAGAAAAAATTGACTTAACTTCTTTCTTATGTTTGGTTGAAGCATGAAAGAACTTGGTGTTCTGGTCACCTAGTTGCAACCAAAGCTCATGAGACTTTTGTCTCTAGTAATCTTCTTCCCTAGCACAAAGTTCAGCCCACTCATCCTAAAGGAGTTTATGTTTCTCAAAAGTTTTAGGATCTAACTCATTGGTCATAATATGCTAATTAATTTCACCCAAATCCTTTTCCAATTTTGACTTTTGATCAAAAATGTTTTTAAACACATTAACATTCCAAGCTTTAATCAGATTTTTGATACATTGTATTTTTTTTTAAAATTGAAACATCATTGTCCCGATCTCATGAGGGGAAGATAACCACCACTACTTTAGAAGAGAATAAAAAAGGGGGTTTCTAAACCAAACAGATTCAAATTTAAAAGAAGATTTAACAGAAGTAGGCATAGTAATATTAGAGGACTCAATCTGTAGCTGGATGGGAAAGTGATCTGAATCATAAAATGACAAGATATCTAGGGACAAAGAGAAATTTTCCAACTTCCAAATCTGTGAACAAAGAAATCTATCCAATTTGACTACAATTTGCAAAAAACCAGATCTACGATTGGTCCAAGTATAAGATTGATTTGTGGGCATGATGTCAAAAAGGTTATTATCTTGAATAAAGTTGTTGAAATCTAACACTGCACAAGAAGGGGGTTTGATTCCCCCTTTCTTATCATTTGGACCCAACATAGCATTAAAATCCCTTGCTAATAGGAATTTGCAGTTCGGGAACTGTTTGATAGTGTCGGTTAATGATTGCCAAAGATGTAGCTTAGCTGATGTTGAAGTGGGCCCATAAATGTTGATTATAAAGAAGTAAATATTAAAGTTCTTGACACTAACTAATTTCTAGTTAGAACCTGCGTCAAAGGGAAACATTGAAACTTTCTTAGTATCCCATAGAATGGCCAGGCCACCTGATGCACCATTTACTAGGACAAAAGAACTCTGCCAAGTATTCCATCTACCCACAAAAGGCATTAAAAATATCAGTAAATAGTTTAGTTTTTGGTAGAAGGATAATATCACTTTGAGAAAAAACAAGCCTCTACTTGATTCTATGTCTCTTGTCAGAGGTGTTAATGCCTCTGACATTCCAAGAAAAGATTCCCACTTTGGACAAGGAGAACACTTAGTTCTCCTTGTCGAACATCTCCTTGAGCTAGAAAAATTTCCATCCAAAGTTGACTGAACACCAGCCTCTATTTCCTCCAAAGCCTTAGTCACTTTAGATTTCCTACCTCTAGTTTTAGACGTTACTATCTTCAATTTAGAACACAATGGAGTTTGAACAATAGATGATTTGGGCACTTGCTCACTGGGGAATCATTTTGATTTAAGAAGTGAGGATCTAGAATGTAACTTAGTATCCTTATCCGAAGAGAAAGAAATGTCCTACTCATTACTAAAGAGGTCATTTGGGAAATTGGAAGGATCAACTTCCATATTAGAATAACAAGAAATATCCTTAACCTTGACAGAACAACTAATTGGGAAATTTGAAGATGGAGAAGTTACATTATTAAGAGAGTGTAATAAAGGGTCAGATTGACAGTCGAGGAGGGGAGGGGGAGACATTAAGTCATCCACATCTTTGTCTAGCTAGAAATTACTCTAAAAATGGGAGGCAACAACCAATATAACCTCTATAGCCATAATGTCATCATGTTTTAAATTCCATTTGTGAAACTTAAGGGGATTATCAGAGAACATTAATTTTTTGACTATAGAATCCATTAATGGAAAAACCAAGGGCTTAGGGTCTGAATGCAGGGGTGAGATGGAGCTGTTTGAATCACTACCTGAGAAAAATCCACTCCTTTAAAGAGAGAAATAATAGCAGCAAAATACAACTGTAGCATGCTAACAAAAGAGTGAACAAAAGGAAGAGAGATGTTTGGGGATTGATTCATACACAAAACTTGCAACACATGAGACGGTATAGGCTGAACATGTAGTTTATTTGATATATTAAGGGGGTGCCTTTCTTCGGAAAGCCTATTAGGAACCAACACATCTTTAGGCTGAGGGATACCCTTATCATGAGATACTAGGAAGTAATTGGAATTGGACGAGAATGCAACCGTTTCATTAAGAGGTGAATTATCCTTGGTGTGAACAATCATAGAACATTGGGAGGGGAAAGTGGTACAGTCTTAAAAGAGTTATTTATTTATTTATTAAAAGAGTTATTTATTTATTTATTAAAAGAGTTATTTATTTATTTTTCTTAGCTTTAAGTCACTTTAACTCAACTTGATTTTAAAAGATTAAGTTCTAATTTTATAACAAAATAATTTTTAAGTTGCAGTATTTAATTTTAATTAATTTAAAATATGCAACTCAACTAATAACCACTTAACTTAAATTGCACATTTAAATTTAATTTTTTTTTAATAATTATGAATTTTTTTTATATTCTTGTATAGGATATTGTATGTAAATTTCGATGTAACAAACTTTTGTATTTAGCGAAGATTCTAGGTTTTCTTGCTGATTCTTTCCTGGTTGAGCTTTATTTAAATAAAATATATATTCAGTGGCTTGCCCACTTTTGCCTAAAAAAAATTATGAAATTTTTTAATTAACTAATTTTAACTTTGTAATTAAATTATTTATTAAATATAGATAATTAATTAGTTCTCATTATTAATTAACCTTATATTTAATATTTTAATGTATCATAAGGTGTAACTATTTAATCTCATTTAATTAATCCTAATTAATTCCTCAATCCATTTTAACACCAAAACCACATCAAACCACATGACATGCAACCGTGAAACAAAATTGACTAAACCAAAATACAACAATCAAGCCTAAAGGAAGGGCTCACAAATTTACATTATTTTGACAAATATGGATAGGTAGAAAATCAGATACTTGTCCACTATTTGAGAACAATTAATTTCTTAGGTTGGGATTGGCCCTGTATGTTAATTTCCCCTCTCTTACCATTGAGATATTGCGATAGGGCATGCTCATCCTCACAATTTAGGGAAGTCGATGCCCAGTACCTAGAATCTTGCATAAAAGATGAGCATGTACATACATGTATAAATACATTTAACATGCAATGATGAGGATTGGCTGATCATGTGGATCTCGCAAGAAAGTAACTATGACTTCGTCCCTCAACCATATTAGGCACATCAAATGTAAATATAAAACATATACGTCAACCATACACATGCAAGTATGGGGTCAGTAAAAACATAAACATAAATGACATAAAATCTATCTGAGGATCTAATACACACATGAAAAGTGGCTTAAAAGAGTCTAGCCAATTAAATTAAAAAGAAAACTATGGGAGGGGTATTAAACTCAACAACACTTCTTCTACAATGATGATGATTATAAAGGGATATTATGCTTAAATGGTTGAGGCTAAATTTGAATTAAACTTCTATATTGGAAAGATTATACCTTAAGCATGATGAATGCACTAATCCTTAAGTACAACCCTCAAGTTTTGATGCAACAACATGACATCACAAAAAAGGACCAATCATGAAAGTTGGACTTTGCATGAGACTTTGTGTAACTTGTTGCTCCATAATGTTCTAATCAAAATAAATTCACTAATAATGTTCTCTCTAGGAATTGTTTATGATGAGTATATGGTTAAACTAATTATAAATTATGCCTCTACATAGGGTTTTTAAGGAATTTCATAAGTTAAACCAACCTACATTGGTCATTATTAAATATCAAGATCAAATAAAACTGATGAGAATTAGGATGTTGGAAGATTAAAAATGTGGCCCAATTTGGGGTGATCATGGTGTCGAGATCCATAGTACACTAAGACTAGGTTGTGCAGCATCTTAGTCCACCATTAATTAGTGACCTAACACCATATTCCATCCAAAATGGTCTAGGTTAGTGGAAATTAGACCATGCACAACCTAGATGGCAAGATTTGATCATCTAATGAATACTTGACTATCATTTGATAACACTAGGACACAAACTAAGATTGAGAATAAAAATGAGGAGACAAAATAAGGAAAGGTCCTAGTAAGGAGTGTCAAATTTAAAGGGGTTAAAACTTATAGCACCACATTTCACCTCTAACATATCAAGAATATGAAATTACACTCATACTCATGGTAAAGTAGAAGAAAGGGAAAAAGAGAAATGGAAAAATTTCTAGGAAGGATTCCAATAGATATGATGATGTAGTGGCATCCTGGCTTATTGCTCGGTGCTTGAAGATTTTGGTAGTCTCGGTAACTATTTGGTGGAGTTTAGTTACTTGGCTAGTAATCTCGGTAGAAGACTGGCATTTCTTAGTCTTTGATGGTGATTCTTGGTCGAAGTTTGTTAGACTTCACCAATGGAGCTCGGTGGTCTTGGTGGTGATTCTCAGTTGGAAGTTTTGGTGGATCTTCGTGGATGATGGTCACTTGGTGACTTGGTGGTTTGTTGCTCAGTGCTTGGTTACCAATTAGGTCTCAGTGTTTATGTCTATTGCTCGGTCGCTGAAGTGGATCAGTCACTGGAGGACTTAGTCACTGAAGGAAGCTCGATCATTGAAGGACACTTGGCACTTCTGGTACTCAAAAATGTTTGTGGTGCTCGGTCAACATTATTGGTGCTCGGTAATGCTTGGAGAGCTCGGTTGGTGTGGTTGCTCGGTATATTTACTGGTGCTCGGTAGTTTGACTTACCAATAGTTGTTCTTGGAGATTCGGCTTGGCCAACTGGTGCATTTAATCTGGGTCACGTTCCTCGAGTTATGGATTGACTATTGGATGTGTGGGGACCTAGATCTGGCATGTTGCATTTGCCTATGTGGATTTGGATGCCAACTTGGTGAATTAGATATTTGTGAAGTTATTTTTGAGCTGACTGATGTTTAGCATTTAATATTTGTATATTTGGAAGTCAACTGGCTTTTGGGATTTAATTGTTTCATCCAGCCGACTTGTGGCTTGGATTAGTATTTAAGAGGATGGTTGGGTAGTTGTTTAGGCAGATTTGAGGGTAGACAGATCTCAAAGCAGAGTTAGTAGCTTGTGGGCTTAGGTAGTAGAAAGATTGCTTGGTGACCTGTGGGTACAAGTTTAGATCCTTCTTGGAGTGCCTACTTGTGCTTTGTTGTGTTGTAGACCTGGGCTAGCTGGGGAGAAGTGTGTTGGATCCTTGTGATCTTGTAGAACTATTTCTTGCATTGTATTTGGCCATAACCGGGAAGGCCTTACAGCCTGGCACATTGCATGTAATCAGTTATTTGATGAAATAAAGACATCTATTTTCTTTCAGATCTAGTTTCTTGTTGTGTTTTCCACTGTGTTGGTGTTGGCTACAAGGTTTGGACTATCCTTAATTGGATCCACCATCCTTAACTACATCAGGAGGTATCAGAGCCAGATTTTGATCTTGTTGAAGTAGAAGGTTGACCTAGCAAGGTTGATCTTGCGAAGTTGATCTTGTTGACGAAGAGATTGTGCACAATCTGAGTTGCAGATCTGTGACATTAAACTTGTGGAATCATGCCCTAGTTGTCCTTGCAAGGTGGCAAGTTGTGATCTGACTTGCATACAACTTGGAGGTTGTCACAAGGTGGTCGGTGTTAGGGTTTGTTGCAAAAGGTTTTCGAAGATCTTTGGAGATGTCTCTGAGAGGATGGGACCTTAGTACAATTGTAGAGGAATTTAGGGCTTTGTAGAAACAAGTGCAAGACCTGCAAGAGGAATTGAGAAGGTAGACTACAAAGAAGAAGGTTGTGTGGAGGTGACAATAGCCTGTGGAAGTCCTTGATGACTTTGCTGGAGTTGATACAATGTCTATTGGTTCGCATGAGTAGATGGATGGATCTAGCATGGAACTTGAAGAGTATCTTGTTGTGCAAAATGAGATTGCTAGTGGTGAAGAGATTGGTTTTGGTGTCTAGTTGGTGGAGTCTGACATCAAACCTACAGAGCAACCTGTGCTTGTTGCTGAGTTACCTGTGATTACCAACGATGTTGTTGACCTTGTTGAGGATGGTGAGGAGATTGGTTTTCATGTTCAGTCAGTTGTGCCTGACATGGAAATTGTAGAGCATTTGGCTGTGCTTGATCAGATTGTTGTTGGTGAGGAGTTTCCTACTGTTGAACACCTTGGTGATGATGGTGTTACCGAATTGTTTTTGTTTGGTGTTGTGGTGCTGATGTTGTTTGCTAGCTACAGACTTGAGTTGCTGGTTGACAATGATAAGTCTAGTGATGAGATTCTAAGATGGGATGCAGACTTGATCCTTGGTGATGGATTGATGGCTTGGTTTGTTCAGGATGTTGGACATATTGATTGGTTGGGTTGCAGATTCTTTCTCTTTCCTGTGATGGAGTGGAAACCTTTGGTGAAGATGAAGTGGAGTTGGTGTTTTTCAGATGTTCCCTTTGGTGAGAAAGTGTGGGACACACTTTTCTTTGTACCTTGGGAGTCTGATGCAGTGGCATCCTATCTTATTGCTCAGTGCCTAAACATTCTGACAGTCTCGGTAACTATCTGGTGGAGTTCGATTACTTGGCTGGTAATCTTGGTAGAAGACTGACATTTCTAAGTCTTTGATGGTGATTCTTGGTTGAAGTTTGTTAGACTTCACCGATGGAGCTTGGTGGTCTTGGTGGTGATTCTCAGTTGGAAGTTCTGGTGGATCTTCATGGATGATGGTCACTCGGTGACTTGGTGGTTTAATGCTCACTGCTCGGTTACTAATGAGGTCTCAGTGTTTATGTCTGTTGCTCAGCCACTGGAGGACTCGGTCACTGAAGGGAGGTTGGTCATTGAAGGAGACTTGGCACTTCTAGTGCTCAGTAATGTCTATGGTGTTTGGTCGACATTTTTGGTGCTCAGTAATGCTTGGAGAGCTCAGTCGGTGTGGTTGCTTAGTATATTTGCTAGCGCTCAGTAGTTTGACTTACTGATGGTTGTTCTTGGAGATTCATCTTGGCCGAATGGTGCATTTAATCTAGGTCATGTTCCTCAAGTTATGGATTGACCATTGGATGTGTGGGGACCTAGATCTAGCGTGTTACATTCTCCTATGTGGATCTGGAGGCTGACTTGGTGAATTAGATATTTGTGAAGTTATTTGTGAGCTGACTAATGTTTGGCATTTAATATTTGTATATTTAGAAGCCGCTGGCTTTTGGGATTTAATTGTTTCATCCAACTGACTTGTGGCTTGGATTAGTATTTAAGAGGATGGTTGGGTAGTTGCTTAGGCAGATTTGAGAGTAGACAGATCTCAAAGTAGAGTTAGTATCTTGCGGGCTTAGGTAGTAGAAAGATTGCTTGGTGACCTGCGGGTACAAGTTTAGATCCTTCTTGGAGTGCCTACCAGTGCTTTGTTGTGTTGCAAACCTGGGCTAGCTAAGGAGAAGTGTGTTGGATCCTTGTGATCTTGTAGAACTATTTCTTGCATTGTATTTGGCTGTAACCGAGAAGGCCTTACAGCCTAACACATTGCATGTAATCAGTTGTTTGATGAAATAAAGACATCTATTTTCTTTTAGATCTAGTTTCTTGTTGTGTTTTCCACTGTGTTGGTGATGGCTATAAGGTTTGGACTATCCTTAATTGGATCCACCATCCTTGACTACATCATATGATGTTGTCTGAGAGAACAAGACCTAAATATTTTGATATTTACTCATACAATCACATCTAAGGAAGGACATAAAACTTGAGAAAAAGAGAATAAAAGATAATCAAAATAGGAAAAAATGTAAATAAAGGAAAAAAAAGACACACAAAGGGTTAGAACCAAAATGAAATGATCCAAGTGATCAAGTTGAAGAGAAATTGATAATAAAAATGTCTCAATTAATAATATAATTCTTATACTTGGGTGAATGCACAAAGTCACTGGTCATAAAAGTGGCCATGTATAAAAAAACACAAAATTCTTAGTAACTCGATAGGGTTATGACTTATAAAACCAAGGCTAACTTCTTCAAAACCCAATTGGGTTTTGAAGAACTAAAGTTACATTTTTAGTTCTTCAGAACCTGTATAGGTTTTGAAAAAAATTTAGTTTGAGTTTAAACCATGGCCCAACTCATTTCCAATAACAAAAATGGTGTGACAACGACTTCTATATTGCCAAATTTGACATAACCCGATCGCGTTCCTCTCCATTTTAGATGTTTTCAGTGTTTACACCAATTTATCACAATGCCACATCATTAAAGAGGTATGAGTATTATTTTTTTAATTGTTTTTGTTTGAAATTGAATTGAAATATTATTTTTTAATTAATTTAAGTTATCTTTTCTTAATAAATTTTATGCCAAATTCTCAAAACAATGCCCATTGATAAAACATACAACAACAACCTCTTCCTTGAATACCATCGTGTAACCAAAATCTCAAAATGTTTTCCTTGAAGATCAATAAAACCCTCAAAATGCCACCGCACAACAAGAAAACCCTCAAAATATTGTTCCTCGACAACAATTGTCAGCCCAAAAACTCCTGCCTCCTCTGGTAGAACCTATACAGGCCATATAAGAGGATATTATTAATTGCCTATCATTGAGTACTACTCAAATTTATATAATAGTGGATAGGTTGAGGTCCTCTTCTCATGAGCACAAATCATCCCTTTCCAAAACCCTAGAATTAATGGCCAATAGTGCCAAGGAGGTATCTAGACAGATTGTGAAATGGTGTACATATAAGGATTAACATCATTCATTTTATGCTAATGGATTTTCATATGATGAGGTGAAAATAAAATCCATAAGTAAAGTTGACATATGTTCTCTTTTCACCAAACCTAAAAATAATCTGACCCTAACTCATAGTTCGAAGAGGTTTCCTATGCATTGATGTAACCATGCTGGGATGAAAATTTCTTTTTGGGATAGGTGGTATAAGGTTTTTGACCAACCACCTTGTAACAATTATGAGGTGCCTCTATATTTCTTGATAAATTTATATTGTGAGTTAATCCACGGATTGAAGCTAAATTACTTTGACATGCAAGAGTTATAGGGTAGAGGGAGAGGCTCTGCATGGGATAGACCAAGGGCTCAAAGGGTGGTAGACCCCCAAAATAGGATTTCTTTAACTCCTAAACCCATGGTTCACATCATGGTCCTAGTAGCCCTAAAGGAGTCTATGGAGTTACAGAATCATCACACGACTACATCATTGACTGATGCCATTGTTCAACATGGAACACAATTAGTCGAACCAAAGGATGGATCAACATGTGCACAACCTACATCATGATCAAATGCACAGTTTGGCTAAGCCCAACCCATTGATCATATGTGTGCCAATTGCAAGAGTATATGTTTTGGATTAGATACTGATGTGAATGAGCGTGGTTCTACATCCCATTCATGTACACATTATGACAATAGATGTCATGCTTCCACCACACATGATGTTTCCCTCACTAATGACATGATGACCATGGTGTTTTCTAGTGGAGAGAAGATGCATATGTGTTTATGACATGTTATTTATTAATCATTGAAATCTTATAAATGTATTTATAAATTTTTATTTATAGAAAAATTTAAACTGATATATGAAAAATATGCATTGCAAGGTGTGGCAGGTGGTGCAAGTACACCACATAGTGTTTGTTCCACTCCATGTGCACATGCAGGTTTGAAGCTAGAGGTAAAGATTTTTAATATGTTAAAAATAGAATAATACCTTGATTTCAAAATATTTTTTGTTAATATTTATTAACTCTCTAATGTATATGTATTTAGTGTTTTATATGGGTTGTTAGGGGCTTATATGTCCCAAGTTGACGATGTCATGCTTTTGGCCTAGAAAGCTTTGCAGTATCATATTTTTCTTAGCTCTTAAGCCTTCAAGAGGTGTTCTTGAACAAAGATTACATGTTCAAGATAAAGAGGGGAAGAGAACAAGAATGCACCCTTTTAGCCCCATACCTTATTTAGAAATCCCTTATTCTAAGTGGAAGGTTTTTCATATAACTTCGCTAGGGTTTCCATCAACTCATCAGTTATCTTTGCTTGTATAATATTAAATGCCACCAATTGTGCCATGCATAAATGAATTCTACCAAGTGCCTTTCTGTCCAAAATATCTCAATCCTCGTAAGACATTCATGTCAATTTCTTGGATTTTCCTCCCAATGACTACCATAAATCTTTCTGATAGAGATAGTCCTCCATTTGAATTTTTCATAATTGAAATTCCTATCCATTAAAATTCTCAACCTTCAACTTACCCTCATCTACCATTACTCCTACTCAACTGTGAGACTCTTACTCAACTGTAAGACCTTCCTCCAGAGGATAACTAAAAATAATGTTCTTTGATACCACTTGTTAGGATTATAAGACATAAATTTAATAGTTAAATTGAAAATATAATCAATAATACAAAGAAATAAGGAACCCAAAAGTAGAACAAGAAGACACAAAGATTTAACATGGTTCACCCAATCCTAGGCTACATCCACCAAATAGAAAGTACAATCTTATTTTCTAGTAATTTTAGTCTATTACACTCTACAATCCCTTGCAACTCAATACTATTGCAAGAAGCTATGAAATTCTCTTATTGAGAATACCCTAATCCTAAGCCATTATAAGAAGACTTATGTCGGTTAACAAGTTAACCCTAAAAATACTTGATGAGTCAACCTAGGGAAATGCTTGATGAGTCAACTCAAAAACACTTAACGAGTTAACCCCTCCCCCCCAAAAAAATAAAAAATAAAAAATAAAATAAAAATATTAGGGTGTTGCCCCAAACCCCACAATAAATGAAAAGTGTACAGTACTTACCTAATCAATCACCAAAAACCAACTATATATAGATAGTTAGAAATTGGCATGTTGGATGTGTTGTCATTGATGTCAACATATCAGAGGAATTAGAGGGATGTCAACATCTCAGAAGAAGTCAGAGGAATTGACTAGAAGATCTATGTGTTAGATGCTAACTAACCTATTTTAGGTTAGCTAGTGGAATAGGATGTTCAGAGGTTAGGGTATTGAAGATATCAATTCACGCATGTGGGAGATTGTTGATGAATGTCAATGCTTAGTTTACTCTAAGTTTCAGAGGATGAAATGAAGAATTGGGTATGATTTAAGGTTAGATTTGGTGATTGACAGATAGAGTGATAAATAATGTTAACAGGTAGACAAAAAAGGGTTTAGTGTGTTGAATCAAGATGAAATCAATTAGAGCACACTAAGGAGTGTTTTTGGGACATACTTAGGTGTCCTCGACCCAAAGGGTTAATAATTTAGAGTTCTACAAGGAATAATTTTATTTGTCTTAGAGGTTTGTGTTAGTGTTCTTTAGGAAAAAGTAAAAAGGGGCTAGCAAATCTAATGGCTATGGTGGATTTATGTATATGAGTGTTTATCATGAAGCTAAAGAATGTTCTTGAAGTATGTGCTTCATGAATTGGTGATACACATGGATCAAAAGGATCTGATTGGTGGAATTCTTTATCAATAATATATTATTATTGTTCTTGGCCAACTAGGTTGGTAAATCATGTTGTACAAGTGGTAAACTGTGAAATCTAGGAGATTTATGATCTCTAGGTAGTTGTTATGAGTTTTGAGTTGGATTTGATAGTTTGAGATTTGACGCAAGGATTTGAAAGGAAGATGAGTTAGGTTTTGGAGACCTAATTATGTATATAAGAAGATGAATTAGGGTAAATTTGGTTGTGGATCATGGATGCAAATGCTAGAGGGTACTCTAAAAGGAAGAGTTTGATTGTGTGATGATCAGAAGTGGTTCAAGAAAAGGTTGATTAGGGATCTTCATTGTGCTACATTGGATCTATATCAGACATGAGGTAGATGTCATTTTACCAGTTCACAAAATCTCAAATCATTGTAGTGATTAGTTTGTAAGGTAGTGATCCTTCCTTAGAGTTGTAGCCCGAGGATTTTCATTTAAGCAGTGAACTCTAGGTAGTGAGCCTAAGTGCAAGTGCATTCCCCATACATTATAATAGGTTTATACTTCTAACAAGGTATTTAATTATTGTGGGTAATCAACCCCACCATGGTTTTTACCTTAATAAGGTTTCCACGATAAAAAATATTGTGTCAACTAATGTGGACGTGTTTCTAATTTGTATATGCATGCATGTTTTATACCCTATCTAATCAAATCATATTTAACAATATATAAGTTTAAGAGTTTTGGGGGTTTAAGGGTTTGAAGGTGAAGATCTTAGGAACAACTAATTCTTCTCCCCTACCTGCTTCTTTCTTAGTTATTCTCTACCATATTATTGTTAACCAAAATTTCAACATGCAAAATAATAGACACAAATAGGAAAATGGTGCATAGAGGTTTTTTTCCATTTAGCACTACTTTTCAGGAGATGTGGATTAACATTTTGTTATTGCATTCATACCAAAAATTTTATTTGTACTTTAAGTATCTATCATATTTCAAAATTTTCAAATTCATAATTGATCATTACATTATGCATATATAAACTGAATGTAATTTACAAATGTTCTTTCATACTTCATATTTCATGTCAATAGATAGAGTAAAAAGGGAAAAATAGAAATAAGAGATAGAGATATGAGTAGGTCCTTTGCATTGCCTTGAGGAAGTTGTCTACATATCAGGAGCTGGTTGTCAAGTTTGTTCCTAGTCCTCCGGTCCTCTGTCTGAGTCTGCATCTGTCAAGTTCTAGGTCTTTAGGGGTTATCTTGCATCATGGTTAAAAGTGTGTTAGATCCAATTGGATCTAAGTAATGCATAATAATGAGACATCATACAACAATCAAGATCTTTCAAAGCTGCACCTATATCTATCTGGTATTCAATGCAATAACAAAGTGTGCATACACATAAAGTGAAAAATAGAGAAATAGTATTAAAGGACATAATTCTATGAAACCTTTTACTATTAATGGCCATTATTATCCATATTTTTACTATAAATCAGATATCTAAATAAAAGGGACTTAGTTTTATAACTAAGAAACCTATTTCAGGACAACAGGATAACATCAAGTTAGTGAGCACACCAATGGACTGATTGTTATACAAATTTGACCATTTGGTC
Source organism: Chamaecyparis obtusa (assembly GCA_027943335.1). NCBI lineage: Eukaryota > Viridiplantae > Streptophyta > Pinopsida > Cupressales > Cupressaceae > Chamaecyparis > Chamaecyparis obtusa. Next base: position 320,487 of record BSBK01008930.1, read on the forward strand.
ATGCTCACTAACATAATGTGTTTGATTTAATGTTTTTTCAAAGCTTATTAGAGTACAAAGAAAAAGCATTGATCAAATAGGACTGGTTCTTATCACAGTCGTTAAAGAGGATGGAGTGAGCTATTCAAGCTGTTGTTCATATGCTGAAAAGATTTAAGGTATCAACTTCGAGAGCATGTAAATTTGTTTATGGGTGTCACGAGCCCGTGCTCAAACATCATAAATAAATTTCATTACTAAACCAAAGAGGAGAATATGCAGGAGATGATTACCTGTCAGCCTTATTAGAGGATACATTTGTGTTATCAATACTGATTCAACGGTTACAACTTGGTCTTTGTCACTTTTATTTTACATAGTAAATTATGAGATCTTTAGCTGAAAGATAAATTCAAATAATAGTGACAGTGATGAGCATTGAAAAGTACAAATCCACCAGGTATGCTCTTTTTTCAAACATCTACAGTGAATGTTACAGCTGAAGGAAAATGAGAAGTCACGGCGAACATCATCAAGCAATGAAACTAGATAGGGCATGAGTTTGTAAAGCAGTGACTCCCTTTTAGTAACTAAAAACATAAACACAACTAGGTACATCAAGACTGAGGTATTTATGGGCTTGAAAAAAATGCTAAGTATAAAATATCAAATCCATTTTGTTATGTCAGCAAGGATAGAGAGAGTCAAACAGTGGTGTAATGCATGTATGTGGGGAATATAATGAAACAGACTATCAATATAATAATAGTGAACATTATAAGAAAGGAAATTGGGTATGATATCAAGCTGGAAATGTTTACAAATGATGAGTTGGAGGTGTATTGATTGGTAAAATATAAAAAGCTCTCAAACCAAGAAAGTGCAATGAATGATACAACCAAACAAAGCTTTCAAAGCTATGTTACAACATGTACAGGTAAAGATAACTCTTGGTATTTGATCTTTTCAACAACAAGGAAGGCCCTAAATTAATGCAATAGAAGAAAGTTAACAGCAAGCTAAAAATGAGTAGAGAGAAGAAGTAATATACTTATCTCAAGATTGAGATTTGTGACACAGAGAGTTGAAAATTTTCCAATAGTGGAGAGCTTGAGTTTTTTTTTGCAATCTCAAGCTTGAGTTACAAAGCTGCCACTCAAAGTTACAGTCTTATGTGTGTCATTTTCCAGTTTAAAGTTGTGCATTACCAAAAAGCTCAAGATTTAATGCTAGAATGCTTCCAGCCAAGTGCCATCACAGTCCGTTAGCTTTTCATTAAACCCGAGCTCATTGTATCAAGGTCTGAGTTCTAACAATCATGCTAAGAAGCCTCAACTTGGGCTTATAGATTAAGGTTCACTCAAATTGCAAAAAAGGCTTGCGTGTCAAAACTTTAACACCTCTAGTCACAGCTAGATCATGAGCTAGATCAAAGCCAATGAGTTTTAGATTGAAGGCTAAATGAAGACACAAAGAAACTCCAAGTCATAGCTAGATCTAGTTGTTTTTTCCCCAAATATGAAATGCAATGTGAGAACCAAAAATGCTTAAACATTGATAAGATTTCAAGTCCATGGTAGAAAAAATAAATGCCAATTAATTGTCTGTAGAGTACTCCTAGTCTCACCTTGAAACACCAAGTGCCATCTCATATGGGATATGTTATGCTTTTGAAGAATTGTTAAATTGCTTAAGTTGGTCACATTGACCATACTTTGTAATTAATAATAGTTTTAGGACTTAGGTTTTTGAATTTAAGTCTAAAATTATGGGTTTAGGGGTTGGTTATATTATGAGTGAGGACTTATTAAATTTTGGCTTTTGTAATGTATTTTGGTAATATCTTTAAAAGATATATTTTTGAATTACCAATATTAGGGAAGGTTCAAAGCATGATTGGTGCATGTAATTTAGGGTTTAGAGTTTGGATTTGGTTTCAATTTGAGAAAAGCTATTTTATAGATGGATCAAAGCATTTTTAGGAGTGATTTTAGGAGTCCTGGATATTTGAATTTAGGCTTGGAGGGCTTCATAAGGGACTGAAATTTTTCAGTTTTAGGGGGTTGCAAGTTTTGGAGAGAGGGATAAAAGTGAACTTATTGTTCCTTGATTCCTTGGAGATCATTTTTGTAACAACTTTATTATATTTTGAGGAGAATAATAGCTTATGATTCATTGGCCCACATATTTGGATTTTTGATTTAAGAATCCTGATTTCATCTTTCTTTGCAAGTGTTTTTTCTGTTGTTATCCAAGAAAAGTGAATGAATCAATATTCCTTCTCAAGGTGAGCAATAATTCAAACCTTGTTTGGAAAACATATGTTTGTTGACTGGTTAAGCTATTTGTGGTTCAACCCTAGTAGTGAGATCTTTGAACCTATATGTTGAACACAGATTTAAGGTGTCAAACCTTTGATAAATGAGTTGGAATTGTAGTCTTACTTCTCAAGAAAAGTCTAAATTTATTTTGGTGTATCACCCCTATTTATTTTCAGTTTTAAAGTTTCCTTTATCCCTTTTCTCACTTAGTTATGAATCAGGAGGTGATATCCCATATCAAATAGGAACTGACCTATAATCCGGAGACTCCTCCTTAATTAGAGTCCACCCACAACTCAAGGAGGTTTCCATTTTTAGGATAGAAATACTATGTAGCCCTAATGCCTAAGTTGGGGTGGTATTTCTAAACCTAAATAGTTTTTGGCATGCCCGGTGGGACCTGTTCTTTAACGAACTGGTCGAATTGGATTGTATTACTTGCTGGTTCTAGTGTGCTATCAGCAAGATTCAGACCTGAAAGAGGTCACATTTTGCAAATCTGATGTCCTATGGAGGAAAGTGAGCTAGTTGCAAAGATCATTTTTCAGTCTTATCAAGGCCAGTAATCTCAATATGAGTTTCATTATTCTGGAAATTATAATGATTCACAAAATAAAGATACTGCAAGCATGTTGCAGGATTTTCTTATGTAGATTGATCACATGAAGAGGTAGTAAGAGGAGCTTTCTTATGAAGCCTAGATCCAACAATAGGAAGCATTGGCTCAGCAGGATGAAGATTATAAGAGATATTTAGTGAAGTAGTACATGATTAATGAGGCTAGGAATGAGGCCAAGCTTGCAAGAAAGTTGGAAGCACAAAATAAAATTCATGCAAAAGGGGTTGAAGATTATAAAGAGCTGATAAAAGCCATGTTTGATAGAGGTCATGAATTTCAAGAAGAAAAGGAAAGAGAATCAAAAGCTCAGGAGGAGTCCCATGAGAAAGAGCTACAAGATCAGGAAAAGAAGATAAGCATCTTGGCTTCTACAATTGAAATGTACAAGAGAGGCTATCAACTTCATATTGAAAAGTGTCTTTAGCTAGAGCAAGAAAAAGAGAATATTGAACAAAAGGTTGTTGATAGGCTAAAGGAGGACCTTTCTAAACAAGATGAAACAAAGAAGATACCAGAAGATCAGGATAATTATGCTGACAAGAATATACTTCTTCTACAAAAGAGTAAGGAAGATGAAGAGGATGATATTTTTTGGGATGAGTTGGAGCAATTTTTCTTACATCTTGATGACAAGCCCACATTTCTAGAAGGTACCCACAAGCTATAGGAGATAGTTATTTCCAACCAGCACAATGAGGAGATCAATCAGATTGAAGTGATTTCTCAGGAACCTAAATTCATCAAGGAAAGCTCCAAGTTCACTCTCACTCATGGATGTCCTATCAGGCATTTGGCCAGGATGGAGGCTAGCAAAGAAGAACACATTGTGCCAACACCTCTACATGATGTTATATCAAAAGATGAAGCTAAGAAGGAATTGAATCAACTTGTTGTCCCATTTTACCAAGTGAAGTTCTTCACCAAATATTGTTGTTTGCTGATTCTCCTCACAATGATGGTGTTTTCAATCTGCAGGATCAAGTAAGTCATATTTTTGTTAAGCTGAAAGTTACTCATTAATTGATCAAGTATGTCTCCTATGCCCATCTCATGATGATTATTCATAAGCATGTGGATTATTGTGAGCTGAAAAGGATGGGCTACTATTTTTCACAATCAGTGAATGGTTTTGTTTAACCAAGCTTCAAGCTGGTTAAAGTAGATTAGTTTAGGTTTTCATTTTAATAAGTGCAGTCCATCACTAGGTCTTTAGGTTCTGTGAGTCTTAGTATAGGTGCATTTTCATTTCAATAAGGTTGCATTCATCCATGATCTAGTTTTCTGACTCCATTACCCAATGATAAGGTCTGAGTTCATGTCTAGCAGACAGACATCCAATAGAAGTTGCCAAAAATGTTACCCAAAATTTCAAAATGCAGAATAATAGACACAAATAGGAAAAGGATGCATAGAGGTTTTTTCCATTTAGCACTACTTTTCAGGTGATGTGGATTAACATTCTGTTATTGCATTCATACCAATTTTTTTATTTGTACTCTAAGTATTGATCATATTTCAAAATTTTCAAATTCATAATTGATCATTATATTGTGCATATAAACTGAATGTAATTTACAAATGTTCTTTCATACTTCATATTTCATGTCAATAGATAGAGTACAAAGGGAAAAATAGAAAGAAGAGATAGAGATATAAGTAGGTCCTTTGCATTGACTTGAGGAAGTTGTATGCATATCAGGAGCTGGTTGTCATGTCTGTTCCTAGTCCTTCGATCCTCTGTCTGAGTTTGCATCTGCCAGGTTCTAGGTCTTTAGGGGTTAGCCTACAACATGGATAAAAGTGTGTTAGATCCAATTGGATCTAAGCAATGCATAAGAACAAGACATTATATAACAATCAAGATCTTTCAGAGATGCAACTATATCTATCTAGTATTCAATGCAATAACAAACTGTGCATACACATAAAGTGAAAATAGAGAAATAGTAATAAAGGGACATAATTCTATGAAACCTTTTACTATTAGTGGCCATTATTATGCATATTTTTACTATAAATCAGATATCTGAATAAAAGGGACTTAGTTTTATAACTAAGAAACCTTTTTCATGATAGTAAGGTAACATTAGGTTAGTGAGCACACCAGTGGACTGATTGTTGTACAAATTTAACCATTTGGTCATGCTCACTAACATAATGCACATTTGATTTAATGTTGTTTCAAAGCTTTTCAGAGTACAGAGCAAAAACATTGTTCAAATAGGATTGGTTCTTATCACAATCATTAAAGAGGATGGAGTGAGCTGTTCAAAGTGTTGTTCATATGATGAAAAGCTTTAAGGTATCAACTTCAAGAGCATGGAAATTTGTTTATGGGTGTCACAAGCCCATGCTCAAACCTCATAAACAAATTTCATTACTAAACCAAAGAGGAGAATATGCAGGAAATGATTACTGATAGACTTATTAGAGGATACATTTCTATTATCAATACTGATTCAACGGTTACAACTTGGTCTTTGTCACTTTTATTTTACATAGTAAATTCTAAGATCTTTAGCTGAAAGATAAATTCAAATAACAGTGACAATGAGGAGCATTGAAAAGTACAAATCTACTAGGTATGCTCATTGTTCAAACATCTACAATGAATGTTATAGTTGAAGGAAAATGAGAAGTCATGGTGAACATCATCAAGCAATGAAATTGGATAGGGCATGAATTTGTCAAGCAGTGACTCCCTTTTAGTAACTAAAAACATGAAGATAGTCGGGTACATCAAGACTGAGGTATTTATGGGTTTGAAAAAAATGCTAAGTATCAAATATCAATTCCAGTTTGTTATGTCATCAAGGACAGAGAGATTCAAATAGTGGTGTAATGCATGTATGCAGAGCATAGAATGAAATAGACTATTAGTATGATAATATTGAACATTATAAGAAAGGAAATTGGGTATGATATGAAGCTAGAAATGTTTACAAATGCTGAGCTGGAGGTGTATTGACTAGTAAAATATACAAAGCTCTCAAACCAAGAAAGTGCAATGAAAGATACAGCCAAAGGAAGCTTTCAAAGCTATGTTACAACATGTACAGGTTAAGATAACTCTTAGTATTTGATCTTTTCAACAACAAGGAAGGCTCTAAATTAATGCAATAGAAGAAATTTAACAGCAAGCTAAAAATGAGCAGAGAGAAGAAGTAATATACTTATCTCAAGAATGAGCTTTGTGACACAAAGAGCTCAAAATTTTCCAACAGTGGAGAGCTTGAGTTTTTTTTTTGCAGTCTCAAGCTTGAGTTACAAAGCCGCCACTCAAAGTTCCAGCCTTATGTGTGTTGTTTTCTAGTTTAAAGCCGCGCATTACCCAAAAGCCTGAGATTTAATTCTAGAATGATTCCAGCCAAGTGCCATCATAGCCCGTCAGCTCTTCATTAAACTTGAGCTCGTTGTATCAAGGTCTGAGTTCTAACAATCATGTCGAGAAGCCTCAACTTGGGCTTATAGATTAAGGTTCAATCAAATTGTAGAAAAGGCTTGCATGTCAAAACATTAACACCTCCAGTCACAGCTAGATCACAAGCTAGATCAAAGTCAACGAGCTTAAGATTGAAGGCTAAATGAAGACATAGAGAAACTCCAAGTCATAGCTAGATCCAACTATTTTTTCCCCAAATTTGAAATGCAATGCGAGAACCAAAAATGCTTAAACATTGATTAGATTTCAAGTCCATGGCAGAGAAAATAAATGCCAATTAATTTTCTACAGAGTACTCTTAGTCTCACCTCAAAACACCAAGTGCCATCTCATATGGGATATGTTATGCTTTTGAAGAATTGTTAAATTGCTTAAGTTGGTCACATCGACCATACTTTTTAATTAATAATAGTTTTAGGACTTAGGTTTTTGAATTTAAGTCTAAAATTTTGGGTTTGGGGGTCTGTTATTAATGAGTGAGGACTTATTAGACTTTGGATTTTGTAATGTATATTGGTAATATCTTTAAAAGATATATTTTTGAATTACCAATATTAGGGCTGGTTCAAAGCATGATTGGTGTATGTAATTTAGGTTTTAGAGTTTGGATTTGGTGTCAATTTGAGGAAAGCTATTTTATAGCTAGATCAGAGCATTTTTAGGAGTGATTTTAGGAGTCCTAGATTTTTGAATTCAGGCTTGGAGGGCTTCATAAGGGACTAAAAATTTTTTAGTTTTAGGGGGTTGCAAGTTTTGGAGAGAGGGCTAAAAGTGAACTTATTGTTCCTTGATGCCTTGGAGATCCTTTTTGTAACCACTTTATCAGATTTTGAGGAGAATAATAGCTTATGATTCATTTGCCCACAATTTGCAGTTTTGATTTAAGAATCCTGATTTCATCTTTCTTTGCAAGTGTCTTTTCTGTTGTTATCCAAGAGAAGTGAATGAATAAATATTCCTTCTCAAGGTGAGAAATAATTCAAACTTTGTTTGGAAAATGTATGTTTGTTGACTGGTTAAGCTATTTGTGGTTCAACCCTAGTAGTGGGATCTTTTAGCCTATATGTTGAACAAAGATTTAAAGTGTCAAACCTTTGATATATGAGTTGGAACTGTAGTCTTACTTATCAAGCAAAGTCTGAATCCATTTTGGTGTATCACCCCTATTTATTTTCAGTTTTAAATTTTCCTTCATCCCTTTTCTCACTAAGTTACCAATCAGGAGGTGATATCCCATATCAAATAGGAACCGGCCTAGAATTCGGAGACTCCTCCTCAATCAGAGTCTATCCACAACTTGAGGAGGTTTCCATTGTTAGGATAGAAATAATGTGTAGCTCTAATGCCTAAGTTGGGGTGGTATTTCTAAACCTAAACAATTATAACCAATTTGTATCATAGCATTGGTACCTTTGAGGGAATCTTAATAGCTTAAGGGATATGTGACATGATAGCCTATAAGGATAGTCCTAGGCTTGAAGGTACCAAATACCCTATATGGAAAGGATGAATGGTCACCCATTTAAGATGCATTGGAGATGAATTTTGGACCATCACAAAGACCTCCTACACTCCTCTTGTAGATCTTTCTATAGCTACACCAAATGAGAAGAAGTATCTTGAGTACAATATCAGATCTAAATAAGCATTGCTAAGTGCCATATAAGATTCAAGGTACACAAATTTGGTGGAGCTAGAGATTTCATATCAGATCTAGAAAAAGCTAGAAACCCTTTATGAGGGTGATGCATGTGTCAAGCAAGCTAAGTTGCAAAGCATAAAAGGAAGGTGTGAATCTTTGAGAATGTATAAGGATGAGAACATCAACTCTTATATAATGAAGATAAATGAATTAGTGTGTAGCATTAGATGTGCTAGTGGTGTATTGGAAGAAGGAGAGATTCTCTCAATAGCGTTGAGATCTCTACTACCTACTTACAAGAGAATAGTTTCTACTATTGAAGAAATCAAAACTTTTGCTAATATGACAAGAGACACACTAGTTAGTAAGATATCTACTTTTAAAATGAGAGACTTTGGTGATTATTTATCTAAGTTTGAATCATTTTTCAAGGCTACATTATCAAGGATAGACATGCATAGATCAGATTAAAGTGAATTATCTTCAAAAAGAGTATCAAAGTATGAACATGAATTAAGAGATCTTGAAGAAGAAGAAAGAGCACTTCAAGAGTTGGGCATAATGGTTTCAAGAAGGCTATCAAAGGGATCTGGTAAGTACAAATGAAAAATTCCCTTCAAATGTTTTTGTTGTAAAAAGCTAGGACGTTATGACTCTAGATGGCCTAAAATATTTTCTAAGGATAAGTATGACAAGATTAGAGAAGAGAAAAAGTATTAGTATGTTTCTAATGAATTTAAGGAGTAATTGATGTTGAATATGATAATGTTAAAGAGTGAAGATGAACTTGTGTTTGCTACAATTAAATAAGGAGAACCTAAGCCTCCAAATCCTATGTCTATCATTGCTACTATAAGTATGGTTGAAGATCTCATGCCTAATGTTGTTGTTAGAAGTGTGATTAAAGATGGAATCTCAATCATACAAGATGAAGGAAAGGCATTAAGTTCTCAGAGTGTCAAAGGAGACAAATTGATTATAGATAGTGGCTTCTCACATCACTTTACTAGTGACATGAAAAATTATATGGAATATAAGAAGTTTGAGAGTGACAATGACAAGAGACAATATAACTCTAAAGGTAAGAGTTATATGATCAATACTATTGATAGAAATACTAAAAAATATATTATGACTGATGTTTATGTTAGTTGTGCTAATGAGAAAACCAAGACTAGTGATGTTTGTGCTAGCAATGTGTTTGCATGTAGTAGTATCGATGATATTACTCTTAAGAACTCTATAATTTGTGCAACTAAAGAAGAGAAGGCCATAGTTACACAACTAGATAGGAGTAATGGTTTGATCATAGATAGTGAATGTTTACATCACATGACTGGTGAAATAAGATTTTTTTTGAAATATGATGAGTATAATGGTGGAATTGTCAGATGGGGTGACACCACTAGTTGAAAATTTAAAGGAAGAGGTACTATCTCCTTAGAGAGAAAGAATACAATAGATGATGTGCTACTATTGTTGGTCTAACACATAATATTCTTAGTGTTGGTCACCTAGTTGAGAAGGGATACACTCTTCACTTCAATGATGAAGGATGCAAAATTTTGAATAGTTCTAGAAGTGAGACTAGATTAGGATCAAAGAGAAAAACAAATATCTTTCATCTGAATAATAAAAGAGAAAAGTATCAAATTACTCAGACTTAAAAAAGTCAGTGAAGACAAGGAATTAGAATTAAAGATGCAGTGTATCAACATTATCTAAATCGGTTGCATAAGGCTTCAAAGATAATTGAAGAAGAAGGAACAATGCAAGAGTCACAAGAGAAGTCAACAATATCAACGTATGAAAAGTAAGATCATTATGAAGTTAGTAACATGTTTGATCAATCTAATAGAAGTCAATTTTATTCTTGCAAGGGAAAAATTGGTGAACAAAGTGAATATATACCTTTTGAAATGAAATATGAGAATCAGATCAAGAATAGTTCAAAAGGGTCAGTAATTCAAAATGAAGTGACAACATATGCATGTAGAGTAGTAAATGAAAGGGGATCCTCAAGTTTTGACAACCCTACTATTAAAAATCAAAAGGAGTCTGATGTCAAATAATTTAATAAAAATGAGAGCTAAAAGGTTGTTGAAGAAAACTTCAACTCACAATATCAAAAAAATTGTATAAGATCATATCTACCAAATCTCTAGAGTTGAAGTCGGAGATGTATACAAAACTTTTGTAGATGATCAGTGGGTTAGAGCTATGAAAGAAAAACTCAAAATTGTACATGATTTAAATAAAAATATAAAGATCAGTTTAGCTAATCTTGAGGCATTGCTAATCTAGAGAAGGTTAATAGACAAAAAAGGTACTGGACTAGAGAAAGGAGATTTATCAAAATCCAATCAAGAAAAAATAAATTCAGGGAAGAATAATTCCAAGGATAGAAAAAGGAAAAAGAGTAAGAAATATGTGGTAAGAAGTTCTAAACCTCAAGGCTTTAGTGGTAGTTTCTTTGATTTTGGTAAGTATGGACATAGAGTCTTAGATTGTAAAAGAAAGAATCATTCTCTTAGAGGTAAGAGAAAAAATCATGTCCTTGATGTACTGATAAGTATGAGAAGGATAAATTGTACTATCACAAGCCAAGTAGGTAGATGTCCCTGTACTATGATGAGGAATGCCAATAGCAAGAAGATTGTCATATGTGTTAGTTGCAATGAATTCATACAAAATACTAAATAGTACATATACTTACAAGGTAATGAGACTGAGAAGATGAACAGGGGTATGCAAGAAGCTAATGGGAGCTTACAAGGAGATGAAAAAGTAGACAAGCATGATTAAAGGAATATGAAGAGGGAAGGAAAAGAAAAGGAGGAAAATGAGCAAAAGCAAAAGAAGAAGACAAGAAGGAAGAAGAACAAAGAGATTTTAGATATGGGATCTGCTTCAGTAAGATCCAAAGGAAAGTGAAAAGGACTTGCTCCACCCAAGAAAAAACTAAGGCATAGAAGAGTGCATCAATCTAATTTTTTTTATAAAATATATCATTCAAGATGGATTAATATAAGGGGGCTACTACTTAGGAGGAGTACTAAGCATGGTAAAGTAAGTCTGATTAGTTTTTGAAAATTAAGTAGTTCATAAGAGATGCATATGTTTGTAGAAGTTAGTGAGCTAGGTATTTGATATACAATTAATGTTAGGATGGTTTAGAGGTGTGTATGAAAGAAGCTAAATGATCTTGACAAGGTAACCGATGAAGAGAAGGAGAAGGAAGAAGACATTTATATGACAAAGAAAAGTTTAATAAAAATAGATGGTACATCTTTGTCATTGATATCAAAGGGGGTGAGAAGGAGATGTGAAAAAATAAAAGAAGAGCCATTAAGTTCATAAAAGATTAGATTGCTTGAGAGACTTGAGAAGATCAGATGGATGTAAAGAGAAAAAAAAAGAGAAGCAAGTTTATATACTTGAACATAAGAAAGAAGAAGTATCATGACACACATCCCAGGGGGAGAAATGATGGAGAGAAGAGTATGTAATCGAATTGAAATAAAAGGAATTTTTCTTCTAGGGGGATATAATTAGTGAGGAATATGAGTTAGAGAGTCTCTAGAAAATAATGTGAATGATGGGTCTCAAATGAAAGACTGTTGGTTTTTGAATGCATTACTATTTTTTTACCATCACATGTTGCCATCAATGTGAAAGGGGGATATTATTAGCAATTGGAATGTTGGATATTTTTTCAATGATGTTAACATATTAGATGAAACAAAAGGATGTAAACATGTTAGAAGAAGTTAGAGGAAAAGACTAGAAGATCTATCTGTTGGATGCTAACTGAACTATTGTAGGTTAGCTAGTGGAATAGGATGTTTGCAGGTCCTAGTATTGAAGATATCAAGTTGTGTATGTGCCTGATTGTTGATGAAGGTCAATACTCAATTTAGTACAAGGTTTAGAGGATAAAATAAAGATTTGAGTATTATTCAAGGTCAAATTTTGTGATTGGCTAATAGAGTGAGAGATAATATTGACAAGTAGACAATAAAAGGTTTGGTGTGCCGAATCAAGATGGAATCTATTGGAGCACACTTAGGAGTTTTTTAAGGACATAATTAGGAGTCCTCATCGCAAAGGGATAATACTTTAGAGGTCTGCATGGCACAATTTTATTGTCTTAGAGCTTTGTGTTAGTGTTCTTACGGAACAAGTGATGAAGGGTTGGAAAATCCAATGGCTACGATGGATTTGTGTACATGCAAGTCTATCATGATGCTAAAGGATGTTCTTGAAGTATGTTTTTGATGAGTTAGCAATACACATGGATCAGAAGGATCTGATTGGTGGAATTTTTGTTTAATAATAATATTTTTATTATTAGTCTTGTTCATGGCTGATAAGGTTGGTAAATCATGTTGCGTAAGAGGTAAACCATGAAATCAGAGAGATTTATGATCTGTAGGTGCTTTTTGTGAGTTAGATTTGATGGTTAGAGATGGATTTAAACATGAGATTTGGCACAAGGATTTGAAAGGAATACGAGTTAGGGTTTGGAGACCTAATTCTTGATACAAGAAGATGAAATTGGGAAAATTTAGTTGTGAATCATGGATGCAGGTGCTAGAGGATGGTACCAAAGGAAGAGTCTGATTGTGAGATGATCAGAAGTGGTTCAGAAAAAGGTTGAGCAAGGATCTACATTGTGCTACATTAGAGATTTATCAGACATGAGGTAGATTTTATTTTCATAGTTCATAAAATCTTAGATCATTGTAGTGATCATTTTGTAAGGTAGTGAGCCTTCCCTAGGGTTGTAGCTTGAGACTTTTCATTTGACAAGTGAGCTCTAGGAAATGAGCCTCAATGCAAGTTCATTTCCCATACATTAAAAAAAAGTAGATTTATACTTCTAAGAAGGTATTTCCTTATTGTGGGTAATTAGCCTCACCATGGTTATTCCCTTAACAAGGTTTTCATGATAAAAATCTTGTGTCAACTTGTGTGGATGTGTTTTTGATTTGTATATGCATGCATGTTGTATACTCTATCTAATCAAATCATATTTAAGGGTACACAAGTTTAATGGTTTGAAGGTTAATATCTTAGGAACAACTAATTTACCTCCCACCCCCTCCCCTTCTTAGTTGTTAAATACCATATTATCAATATGTGTGTGTGTGTGTGTCTATATATATATATATATATATATATATATATATATATATATATATATATATATATATATATATATATATATATATATATATATATATATATATATATATATATATATATATATATATATATATATATATATACATATACATATATATGTTTCAATAACCTCTTAAAAAATCTATTTTAAATAAAAAGTTTATTCTTAATATGTTTTAAATATACTTGTTTAGCATTAGAATTTTTCCTAATCATAAATAGACAATGTACAATTTGCAAAGAACATCAACCTCATCAACCAACCTCATTAACTAGGTTAAATTGTTAAAAGTGGATTGGGTCATCTAACATTAAAAATGTGGAATTTTGTTTCATGATGGCTATTTCATTTTTTTTATAAGTTAGCCATTTCATTTTAACAAACATAGAAGTTGTTGAAATTATTTAGCAATGTTATTCAAAATAACAACATACAACACAATAAGCACAAACAGGAAAAGATTGCATGTTTATAGGTCCAATTAATACTACCTTTCAGGTTTTGTTAATTGACATTTCATTATTGCATTCATTTTTAGATTTCATTATTATACTCTAAGTATTGATCACATTTCAAATTTTAAAATTCATAACTGGTCATTACATTGTGCATTCAAACTGAATGTAGTATACAAGTGTCTTTCATATTTCATATTTCATGTCAACAATAGAGTACATTTGTAGAATTGAAAGTATGATAGAAGTATAGAATAGGGGTCCCATGCATTGTCTTGTTGTCTCTGTGTTATCAAATGGTTGTCGGCCAGGTCCAAAGTCCTTAGGTTTGGTTCTTCATCTGCATTAGGGTTTTCACCTGCATGAGAGAAAGAAAATGGTGTTAGATCCTATTGGATCTAAGCAATGCATGAAACACAAACAACATACAGTGACAATAAAATTTTCAATGCTGCATATCTATCTTGTAAATTCAATAAGGAAATGTACATCCACACTCACTGAAAGGTAGTATCAAAGGGACTTGTTTTCTAAACATGAAACCTTTTACTATTAATGATTATTCTGGTGTATGTTGTTCTTTTTATTAACCAGATATCTGAATTAAAGGGACTTAGTGTTTCCAACTGAGAAACCTTCTTCAGAAGTTGTAGTACCTTGGTAGATTAGTGAGCATAATGGTCTGAATGTTGATTCACAAGTGTCATTTTGGCATTCTCATAAACTAAATTGTTGATTATGTTCACTAATCTAGCAAGTTGATAATGTTGTTGTTTAAGAGCTTAATAGAATATTTTGCAGTGTTTCAAGCTGACTGGTTTCAACTTCACAGTCAAAAAAAGAAGATTCAGAAAAAAGCTGAAGCATCAAAGCAAAGTGCTAGAAGTTTCAAATAGTCATGGTCAAATGCTAAGATACAATTACATAATCACTGGTATTACACATCTTTGTTGAAATCAAGGTACAAACTCAATAAATGCATTATTGTTGCTGATTAAAAAAGAGAAATGCTACATAAATGAATTTTTAAAGTTACAAAATGTTTTTAGTTTGTATTTAGTGGATGTCATGAGCCTGTGCTCGAACTTCATTAAGTAGAATTCTGATGTTTTTTGGATGTCAGGAGCCCGTGCTCGAACTCCATTGGCAGTAAACAAACATTTTGATCTTTTACGTTTATTACATTAAAGTTTAGATTCAACATAAAAAAGAGAACTGTGTTTAAGCCTGGTAATTTACCATTATGTCTAAGAATGTTCTCTATTTTCAATATTGAATACAATTAAAAGTAATTGTTCTTATTCATCAATGATGTTGAAGAAAATAACACGATTACTCCATTACAATAACAGTGACTATACCAATATTAATGTGAGTTTTGAAGACTAGGTTTTATCTATAGAGAAATGGTGACTATGTCAAACAGAGGAGAAGATAACAATGGATATGCTATAAGGGTATCAAGTCAATGGATTTTTAACTTGGAATGATTATTGGAGCTGTAGGTGTACACTAGAGAAAGTGCCTTCATAGAATTAAGGTTAATCAATAAATGAGAATAGTAACTAAATATAACCACAAAGCAATAGAGAAACTATTTAGCAAAATAATGACTAATTGAGCATCCTATGGCTCTCTAACTAAGATTGTTAATGCAAAGCTCTCAGCAAGCTTCCATTAATGATAGTCCTAGAATGAGAATGATAAAGATAACAAGCTATTGCTAACAATTAGATCAAAGTAAATGCTAAAATGCTTTTCAAATGCCTTTCTAAGCTCAAATTGCAAGAGGTTCAATGCAATTCTCAGATGTGTGGATGATTAATTATGAAGTAATTTGGTCTTCCTTTTATAGATTTTTCCAATGGTAGGGGGTGTAGTGTAGTTGATCATGATTAAGCCTTGGTTGAGTCTTTGGTTCCACCCTTTGAAGACAAAGCAAATTTTGTGTCCTCAAAGCTTGGGAAAAGTAGACAAGATCAATGGACAAGATTATCTTTCACTTTGAGTGATTGAGATTGAATTTGGCTTGATCCATGTGAGTGTCTTTCCTCAAATCCTATTGGTTGATTGATTTTCCTCCCTTTGTGGTTGTTGAGAGTAATTGAGATTTATTAATTGATTTAATTGAGCTATTTTAGCCATGTACCCCTTGAATGGGTTGAATTTAATTTAATCCAAGACTATACAATTAATTGATTTAATTGTATTTTGATTTGATTTCACTTGATTAAAATGCTCTCAATTTTGATTGATCTCGAATTAAGACTTGATTTTCATTTTGATTGGCTAATTATGCATTGTGATTCAATTGATTCAATTATTTCCTTGATTTTCTTTGATTTGATGTGCAAAGCATGTCGATTCAAAGATTACTCTGATTTCACTTGATAATAGGTCCTGATTCAACGATGGTCGATCTTTGATGTCATTTGGTTTCTTTCGATGGTCGATCTTGATTTTAGATATGAGGTTGATGTAGATATGATTGATATGAAACTCTCTTGATATGGTTCTTTGATGATCATTCTGATATGATGGTCATTCTTTGATAATGGATCTCAATATGATGTTTGATTTGATGGAAGATTCTGACATGATACCTGCTGTGATGATTGATTTCGATGTGATGCCCCCTTCGTTTGATTACGAAAAATTTTCTAATAAAAGCTTTCGCTTTGATTCGGTGAGATCAATCTTTTGATTTTCGATGATGTTATTGTTGAGATCAATCTTTTGATTTTTGATGATATTATTGTTGATGTAGATCTAATTATCCAATGGTATGCCCCCTTGAAAATGAAATAAAATTCATATTTGATTTAACCGTTGATTGATTTTTATTTTTATTTTGATGATTTTTTCATCATTTGATTTTGGATAAAGTTCAAGTTTTTGATGAATTTTATTTGTATTTCCAATATCGATGTTGAATTCGTTTAATTTTAAATGCCCCAGTGTCAATTATTATGATGATAACCTCACTTTATTAGGTCAATTATGATAATAATGTACTTGCATAGGTTAAAATTACCTCCTTTTAGGTCAAAAACCTATATAAAGGGGTCAAAATCCCTTTTTACTATTCATTTACCATTTACTTTTGACTTTTACTCTCATTTCCCTTTTTCACTTTCCATGATGTCTGTCCCTATCCACAAGCATTGGTTCGAGAAATGCCAGTGATATCAACGGCTACCTAGCTCAAGACCTTCGGTGAGTACTTGTACCTTTTCATTTTTTCATTTTTAGCTATAATTTTAATTTTTTTCAATTTTTTCTAGTCAAACGGCTAGTTTTTCACTTTTTTCCGTAAATGGGCACTTTTGCCATTTTTAAAGGCACTTTCACCTCCCAATGTGTGCTTCCGCACTTTTAATGAGCACTTCTGCGAATCACTTTGGCACTTTCGCTCGTCACTTTCAAGCCCTTTCGTGCTTTTACCATTCCTTTGTGTGCTTTTGCTTAGGTTTAGCGCTTTCACAACTTCTGTGTGCACTTTTGTTTAATTTTCGCGCTTTTACATCTTTTAAGAGTGCTTTTGATGTGCATTTGGGAGATTTCAAAATTTTCACCACTTTTACAATATTGATGTGCGCTTTTACTCCTTTAGGTAGTGCTTTCGATGTTTGCCACTTTTGCTTAATAAATCAGCGCTTTTGCTCTGCAAAATTTCAAATTTTTGGATTTTTGACCAAGTTGCAATTTGTCGACGTCGTTGATCGATTGTCAAGTTTATGTTCCCAAGTTTGAGATTGTGTAACAAGTTGTAAGGTGTTAGTTAGGGTTCAGTTATAGTTAGGATATCCATCATCAATCTAGATTTAGATGATGGGTGAAGATAAAAATTTTTGTTCTATCTGATTAGAAACATGAAATCTGATTATGGTTTTGATAAGTTTTGATAAATTTTTTATTGACTTAGAATAATCCCAATAACTTTTTATTTCCTTTATGATGTGTTTAAACTTGCTTCTTGTAGTTAGATCTTGGTTCTTTACATATTCACGGTTCTTATCCTTTGTCTTGGGACATGATTCCTGCTTTGAGTGCTACCGACTGTTGACACATTGCTTGGTGTGGCCTGTCATTCCTATTATATCTTCCTTGATTTTGAGTGAATTGAGGCCTTATTACTGCTATGGCTGAGCATTGGTACTTAGACAATAACACATTCCATCTTCCTATGGGTGAGATGACCATCACCCCTGAGGATGTGTATCATCTTCTCCAGTTGCTGACTCAAGGAGAGATTGTATACTATGACACTGTGTATGATGGTTCAGCCTATCACCGAGTATTTGGTGATCCTTCCATTGGTGATCAACATATTTAGTGGGCCCAGTTCATCTCATTCCCTGTGTTACCTATTGTCCCGGGTACTTTGATTGGTGGCTTCTTACTTCTTGACCGGCGTGGACATGGATTCGTTGTTGGATGGGGTCCTATTTTAGAGGATTTGATGGAAGATCCTCATCATTTTGATTGGGGTTCCTACTTATTAGCACAATTATATCATGATCTGCATAATGTCATGTACAGACGTTCTACTACTTTGACTGCTGGAGCTATTTTATTATAGTTGTGGACTTGGGAGCACCTCTTGGTGACATGTACTATGACTGCATGAGATCATCTGGCTAGTTGGCCATTTACATGGATGTAAAGTGGTATTATCAAGCATACCCATATGGGTAAGCTTGATTACTGGTGACGTCGGATAGATGACATAGATACTATTATTTGGAGGCCTTATCTTGGATGCGAGGCTTGGATAGAGGATGATGGTGAGCTTTCATACATGTTCTTTCCTCATTGGATGATTGGTTGGTCCACCTTTATGATTGAGAGATTTTGCTTCTGTCATGTGTTATGTCAGTATGGGCGCATTTAGGATATGCCACAAGGTGTAGTGATGTATGCTCGTGTACAGGTTGAGAGATCATTATGGGGCCCTTGTGTTGATTATGGTATAGCTGTGTGAGAGATTCAGGATCTAGGGTATCATCTCTAGAACCCTAGGTCATAGGTGATGGATGTTGGTATTACAGAGGAGTATGGTGCCTAGCTACATAGGTATCCTTTTCGTAGATTTACAAACCCTGCTAAGAGGATTCCTAGCATTGAGGAGTTATCAGATGGAGATGATGGAGCTGATGGGGATGGGGGTGATGATGATGATGATGATGATGATGATGTTGGAGGTGGTAGTCTTGGTAGGATTAGGGGTCGACGTGGATGATGGGGTCATCATGGAGCTAGAGTAGGTCGAGTATAGATGCTAGTGTTAGCTGCTACTCCTATTCATCCTAGAGCTAGAGATTAGGGTGGAGGTGGACGGGTTTATAGACTTTTACATCAGGTTGCTAGAGTTCCTATACAGAGGCCTTTTGTTAGATGACATAGACCTATTGATGTAGATATTGCACAGGTGTTGCTTGATCAGGCTCAAGGTCCTCTTGCTCAGCAGGTCATTCCTCCTGTTGTTCCTCCTATTGTTCCTTCTATTGTTCCTTCTATTTTTCCTACAACTCAGGCACATTCTTTTTCCTTGATGCCTTCATCTTCGTCACATCCTTCTTCTTCTCAATTTGTTCCTATGTTGGGTGATCCATCGTCATCTGCTCCATCTTCTTATACTCCCCTTCCATAGTCTTCTGTAGCTCAGGGTTTTGCCCCAGCCTCAGTATTGGATTTTGCTTCCTTGTAGACTTAGATATCTTCTATTCAGCAGTAGGTGTCACAGATGAGTTCTATGATGCAATCTTTTATGACAGTTATGAGTTAGCATGGGTTACAGGCTAGTTCAAGCCGTCCACTAGATAGTGCACCTGGTCTTGAGAATGCTGACGATGGTGGTGATTCCATTGCTTGAGTGTTATTCTATATTCACGAGCTTTCTTTTCCTTGTTATCATTGAGACATTGGATTCGTGTTGTATCATTTTTGATCGGTTGATGTTTATTTTATGTTGATACTTTGATATTTGATGGACACTGATATCTAGATATTTCTTTTTATGATCATGTTATAGACTTTGATTTTCTTGTTCATTTATGACGATGGTACCATGGGCTCTGATACTTTCTTTGATTGATTTGACTATATATGATGTCATCATGTGTTGGATTTCTTTCCAAATGTTTCATATGATATGCAGCTATATGATTGTATATGATTTGTTTTATTTTGCAGAATGTAATGTATGCATATGTCCTAATGATGGTGAAATACGTGTCTCATATATGACATAGAATAGATGAATGCCATGATATTTACTTTATGTTATTGATGGATATTAGATGGATAATGAATCTACTGAATGCATTTCCTTTGATATGTAAATGTGATGCAATGATGGTCTTTCAATGATATATGTATGAATGGTACTATAATGAATGAGATGTTTTTAATGCTGGATGACTTGAATGAATGCAATGCATAATTTCTAACTAATGCAATGTTATGGATGCAATTTGATGTTTCTAATGAACTTTCAAATGTATGAATTTTAATGATAATGATGAACCTAATAATTCAAATGTTGGACACATCTAAATTAGTGCAAGACTTAATGATAAATGATTTAATCAATGCGAGTAACCTAATGCAATGCAATTTGTTTTTGATATCCAACACACTCAATCCTATATAATTGGTTTCTCGATGATCTTTTGATTGTTTGATTTGCATACACCCCCTTTTTTATTTCCCCTCTTGCAACTTTTAAGCTAAGGTAAAACAATATATACAATGCACTTAATCTAAAATGAATGCAACTAACTGTCATTATTCAAAATTTGGAGCTTATAATCATCATTGAGCATTTTGGAATCCCATTTTAGTACAACCATCACTAGTTTAACTATGATGATATGAATACTTTTTTCCTCTTTGTTTGCTTTCCCATTGGTCTCTTCAGTATGACTATCACTGATTGAAGCCAATCATGAGAGTGCAAATACTGATTTTGTTAGATTCTATGTTGCAAGTGGATTTTGGTATTATGATATTGAAGATCAGAATAGCCAAGGTATCCGTTTGCGTAAACAAGAAAAAATATTATACAAGTCCTCGATGATTCTTTGATGATCAAGTCCTTAGACCAATAATACATGATTTAAAACAATGATTTTAAGACAATCATTCAGAAATCAAGAAAATATCATCCTTTCATCATAGCTTGTCTAGTCTAAAACTTTCATCGACTTGCTAAAAAGACATGATCTCATTAATTGAGTTAACACTTATAAAATTTTGCAATGCTTTTCAAATCCATAGTTCAAGTGGTAGTTCCATCCATTTCATTTTTTAATCCTAATAAAAGGTAAGGTCATTTCAGTTCTTGGATCAAATTTTTCATTTTAGGCTCAAATTGGATTGGGATGTAGATCTGATTAAGTGCTCCTCTTTCGAGTGTGATGAATTGATTCTCTGATTGAATAAAGTTGGCCTTGATGAATCCTTTCTCCTTTTGAGTAGATTTTACCCTAGTTTGATATTGATTTTATTTGTGGGAGTTAGGACAATTTTGTGATTGGGTGACCAAAATCTTGAGGTACTTGTAAATTGTAATGCCCAAAAATTTGAACAAAAACACAACAACAATTTTTTTTTTGAAACACTAACACAGACACATTACAAAACTAGGTTACTCAAGAAGCCAACAATGCGAAGCTTACGGTGCGAATGTTCGCATGGCAAAGTCACCCAACATCATATAAGGGAACATGAGGCATGTGCTGGTGTGCCTTCGTCCCCTACTCAATGAAAAATATTAAGCGATAAGGGAAAGATAAGTCAAGGAGATTTCAACTCCCTAATAATTTCAAGATGGTTCCAAGGATAAAAAGGGAACGACTCTATAAATCTAGAGGAATGGTTTTAATCTAATAAAGAAATTGTTTAGAATAACACAACCAGATATTTATCCTAATTCGATACTCAAAATTCTAAGAATATTCTCCTGATAAAATAATCTTAAAGATTACCCATTTCAATAAATCTAAGGTTAATTATAACATTAATTATTTGATTAAAATAATTCCTATAATTTACCCTCAATAAATTTAGGATCAACTAAGATCAGGGTTACTATGAGAATTAAACCTCACAATAATAAAACATTAATTATTAAATTATTCTTACAATATATATATTTTTAAATACTAATTAAAAATAAAGTTCCTTATCACCCTCTCAGACAAATACCCTTTTTCTTTTTACAATTTAGTAATCTATCAAATTAAAAATTAAAAAAAGAACCATAATCTAATATTATTGTCAACTGTTTAAAACATTCAAAAGGAAAGTTAATCCAGATTATAAAAATCTTATTGTACTAACATATTAAAATTTATTCCAACTATCAAATGTTAATATATCTCAAAATTAATATTCCACCAACTTTATAATCAACCAAGGAAGTAATAGTTATACCTCTATAAGATCTCATCCTATTTATATAAAACAAAATAAAAATACTAAAACTACCTTATTAACAACATTAATAAACAAGATATACACAACAATAAAAGGAGCATAAATAAGAGGGTCTACCAATATTATTTTCCCTTTGCAAAATAAAAATAAAGAAGACCAAAGATATTCCATTATTTTAGTTCATAAGAGGAACAAAATAATTTATTAAAGAAATGGGCCCTCCAAACCCTAATTTGAAATTAGTGTTTGGGGCCTTAATAAAAATTCCCAGAAACCCTAAAAGCTCTTATTGTTTCATTTTTTTGTACAGGGTTGAAGATGCAAAGAGGGAATGCTACATTTTATGAGAACATGAATGCTCTCAAGAGATCTTGAGGGATTGATGAGAGATTCTCTTTTGCCCAAACCCGAAAGCGTACCCATTTGCTCTACAAATCTGGGTAACACTTGCTGATAGGTTTCCCTTTTTATAATCATTTCATTAGTTTTACAATGATCTCTTTTATTTTCTTTTATCAGATCTGTTTACAGATCAGATGTAAATGTTTATTTCTTTCTTTACAAGGTGTCATATTGTATTGCTGCAGAGATATATATATTCATTTTGTTTTGTTCTTATTATATTACCCATTTATTTTGCAAAGATCTTGCATGTGTTTTTTTGTTACCAAGTCTGTATTAGAGATCGGTTTTACACATAAATCTTCTAAGCATTTCGTAACAGTATAGTGAAATGAGAAATTTCTTTATTATTTTATTGAAAAATTTATTTAGGTTTGTAGAAAAACCCCTGTTTAATCTTCATGTATTATAATTTATTAATATTGTTGGGCATTTTTTTAAAAAAAATTAATATATTTTAATTTTTTTGGGGTTATTGAAACCCTACCCACAATTTTCTTATGGCTAAGCCACGATAGATCACAGTCACTGCCGTGACTATTGCCACGACAAAGACCTCCGTCTCTACCGTGATAGCAGTCGTGGCAGAGACTATCGTGGCTCTAAGCCACAATAGTGCTCTGGCACTGCCATGACTTAGGGTCACGGTAGCACTGCAGCTGCTCATACGGGCAGAAAATAAAGGGCTTCAGCCCTAGATTCATTTGCTCTATGTTTTTAAAAAAAAAATTTTTAACATGTTTAATATATTATTAAATAATAGATATTATACATTGTTTAATGTATAATATATATTATGTAATATTATATTATATAGTATATCCAGGTACGTATTATATAATATTATATACTATATATTATACATTATCTAATGTATAATATATAATTTGTAATACTATAAATTATATAATATTTCCTGATACGTATTTTATAATAATTTATACTATATATTATACATTATTTAATGTATAATATATAATATGTATTATTATAATATATAATATTACAAATTATAAATAGCAAGCTGGCATTGTAGATTATATCATTGTATCCCTTTTTTTTTAAAAAATGAAATGCATTTAATGTATGGTTATTTATTATATATTATACATAATATTTATGTATAATATATTACATATACAATAATTAGATGTATGCATACAAATGATATATTACCAGTTTATTTCATGAGTAAGGAATAATAAACACATGGCATTGTTAAAAGAAAATACAACTTCTATGATAGTTATTCATCCATTAAGACATAGGTAGATTGTATAGACTAATCCACAATTCCAGGTTTTCTACTTAGCACATAATATCAGTTTCAGGCATGTCTTATGCTCATACATATTTTAAAACCTATATTTATCAACTGAGAATCATTCTCTAATCTGAAGAAAATTCTGTACACAACTTTTAATTCAAGCATTTATTCAAATGAAAGACTGGTTATCAAGCTCTATAGTCAATGTGGCTTATACACATTAAACTACTAGGTGAGGAATTTTACAATTTTGGTAGGGGAAATAAACATACATTCAATTATGTAGTCCATTTAACCCAACTCTATGAACATACTAATATTTTTTAAAATAGATTCATAACTAATCTTATTGTTAAGTTCAATGCATATTTCTTATGTACTCAAATTATTGACATCATGATAGATTTTTGCATACACATGAAGCATATCCTAATGTAAAACTGAGATATAATAGCAACTGTAACAATCATTTAACAACATTAAAATACACTCCTTAGATATAGAAACATTTAACTATTTAAGAACTTAAATAAAATCCATCTAACCTTCTTGTACATGACTATTTCATTTTACTTTTATGCAGAGATCTGATTTTAAACTCATTTAATAATTGCAGAAAAACTAGAACTTTTAAGAGAGCAAATATACACTCAAAAGCTAGTTCTGAAATTCTTCTAGTATATCTAGTCATAGTTCCAGCTCTTATATCATTTACAATTACATTTCCTTAGTATGAAAAATGGATAGAACAAGATCTTTCAAGCTGATACACCTACAAACAGTCCTTTGAATATTCCAGCTCTAACTTTTTTTTCAAACTTGAACTTTTTCTTCAAACATGCAACCAACCTGCAACACAAAAGACTTCTTCCACATGGCCATGGAGGCTCACCTCCTAGCCTAGGCCATTACATGGCCACCCCCAAGCTTGGGGAAACAAGAAATGGATGGGATACAGTCATACTCCACATACATAAACATTTAGCCACAAACTGAAATCAAGATAAAACAAAACTTACTCCCTCCCAAGCTTGCACAAGGATTCCATAGACTGAATCCATAGATGGGTGAAGGTGGAATCTTCTCTTATGGAGACACCTATCTTATAACAAAACATTATTTCCACATATATTAAAAGCCTTCACAAGGCACTTCCAACCAAACAACTCAAATCCATGAGCATAAAAAATTCTCTTATGGCCCCCAAACAGACATAAAAAGTATCCCTTATGGCCCCCAAACAACATAAGAAGGCTCTCATGGCTGCCCATACAACCATGTTCTCATACATAGAGAGATCCCAACTAGGACCTTCACCCCAAGTCCTTCTCAAATCCTCCCAAGGATGAGGAGTGAACTTGCACACCCAAAACATGAAGCAATCAAGAAGACAAACAAAGTTGAAAACAAGATCCCACAATGGAACCAAACAAAATCTCACAATGAAACCAAACAACATAAGATTCATTACAAGGTACTACAATTTACAAATTTTCACACCAGTAAATTTCTTTCAATGCATACACAAAATTATTACATGTTAGAAGCCACCAACCTTCTCCTATACAAAGGTAGAATTTGAAAGGTTGAAGAAGAGCTCCAAGCTTACTATCCTTCTCCAATCTACCAGTCCAAGTCCTCTAGTCCTCCTCTGACTCCCTCCCAATCTAACATAAAACCAAAATGAACAAAAAAGTGTGTCTTTCCGAGGTCTCTCTCCCCTAAAACATTCCCCACATTCTTCTCTCATCCCAAAGCCTAATAGGTTTCTAGATCCTAGACAAAAATGACACTTGCCCTTACTAAAGGAATGGAGTGAAAACCAACACATGGGAAAGTGAGGCAGCCTAGAGAACATCTCCATTTTTGTGTATATAAAAAATGGCCCATTTGGAGAGACAAAATGGTGGCCTAGGAAGGTGGAAATAGAATAAATAAGCCCCCTAACCCATGTGCTAGCCTTGGGGTACTAAAACCCAACATAAACTACACCCTGGGTCTCCACAGAACCCCTCAAAAACCCCAGTTAGACTTGCATCCGAAAATAGGTTATTGAAAACATAAATATTGGTTCCTTAACCCACTAACCTAGCTTAGGAATACTCAAGACCAACTAAGGAGAGGGTGGGGTCCAAAATCCACTCAAGCATGCCACATTGTCACAATGGTGTCAAGTGACACCTCACTTAATTACACATCACAAACACACTTGGCATGCTTAGTGGGCTAATTAAATTAATATTTTCACAAAGATAATTAAACATACATTTATAAAATTATCAACCACATACACACATGCATCACTTTGACGAATCAAAAAATGTTACAATGAGGTCATGCTCTTCTTAGAGCTGACCTTGGTTTCAAACTAATTGCACTTAGATCCATTCTTGTTTCCCTGATTTACAACCATGGCCATATACCTGCACACTCACTCAAATTATTAGTATCTCATGAATATATACAAAATAACAACATATATAAATAAAGTAGTGCAGGATCCATGATAACATACAAACACGTATGTACTAGCAAACTGTATTACATGATTTCATCACAATTTTGAAACAACATAAATAATCCATTTCCATATACATCATATGTAACTTTAACTTAATTTCTACTTTCTCAATTAACCCTAATTCATTTGCATACTCAATTTGTAAAACAATCAGTATCCCACTCATTTCAATTTATATTTCATAAGTCAATTTACATCAAAATGTAGGATTTGAAATTCAATGAACCTTCTATATCATATAATCAGGATCCACATATAAGGATATGTCTAACATCATCATCTGCATAATCATATAAAAATCATCACATAAAGCCAAAGATATGAAATCACTATAAGAGTAAGTCTAATGTATACGAATGATGGAACATCGAGACCTAACAATTCAACTTACAACAAGTTCACATGTCAACCTGATATAAACTTAAATGGTAGTTTATGTGAGCATACATATCCAATTGTGACATCTCACATTCTAAAGTGTGCATTTCTACCAACACAATTCATGACTTTGCACACCCTTCCTACTACACTTGTGTTCAAGAAATTAAATACATAAGGAAACAACATTTAACTTCTTTAAAATCTACATTTCACCTTATTATTATATATTGTGCCTTGTTCCAATTCAATTTCCTCAAAACACGCACTCCATTGCACCAACATATAAATTAGACGAATACAATTAACCCTATTGGAAACATAGTTCTTCCAGAATCATAGATACGTGCACAAAGGCAACATGACAAAGAGTACATCACAAGATCGACTCATTCTAATCACTATGGAACATCCTTGGACAATTCAATAACACATCTAATGACCCCAAGTCACTCAAGGCATCATAAATATGTCCTAAAATCATATCCTCCTAGTGGTTCATCCTTACATGGGACCGATATGATCTTACTCAATGAGTGTGAAGGTCAAAACAACACTATCAGGATGCTTGTGATAAGAGTCAAATGAGGGAGGCACTACACAAATGCAACTGTGGGGTTTTATTATGCAATATATACAAATGCTGGCGAATGCAATATTTACAAGGTGACCTTCTAGGTATGCAACTGACTTGGACTTTCAATGGTGCCTGTTTACCAGGTTCTCACCAATTGAATGGATCTAGCTCTTTTTTGTGTTTTTAAAGCTTTTTCTCTTTTTTTTGATACGAAGGTGCCTATTTGCTAGGTTCTCACCAAGGCACTTTTCTTCTTTTTGATTTTTTTGTATTTTTCTCTTTTTTCAATTTTTTTTTTTCATCATCAAGGCACCTATTTACTAGGTTTTCACCAAGACAACATCTTTTTGAGGATCATATATGAATGTTTTTACTTTCTTCATGCTCAATTTTCCATTGTTTTTGATCTTTTATGCTTTTCAAATGTTTTTGGTATTTTTCAGGATCTCTTTTGAACTATGTACAATAAATATGATGCTCCTCATCTGATACTCTTTATACTCTTTCGTCTACCTCATGTATAGAATCTCTTTAGATGTATGCTATTTATGGATTCCTGTAGCTCCTCTCCTTCACAATTTGCTAGCTTTTAAGTGCCGGTCCCAAAATTTTCAACAATGAGAAATGGTCCTAACCAGTTTGCTTCCCATTTTCCCTTCTTTTCCCTTTCTGCCTGGTTCTTGGGATTTTCTCTCAACGCTAGGTCACCTATTTGAAATGTCCTTGGCTTGATGTGTTTATTGTAAGATCTTGACATCCTATTTTGGTAAACCTTCAAGTGATCAAATGCTTGCTTTTGTTTTTCATCCAAAAGTTCTAGTTCTTGTAGCCTTGCAACCCTATAGTCTTCTTCATTGATCAAACCATGCATAGATATTCTCAAAGATGGAAGTTCTACCTCCAAAGGCAATACTACTTCTATGCCAAAGACTAAGGAGAAATGTGTAGCTCCTGTTGGTGTTCTAATGCTAGTTCTATAAGCCCAAAAGGTTGGGTTTATCTTGATGTGCCAATCTCTACCTGAATTATCCACTGTTCTCTTCAAAAATTTTAAGATATTTTTGTTTGTTGCTTTGGCTTGTCCATTACCTTGAGGGTAATAGATTGAAGAAGAATGATGAATCATGTGAAACTTAGTGCATAATTTTGTTTAAGTCTTTGTTCTTCAAATGCCTTGCATTATCCGTTATGATGGCATGAGGTATGCCATATCTACAAATTATGTGATTAAGGATAAACAAAGAAATCTGTTTGCCCATTGCAGTTAATAGGGGTACACCTTCCACCCACTTAGTAAATTATTAAGTTGTCATGATGATAAATTTATGACCATTTGATGATGGTGGATAAATCATTCCTATTAGGTCTAGACCCCACTGATAAAATGGCCAAGGTGTTGTCATAGGATGAAGTTCTTGTGTGGGCACATGTATCAGCTTCCTATGAAATTGACACTTTTGACAATTTTTTACAAAGTTACGTCCTTTTCCATTGTAGGCCAAAAATATCCTATCCTTAGAAGTTTCTTCGCTTAGGTCAATCCATTCGAGTGTGACCCACAAATTCCTTCGTGGATTTCTCGTAAGGCTAAGTTTGATTCTTCCTCTTCTAGACATCTAAGGAGCATTCTGTCTAGACTTTTTCAATACAATGTGTTAGAAAGTATAGTGTATCAAGCGGCTTGTCGAATGAAGCTTTTCTTTTAGTTTCTAGTTTGGTTTAAGGGAAGGATTTGATCCTTTAAGTAAGTGTAAATTGGGCCATACGAAGGTGATTCATTTGTAGTTAGCAAGCAAATGGTGTGAGGGTGGGTTGAATTACTTCTTCTACCAAGAACTCATATCTAGCATTCTGATCAGGTATCTACAAAAGTGAAGCTAAAGTTTCCATGGCGTCCGTTGCTTTCTTCTTTTCTCTTGGCACTTGCTCAAATGTAATGAGTATGAAATACTTCTTGGGATTGTCCAATATGGTTTTGTAGGGTGCCAATTTGTCATCTTTTGTTTGATATTCCTCATTAACTTGATTTATGACTAATAGTGAATCTCCATAAACTTTTAATTCTATCACTTTCCACTCTAATGCCAACTTCATTCCAATAACCAATGCTTCATATTATGCTATATTTTTTGGTGCATTGAAATAGAAACTTGTAAGATTTTGGGATAGTAGAGCCTTGAGGAGTAATGAGGAGTGTGCCCGCTCCTGATCCATGATGAGTGTAGGAACCCTCAAAATAAAGCTGCCATGTTTTTGCCTCAACATTCACAATCTCTAAATCCAGGAATTCAACTTGTATAGGATGATCATCATGAAGTGGTGCTTCTACCAATTGGTCTGCAATAACTTATCCTTTGATTGATTTTCTATCAACATATTCTATGTCGAATTCACTTAGTATCATCACCCACTTTGCTAGTCTTCCATTCAATGTTGTTTTACTTAGTAGATACTTCAAAGGGTCAATCTTGGCAATGAGCCTTATCTTGTGGGCTAGCATATAATGGTGTAATTTTTGTGAAGCTAAAAATACAGCCAAGGATTCCCTTTCCATAAATGTATAGTTCAGCTCATATTTGACTAAGGTTCTACTAATGGAGTAAATTACCTTTTCTTTTCCTGTTTCATCCTCTTGAGCTAGAAGTGCCCCCAATGAATTTTCTATTGCTGAAATGTATAAGATCAAGGGCTTTCCTCTGATAGGTGGCATCAAGATTGGTGGATTCATAAGATATTTCTTTAATAGATTAAAGGCTTCTTCACACTTTTCATCCCATTTGAATAGTGTATCTTTATGCAAGAGTTGGTTGAAATTGTGGCATTTCTTAGCTAATTGAGAGATAAATCTCCTAATGGATTGTATCCTTCCTTGTAAAGATCTCATTTGAATAATGTTCTTAGGTGCTTCCATTTCCATAATGGCCTTCACTTTAGCGAGATCAACCTCTATCCCTTTTGTAGATATAATGTAACCTAGAAGCTTGCTCGATTGGACTCCAAAAGCACATTTCTTTGGGTTAAGTCTCACTTTGAATTCCTCTAGCCTTTCAAAAAAAATTTCCAAGATTGGTAGGTGTTCTTTCCTTGAATTTGATTTAGCTAGTATGACATCCACATAATCCTCCATGAACTTATGCATCATATCATGGAATATTGTAGTCATTGCTCTTTGATAAGTTGCTCCGGCATTTTTCAAGCCAAAAGGCATGACATTCCAACAAAATATACCCCATACACATGTAAAGGTAGTTTTATCTTGGTCTTTTGGTGCTATCTTGATTTGATTATATC
This sequence comes from Chamaecyparis obtusa, assembly GCA_027943335.1. Lineage (NCBI taxonomy): Eukaryota > Viridiplantae > Streptophyta > Pinopsida > Cupressales > Cupressaceae > Chamaecyparis > Chamaecyparis obtusa. The sequence goes on from BSBK01008930.1 coordinate 351,011, forward strand.
CACTAAATGCATCCATGAGTGAGAACATAGAGTGTCCCATTGTTAGGTCTACAATGGCATCAATACTTGGAAGTGGGAAGTCATCTTTAGGACATTCCAAGTTTAAGTCTCTAAAATCCATGGAGATTCTGATGGATTTGTCTGGTTTTGATACTAGCACTATATTTGAGATCCATTGTGCATAATCAATGGCCCTTATAAATCCCACCTTTAGTATTTTTTCTAACTCAACTTTGACAAGTAGTGTTATATGAGGGTGCATCTTCCTTAGCTTTTGTTTAATAGGTTTGGCTCCTTCCTTGATATTTAGATGATGCATTATCAAATTTGGGTCTAAACCCGGCATATCATCATAAGCCCATGCAAAGTTAACTTTCTTTTCCTTAAAGAACTTAATGAATTCTATTCTTTCTTCGTGAGATAGAGATGCTGCTAAGTGGATGATCTTTGGCTCTGTTTCTAATCCAATGTTTATCTTTTTTGTTGGCTCAATTAAGATTGGAGATATTTCTTCATTGTGTTTTGGTAGAACATCCAAAGTCCCTTCCATAAGTGCCTCAGTTGGGTTTTCACCTTTGGAAACATCCTTTATTTCTTTATTTCTTTCTTTTGGATCTAATGTTGCCACAACATGGTTTTCAACACTCGATTCTTTTCCTTTTCTATTTTTTTTAATTTTTTCATTTTTTCTCAGATTAGAAGTTTGGATGTTCCCTTTGATCATTTAAGTTTGGATGTTCCCTTTGATCATTTATTCCTGATATTCTCTGATAGAAGAAGGTTCAACCACATTGAGGTATTGGGACACCATGTTGTCATTCAAGAAAATTGGCAAGGTAGTTGATTCAATGGCATTCCATTCAATTAGGTCCGGATAGATGAGAGTTAATGGGTCAACACTTGGGTTTGTTTTGATTGGTTTTAGGGTGTATATCTCATTATTGGAGGGTTCATACATTGTATCATGAAAATCTTGAGCATGGGCTTCCTCTAAATGTTCTAAAGAAGAAGGATCAAAGTCCTCATCACTAGACTCCACTAAGGTTTCTGTTGGATAAAAATCACGTGGATTAAACCTAGCGTTTGATTCTTCCATAGTAGGTCTCCATGAAGGCACATATGGTTCACCTACCCATTGATTTACTTCTATTTCTATGTTTGGTACATCATTTAGGATCACTTGACTAGAACTAGATGCTTGATTTGTACTTGATTCTGTTATTTGTCCTTTATTTTTGGTAGAGGCATAGGTGTGAATAACATCAATGCCCTTATCTTGGCATGACTCATCAGATAGAGTCTCCCATTCCCATTCATTAGAATCCTCATCACTATGAGATTCTAATTGTAATATTTGATCATATAGTTTGGGATAATGTTTTTGAGTGTATCCTTCTTCAAGATATCCTAAACCTATTTTCTCCTTGGAATCTTGCCATGTTGATTCTAGGGGTTTAATCAACCCTTCATTCTTTGTGCCCAAAGGTCCTTGACCTTTGTAACCCATCTTTTGCATGATGGAAAACCCTTTCCCAATTGATGTGTGGGAATGGTTATATTTTGGATATGTTTAATGTGAGCCCTTGATTCTTCATCTTTGTATAACTAGTTCAGAATTTCATTATCTTCTTCATCCATGGTGGATGATGTACTTTCCCTCACAAAGTTATCATTATATCTATGAGGCAAATTTGGAGGTTTCCCAAAGGACTTGCGTGATAAAGGTAGGTCCATCATAGATAAGGAGTATTCACCTACTCCTTGTTGTTTGATTTTGCATTGCTTATCAAATTTTTTCATCATTTGGTCCATTTTTTGATAATGGGCTTCTTTAGTGTACATTTGGATAGCTTTGGTAGAGTCTTCTTTTGGTTCTTCAATAATATTATCCTCATTAACCTTCTCTTTTCCTTTAGTCGATGTAGTTAGGTTAATGAGTTTTGGTGGGTCTTCAACAATAATCTCTTCTTCCATTTTTCTTTTCCTTTCAATAAAGGAATGTCCTTAGAAATTTGACCTTGCTCTATTTGATTAGGTATAGACCCTTCAGCATTGTGTGGAATGAATGAGTCATTGATAGGCTTGACATTATTACAATATTGGAATGGATTTAGATTTCCACTTACCATTATCTCTTGCCCTTGATATGGGAATTTTAGGCATTGATGATAAGTTGAAGGAATGGCTTGTATTTTGTGGATCCATGGCCTTCCTAAAAAAATATTGTAAGTCAACTTTAAGTCTAACACTTGGCATATGGTCTCTTTTTGCATGGGACCAACTCTTATGGGTAAGACTATGACTCCCCTTGATGCTCTTTCTTCATCATCGTAGGCTTTTATGGTTATTTTCTTCTTTGGGTCAATAGCCTCCTCAGAAAATCCTAGGGCTTTTACCGAGCTAAGGGTACAAATATTTAGGCCAACACCTCCATCTATAAGGACTCTTTTCACCCTATGCTTGTGTATCAACACTTCTATGTGTAAGGGTAGATTTTGAGGATGATTAAGGGACATGTCATCTTGTTCAGAAAATGATAGGCAATGAGGTGCAATTAGGTGTCCTACCATATTTTGAAACTTGTCTACCTCCAAATTTAGAGGCACATTTGTTTCCAATAAGGATTTCTCCAAGATATCCTTATGAATTGGTGATAGTTTGAGCAGCTCAAGAATACAGATTTGAGCGGGAGTTCTTTGCAATTGATCCACCAAGTTGTATTTTTTTGGTGATGATGTAGAAGCTTGATTTGACAAAACAATCTTTGGAGCATTGGTAGGTAGGACAATTTTTGAGGCTTGCCCCCTAGTGACAACATTTGATGATACTTCTCTTGATTTATCTTTTACTATGATAACATTTACGGTTTGATCCTCTTCTCTTAGAGCATTTATCATGTTATCATAAGTATGAGCAAAGTTCACTTTCTCATTACCCTTCTTTTGATTTTGATTAGATGAATCTCCCTTTTCATGATTCAAAAAGGGATTTTTGTAGGTCATGTGATCCTCATTGTTTTGAGGTCCTTCAATTTTAATGGTTCCATTATCAATTAGATCTTGCACTAAGTGCTTCAATCTCATGCATTTGTTGGTTGGATGACCTCTTTTTTGATGGTATTCACAATGATGAGATTCATTCCACGAATGTGGCTTAACTTGAGGTTCATAACTTGATATGTCAGGTAACATGATAACTTGATTGGCAACCAAGGTTCTTAGTACATTCTCCAAAGGTTCACTTAAGTAGGTGAATTTCATTTTATTATAATTGGAGTTTGATTTTGACTTATCCCAAGTCTTATTGTTGGAAGTATTGGAATTGTTCTTGAAATTATTGGAATTAGATGGAGCTTTGTTTGATTGATTAACATTATTTGAAGAATTAGCTCCATATGGTAGAATAAAAGGGGTAGATTTCAAGTTGTGTGCCTCCACAACTCCATCATTCACAAGGTTTTTATTGTTATTCTTCATCCAAGATTTAGATTTATCATTGTTATTTTTGGACCCTTGATTATTGAAATACTTAGGCACATAATTATTGTTATTGCTGTTATTATTGTTGTTGTTGTTGGATTTGTTATCTTTAAATAATTTGATCTCACCTCTCTTGACCAAAACATCTTCAATCTTGATCCCATTTTTTATGAGCTTCTCAAATGTTGGGGGACATTGAAGTTGTAATCTATAATTCATTTCCAAGGTCAAATTTTTAGTGAAGATCTCCATCTTCTCTTTCTCGGGGATACTTCATGGATACCTTGTGAAAATGGTCCTCCACCTTTGTAGGAATCCTAAGAAGGACTCTCCATCTTTCTATTTTGTATCACATAACTTGAGCATAATAATTTCATGCTCAATGTTATAAGAGTAATGGGTTACAAACTTGGAGGCTAACTCCTCAAAGGTCTTGATTCCTTGGGGTAGTTTTGAAAACCACTCCATTGCGGGTCCTCCTAAGCTTCTAGGAAAGAGTCTCATTAGATAGGTATCATTGTGCATGAACTCTATGCTTAGGGTGCAAAACTCTCTTAGATGATCTTGTGGGTCTATTTTACCCATGTACTTATCATATTTAGGAAAAATAGTATTGAAAGGAAAAGAAACCATAGCTAAGCTCTTGTCGAAAGGGAATGGACACAAAGCTTCAATGGAAAAGGCCTTAGGTTCAGCTGCCTTCTTCATGGTATCGATTTGTTCTTGGAAGGCCTTAATCTACCTAGTCATAGCATTCATAGGGTCATCTTTCTATTGGTCTTTCTTAAGTTGGTCAATATCAAAGTCATGAGGAAGCATCACTCCCTTTTGGGCTAGATTTAGGAAAAAGTTCTCCTTATCCCTATCTATTAATTTCTCCATAACCAATAGGAAATATAGGTCTTGGGCAGCCTTCTCAACTCTTTCTTCAAGTGTGTCTTTAGGATTTTCATTGGAAATGTTGATGTTTTGATTATTGCCTTTTTGGTAATTGTGATATGTCAAATTTCTATCCGTCTCTCCAAGTCTTTGTTCGAATAAATTTGGAAAGAGTTCTTCTTGATTGTGATCTTGGAACACACTTTGGTACTCAACCTCTTGCCCTTCATTTGCAACAAGATTACTATCACCTTGCAAGGATACCCTATATGTTTGGGACCACGTGGAAACCGACATCCAACAAGCATTCATTTTAGAATGATCCTTGATGGGAGAATTGTTGATTTATATTGAAGAGATTAAAAAATATAAGATGATTTTCAATGGATATCTTTCACTTGATTATGTATTTCAAACACAACAATCATGCATTCACTTGTCTCTTTTTACCCCCTTAAACACAAAATGTTTGATTTGAAGAATGTTGTCACTGGTTTTTCACAAGAATACACTTCAAGCACCTACCTAGCACAAGATTTGGTTTGTAAACATGGCTCTACAAGGTGGTATTGCTATTTGATCAATGATTTAGTATGTATTCCATTCAAAATGGACTTTAATCTCTCATCCCCCAAGTATGTTAGGAGGCTTCCCACATGCAATGAAGTACAAGTTTGTGCAATCCATGAGGACTACTAGAGGAAGGTTGAAAAATTATGATCCTTTTATCATGCACCCCATTAAGGATACATGCGTTTCATTTTAGAGTGGGTTGGATTCCCGCAGCAAAAGCGAGCATATCCCACTTTGGACTATCCCTCTCACTGGCCTTGTTAAGGCAAACTTGGGAGGTGAGCCCACTATTGCTCTAGCATGTATATGGAAAACAAGAAATGAACTTAGGCCGACAATTTTGGGAGTTTGATTCACTTAAAAAGTGAAGAGCATATCCCTATTGTCTTTTTTTGTTCCAAACACTCAAACACAAGCTTGTTCTTTCCCAATCTCTTGACAAGGAGATTATTAAAATTGAAGTGTCTGGTTCATTTCCTATTTTACTTAAGCTATGTTCAAATAATTCCACAATTTAATGAAGTGCAAGCTTGAAAAGATGAATACCTTTCCTTTTGTAGCTAGCCTAAGCTAGGGGCATTTTTGGAAGGTTTTGTCATTTTTCACCTTACCTTTGTCATAGCTCCCTCTAAATGTGCTTGTCCTCCAACAAGTTAGTCAACACTGACAATCAAAATGAGGGGAAATCAAAGAAAAATTGATGAAGCAACTAATTATGTATTGAACTTTTGAACACCTTAATTACAAAGTTTTAAGGAAAACTTGAACTTAAGGACTAAAAATCCAATTTAAAGATACGAATTTTGATTTATATGCTTTAATAACAGCAAGATATTTCTGATATACCTAATTGTCTTCTTCTTGTGTTGTTTCAAGAACCACTTTGATATGAGCTACATTATCCTTTTTGATATTTTTGGCCAAGGCTTTGCGCTCATGATTGAATTTTGTCTCTAGTTTTCTTGCCTTTTTATGCCCTATCATCCTACAGAATAAAAGTCATTTTTCCACAGTCAAATTAATCAATTTATGAATTTATGTAAAAGCACACTTGAATTAATTGAAAGCACTATTTTATTGCTCAAAAGCATAGCTAATCTGATTGAAAGCACTATTTTAATCTGCCAGTAAAATGCAGAAACACACAAATAACTTTTAAAAGCACTACTGAAATAAGCAAAGGCGATAAAATTTATGCAAAAGCGCTCAGAAAATAAGTGAAAGCACCTAGTAGTTAGGAGAAAACTACTCTTTTACGATGTGAAAGCATTGAAAGATAGGAAGACCGAAGATAGGAATCGCAAAGGCATTGCAGATCGACGCAAAGGTGCACAACTTTGCCGCAGAAGCACCAAAACAGTGATTGAAAGCGTTGTTTCTTCTGGCAAAAGTGCTACTTAATCTGTCAAAAGTGCTACTTCCTAAAAAAGCTGAGGGTTAATCACATGCAAATTTGGAAATAATAAAATTTTTCCGTATGATTAATAAAGTAGAGCATTCTACCCCACGATGGGTGCCATTTTGTACACTAGAGAAAGTGCCTTCATAGAATTAAGGTTAATCAATAAATGAGAATAGTAACTAAATACAACCACAAAGCAATAGAGCAACTATTTAGCAAAATAATGACTAATTGAGCATCCTATGGCTCTCTAACTAAGATTGTTAATGCAAAGCTCTCAGCAAGCTTCCATTAATGACAGTCCTAGAATGAGGATGATAAAGATAACAAGCTATTGCTAACAATTAGATCAAAGTAAATGCTAAAATGCTTCTCAAATGCCTTTCTAAGCTCAAATTGCAAGAGGTTCAATCCAATTCTCAGATGTGTGGATGATTAATTATGAAGGAATTTGGTCTTCCTTTTATAGATTTTCCCAATGGTAGGGGGTGTAGTGTAGTTGATCATGATTAAGCCTTGGTTGAGTCTTTGGTTCTACCCTTTGAAGAAAATGAAAAGTTTGTGTCCTCAAAGCTTGGGACAAGTAGACAAGATCAATGGACAAGATTCTCTTTCACTTTAAGTGATTGAGATTGAATTTGGCTTGATCCATGTGAGTGCCTTTCCTCAAATCCTATTGGTTGATTGATTTTCCTCCCTTTGTGGTTGTTGAGAGTAATTGAGATTTATTAATTGATTTAATTGATTTATTTTAGCCATGTACCCCTTGAATGGGTTGAATTTAATTTAATCCAAGACTATAAAATTAATTGATTTAATTGTATTTTGATTTGATTGCACTTGATTAAAATGCTCTCAATTTTGATTGATCTCGAATTAAGACTTGATTTTCATTTTGATTGGCTAATTATGCATTGTGATTCAATTGATTCAATTATTTCCTTGATTTTCTTTGATTTGACTTGATTTTCTTTGATTTGATCTTTGTCTATTTTTAGGTGATTACATTAGGTACCTGTATATTTGTTTGATACAAGAGGGTTCAATGATGTTTTAGATTTCTTGAAAATTAATAAAAATGACTCGCAATATCACAGTGACTGTGTTTTGAAAGGACATGTATCACTAATCTTTTTGAAGCTTGTTATTCATTTAGGGAGACACAACAACAATAATGAAATAGTACAAAAATAGTAAGCACTTATATGCAGTACAATCAAGCTGCTTGTTCATGTTTGCATCTAGTCAAGCTTACAAGAAGCTGTGGCTGAATAATAAAGTGGGTTCATATTTATGTGTCAACAAAACATCATTTGTATATGCTATCAAAAGAAAGGAAAAATAGAGATATAGAGATGTATACAAGCTGCCAACAAACAGTACCAAATAAATGAGGAATGAAATTGAACTTATTTGTATGTGTTGAGGAAATGACTTGTGTCTAATGATTATCTTTCAGTCATAGTATCAGTCAGCTTGATAGGGCTGAAGCTTATGACTGAAAGATGTCATTGCTTAAGACTTGATACATTTTTCTCATCTTTCAGTCACAACTTCGTCTTTGCCTAGTGGACTATAGAGAACCCACAAATGGTGGTATGCTATTAGATAAAAGAAAAACTAACATTAAAAGTGGAAAATTGAAGAAGCTATATGAACCCATTTGATATGCCAAGATTTTGAGCTTACTAGTTAATCATGTATTCATCCACAGTTGAAACTTGATATTCAAAGTTCTAGGGAGCTCAGTAAGAATCAAGCTATGACTAAGAGATGTCTTAGCTGAGGCCGAGTACCATATCTCAGTCACAGCTTGAGCCTTGCTGAGATAACTAAAGGGGATCCATAATTTGTAGTGCGTTGTCAAAGTTACAAAAAACCAACATCAAAAGTGGGGTATAAGAGACAAATTTCATGCTAAAATCTACCAGTCAAGACGATTGAGGCTTACCAGTCAAAGCCGAGACTAAAGAGGAAGAAACTCAAAGCTAAGTTCATGTTCATGCTCGTAACGATAATTCAAGTTCAAAGTCATGAAGGTCAAGTTCATAACTGAAACTCAAGATAAGTCTTGTCCAAGTTCACGGTCATAGCCAAGGATCACAGTGACAAACAATAAAAGGGCTTATAGCCAAGTTACAACTAGGAAGTAACTTCATATTACAAAATGCTCATAGCTGTGAGCTAATCATACCAATAAATTCATGTCATAGTGAGCCCAAGCTTAGGGCCGAGTCATAGTTTTCTTAGGTGTGTCTCCAAGATGTTAAGCCGAGAGCTGCTCATTCAAAGCAACAAGTGAAAAGGAGAACTGACATCAAGCATCAGTTACAGAATACAAAGAAATCATACATCCATCAGTTTTCAAATGGATACATAGTCACATACCTATTTAAGGCCATAAAAGTGGTAGCTTGAGAGTGTTACTCATAGATTGTGAGTTTCATTTTCATAGCTCAAGACCAAAGCCAAGTTCCAAGCTTCATGTTGAAGCTACAGTCATATGTCGATAAGAGAAAAGAAAATGAATCTCTGGATCACAGATAAGAACCCAGGCGTTCATGAAGACAAACTCTTAGTTTAGATCTGATGCTGGGTAATGCACCATCGAAGACAAAGAGCTTCATCACAGTCAAACCCAAGCATGATTAAAATTTTGCCAATTTTTCTTGATGTTAGGGTTTCATCTCTTTCTGTTTCTTCTTAGGAAAGCTAAAACACCAAGTTTGAGATTGACAAATTAGTTATGAGTTTTGGAGTCCACAATAAGTTTCATTGAATAATATTAATGCAAATGTCCAATCTTGCAGGCCTTGAGATTGTTGGCAGTGCCACCTCACTGCCCATATCCGCATTGTATGAAAGTGGGAAGAGTGGTCATGTCGACCCTCTCCACTTAGCATTTTTTTTTAAAACTTAGGAGTTCATTTCTTAAGCTAGGGTGGTTTAGGTTTTGTTACTTTTTGAATTTATTTCAAAATTTAATAAAGTAAATATTGGTTAAGCATTTTTAAAAGCATTTCTATCCTTTATTAAAGACAATATTTAGGGCACTAATTAGGGAGTCTTCATAGGCTGAGTTCTTGGAACATGTTTTGGCCAACTGAGGGAAATTTGTAGAGGCTTTCATTTTCAGATTTGAGGCTAGGGCTTTGTAGAAAACTAATTTTCATGATCAGTATGAGGGGTTGCAAGTTTTGGAGAGAGGGCTAAAAGTGAAATTATTGTTCCTTGATGCTTTTGAGATCATTTTTGTAACCAGACTTTGTTAGATTTTGGTGAGGAATAAAGGTTATGATTCATTTTCCCCTATACTTGGAGTTTGATTTGGTCAACATCCTATTTTCATCTTTCCTTGCTAGTGTTTATTGATTTGTGATCCAAGAGAAGTGAATTTATCAATATTCCTTCCCAAGGTTAGCAAAAAACTCAAACCTTGTAAGGAATATATTTTTCTGTTAATTGGTTAGGTTATTTGTGATTCAATCCTAATAGCAAGATCTTTTAGCCTATATGTTGGATAGTGATTTAAGGTATTAAACCTTTTAGTATAACTTCCAATCAAAATATGAATCCATTCTTGGTGTATCACCCCTATCTTTTTTCATTTTTAAAGTTTTCATCTTCACTTTTCCGACTAAGTTACAAATCAAGAGTTGATATCCCATATCAAATAGGAACCAACCTAGAATCCAGAGACTCTGCATTCAGAGTCCACCCACAACTTGAGGAGGTTTCCATTTTTAGGATAGAGATACTATGTAGCCCTAATGCCTAAGTTGGGGTGGTAATTCTAAGCCTAAACAGTTTTTGGCACACTCGGTGGCACATGAATGATACATGAGTCCAATCCAAACAAGGCGTGTTAAATAATTTGAGTATTTGTAGTTGTCTTTCACTAGGAGAGGCATATCTATCCAAAGAGAGCCAAGAGGTTCTAAAGAGCTTTCTGTTCAGCCTACTCAAAGAGGAAGGAGACTTGGAAGACCAAGGAAGTTAAGATATGAAAGAAGTTCAGCTCCTCCCTCTTACCACATTGAATTTCAAGATTCAGAGTAGGAGACTTTTGAAGATCTTGGAGTTTCTCAAGGAAAAGTTGTTTCTCAACAACCACCACTGGTAAATCAATCTCTGCCATCCAATTCTAATACAACACATTAAGAAATGGCAATAAATCTACCATTTTTTCCTTTTGATCAAGGTAGTACTTTGAGGATTGCAAATCACAATGATATTCCATTGGCTGCTTTGAAAAGATTTCCATCATTTACTAGAGAAGGACAAGTGACAGCTATTGAGCATATCAGAGATGTTTCGACTCTTTGCAATGTCCATCATATCACATCAGAATATGTAGCTTTGAAGCTATTGGTTGCATCACTAAAGGGTAAAGCTCTTGATTGGTTCAAAACTCTCTTGGTGGATTCTATTGCTACTCAGAATGTCCTAGGAGAGAGGCTTTCTAAATTATTTGAGGACAAGTTTGACAACTTGCCTTTACTGGAGCAATTAAAGACTATCAAGAGGGCTCCACAAGAGGAGATGAGTGTTTTCAATCTCCATTTCCAACAGATTTGGAACAAGATTCCTGTCACGGTAAGGCCTTCAGCTGAATATGCTTTCTTGTATTATTTGAAGAGTTTGAATAGTGATATCTCTATTATGATTCAATCTATGGGGGGAGTTTCTTTGCCCCAAGCTTTTGATATTTCTATTAGGGAAGAAAATAGTCTTATCTAGGTAGGAAAGATAGCTCCTAGGCCACCTATTCCCTTCTTTCCTAAAATTCAGTCTAATATGCCATTGGTTGTCCCACCCCTATTTGTTGTCCCATCATTTAAAGCCCCAGAGGTGGTCCCTACTACCCCTCTGAATGAATTATAGAGTAGTAAGGATAGCCAGTGACAGATAGAGAGTCTGTTGCAGTCTTTTGGTAATGATTTTGTAACCCTTAAGAGAAATCAAGCACAAACAAACCCCATTGATCAAAACCAGTTTGCTGGTTCTTCATCCCAATATCCTAATCAGCCCAATTATCAGGCAAATAGTTAGAATTTCTAAGGGAATACTTGTATGCACCCTAAAATGGTCGCCTAGACTTTGGGTCCCCATTCAGCAATTTATCAAATCCTTGAATCAATATTTTTCAAAATCAACATTTTCAGCTTAATATCGATTTCCTTGATCAAATATTATTTTATCATTTTCGATTATTCCTTGGGCTAACCATTTTATCCTAAGTCTTTATTTATTAAAATGAATATTTCCTCCCCTTTTATTAAATAAAAAGCCCCCATTTTTCCACTTATCCTAAGTTGCACAAATAAAGCATTATTCTTATTTTATAAAAAGAAGAAAAGCACTTTTTGTCTCATATGGACACAAAAGTCAACTCTTATTTTTCCATTGGAGGATATTTGTGCACATGGATTGCTCCTCTTTCAAGATCCACCGTTGATTAGATCTTTTGCCGTTTAATCTTCATGGTCCATTCTTTCTCATTTCTTATAAAAGAAGAGCTCTCTTCTTCATTTTCATATGCATTTTTGAATACTAATGTTATTCTGCAGGTTTTCTAGGTCACTTTGGAGCTTTTGAAGATTTGGAGCATTCTTGGCTTACATTTTACATGCTTTCATAGTTTATCTCTTGCATTCTAGTTTCATTATTATGACATTCATAGTATAGATTTCCTTTATGCTTTAGATTACTTCATCTAGCTTAACTAGGAAGGCTTTGTAACACTTGCATCTTTCCTTTCATAGTTTAGTTTGTACTTTTATTTCCATATCTTAGCTTGCACCTCTCATTTCTAGCCTGTATATTCATCTTAATCTAGTTTGCATTTGCATTTCATAGTGATTCTTGGGGATATTGGCATTCTTGCCCTTGTCTTCATTTGAATCTCTCATTGTGTGGTTGACTAGCAAGGTCATAAGCTTAATAGCTCTAGCTAAGGGCAAGTTTTAAATAATCTTGCAACTCCATACATAGAGAGCTCTAGGTCCCTTTCTAAGGTTTCCTATTCATGGATTCCCTTGGATATAATGACTTAGAGAAGTGCACCATTTGAGTGTGTACATTTTTGGCACCCACTGTGGGGCAAAGCATTAGTGTTTTGTCCTTAATTTGCTGCATTTTTGTTAATTTTTTGTCAATTTTTAGCTTCATTTTCAGCTCTCAGAGTTTTTAGTCTTAGATTATCATGCGATAGTTTGCCTATATTGAGAAATAGTTTCTATAAAGTGACATGATACTTCACCAGTTAAAAGTATCACTTTGTTTGAGACATTCTGTCGCACTATTTGAGACATTCTATCACTTGTAGTATAGTGAAGTATCGCCTAGAAATATATTATCACCCCAGTATACTGAAAAGTATCATGTGATATTTCTAGTGACTGTACTATCACCTATACCTGACAGTGAGTTGTTTCTTGGTCTTTTCTTGCCGAGTTTTGATATAATTATCTTGCTAGTTTGATTCACTGTGGTTAGGTAGAATTTAGTTGCAGTTTTCATTTGAATTTTGATTTTGCTAACCTTGTGGGGCTAACAAGTTTTAGTTGTAGGTGCCTCTTGCTTAAGTATTTTGCCAAAAGAATGCATGTCAAAGCTTCAAATGCTAAATGGCTACTAACAGTTTTTGTAGGGCTGCCCAAAACCATAAAAACAAAAAAAAGTGCTTGTTTTATTTCATTTCAAGTGTGGCAATTACTAGTTGTTTCATTTCATAGGAACATAATATCTTGTAGAAATTCTTGGGTGGTAGGAGAAGTATGCTCTTCACCCTTGTGGTGAACCAAAAAATCTTGACCCATCCTTGGATTTTGAAAGCAAGAGAGTAATTGAACTCTTCTTGGTGTGTTTGGGAAAAACTTTGAGATAGGGGAGTATGCTCTTCACCCTTGTGGTGAAACAAAAACCTTGAACCTCATAAGTTGATCTATTTTTGTTTAGTTGTTAGAATCCTTTAGTGGGCCTGCTCTTGAGAAATCAAGAGGAATGACCCATGTGGGGACAAGCTAATACCAAGCTATTCCAACCCACTATAATCTCAAGGCTATCAAGGACACAAAACCTTGGTAGACATAGTGCTTGTCTTTGCTTGATGTGAGTACTTATGGGATTGTGACCATGAGGAAAGTATCGAGCAAAAATGTTTAAGGTACTCTTGTGGCCGTGAGGTCCTAGTCCTTTTCAAGGAGCAAGAGGGGTACTACAAACAGAAGCCCTTATTAAGAACTATTAGATAGAATCCACCCTATTTTGTCGCTTAGCTTCTTGGTGCAAGGATTGATCCAAGTGGAATAACCTGGATCACCCCAAGATTACTCACCATTTGTGTTCCTTTCGTGTTTTCTTTGGCACTTCCATGACAAAGCCAATATCTATTGTGGGCAACCACTTTGTGTGAGGCAATGAAACATCAAGTGTGGGCCAAGTTGTTAAGTATTGAACCTTTGTCCTTCTAGGTAGCAAGTGTTTGAAGTGTTCTCATTGTGCTATACCCGTGTAAACGTTCTTGCATATTCAACATCATGGTAGTATTCAAAGGGTTTTTCAATTTTGATATCACAATTGCTTGTCTTGGCAAGGTTGATTTTGCCCTTGTTTCAAGTGTTTGAAGACATGTTTGATCCCATACTATTTGCAAACTTGTCCATTTACTGCTGTAACTATGATTGAAATAAAAAAAACCAACATTCAGCCTAAAATTTTGATTAAATTGCCTTAAAAATTGAGATTTTGACACTCACTAGTCGAAGAGTCGTACAACACTAAACAATTATCGCTCTCTGTATTGTGAAATATCGCATGATAGTTCATTCCTGCAGGACTATCGCTCCGCCTGCCTGGAAAATATCACCCGAGCTTACTAGAAACTATCGCTCTGCTCAAAGAAAAATATCACCTGGTTATAAAATATCACTCTATTTTCTTGGAAACTATTGCCCAGAGTCATTTTGTTGTCTCACTGTTGCTTGCAATCAAAAGTTGATTCATGTCATTTTCAGTCTCCCTTGGTCGGTCCAAGTTAGATCTTAGGTGCTGTGACATGTTACTCAACATCCAAATAAACTTCAATGGTATCAAATTGCACAAAATGGCTCTTGGTCTTCTTTCTTTCGCTTCTTCCATGTCTTCCTAGTCTCCCATTTTCATCCTTTCTCTTCTTTCTTCATGATTCTTCCTAAATTATTCATGTCTTCTTGATTCCTTTCCTCTTATTATCTAGTCTATCTTCTTCTATTCATCTCTTCTATTCATTTCTTCCATGCTTGGTTCCTCCTCTTCTAGAATCATGAGTTTCAACTATCTTGCTATAGAACCTCTCTTGAAAATGGGTGATCTTGATCTCCTTGCTCAATTTGAAAAATATCATTCTTCCAACAGTTTCATTGATGATAAATTTATGACAGAAGTACGAAAGAAAGCAAGTGAATCACCACCTTTGGTAGAATCATGCTCTTGATCCTCTCATGATCTTCTTCTTCCAAACATTCTTCCTCATCTAAGTCTTCTCATTCTTCTTCATCTTCCAAGTCTTATCATGACTCTTATAAACATCATTCAAATTTTTCATCTTCCAAGTCTCGTCATGACTCTTCTAGATATTATTCGCATTCCTCATTATCCAAGTCTTCTTCCTCCACTAGGTCTTCACTTTCCTCTTCTTCATGATCTCATTCATCTTCTACTTCTCCCAAGAGTCTTACTCCTCAATATGAGCAATATAGTAATCCTTGTGATACCTCTCCCACGAAGAGTGATACACCTACCTTTGATGACTATGATGACTATTATGATGGCTATGATGATGAACCATATAGTCATACCTATGAAACCTCTATTCCTAAGAGTCCTCCTTGTCGTGTGCTTGTGCTTGCCAAAGGGTTGTCCTATTGGGTAGATTGCGATGGTGATCAGTATGATTCAGATTTTGAAAGAAAATTTGATGAGTTTTGTGAACAATACCTTGATTATGATCCATCTACTACTGCTGAGGACTATAAAATGCATCATGCTAGCTTGAAACATCAATATTATAAGAATCCTTCTCCTAAGGACTCTCCTACTGAAAATAAAGATTACCCTCTCAAGCAAGATTATGTTAATGATGTACCTTTGTCTTGTGATGGTTCCCTTCCATCCCCTACTTCCTCCAATAACCATACATTTCCTAAAGCTTCCAATTCTTTCTAACCTTTCACAAATCCTTCATCCAATGAAGATCCTAATGCTTTTCATGCAGCTCCCTATAGTTACCCCGAAGTGCTACCTCTTAAAGAAACTCACACTAACCTTCACTTGGCTGAAAATACTTCTAATAATGCTACACCTAGCAAGCCTAAGCCTTTATGTGCTATAATGCCTACTTCAACTAGTCCTTCACCATCTTTTCCAAAGTCTTCCATAGAATCACAACATGCTTCCTTCTCCTTAGAAGTGGCTCCATGTCAAGAGGACTCTAAAAATGATAAAGAAAAGAACATAAAGAAAGATCAAGATCAAGAACCCTCCATGTCATCCAATCCTTTTCATGACGTCTTTGATCTGCTTCATGGTTCTTTTAATCCTCTGCACTCTTCCGCATTCATTCCACCATCTCCTAAGTGAGATCAAGCTACTACTCACACCATTGAGCTTATTGACAATCAAGATGACCTTACTTCCATTGAGGTTATTGAAAATAGTGTTGTTACTTCCAATGATAAGCCTATTGAAAATCAAGAAAAAAATGATATTCTTATACTATCCAAAGCTCCTTGTCAAGATCAAAGTCTTTCATCTTCTTATTATACCACTCCATGTGCACGTCCACTTTCTACTCTTCCTAAGTCTTTGCAAGCTCCGAACAATCCTATCAAAGAAGTTGCTCCTATTCAAGATGTTCATGATCCTATTGCAAATCCTAATGCTCACTCTAAAGATGTTGGTGTCCTTGGTTGTCATATAGATGTTGATGAACTTATTGATTATCCTTTTGTGTCTTCCACATCCATCCTTGGACCTCCTCCACCAATACTAAGCACTTCACATCTTCCTTCCATCTTGGGCCCTTATGTCCCTTCACTTTCCCCTCCTAACTCTCCTAATTCGATATCCATCTTGGGTCCTTACGTCCCTCCATCTCCTATCTTTCCTCAAGATCAACATAGATGCATACCCTTGAATCCTTTTCATCCACCCACCCATCTAAACCAATCATATCCTCCTTTTTCTTCCACAAGTCCTAAGTCTTTTGGAAGTAACTTGAATGTTCAATATAAGAAAAAGAAGCAATACAAGAATCCATCAAAAAAATAAGATCACCATGTCTAGTCTAATCGACATGGAGGCATAAAGTCAAAAGAGATATCTAAGAAGAAAACTACAAGACAAGTATGGGTTCCAAAATCCATCATTGAAGATATTCTCTCTCAATCATCAAAAAGAAATGAAAAACCTAAGGCTATATGGATTCCAAAGTCTCTCTTGAAAGAGTCTAATATTGAACAAAAAGTGAAGTTGACATTCAATCTTCCAAAGGCTTCCGCCTCATCTTTTTCCAGAAACATTCTTCCATTCCATGTGCCTGAACCACAACCTCTACTAAACATTCAGCATATTCCTTCTCGTATTCCTTCATTCACATTTCCTCTATCCTCTTGCCACCCTTCAAGGTGTGTGTCGATGTTGATCTTTCCTTCCTTTCCATCTACCCTTTCATAATCTTTCCCTTCATTATCCTTCTACCTTCTATCCTTTTTCCTCATTTTCCTATTCCTCCTATCTTCTAACCTCACTCGCTTTACATAAAACCTTATCTTCCATTTTTTCTCTTCCATCTTCCTTTCCCTATCAACATCTTTGAGTATACCATTTTGAATCCTTGGCATATCATGGTTTATCTTTTCAAGGAGCATTATCTAAAAAGCTTGCCTTCTTCCAAAAAAAAAAAAATTTTAAAAAATAGAAAAATAGGAAAAAGAGAAAAGAAAAATAAATAAAAATAAAAACAATAATAAAAAAAAAGAAAAAATTGAAAATGTGCCTTGGTGAAAACCTGGAAACAGGCGCCTTGGTAGCAAAAGTAAAGAGAAATAAATTTGTCCAATGGTCAAAACCACTCCCTTGTGGCACCTTGGATAAGTACCATGATGAAAACCTGACAATTAGGTATCATGCGTAGTTCTTCTACATATTTCATCCACTCCATCTTCTCTCTTTGATCTTGACAATGTTGACCTATACACAAACATTTGGCTATCTTGTGAGCTATCTTACAATGATCTTACTTTCATTCCATTCATATTTAGCCTTCATATTTATTTTCCTCCATTCATTCTAGCCTTTTGCTATCCTTTTCCCCTTTGGTCTTGATCTAATAGAAAAAGAGTAAAACACGATGATATGAAGCCTCTTGACATGTCTACTCCTTTGGACTGCATCCTTTCCTTCTTTTGCATTATGCTTTTGTGACTTATCCTATGCTGGCCTTTCATTGCTTGTCCAAATGTGATTTACATGACAATTTTTCCCTATCTTGGGTACTCTTGAGGAGTTTTCCCTTGAGGATTCCTTCCCTTCATTTTCCTTCATTCTCTTATCTTCCATCTCTTCCACTAGCTTGCTAATCCCTCTTATCCTCCACCTTGCTAAGTATTGAGACTACACGATGTGATCTTGCTTGGGAGTTTGATGCCCATTCTGTCTAGGGGCATCCTTTGTACATACTTATTGATCCCAAAAAAATCCAAAAAAATGGTATATTGTTAAAAATTCTAAAAATTGGAAAATGTCTTGAAAAAATGATCATCTTAGTGAAAAAACTAGCAATAGGCGCTTTGATGTATCTCCAAAAAAATTATATATTCCAAAAATACAAAAAAATTCAAAAATGCAAAAAATTCAAAAAAATAAAAAAATGCCTTGGTGAAAACCTGGAAATAGGCGCCTTGGTAGAAAAACATACAAAAAAAATTGAAAAAATAAAAAATCTGTCAAACTTGGAAAGAGGTGCTACTTGAGGCCTTTGCACCCTTATCTTTTAGCATCGCTCTCGACCCTTAGGTTCTCTCCATCATGCCTTGACCTTGTTGCCTTGGTTTGGAATTGGTCTTTGTCTTTGTCTAGGGGGCATAACTATGTCCGATTTGGTCCTTTACGATGTGTTGGTCTTTAGGACATCTTGCAAATGGTGTTTTTCAACACCACCCCAATAGTGTTTTTCAACACTACCCTAGAGTCAAGTGTTTTTCAACACTTATCAGATGTCTTACCCATAGTCTCGCATGATATGATATCTCTCACCAACAGCTATGATACTCAAAGTTTGACTCTATGACCTACACACATGCACTTAAACACTTGACTCGCTGAGACTTGGTTGACTTTGTTTTCTTTGTATGCTGTCTATGATGATTTCTTTGATGAGTGTTCTCTCCCAAAGATAGTTTTCGATGATGCATAGCTAGAAGACTGAGGGCATGAGGACATGTTTTATTGTTTTTTCTGCTTGTGGGTATATTTTGTTGGTCCTAACTGTCATTAGCATTTATGCTTGTTCCACTTGACATTGGGGTCTACAAGGTATTATCCTTGATTGTTTGGCAAATGCATGCTTATAGTCATCTTGATCTTCTTATGTCCTGATGCGAGCATAATCTTGCTACACCAAACTTAGGTAATCTCACCGCACTAGTCATCGGGACCTACATGTCTTTGGTGCATAGGTGGGATTTCCACATTCCTATCTGATATAGATCATATTCATATACCAATAGTCATACTAGTGTGTACTATATGATCTTATGATGCTACCAATAAAGCTCAATGATGATTATTAGATGTCTATTGGCGTTGTGACCTTGCAAGTCAACCACTTTTCATAGTATCTTGCATTCTTAGGTTCATGTTAGTTTAGTTTTGCATCTTGCATTTGGAGAGAGCTCTCCTTCATCCTTCATGGACTTGTTGGTTGGCTGCACTCATCTTCCATTTCTTCTCGATCATGTCTTTCACTCCTTATCTTTTACATCACATTCTTTTCACCCTTTATATAGTATTTTGACTTTTTTACCTAATTTTCAAAACACCTCGGAGTTGCGCAAAAATTACACCCCTAGCCAATTTCGACATCCTGGATCCATTTTTAGACTTGAAATCAAAATCCAAGTTCATTTTGATAGTCAAAATCACATTTCAAAATTTTTCCCTTCTTTTGCGTAGTTGGCTGACCATTTGAGGCTTGACCCTTCGATCTTTGTTGGGGCATCTTCATCCCCCACCTCTTCCAAACTTCTAGTCTTTCATTCACTTTCATTTGATTCACTTTTTTAAGGTTTGAATTCATTTTTATTCTATATCTTTCTCGGTCCAACCTAGTCAAACTGGGGCATGTCTTCACAGCTTGATGGTTCTCCTATCACGTTCCATTCTTCAATTATGATGTCTAGTGACTTGATCAAGTTTATCAATTTGTTGCTTCTCCTCTACCTGATTTCAATTTCAATTCTGAGGGGGTAGTATCTATCAGCTTCAACCTTTGATTCAACTTTATCATTAAGCTCAACTTGAGATTCTTATCTCTTATATTGAGACTTGATTATCACTTAACAGCAACGGTGTTGATCTTGTCTTTCAGTCAGCTTATGCTTATGCTTGTCTTGATGTGTTCCCATCTGTCAAACATACATCTGAGTTGTTTTGTGATCCCAAATCGATCTCACATTTCAATTCTTCTTTGGCCACATGTGATCCTAAATCGATCTCACATTACCCAAAGAGGGGCAAATGTATGCACCCTAAAATGGTCGCCTAGACTTTGGGTCCCCATTCGACAATTTATCAAATCCCTGAATCAATATTTTTCAAAATCAACATTTTTAGCTTAATATCGATTTCCTTGATCAAATCTTATTTTATCATTTTTGATTATTCCTTGGGCTAACCATTTTATCCTAAGTCTTTATTTATTAAAATGAATATTTCCTCCCCTTTTATTAAATAAAAAGCCCCCACTTTTCCTCTTATCCTAAGTTGCACAAATAAAGCATATTCTTATTTTATAAAAAGAAGAAAAACACTTTTTGTCTCATATGGACACAAAAGTCAACTCTTATTTTTCCATTGGAGGATATTTGTGCACATGGATTGCTCCTCTTTCAAGATCCACCATTGATTAGATCTTTTGCCTCTTAATCTCCATGGTCCATTCTTTCTCATTTCTTATAAAAGAAGAGCTCTCTTCTTCATTTTCATATGCATTTTTAAATACTAAAGTTATGTTGCAGGTTTTCTAGGTCGCTTTGGAGCTTTTGAAGATTTGGAGCATTCTTGGCTTACATTTTACATGATTTCATAGTTTATCTCTTGCATTCTAGTTTCATTATCATGACATTCATAGTATAGATTTCCTTTATGCTTTAGATTACTTCATCTAGCTTAACTAGGAAGGCTTTGTAACACTTGCATCTTTCCTTTCATAGTTTAGTTTGTACTTTCATTTCCATAGCTTAGCTTGCACCTCTCATTTCTAGCCTACATATTCATCTTAATCTAGTTTGCATTTGTATTTCATAGTGATTCTTGGGGATATTGGCATTCTTGCCCTTGTCTTCATTTGAATCTCTCATTGTGTGGTTGACTAGCAAGGTCATAAGCTTAATAGCTCTAGCTAAGAGCAAGTTTTAAATAATCTTGCAACTCCATACATAGAGAGCTCTAGGTCCCTTTCTAAGGTTTCCTATTCATGGATTCCCTTGGATATAATGACTTAGAGAAGTGCACCATTTGAGTGTGTACATTTTTGGCACCCACTGTGGGGTAAAGCATTAGTGTTTTGTCCTTAATCTTGCAACTCCTTAATCAAGGTCATGATCAGTCAATCAAGGTCATGATCAGTCAACATGTTCTAATGGGGTTCTTAACCAAGCTCTTATGGCCCAAAGTGCAATGATTTCACAACAGAATGTGCCTATTGAGGAGGTACAACAACAATCAGATCAGAGTGTTACGGACACTAGTTTCTTAAATTGGAAAGAGGAGGAGTTTTGTGGGCTAAATGATGATTCACTAGTTTCAACAAATACCAAAGCCAAAAAGAGAGCTCTTGAGTTAGATCAATTAGCTGGTAATGTACCCTCTTCACCAATTTCAATTCTAAAGAGTCCATCTACTTCTTCTAGTAAGGATCAAAATCAAAAGAGTGTTGATCAAGGTTCTCCTAGATATCCACAAAAGGTACAATTTGCTATTGCATTTAACATTGTTGATACTATGAAAAAAATGAGTGTAACCTTGTCTGCATGGGAGACTTTAGCTATTCGGGGATAGATTGAAATTTTAGAAGAGGGGTTGTCCAAGTTGACAACCAGCTCACAACAAGCTGTACAATAGCCTCCTAGAATGGTTATGACTAATTCTGAGCCTCCTAAAGCTCAAGAAAAGGCACTTGGAGAAGAGAACAAGCCTACTACAGTTCAACAACTAGTAGTACAAGAAGTTAAAAAGACTACAGATTTGAAGCAATCAGTAGTGACAGTTGAAAAAAAATAAGAAAATGTTCAAAAGACATCAAAAAAGGAAGGTAAGAAACCTACAAATAATAATCCTCCTCCTTTTTATGTCTCATTTATTATTGGAAACAAATTAGTGCATAATTGTATGGTAGACAGTGGTGCAACCAGCACTGTCATGCCTAAGAAAATAATAGATTTGTTGGATTTAAAGTATGAACCTCTTGAGAAAGGTGTGGTCCAGCTTGATGGAACTTCAGTCAAGACCTTAGGGGTCATTAAAAATGCAAGTTTGACCTTACACTCATGTCCAAATTTCTCAATTCCTCAAGATATTTATGTCATAGATTTGCTAGCATATTTTTCTATGTGCATGTCCAGAGACTTTACAACCAAAATAGATGGTTATTTTTCATCAGATTGGTCTCATTTGTATTTCAGAACTAGATATGGTACTAAGATAACCATAAAATAAGAATTATTGGCCAACGATCACATAGAACCTTACAATGTCAGCCCTATTAATGCAAGTTGTGTGATTATGGATCTAGATGAAATTCAAGATTATTCAGCTTATAACACACAAACTGAAGCATTTCCTGATATTGTTTTAGATGAATGGGCCACTAGAAATGATCAGAATGATGATATGCTTGATGCTGGTTTTTTAAACTACATGATTTTAGAATCTGATGTAGTTGTGCCTAATTTGATAAAACATCCAAAATCTAAATCTGAATTATCTAACTAACTATGGGATTTGTATTTTGATGGATCACAGAATAAAGATGGTGTTGGTGTAGGGGTTATGTTAATTTCACTTGATCATGATAAATTTTATGCTACATACAAATTATCATTTTCATGTTCTAACAATGTGGCTGAATATGAAAATCTAGTTTAGGGGTTAGAGTGGGCAAGAAAAAGAGGAATTAAATGTTTGAGGGTATTTGGGGACAGTGAGCTAATAGTAAAATAGGTGAGAGGTATCAATACTATTAAAAATAATCTTTTAAAGATGTATAAATCCAGAGTATCTAATATTCTAGATGATTTTGATGCTTTTAACCTCATTTCCATTCCTAGAAAAAGAAATCAGCATGTTGATAGGTTGGTTGGTATTGGTGCACATGTTTCAATTACAAAAAATAAAGGTCAAATTTTAGACCAGTCACATGTCAAGATTGTTTTTAGGCCATCTATCCCTGATAAGGATATTAATTGGCAAGTTTTCAATATTGATGAACACATTCTAAGTTTTATGACAGAAACAGATGGTTTCTCAGCTCCCAAAAATGACAACCATAATCAGAAAATGGAAGATCAAATCATTCAGATGAAGACCAATAAGCTTCCAAAAGGATTGGTCAAGTTGGAATCAGCTTTTAACTTTGATGATCAGTATAGGAAGGGTAAAACCAGCCTGCTGGTCAAAGAAGATCACTATGAAGAAGTGGAGATATTCAGAGACAAAATTTTGAAGGTTGGTAAAATCAATTGTAATGAAGAAAAATAATTGTTTATCGGTCTTTTTAGAAAATATAGTGATGTTTTTGCATGGGATTATGCTGATTTGAAAGGATTTGATCCTTAATTAACCCAACATACCATAGAATCAGAACCAAATGCTAGGCCAATCAGACAAAGGCAAAGGCCCATAAACCCCAAGTTAGAGCCTTTAATTTTGAAAGAGATGAGAAAACTCTTGGATGGTGGTATTATATTTCCAATCAAGCACATGTCCTAGGTTTCCAACTTAGTTCCAGTAAGGAAAAAGAATGGAGAGATAAGACTTTGTGTAGACTTTAGAGACCTTAATAGGGCATCTCTGAAAGATAGACACCCTCTTCCTTAATTCCATGGAAAAAGTTTTACAATATGTTTTAGGTTCTGAAAGATTCTCTCTCCTAAATGTGTTTTCTCATTATGACCAGATTTTGGTTAAAGAATCTAATCAGTTTAAAAAAACTTTCACAACTAAATGGGGTACAATGGCTTACAAAAGAATGCTATTTGGATTGTCAAATACAGGGACTACATTCTGGAAAGAAATGGACATGGATTTCAATAATTTGATGTATAAGTTTATTCTAGTATACCTAGATGATGTTACAATTTACAACAAGGTTGCAAACCAGCACATAGATCATTTAAGACAAATTTTTCAAAGATGTAGAGAGTTTGGAATCTCTCTTAATCCAAAGAAATATATTTTTTCAGTCCATGAGGGTAAACTTTTGGGATACCAAGTGTCTAAAGAAGGTACAAATATTGATCCTGAAAGAATTCATCCAATTCTGGAACTTTCATTGCCAAAACACAAGAAAGGATTGCAGAGTTTCATTGGGAGAATAAATTTTGTTAAACGCTTTATCCCTAATATTGCAAACTTATTAAAACCTTTGACTACTATGCTAAAGAAGGATGTACCTTTCAGTTGGACTGATGAGGGAAAGAAGAGTTTTGAATAGATTAAACAGGTTTTGTCTTCAACCCCTACTCTAGTTAATCTTGATTTTACTAAAGACTTTATTTTATATGCTTATGGTGGTTCAGACACTATTTCAACAATGTTGGTTCAAAAGAATGAAGAAAAATAGGAGCAACCAGTTGCATTTTTTCAACAAAGGTATGGATGATTATGAGAAAATGTACAGTTTTGTTGAAAAGCATGTGCTAGCTGTTATCAAATCATTGAAAAAGTTTAAGCATTTAGTTGCCAAAAATAAGGTACATCTAATGGTTGCACATCCTAGCATTAAAGAGTTCTTGTTAAATAAAAATGTTAATGAAAAGAGAGTAGGTTGGATAACAAGGGTTATGGAATATGATGTACAAATTCATGTAACCAATTTGGTTAGAGGCCAAGGCCTCGATGCTCAAATGGAAGAAGGTGATGATAAAGCTGAAGCCACTGAAGAAGCCTCCTTACTCCAAGGTAATATTGTATTATTTAATGATTCTACATCCTGGTTGTCAGATATGACTAGATTTCTACAAATTGGACAATGTCCAAATAACCTTGATAAAGCTAAGAGAAGGTACTACAGGTTACAATCTATTCCTTATGTCCTCATTGATGATAATCTTTATCAGAAAGATTTTTTTGGTATGCTTCTTAAGTGCATTAATTCAGTTGATCAAGATAGAATTTTATCTGAATTTCATGATGGATCTTGTGGAGGACATTTCAGTCCTAAAACTACAGCCTAGAAAATTTTAAGAGTTGGCTATTACTAGTCAAATTTATTCAAAGATGCTCATTCTTGGGCAAGAAAATGTTAAAAGTGTTCTCTATTTACAGGGAAGCAAAAGCTGACATCATTTCTATTAAAACCAATTGTTGTGGATCAACCATTTAATAAGTGGGGAGTGGACTTTATAGGTCCAATAAATCGTAATTCTAGTGCAGGTCATAAATGGATTTTAACTACTATAGACTATTTTACAAGATGGACTGAGGCCATTACACTAAAGGAATCTACTGGATCTGCTATGTTGAAGTTCTATGATGATAATATAACCGGGTTTGGATTTCCTCAGTCAATTATATCTCAGATAATGCTTTAGCTTTTGTTGGTTTAGCTATAACAGAGTTGGATGTTAAAAATGACATCTATCTAAATACTTCTTCTAACTATTATCCTCAAGGTAATGGTCTTGCAGAGTCTACTCATAAAAATCTAATTAGGATTATCAAAAATACCTTGTAGGAAAATAAAAGAGATTGACACTCTAAACTAAAGGCAGCCTTATGGCTAGATAGAATAACACCTAAACAGGTAATTAGGAATTCACCCTATGCCCTGGTTTATGGTAAAGAGGCCAGATTGCCAATTTCTATAGAATTTCTATCTTTACAGCTAGCTGATCAAATGTTGTTGTTTGAAGAGGAAGATTCTCTTAAGTTCAGGTATTTTGAATTGCTATAGCGAGAAGAAGAAGGGAAGAAGGCATTGGAAACTATGGAAATAAGACAAGTACAGACTAAAAGGTCTTTTGACAGGAAATCTACACCCAGAGATTTCAAGGAAGGTGATCTAGTACTCAAGTGGGATGTGCTAAAAAGAAGACTAGGCCAGGACAATAAATTTGACAATTTCTAGTTAGGCCCTTTTGTTATAACATCTTGCAAAGAAAATAATTCTTTTCAGCTGTCCACAACCGATGGGGAGTTCTACAAATTCTAGTTAATGGAATTCACCTCAAGCTTTTCTTTGAGGGATAGGTTAGGTCTAGTTGTTTTTTCAATAAGTGTTGTCCAAGAACTAGGTCTTTAGGTTGCATGAGCCTAGATTAGATGCATTTTATTTTCAATAATGACTGCATCCATGGTTTCTAATTTCCTAATTCTATTGCCCAATGATAAATTCTACATGTCATGTCTAGCAGGAAGACATTCAGCAGAAGTTGCTAGAAATGTTATTCAAAATAATAGCATACAGCACAATAAGGACAAATAGGAAAATATTGCATGTTTATAGGTCCAATTAATACTACCTTTCAGGTTTTGTTAATTGACATTTCATTATTACATTCATTTTTAGATTTCATTATTGTACTCTAAGTATTGATCACATTTCAAATTTTAAAATTCATAACTGATCATTACATTGTGCATTCAAACTGAATGTAGTATACAAGTGTCTTTCATATTTCATATTCCATGCCAACAATAGAGTACATTTGCATAATTGAAAGTATGATAGAAGTATGGAATAGGGGTCCCATGCATTGCCTTGTTGTCTGGGTGTTGTCAGCTAGATTTCTACCATGTCCTAAGTCCTCAGGTCCAATTATTCATCCGCATTAGGGTTTTTAGGGTTTTCACCTACATGAGAGAAAGAAAATGGTGTTAGATCCTATTGGATCTAAGAAATTCATGAAACACAAACAACATACAGTGACAATAAAATTTTCAATGCTACATATGTATCTGGTAAATTCAATAAGGAAATGTACATCCACACTCACTGAAAGGTAGTATCAAAGGGAATTTTTTTCTAAACATGAAACCTTTTACTATTAATGATTATTCTGGTGTATGTTGTTCTTTTTATTAACCATATATCTGAATTAGAGGGACTTAGTGTTTCCAATTGAGAAACCTTCTTCAGAAGTTGCAGTACCTTGGTAGATTAGTGAACATAATGGTCTGAATGTTGATTCACAAGTGTCATTTTGGCATTCTCATAAACTAAATTGTTGATTATGTTCACTAATCTAACAAGTTGATAATTTTGTTGTTTAAGAGCTTAACATAATATTTTGCAGTGTTTCAAGCTGACTAGTTTCAACTTCACAGTCAGAAAAAGAAGATTCAAAACAAAGTTGAAGTATCAAAGCAAAGTGCCAGAAGTTTCAAATAGTCATGGCCAAATGCTAAGATATAGCTACATAATCATTGGTATTACACATCTTTTCTGAAATCAAGGTATAAATTCAATAAATGCATTATTGTTGCTGATTAAAAAAGAGAAATGCTACAGAAATGAATTTTTAAAGTTACAAAATGTTTTCAGTTTGTACTTAGTGGATGTCACGAGCCCATGCTCAAAGTTCATTAAATAGCATTCTGATTTTTTTTGGATGTCACGAGCCCATGCTCGAACTCCATTTACAGTAACCAAACATTTTGATCTTTTGCAATTCTTACATTAAAGTTCAGTTTCAACATCAAAAAGAGAACTATGTTTAAGCCTGGTAATTTACCAATGTGTCTAAGAATGTTCTCCATTTTCTGTATTGAATACAATTAAAAGTAACTATGCTTATTAATATGAGTTTTGAATACTAGGTTTTATCTATAGAGCAACAGTGACTGTGTCAAACAGAGGAGAAGATAACAGTGGATATGCTATAAGGGTATCAAATCAGTGGGTTTTTAACTTGGAATGATTATTAGAGTTGTAGGCACCTATATATTTATTTGATACAAAAGGGTTCAATGATGTTTCAGATTTCTTGAAAATTAATAAAAATGACTGGTAATATCACAGTGATCATATTTTGAAAGGACATGTATCACTGAGCTTTTTGAAGCTTGTTATTCATTTAGGGAGACACAACAACAATATTGAAATAGTACAAAAATAGTAAGCACTTATATGCAATATAATCAAGCTGTTTGTTCATGTTTGCATCTATTCAAGCTTACAAGAAGCTATGGCTAAATAACAAAGTGGGTTCCTATTTATGTGTCAACAAAACATCATTTGTATATGCTATCAAAAGAAAAGAAAAACATAGATATAACGATGTATACAAGTTGCCGACAAATAGTACTAAAAAAATGAGGAGTGAAATTGAACTTATCTATATGTGCTGAGCAAATGAATTTTGTCTAATGATTATCTTTCAGTCATAGTATCAGTCAGCTCGGTAGGGCCGAAGCTTATGATTGAAAGATGTCAATATTGCTTAAGACTTGATACATTCTTCTCATCTTTCAGTCACAGCTTCGGCTTTGCTGAGTGGACTGTAGAGAACCCACTAATGGTGGTATGTTGTAAGATAAAAGAAAAACCCACATTGAAAGTGGAAAAGTGAACAAGCTATATGAACCCATTTGATATGCTAAGATTTCAAGCTTTCCAGTTAATCATGTATTCATCCATAGTTGAAACTCGACAGTCAAAGTTCAGGCAACTTGGTAAGAATCTCAAGCTATGACTAAGAGATGTCTTAGCTGAGGTCGAGTCCCATATCTCAGTCACAACTTGAGCCTTGCCAAGATAACTGAAGGGGATCCATAACTTGTGTTGTGCTATCAAAGTTACAAAAAATCCACATCAAAAGTGGTATAAGAGACAAATTTCATGCTAAAATCTACCAGTCAAGAAGGTCGAGGCTTACCAGTCGAAGCTAAGACTAAAGAGGAAGAAACTCAAAGATGAGTTCATGTTCATGCTCACAATGATAGTTCAAGTTCAAATTCACAAAGGCAGAGTTCATAATCCACAAGCGGAAACTCAAGATAAGTCTCAGCCAAGTTCACGGTCATAGCCAAGGATCATGGTGAAAAATAATAGAAGGGCTTATAGCCAAGTTATAGCTAGGTTGTAACTTCATATTACAAATGGTCATAGCTATGAGCTATTCATACCAGTCAAGCTGTGTCATAGTGAACCCAAGCTCAAGGCAGAGTCAGAGTTTTCTCAACTGTGACTCCAAGATGTTAAGCTGAGAGCTACTCATTCAAAGCAACAAGCCAAAAGGAGAACTGAGAGAAAGCATCATTTATAGAATACAAAGCAAGCATACATCAGTCACTTTTCAAATGGATACACAGTCACATACCTATGTAAGGCCATAAAAGTGGTAGCTCAAGAGTGTTACTCACGGACTGTGAGTTTCATTTTCGTAGCTCAAGACCAAAGACGAGTTCCAAGCTTCAAGTTGAAGCTACATTCATATGCCGATAAGAGAAAACAAAATGAATCTCCATATGATAGATAAGAACGTGGACTTTCATGAAGAAAAACTCTTAGTTCAGATCTAATGCCAGGGAATGCACCATCGAAGACAAAGAGCTTCATCATAGTCAAACTCGAGCATGATTAAAATTTAGCCAATTTTTCCTAATGTTAGGGTTTCATCTCTTTCTATTTCTTCTCAGGAAAGCTAAAACACCAAGTTCGAGATTGACAAATTGGTTATGAGTTTTGGAGTCTGTAACAAGTTTCATTGAATTACATTAATGCAGATGTCCAATCCTGTAGGCCTTGAGATTGTTGACAGTGCCACCTCACTACCCATATCCACATTGTATGC
This sequence comes from Chamaecyparis obtusa, assembly GCA_027943335.1. NCBI lineage: Eukaryota > Viridiplantae > Streptophyta > Pinopsida > Cupressales > Cupressaceae > Chamaecyparis > Chamaecyparis obtusa. Next base: position 380,620 of record BSBK01008930.1, read on the forward strand.
AAGTGGCAAGAGTGGTCATGTCGACCCTCTCCACTTAGCATTTTTTTTAAAACTTAGGAATTCATTTCAGTTAGTGTAGTTTAGGTTTTGTTATTTTTTGAACTTATTTCAAAATTTAATAAAGTAAATATTGGTTAAGCATTGTAAAAAGGATTTTTATCCTTTATTAAAGCCAATATTTAGGGCACTAATGAGGGATTCTTCATAGGCTAAGTTCTTGGCACATGTTTTGGCCAAAGGAGGGTAGTTTGTAGAGGCTTTCATTTTTGGATTTGAGGCTAGGGCTTTGTATAAAACTAATTTTCATGATCAGTATGAGGGGTTGCGAGTTTTGGAGAGAGGGCTAAAAGTGAAGTTATTGTTCCTTGATGCTTTTGAGATCATTTTTGTAACCACACTTTGTTAGATTTTGGTGAGGAATAAAGCTTATGATTCATTTGCTCCTATACTTGGAGTTTGATTTGGTCAAGATCTTGTTTTCATCTTTCTTTGCTAGTGTTTATTGATTTGTGATCTAAGAGAAGTGAATTTATTAATATTCATTCCCAAGGTAAGCAAGAAATTCAAACCTCGTAAGGAATATGTATGTCTGTTAATTGGTTAAGTTATTTTTGATTCAATCCTAATAGCAAGATCTTTTAGCCTATATGTTGGACAGTGATTTAAGGTATTAAAGCTTTTAGTATAACTTCCAATCAAAATCTAAATCCATTCTTGGTGTATCACCCCTATCTTTTTTTAGTTTTAAAGTTTCCTTCTTCCCTTTTCCCACTAAGTTACAAATCAGGAGGTGATATCCCATATCAAATAGGAACCAACCTAGAATCTGGAGACTCCTCCTCATTCAAAGTCCACCCACAACTTGAGGAGGTTTCCATTTTTAGGATAGAGATACTATGTAGCCCCAACACCTGAGTTGGGGTTGTAATTCTAAGCATAAACAGATAAGTTGGCCATTTCATTTTTACAATCATAGAAGTTGTTGAAATCATTTAGCTCTATATTTAAAATTGGACTTTCCGTTTTCACAAATTTATTTTTTTAAAATCAATTAAAACTTATATACATAAATGTTTATGCAAAAATCATGTGTGCAAACAAATTTAGAAGAATTAATAAATAATGCAATCTTATCTGTATATCCTAAGAAAAAATCCTTTGTGAAGTTTCATTAATGATATTTCATATTCGTAACAATATTATTCAATTAAATTGGAAATGGACCAAACCCATGATAAATACAATAATACCATTCATTAAAGGTAAATGCTATAATCTCTTTTTGATAAAATAATTACTAATTTTTTTATTGAAATTTTTAAAATTATAGAAATTTCTAAAACAATATTTTTACAAGAAAAGTAATAATACAAATTTCACATATAATCAAAATTCTCATAAAATAATGATATAAACAAAAGATCATTTAAAATATGCCATGTTGACCCCTTTTTTTAGCAAAATACTTCCTACTTACATGTGGGAACACCATGAACATGAACATATAGATTTAATGGACACTACTTGTAGTCCCTACAAAATAAATATATAGGGGACATGACCTAGTAGCTGCCTAGGCTAACTTTGTGCACATAGAACTCCTATACCATAAGTCAAATTTCATCAATTTTTTTGGTATATCTTGGTAGGCGAATTAAGAGCTTAAAGCTAAGGTTTTGGCTTTTGGGTATTCATAGATATCTCTATAGAGATCATCAAGCACAAAGTGGTCAAAAAGTAGCATTTCAAAAGTGTCTCTTGATACCCACTATGTTCTTGTACCCATAGTCATTCACTCAAAAATTCCAGTACTTGTGGGAAAATGTCGCAGTAGTTTTTATGAAATGTCCCAATTTAGTGGTGCATAAATGGGCCAAAGACCAACCCAAAAAGCTAAAAACTGATTGACTACAGTACATGTGTGATCAAAAATTAGTACATGTATTTTCATTTTTGGGACTCTTTTGATAATAGTAATTGAAGAATAAACATAACAAAAGGATTGCAATTATTGAATCCCTAAGAATTACTAGATCACTTCCCCTTTATACATTTTAATTAAGCCAATAGGCTTCCCCTACAGAATGATCTTGTGACCATACACATCATTTATTTCTCATGCTCAAAACCAATCTCACGCTCTAAAACACTAGTTTTTTGTTACATAGTAGGAAATAATAAAGCGGTTAACCATTTTCAACAACATTTGTACCTTTCTTACCACTTCTCCAGCCATGACGTCTCACGTCAATTAACTCTGCTATGGGTATTGTTGCAAGCCTTATATATTTTTGCATGATGTTGCTGGTTTGAACCAAAAGAAAGCTCCAAAAAGATGGGTATGTAAAAATTGAAAGCTTTCGTGATGTGGGTTTCATCGTAAGTGGGTTGATTGTGAAGGGTGCGTTAGATTCAATGATTGTTCTTAGCCAGGTGGGTTTCTGCCTAAGTTATTCCATTTTTGTTGCTAATACTCTGTCTTCCCTCTTATTTAGAAATAATGAGAATGAACATTATTTGTATGGGTCTAAGATACTGGGTGTAGAGGAAAACAAACTCTTCATTTGGGTTGTTTTACCTTTTCAATTGGGTCTCAATGCTATTTGAACACTGACCCACATGGCCCCTTTCAATATTTTCTGGTATTGTGGAGATGTTGGAAAAGGTGGCTTTTTCGACACTGTTGTAACCTATCCCATCGCATAATCATTACTTTCATTGTCTTTAAAATATATCTTTTGTGAAGAACACCAACTCAAGGAAAAAAATGCATTTGTTTATACAAGGTACTAAAAATTAAGAAATTATTATAGTTTATTAGTTCCTATATCATCTGCTAGATGCCTTTTGATTTCTATTGTTAGCCAATCATCTCTTTGTATTTTTTGAAATGTTTCTGTACATGTAATGTTCCATAATTTCTACATTTTAAATCATTTTTTCTTAAACTTTTTTATTTTCTTTCTCATTGGCTCTTAGAGGGAACAATCATTTCAGAATAATTTTAAAATTATGGAGGACTATTATCTGATATATTAAATCTAGAAAGGTCTAAGATTTTTGGAGCTACCTTTATCTGCATTAAATAGAACAAGACAATACAGAAATGTGCAATTATCTAGAGTACAAATCTTAGCACATAGATATGGATAGGCATTCCCAATTTTTTGGGAAAAGGTTAAATGCATCTTTAAGGAAAATACTCAAAGACTATTTATAGAGTGTAAAATAAGTTGAAATCCAAATAAAATGTGTACACATGGATTGCAAATTTGGAAAATCTTGTATGGTTGGTTGCATTTCAAATACATGGAGAATTTTAGAACCCTTTGAACAATTTCATAAGTTTCGAGTCATTGTTGGATGATAGAGCATTGTGGATCACTGGAAAATTCCTGAGGGAAAAAACTAAACTTTCTATTATTACTGGTGAGTTTTATTTCTTTTCCTCCTTGCTTTGTTTCTTTTTTATCTTTGTGCCTGGTTTGCTTCTTTTTTTAAAGGCCTCTTTCTTTACTTGTTACTTTTCCTAGAATGGACCTCTTAAAAAGGGAAAAGGAAATGATAGACACATGTCATTATTGGAGATTCTTAAGATTCTTAGGTTTCAGACATTGTACCAGCAGAAACAACATGCAAATCTTGGAGAAATAGGTGGCATTGTTTAATGTTACAGAGTGACCATGTTGTACTAGTAGTTGATAAATATCAGCATAATCTAAGAAAAAGATGACACCATCAATTAGTATGCTCAAAGAATAGTAGTAGACACCTTAGTAGAATAACATATACATGACACTACATTAGCTCATGAAGACATCTAACCTACTTTTGCGGGCTCTAAGAATGGAGATCAAGCAATTCATTTTACAGACATGGAAATCATGCCACATGCAGCCCTTTCTTCAATCAACATCAATGCGATTTTTGTGAAACCCATATGTAGAAGTCATTCTATCAAGCCAAACCAAGTAAATAACAAATAAACCAAGCAGAAATAGAAAACCATCAGAGGTATTTCTTATTGTTACCCCAATTTCCATGTGCATACAAATTTAGCTAAAACCTATTCCAAAATCTCTATTTTTACCTTGCCAAGCATCCCTAAAAATTTCATGAATTTGTGCCTAATCTTCTGGCCTCTACAATTATTTCAAGTCCCTGGTCTGCAGGTAAAAAATTCATAAAACTAGTCGTTGGAGGCATAAAACCCTAAGTAGCCCTAGGCCAGTTTCTATTTTCATGTTACTTTATCTCAGCCACTTAAGTTTCAAATACCCATGTGTGCTAATTTCTCATTGGCTGGTCGCTAGTTCTCTAAGTCAGTCAGTGGTTACCTTTTCCTTTCGGTGATTCAACGACTACATTGGTTCTCTTAGTCGCCCAGCGTTTGGCAGTTAAGTCTTAACATCCCGCGACCTAGCGAAATAGCTAATCTTTCCTTAGTCACGTAGTCGCTTAAATGTTTGGCAGTCTTAGCTTGTGGGATCCCAGTTCAGCAAGATTGACGGTCGTCGTAAGTTTGTGAAGGTTTTTTCTAACCCTTGTGATCTTGCGATAGTCGTCGATCTTCCCCTTTGTGTAGTGCTTCATTTTCTAGGTGGCTCCACTGCCACGTTGTCCTACATGGAGGCTTCCTATTGGTCCATGAACTGGTGACTTGTCTAATTTTCAGGGTGGCCCCGGTAGACTATGTCCCTTTTAGATCAACGACTGGCATATAATCTCATGGAGTTTCTTTGACACATGAGATTATGCACCCATCGTCGATCTTGCTTTATTCTTGAGGCTCTGATGGTGGGTCCTTTCTTGCTGATGTGCTCGCATTTGATTGGTCCACGTAGTGGTGACTGGTGTTGCAGTGTGTCTGTTGCAGGGTCCTGCCACATAGTCTAAGCTGTGCATTTGTGATTGGTTAGGAGTTGTGATTCAACGCCATGTCAGCACGGGCCTGATAGTTGTCAGTCGACTGAAGATCTAATGGCTAGTACATAATCTCATGGAATTTCTCTGACACATGAGATCATGCACCCACCATTGATCTTACTTTATCTCTAGGCTCTGTAAGGTGGGTCCTCAATTTCTGACATGCTCGTTCTTCATAGGTCGGTCAGATGATAGCTGGGCTCTATTGGTAGGACCTTGTCAGGGTATCTATAGGGATGTCAGTAGACTAAAGATCTCTAGTTGTCACTTGATCACAAGGGATCTTCCAAGCCCTTGTGATCTTGCGACAACCGTCTGATGCTCTTCTGTAGGTCATGGGTCCAAGTCTGTTAAATGTGCTGATTTGCTCGCATTTCATTGGCCGCTGACTTTCACAGTGGCATTTGAATTGTTAGAGATAGGTTTTCAAGCTATTTTCAAGTGCATCTTGGTCGTTCATCTGCCAGGAAGGGTTTCTCATCGACAGTTAGGTTTTAAAATCTTCCACTAGCCATTATATTTCAAAATTTAAATGTCTCTGCAAGGGTTTTGCATTCTTTCGTCCATGCATGATGTCGGGTAGCCCAAGAAATAAAGTGTTAGGATGGTTGTGGTTGTGAAGATGATAGAAGTGACTATTGGCCGGCATTACAGGGTCCTTTACCACATTTTAATGATAGGAAGTGCTAGAAAGAGTTGGCACCACCTTTTCAAGCAGTACCTCTCCCAGGGAAATATAATTAGATTTGGAGCCTTCATGGCTTAGTGGAGTTGCAGATGGGTTGGTAGGCTGAGGTTGTTGTGTTTGTAGGTGTTTTCAGTTCAGAAGGATCAACATGCAAAGAAAGATATGATTTGATCACCGGTTCTCAGAGATTTTCATTAATAGGTGACTAGTACCCTAGGGTTTGATATCATTATTTAATCTTGTAACCCTAGTTAGGTTTTGACTCTTGCCTACGTGCAAAAGGGGGATGTATATAATGTATTTTTGGATCTTTTGAGCTTAGAATTGACTTTTTCTGTAAAAAAGAGAGGTTCACAATTGTAGAAGAAATTCATCTTTTCTTAAAGGTCATCTGTGGTATCATTTCTACCCTCTGGCTTATACAGTTGTAAAGTTCCCATTGATAATAAAAATATTGCAGAGGTATTTTGTGACAATCCTTCATGTCCCTATGCTTTTCTTGTTTGAATTATCTCTTATTGGATTAAAGTATATGATGTTTTCAGTGATATCTTAGGGTTCTTGATCCCTCTTACTTTCTGCAATTGTGTGTGTTATTGTGTTTGATCTAATTTAGATGTTTTTATGGGTATACTTCAGCCCCCTAACATTCTTATCTCAATCCTACACCGAGTTGTAGAAATGATTGTCTGCTTGCAGGTCATAAGTTGTGTCTTATGTTCAAGCCCTCCTATGAAACACTTGTGCAAGCCTATTCAGTAAGTTGTGACCTACTAGACCTAAGCCTTTCATTATTTCCATCCTATATACTGAGATCCAAACCCTAATTTTGGTGTATCACCTAGTAGGTAGTTTGCTTTCAGTCATTTCCCTTTCAAACATTCCTTCTATCCCTTTCCCTCTAAAGTTTACTTTTTATGTCTAGAAGCAAATTAGGGTGATTATCCAAGAGGAACCAGCCTAGAACCTAGAGGTCTCATCTCAGTTAGCATAGGTCCCACAACCTAGAGATGATTGCCATGTTATACTAGGTTATCAAGACTATGAGAGCTTGAAACAAGGGTGCAAACTTAGTGTATAACAATTCTGGCACGCCCAGTGGGACTACATAAGAATTTTATTGTTTGAAAGATATGATATCTCTAATATACATATTTCACAATATAAACCTTTAGAGAGTATTCTATTAAGTATATTTGGTGACTCGACTGATTTCAAAGATCCAGGCTAACCTTGTTTAAGGTTTATGAGAAATATTGAGACTAGGAGCTCAAAGCCCACTAAATTTTTAGAGTTGCCCTCAAAAAGAAGTCAAAAAGGCAAGTCAACTCAAAGAACATCCCCTGCAAGGAGAGTTCAATCAACACCTCCCGATACTTCAAAAAGGAGACCTTTTCCCTTTCATTCCAGAAGAAGAGGTAGATCTCTAACCAGAGATCTAGAAGAAGATTCAAAGCCAGCAGCAAATACAACTCACATAGTTGTTAATCTTTAGATTCCAACTCCTACAATGGATAGACCATTTTCCTTTGCACCTTTCAATCAGGGTAGTCCATTAGTCTTTGCTCAACATCATGATGTGCCCTTGGTGGCACTTAAGAGTATACCTGATTTTACAGGTGAAGGGCAGACAACTACTTTTGAACACATAAGAGATGTGACCACCATCTGCAACATACACAACATAACTCAAGAGGATGTGGCCACAAAATTATTAGCAGCCTCTCTACAAGGTAAGGCTCTTGAATGGTTTAGAACTCTAACTGTTGGTTCTATTACTTCATGGGATGAGTTAGGGGATGCATTAAGTAATCATTTTGAGGATAAATTAGATAACTTGTCTCTGGTAGAGCAGTTGACAACCATCAAGAGAGACCCTCAAGAGCAAATGACATATTACAATAGTAGGTTCCTCAAAACATGGAATAGAATTCTAGTCTCTGTGAGACCATCAGTTGACCATGCTTTTCTATACTACTTACAAAGTTTGAATGGTCAAATTTCTGTCATGATCCAATCCATGGGTGGTACTTCTCTACCCCAAGCTTTTGACATAGCCGTCAGGGCTGAAAATTGTTTAATCCAAGTAGGCATGATTACTAGAAGGCCTCCAATGCCCATCTTCCCTAGCCTTCAGCCCATTGCACTTGCCCAAGTACCTCCATTTACCCCTATTCCCACCATATCAGCACCTCAGGCTAGTACCAATGGTCAAGAGCTAACAGCTAGTTTCTCTCAAGAGCTGCAATAGATAAAGAATAGCCAAGAAAGTAGTAAGCAAGAAATGACCAATTTATTGTAGACCTTGACTAAAGAGGTTACAATTTGAAGAAACAAGGTCAAGGAATTAGACCACCCTTTCAGACACAAGGCCAAGGTCCTAAGTAGCAATATCCAAATCAAGGACAACCTTATCAACAAAATAGGCCACCATACCAAGGAGATTATCAAGTACAAAGACAAAGTTTTAACTAAAGACCATTCCAACCATATAATCCTGCACCTCTAAATTCTGCAAATCCAGTGAGGGATATGGTTCCCATTTAAAATAATATGGCTATGGATAATGAATGGTGTTTTCCTTGTAATAAACCTCATCATCAGGCCACATGTTCAAATGGATGGATGAACCAAGCTCTAATGGTTCAAAATGCCTCACAAGCTCAATCAGAGGTTTCATCTAGTGGGTCAGTGCCTCAACAAGAATCACAAGAGTATGAGACTACTCTTTTCAATTGGGAGAAACCAGACTTCAATGGAGTCAATGATGAAGCTACTTTTGTTGAATATACAAGAGAAAAAAGAAGAGTTCAAGACATGGAGAGAGCAGATTCCAATGCCAAAGACACTAAATCTATAGAACCACTGCAACAAGCTACTCCCATCACACCTAAGGAGACTCCTATCATTACAAGCAAAGAAGGCCAACATTCTAAAGAAGTGGAGCCCATCATAGTGAAAGCATAACAAAGAGTACACACTGTGACACCTTTTGATATTGTAGACAACATGAAGAAGGTGAATTTCACCATGTCTATGTGGGACTCTCTGGCTCTTCCAGGATAGCCTGAAATTTTGAAGAAGGCTATGACAGAAGTGACAAATCCTCAACCTACAAAAGAAGCTGCAAAGCCAGTGTTGGTTAACACTGATCAAGAAAAGGAGGCTCCAAGTAGCAACTCCAAGGCCAATACCACACAAGGTAGGAATTCAAATCCACCTCCCTTTTATGTATCTCTAATTATTGGAAAAATCTTTAGTGCATAATTGTATGGTAGATAGTGGAGCGACTAGCACTGTGATGCCCAAGAAGGTAGCTGACCAATTAGGATTGAAATATGAACCCTTCCAAAAGAAGGTTACACAACTTGATGGATCCTCAGTCAATACTATAGGTGTGGCCAAGGATACCAGTTTAATCCTACATGCTAGTCCTAATTTCTCCATCCTCCTTGATATCTATATCATAGATCTCCCTACACTATTTTCTATATGTCTTTCAAGGGATTTTACAGCCAAGATAGGAGGCTACCTATCTTCTGACTAGGCTCACATGCTATTTCATACAAGGTATGGTACCAAGGTCACCATTAAATTAGAACCATTAGCAACTCACCATATAGAGCCATATGTGTCCAACACCATCAATGTAAACTACCCTATATTTGATAAGAGTGAATTCCAAACCATTAGTGAAGCAAGCACCAAGATAGAGAGTATCCCTGATAATCTTCTAGATGAAAGAGATTCAGAGGCCCAAGAAAGTCTTGTTTGGGATTTTGGTTTCGAAAGTTATTTAATACAAGAAAGTGGATCCATAGAGCTATTGGAGTTCAAAATGGATGTTTATGCTCTCAGGTTGCCAATATACCCTCAGGTTGATTTTAGGATTGGTTAGTTCCAAAATGTATAAGGATCTCAGGGTAACTGGACCAACTATAGGGACAAGACTGCCCTCTTCACTTCTGGCTCTGTAAAACCAAGGCGGGTGCACCTAACCCAATAAAAACTATACTTCACACAAGAAAGATTGGGTCCAAACAATAGATTGAATAGTAAGAAAGTGCTAAATGCTAACCTCACATTCATTGACTCTCCATTACTATAGGGTGTTACTACTATCAACCAAATACAAATAAAACTTGAAAAGGTGTTGATATATGAAGATAGAAAGAAGTAAACAAGAGCCAATCAAGTATTGAACTCAACTAAATATACTAATCCCTGATCAGTGCCATTATCCATTGGGCAAATCTCAAATACAGACATTGAACATGAACCAACTACTGTCTAAGACTCATAGCCATAAATACAAACATTCCAGCCCATCCACTACTTATAACATTCTTTTGCAGACAAATCAAAGTGAATCTATGTCCTATCCAGAGTATATTTCACTTGATACTAGATCAAGAACTGAAGACTAGAACATATACAAAGGTAATCCTATGCAATAGATCAGAAAATCTAGAATTCACAAGATTGACACCAAGGAGAAACTTGAAAGCTTGAAATAATTGTATTAAGTATAATGAATCATGTACATGTTCAAAGCAGAGAAGAGAGAAAACCACTTCAATAACCTACAAAAGTCTACAAGGAAATTCTATTCAATCTAATACAATATGATACCACCTACTACAACTCCCTGGAACTAATCAAGATCAGAACCTCTAGACTGATTAAAATTCAAACCTTGACTCTATCAAAAACTAACAACTTATACCACTAGCCACCTTGGGAATCTCAAAGAGATTGTATGAAGCTTAGGGTGACTAGGGTTAGGGTTACAACCACTATACCAACCAAAAACTACATCAAAATTTATTGCAAGGGAATAAACATAAGTAACCCAAAGAAAATGAATCTCAGACGGATCTGCAATTATCAAAATCCATGAGGACAGGGAAATGCCCAGAAAACCAGTCAAATCAGCCACCTGCAAACATATCTCGAGCACAAAACCATACTTCTCCTAGTACAAAACATCATGCCACCTACCACAGGGACCCTTGGACCAGTCTGCAACAACCAACACCACCAAATCAATCGAAACCGGCCATTAAAACCATAAATTTTGGTACTTCCTATCGTTGGAAACCCTCAGAGAATTCAAATTTGAAATCAAACAGTTAATTCCACGGTGCCATGAGCAAATTGATGGTCGATATTTGAAATCAGGTTCAGTTTAAGTCATGACCGTTTGATCTTGTTATTTCGCAGGCTTTATGATTTACCTTTTAAAAGATCCTAGTTACATTTGGTGAACTGGTGACAAAGGTTTTCACCAGTTCACGGAACACTTTTTACCTCTGCCAATTCATTTCATGAATGAGCGATCACTTTTAAAATTTGTCGGCCTGCTAACCACTTTTATCAGGACCGCTAGACTTTAGACCCCACTTGGGCCCACTTTATGCCACTTGTCATTACCAATAGAAATTAAACAATTCAGCACCACCTGGAAAATGGCCCCACTAAGAACATTAAGCCACCTGCAAGATCGGATGGCTGGTGTAAGATCTGAAAGGCTCAAAAGATTCTATGCGCTTACACACCAACCGTTGATGAAGAATCTCCTCCCATCTCTGACAACCATCTGACAGGAAACAAAATCAATGGTCGTCGCAAGATCTTAAGCCTCTAAAAAAACCCATAAGATTATACATCCTTCGTCAATTCACTAACAAGATCAGGACCCACTGACACATCCAGAAACCAGGTCCCACTAACACATCTAAAAACCAAGTCCCACTGACACATCCAGAAACCAGGTTCCACTGACACATGCTGAGTTGGATTCAAAATCAACAAATGGTGCACGATCTCAAAGGGGAAGAATATTCCTTAAGATCATGCACCAACCGTAGATTGAAAAGCCTTCACTGCAGGCCCCACTAACAAGATCCCTCTCAGCAACACACTGACCAATGAGAGAATGCCAACTATGCAGACATGGCAGTGGACCCGCCTGCATTGAAAGGTTATGTCATGAAAGAAAATCAATGGCAGGCGCATGTTCACAAGCCTCTAACACATCACATGAGAAGATACACCAACCGTTAGATGGAAAATCTATCAGAGGGGGGCCCAAGGGAATAATGAAGTTGAGAACTTAGGAAAAATTAAAACACGACTTAGGGAAAGATTTTAATTTCGCAGGGCACCAGACTTAGGAAATATTAGAGCACTAGGCGGTAGAAACTTAGGAAAAATTAACACTGGGGCCAATCAAAATATAAAGTACGTTCATATTAGGACCCTTAAGAGACCCACAAAAAGTAACATCAAAATAGAAAAGGCCCAGGATTTTCAAAGGGTTTTGCATGTAACGGCTAGTTTGTAAAAAATTTGAACCAGGGCTAAAGGCAGAGACCTGAAAAATGATACAAAGACCAGGGAAAAGGGCTAGAGCCATGAAATTTTTTGCACATGCTAACAGTGGCTCATACTCAGGGATGTGTATCTCCTGCAGATACAATGAGCAAGCTAGAATCTCCTGGAAGAGTAGACCAACTCAAAACTTCGACACACAAGAAGAAAAAACAAATGACTGGACAAGGGAAAACCTAAACTACTACTCATGGAAAAGATACTTCGGGAGAAGTAAAACTTTAGGAATTTTCCATGAACAGGCAATTTCAAAGTACCACCAGTTAAATCTTTCATAACATAAGAATCTATCCCCCATTTGCTTTCAATAAGATAAGGGCCCAACCAAATTGGATCAAACTTTCCATGCTTCCCCTTATCTTCCAACCTTGCATTCCACATCAAGATGAGGTCATCAATTTCAAAAATTCTTTGGGTGGCCCTCCTATCAAACAAATTCTTACATTGCCTCTACAATCCCTCATTTCTTTCATGTGCATCCCTCCTTACCTCTTCTAATTGGATCAGTTCATCCATTCTTACTCTCATTTCATCATTCAAGTCTTCATCATATGCTTGGATAAATTTGTACATCTGCAATAGATTATTTTGAGGAAATCTAGCACCTATTCCATATACCAAATCAAATGGAGCACAACCTATGGCCCTCTTTACAGTTACCCTATCAGCCCACAGTGCCCACCATAACTTTGAGTCCCAGCCTTTCTTATTTTTGTCCAACACTCTCCTGAGAATCTTAATCAAACTTTTATTACTGGACTCAGCTTGGCCATTTCCTTATGGATGATATGGAGAAGAAAATGAAATGTGTATCCCATACTACTGACAAAAATTACTAAAATCCTGTGATCTAAAACACATTGCATTATCAACCATAATTACCTCTGGGCAACCAAACCTGGTAAGGATGTTTTGCATCATAAAATCTGTCACCACTCTGCTAGTAGCCTTTCTAGTGGGGATAGCTTCAACCCACTTAGTAAAATAGTATGTTGCCACTAGTATGTAAGAATGTCCACCACTAGACTTATTTGGAATTTTCCTAATGAAGTCAATACCCCACTTCTGGAATGGAGCCTAAACTGCAACAGGTCTAAGTGGTAAATTCCCATTAAACTTCAACTTTCTAGCAAATCTCTGACATGCATCACATTTTCTTACAAACTGATGGGTATCCTTAAAAATTGTAGGCCACCAAAATCTAGATCTAAGGATCTTGTGGGCTTTGGTCTTTGCCATATAATGTCCTCCACATACACCTTGGTGCATTTCCTTTATCAGAGCCTCAGACCTCTCATGGTCTATACATTTTAGCAATACTCCTTCATTGCTTCTCCACCACAACTTACCATGTATAATGGCATACCTTGCAGATTGCAACTTGATAGTTCTCCTTCTATTTTCATCCATCTTGGGGGAAAGGACCAATTTTTACAAGTAGCCAATAACATCTTTGTACCAATCACAATAATCCATATCACAAATGTATGGCCTTTGTTCTTCTTCTAACACATTCACATGATTTGCAACTAAATTGCTTTGTGCCATCAACTTTGCAAGACCTAAGCCTCTTACCAATTTTGTACTTTAGATATCAATATTAAATTCTTGGATCCTATTGATCCATCTACATCTTTTTCCTGAAACTTCTTGTTGCACCAATATATCCTTAACTGCAGCACTAGGAACATAAGCAACCACCTTAGCTCCTACAAGATAACATCTAAAAGCCTTGACTGCTTTGACTAAGACATAAGCCTATTTCTCAGTAATATCATATTTCAATTCTGCTGCTTGTAAGGATTTACTAAAAAATGATATGGGTTGTTGATATCCATCTGAATTCTTTTGTAATAAAACTGCTGCAACTGTATGATAAGAAGCAAAAGAAAATATCTGCATGGGCTTACCATAATTAGGTGTCCTTAAAACTGGAGCATCCTTGATGGCCCTTTTGATACTTCTGAAAGATTCATCTGCTTCTTCATTCCACTCAATCGTTGCCTCCTTTTTCAACATCTTGGAGATAGGGATACTGATTTCTGCAAAATTTGTAACAAATCTCCTTAGGAAATTTACCCACCCAAAGAAAGACTATATTCCTTTAACATTTCTAGGTGGTGAAAGTTTATCTATAGCCATAACCCTTTCAAGGTCAATTCTCACTCCATCCTTGGACACAATATGTCCTAAGAGATTGCCTTCCACAACACCAAAAGAACACTTCTTTGGATTCAAAGAGATCCCATACTCCAAGGCCCTAATAAAAATTTTCTCAAGATGTTCACAATGTTGACTTTCCTTATCTAAATATGTTATGAGATCATCCTAATACACCACTAGAAACTTTTTTATAAGGTCTGCAAAGGCTACATCCATAGCTCTCTAAAAAGTAGCTCTTGCATTTATCAGACCAAAAGGCATTCTAACATAAACATATGTTCCCCAAGGGGTAGTGAATGCAGTCTTAAGTTATTCTGATTCCTTGACCATGACCTGATTATATCTAGAGAAACCATCCATCATGGACATTAACTCTGAACTAGTAACCTTCTGCAGCATATTCTCCATATTAGGCAAACCATAATTGTCCTTCAAAGAATTGACATTCAAATTCTTAAAATCAACACATAACCTAATGTCACCATTCTTCTTCCTGACCGAAACCAAATTTGACACCCAAGTAGAATGTCTGACAGGCTTAATAATGCCAACATCCATCATCTTTTTAAGTTCATCTTGCATTTTTGGTGCAAAAGTAGGGTTCACAATCATTAATTTCTGCCTAAAAGGTTTAGTGCCCTCCTTCAATGGTATTTCATGCTGGAATAAATCTTCTCTATAGGCTTTCAAATCATCATAAGACCATGCAAAGACATATCTGAATCTTTTGAGAAGATCAATTAGATTATTCCTAGTTCTTTGGGATAAACATTTACCTATGTAAACATTTTTGGGCATTTGACTTGTTCCTAAATTTATTTCCTCGAAATCATTTATATTATCAACAAATTTAGGAAAACAAGTCCTTTCTTTATCATCAAATGCCCTCTCAAGAGCAACCAGTCCCCTTGGGATCCTATTTGATTTTAATTGCAAAACTTCCTTCCCAAGAACATTCTCTTTTCCATTTCTGATGTCAACAAAAGTGCTGAAAGCCATCTCCTGACCATCAAAATGAGATTCACATTGCAAAAACCTTAGTATATCCTGATCATCAGAAAACACCTGCCAATTCTCAACATTGTCTGGGATAGAAGGCCGAGACTTGCACTCAATCCTGGATATCCCTGCAAAGGTAATATCCTCTAGCCTTAATGCTATGTTTTCTAGTAAGTCAGCCATCCTATTTTGGCTTCTATCCACCCAATCAATACCAAAGTCACTGAAACCTTCAATTTCATCCCAATCAACATTTCTATATTTTTTCAGCCTTTGATTCTTTGATGCATACTTTGATCTAATCTGAGAAACTATTAACTCAGAGTCACCAATCACCCTAAGATGTTTGATCCCATGTTTTGATGCTTGTCTCAAACCAATCAGGAGGGCCTCATATTCAGCAACATTATTTGTGCAAGGGAACAAGAGAGTGAAAGAAAACTTAAAAGTCTTACCACTTGGGGATATCAATAGCACTCCTGCTCCAGCACCTTCCTTTGAACTTGCTCCATCAAAATATAGGGTCCATAATACATTACCTTCTGCCATGTTACTTTTATCATCAGCCAGAAAGACAGGCTTGACCTTCTCTTGCATCTCTCTCTCCTGAACTTGGAAAGAACCAATGTCAGTGTCCACAAAACAATTCATATTGTCCTCTTCATCCTCCTCAATCATATGTGGAGTTCTAGCTTCCCTTGAAACTTTCACACTTTCACCTTCAATGCTAAAAGCAGCAAAGGACAAGTCACATTGAATACTTCCTCCCATGGAGGCACTCCACTTTCTAGATAACAACATTCCATATTGAGGGGGGATGTCGACTACAAGAACACTCATAGTTAATTGTTTGTCAGGAAATGCTGCTAATTTATAAGGCAAAGCCTTAATGGTACCAATAACTGGCACTTCTCTTGAGTCCATAGCTTGGCATCTTCCATGAGGTGTATCAACCTTTAGTCCCAGTGACTTCATGATCTCTGCAGGCATGACCATGTTTGATGCTCCAGAATCAATCATGCAATTTTTCAATAATTTTTCATTTATCATAAGGGAGAAGAAAAAAGGTTCAACTGTCCCTGATGCAGTATTTACAATGTTTGCATCCAAATAGCTCTGAGGAATCTCAGAGACAATTTCTTCATTTTTACTATCAGGCGTGTTATCTAAAGTAGCCACATGCTTGTCACCTCTATCCATTTCTTAGACCTTTATGGAAGAGGCACCATTTAACCAATCCAAGGCCTTGACCTTGTCCTCTTCTATTCTCATCATTTCTAATAATGGAACCTTGATAGTTATTTGTGAAAGCAATTTAGTCATATCAATGGGAACATAAGAATGGTTTCCCATATCTTCCTTAATCTCAGAGATACCCTTATCCTCTTTTTGGACAATCAAGTCAGAGTTACTCTTTTGTACAAATTCATCTTCCTTTTGAGGTATGGGGATAGCTACTTCTGATGTCCTTACTTTACCCTTAGGTATTGCAGTAGGCCCACTCTTCTTTTTTATTTTAACCTGACTGACAACACCAACACCCTTTTCCTTTTCCTCATGTTGTTGTGTGTTCCTTTCAGAATTCTTGATAAACATGCTACCTAGTTTACCACTTGTGCCTCTAACTATCCTACTTCTCAAATTGTAATTACTCCTAGCTTGAGTGACCATGTCTGCAGTGATTTGTGCAATTTCCTCATCAGAGGGTCTCCTTAAGGAAACATGCTCCTCACACTTCACTGTACCACATCCAACATCATCAAATTCTTCCTCATCATTAGTAGAGTCAACCTCATCCCATGCATGTGAAGAATTCATTCCACAACCACTCCTAGCATACTGCTCATCTTGTTCTTGGTTATCAGGTAAATTCAAAGCAATAACACAATGCTCTGGACTATGAGGAGACTAAAAAATAGTACACCATGGGATATCATCATTCAAGTTAACTGAATTTCTTTGCAAAGGATCAGGAATCCTATCATCAGACCTATCCCTTTTAACTGGAAAAATGGGCTTGCCATGCTTCCATTGAGTATTGTATGGGTAATTCTACATTCTTGGTTGCCTACTAAAATTACTTGAAGCTTGTCTGTCATTTGTTGCAACCTTATTGTTTCTTTTTTCATCAAGCTTTAGACTCTCTAAAGCACTTAGAATCTGCATTAGATTGTCCTCCTCCTTAGGCTTAAAATTAGTAGGCCTTCCCATTTCTTTCTTATTTTCCTCTTGAGGCCTATAATCATCTCTTCTCCCTAGTTTTCCTGATATTCTTCTATTACTTTCTATGTTGATAGCCAAATTGTAAGCCTCCCCAAGATTTCTAGAGTTCTTATCCCTTAAGAGGTAACCCATCTTTGCATCAAAAGCATTTAAGTATGTCACAAGACACACCCTATCATCTAATCTGATAACTTGTAGTAGCCTATGCATAGCCTTTTGGAACCTTATATTAAACTCAAGGACCTCCTCGTTCTGATTTTTTTTTATGTTATTGAATTCATTCCAAATAAAACCCTCATTTGTTTTATCTCCATAATGCTCTTTGAAACAATTCTTAAATTCATTCCAAGATCCTATACTAGCATGGGGCAATCCTCTAAACCAATCCCTAGCATCCTCGGTTATAGATTGTACAAATAACTTCATTACAACATCATTAGGCTCAACATTATAATCATCTATTACATCCATAAATTTTTTTAGATGTTCTTCACATGTAATGACATTGTTTCCAGTAAACTTAGGGAGTTTCTTTCTAATTTCATCAGGAATAACATTAGGATAACCAGGAATACCAAAAAATATAAGTTGTTTGTACCTTTCATGAATAGGAACTCCATGTGGTGGATCCATTCCTTGGGATGTAGATGTCCTTGTGTTTGAACCATCAAGAATTTTAGCATCACTCAGAATGCCATTTATCTGAGCTGCAAGGTTACCATGATTTCCACCTTGCCCCAAGAGAGAAGCAGCAACATTTGAAGGTCCTGAGGTATGCTTGAGAAAATCAATCTTTTTACTCATTTCTACAACAGTAGCCTCCAACTCTACCTTCTCTAGTTCTTTAGCCCACATTTCTTTCTCTTTTCTAGCCCTCATAAGGTCTACATCTAATCTCAACCCTTGATCTAACAGGTTTTCCACATGAATTTGTTCACTAATCTGTACTCCAGTAGTTTTTTGTTTGCCCTTATCCCTAGGCCTAGTTATCTCATGTGTTTTATGCACAATAGGTTGTTCCTCTACTCTTTCAGGCTCTAGGACAAAATCAATTGCCTCCAAATCTAACAACTGCCTCTTTAGCTGATCAACCCTTATCATTGCTTGTCTTACTCTGTCCTCTTTGTTGCCTAATAGCAACTTGTTCCTGGACTCTTCTTTCCAATTCATAGACCTCCTCAAAGATCTCTTCTGATTCAGGGAGAGTATTCTTAGACTCATCATCTCCCACTTGAAATTCATCCTCATACTAGTTTAGTCCCAAATCAACGACCTCTTCATATTCTAAAATATTTTCTTCTTGACTAGGCTTGGTTTGAGTTTCTTGTCTTGTATCCTTTTTATTTCTCCAAGTATGAGAAAGATTTCCTTTCTTCTTTCCTCCCCTTGTCTGACTAGGCTTGGAAGTGCTTGGAATACCTTCTTCCATTATGTTTTCAGGATGTTCGTTCCTCCGGGACCTAGTACCTCTATAACTCATTTGATAAAACTCTACTGACTAGCACTGCTGCAGAGATGTTTGAGTCACCACCCAAGTATATTGGGAATCTTAAAATACCACTTAACAAATATCCAAATGAGACTATAAGATAAGGGACAAGAATAACCCTATTTTTCAATGATGACCTACTAGTTACTATAGACTTGTGTAACACTTCCCCAGCAGAGTCACCATCTTGTTGGTGTTCAAAATGGATGCTTATGCTCTCAGGCTACCAATATACCCTCAATTTGATTTTAGGATTGGTTAGTTCCAAAATGTATAAGGATCTCAGGGTAACTAGACCAACAATAGGGACAAGACTTCCCTCTTCACTTCTGGCTCTCCAAAACCAAGGCGGGTGCACCTAACCCAATGAAAACTATACTTCACACACCAAACAATAGATTGAATAGTAAGAAAGTGCTAAATGCTAACCTCACATTCATTAACTCTCCATTACTATAGGGTGTTACTACTATCAACCAAATACAAATAAAACTTGAAAAGGTGTTGATATATGAAGATGGAAAGAAGTAAACAAGAGCCAATCAAGCATTGAAATCAACTGAATATACTAATCCCTGATCAGTGCCATTATCCCTTAGGAAAATCTCAAATACAGACATTGAACATGAACCAACTATTGTCTAAGACTCATAGCCATAAATACAAACATTCCAGCCCATCCACTACTTATAACATCCTTCTGTAGACAAATCAAAGTGAATCTATGTCCTATCCAGAGTATATTTCACTTGATCCTAGATCAAGAACTGAAGACTAGAACATATACAAAGGTAATCCTATGCAATAGATCAGAAAATCTAGAATTCACAAGATTGACACCAAGGAGAGACTTGAAAGCTTGAAATAATTGTATTAAGTATAATGAATCATGTACATGTTCAAAGTAGAGAAGAGAGAAAACCACTTCAATAATCTGCAAAAGACTACAAGGAAATTCTATTCAATCTAATACAATATGATACCGCTTGCTACAACTCCTTGCAACTAATCAAGATCAGAACCTCTAAACTGATTAAAATTCAAACCTTGACTCTATCAAAAACTAACAACTTATACCACTAGCCACCGTGGGAATCTCAAAGAGATTGCATGAAGCTTAGGGTGACTAGGGTTAGGGTTACAACCGCTATACCAACCAAAAACTACATCAGAATTTATTATAGGGGAATAAACACAAGCAACCCAGAGAAAATGAATCTCAGATGGATCAGCAATCATCAAAATCTGTGAGGATGGGGAAATGCCCAAAAAACAAGTCAAATTAGCCACCTGCAAACATATCTCGAGCACAAAACCATACTTCTCCTAGTACAAAAACATCATGCCACCTACCATAGGGACCCTCGGACCAGTCTGCAACAACCAGTGCCACCAAATCAATCGAAACCGGCCATTAAAACCATAAATTTTGGTACTTGTCGCTGGAAACCCTCAGAGAATTCAGATTTGAAATCAAACAGTCAATTCCATGGTGCCAGCAACAAATCGATGGTCGATATTTGAAATCAGGTTCACTTTAAGTCATGAGCATCCAATCTTGTTATTTCATAGGCTTTATGATTTACCTTTTAAAAGACCCTAGTTACATTTGGCGAACTGGTGACAAAGGTTTTCGGTAGTTTGCAAAACACTTTTTACCTCCGCTAATTCATTTCGTGAATGAGTGATCACTTTTAAAATTTGTCGAGCCGCTAACCACTTTTATTAGGATCACTAGACTTTAGACCCCACCTGGGCCTGCTTTATGCCACTTGTCATTACCAATAGAAATTAAACAATTCAGCACCACCTGGAAAATGGCCCTACTGAGAACATTAAGCCACCTAGAAGATCGAATGGCTGGCGCAAGATCTGAAAGGCTCAAAAGATTCTATGCACTTACACACCAACTGTCGATGAAGAATCTCCTCCCATCTTTGACAACCATCTGATAGGAAACAAAATCAACAGCCATCATAAGATCTTAAGCCTCTGACAAAACCCATAAGATTATACGATGTTTGTTGATTCACTAACAAGATCAGGACCCACTGACACATCCAGAAACTAGGTCCCACTGACACATGCTGAGTTGGATTCGAAATCAATAGATGGTGCATGATCTCAAAGGGGAAGAATATTCCTTAAGATCATGCACCGACCATAGATTGAAAAGCCTTCACTGCAGGCCCCACTGACAGGATCCCTCTCAGCAACACATTGACCAATGAGAGAATGCCAACTATGCCAACATGGCAGTGGACCCGCCTGCATTGAAAGGTTATGTCATGAAAGTAAACCAACAGTGGGTGCATGTTCGCAAGCCTCTAACACATCACATGAGAAGATACACCAACCGTTAGATGGAAAATATGTCAGAGGGGGGCCCAAGGGAATAATGAAGTCGAGAACTTAGGAAAAATTAAAACATGACTTAGGGAAAGATTTTAATTTCACAGGGCGCCAGACTTAGGAAATATTAGAGCACTAGGCGGTAGAAACATAGGAAAACTTAACACTGGGGCCGACCAAAATATAAAGCATGTGCATATTAGGACCCTTAAGTGACCTATGAAAAGTAACATCAAAATAGAAAAGGGCCAGGATTTTCAAAGGGTTTTGCATGCATGTAACGGCTAGTTTTTCAAAAATTTGAACCAGGGCTAAAGGCAGAGACTTGAAAAATAATACAGAGACCAAGGGAAAAGGGCTAGAGCCATGAAATTTTTTGCATGTGCTAACAAGAGCCAAGCCTTTTCAAAGAAGATACTAATTCAAAGGATCAGAAGAATTAGGTTTGGGAACTATTTTTTGATGGAGCTAGAAGTAGACACGGTTCTGGTGGTGGTGCTATGCTAGTGTCCCCAAAAGGAGAAAGGTATCATACTACCTTTAGATTCAGTTTCTCCTACACTAGCAATACTATAGAGTATGAAAGTCTAGTCAATGGACTAGAATGGGCTAGAAAAAGAGGGCTTAAGGCCTTAAAAGTTTATGGTGACAGTGAGTTAGTTGTCAGCCAAGTAAGAGGGATTAGTGCAACCAAGAATGACACTTTGAAAGCATAAAAGCATAGAGTTTGGGATGCAATTGAAGATTTTTGTGCTTTCAACATTGTTGCTATCCCTAGGAAGCTAAATCAAAATGCAGATAGGTTAGTTGCTATTGGATCTTAGTATGACATTCCAAATAGCATTTCAAAAGAGGTAGATCAACAGCATATCAGAATGATTGTTAGACCCTCTATTCCTGATAATGATTTCAATTGGCAAGTGTTTGACAATGATGAACAAATTCTGCAATTCTTGTTTGAAGAAGATGTTTTTTCAAAGCATAATCAAGATATGCTATCACAAAACTATGGTGATCAAGTGATACAACTTAAGTCTAATAAGATGCCTAGAGGTCTTGTCACCTTAGAAACTATCTTCAACAAGGATGATGAAGTTAAGAGAAGTAAAGTTGGCCTGGTAGTCCAATAGGAACATTGTGTTGAATTAGAATTGGAACTAGGTAAGGGCTTGCAATTTGGAAAAGTGAACACTGAATTGGAAAAGAAAGCTTATACCCAACTATTCAAGGAATTCAATGATGTGTTTGCATGGAAATATGAAGACCTTAAAGGTTTTGATCCTGTGCTTGCTCAACACACTATTGAATTAGAGCCTAATGCCAAACCAGTAAGGCAAAAGCAAAGCCCTGTTAATCCCAAGCTTGAGCCACTCATGCATAAAGAAGTACTCAAACTAATAGAAAGTGGTATCATCTACCCCATAAAGCATATTAGTTGGGTTTCCAACCTTTTTCCTGTCAGGAAGAAGAATGGGGAGTTGAGGTTATGTGTTGATTTCAAGGATCTTAACAGGGCCTCTCTAAAAGACCGCCATCCATTACCCTCTATGGAACAAATCTTACAATGTGTCTCTGGCTCTGAGAGATTTTCATTGTTGGATGGCTATTTAGGATACAATCAAATCCTGGTTAATAAAGAGGATCAATATAAGATTGCATTTACAACCAAGTGGGGAACTATGGCTTATCAAAAGATGCCCTTTGGTTTGTCAAATGCAGGTGCTACATTTCAAAAGGCAATGGATATGGCCCTTAAAAGCCTCATGTACAAATTTGTACTGGTCTACTTAGATGACATAACTATATATTCCAATCATGCAGTAGATCACATCAAACATTTGAGGAAGATTTTTGAAAGGTGCAAAGAATTTGGGATATCTCTTAATCCCAAGAAATGTGTGTTTGTAGTTCATGAAGGAAAATTGTTGGGATATGTAGTATCCAAAGAAGGGATCATAGTAGATCCTGAGAGAATTGTAGCCATCCTAGAGCTACCATTGCCACATCATAAGAAAGGTCTCCAATCTTTCATAGGAAAGATTAACTTTGTTAGGAGGTTCTTGCCTAACATTGTAGATTTACTCAAGCCTTTGACAGTCATGTTAAAGAAGAGTTCAGCTTTTAGTTGGACCAAAGAAGGGAGAGTTAATTTCCAAGCTATCAAAGAAGCCTTAACAGAAGCCCCTACTCTCCTAAACCCAAATTTTAGTAAGGATTTTATCCTTTACGCTTATGGAGGTCATGATGCTATATCTGCAATGTTGACTAAAGAAAATTCAAATGGATTGGAGCAGCCTATTACTTTCTTTAGCAAAGGTCTAGAAGAGTATGAACAAAGATACTCTTTTGTAGAGAAACATGTACTTGTTGTGGTGAAGAGCCTTAAAAAGTTTAGATATCTATTGACCCATAGCAAGGTACACTTGAAAGTTACTCATCCAAGTGTCAAAGAATTTTTGCTTTCCAAGGACCTAAATGAGAAAAGAACTGGTTGGATCACCAAGGTGATGGAATATGACATAGATGTTCAAACTACCAAGCTAGTTAGAGGGAGAGGTCTTTGTGAACATTTGGTAGAGGATGAAGGTTCAAAGAAATCAGAGCAAATAGATGCATCTCTGGTCATGCATTCTATAGAAGAACAAGCCAAGGCAACAAGTTGGTTGCCTAATATGATCAATTACTTGAGGACAAGACAATGCCCTACAGGTTTGGATTTAGCAAAAAGAAGGTATTATAGGTTACAATCTATTCCTTTTGTGTTGGTAGATGAGATTCTTTTTAGAAAGGATCACAATGGTGTCCTTTTAAGGTGTGTAGATTTAGAAAAGATAGCTGATGTCCTATTTGAGTTTCATGATGGACCTTATGGAGGTCACTTTTCTCCTAAGACTACTGCTTTTAAGATCATGAAGGCTGGATACTATTGGCCATCTATCTTTAAGGATAGTCGTGAGTATATGAGAAAATGCATCAAGTGTGCCTTGTTTGTAGGAAAAGAGAGGCTTGCAGCCTTGCCCCTACAGCCAGTTAGAATAGAGCAACCCTTCATGAAGTGGGGCATAGATTTCATTGGAATGATCAATCCTCCATCTAGTGTAGGCCATAAATGGATAATAACTACAACAGATTACTTCACCAGATGGACAGAGGTAGTTGCATTAAAAGAAGCCAATGAGAGTGATGTATTAAGTTTTTATGATGATATAATTCATAGGTTTGGCACTCCTGATTCCATCATCTTAGATAATGCATTAGCATTCACAGGCCTTAAAGTCTCAGAGTGGGCAGTCAAAAATGGTATCTATCTAAATACCAGTTCCAATTACTACCCCCAAGGCAATGGCTTGGCAGAATCCACCAATAAGAACTTGATTAGGATAATCAAGAAGACTCTGCAAGACAATCAGAGGGATTTGCATACCAAACTCAGGTCTACCTTATGGCTAGATAGAATTACCCAAAAGAAGATCATTATGAATTCTCCTTATATGTTAGTGTATGGGAGAGAGGCTAAGTTGTCCATTTCAACTGAATTACCAGCTCTGGACTTGGCTACTCAGTATGCCCTATTTGAGAAAGGAGATCCTTTGTAGATCAGATATGCTTAGTTGATGGAATTGGAAGAGATCAGAGATAAATCAATGTAGGATATTGAATTCCATTAGATTCAGACAAAGAAGAGCTTTGATAAAAGAGCCAGAGTCAGAAATTTCAAGGTTGGGGATGTAGTCCTCAAATGGGATGAGTTCA
This sequence comes from Chamaecyparis obtusa, assembly GCA_027943335.1. Lineage (NCBI taxonomy): Eukaryota > Viridiplantae > Streptophyta > Pinopsida > Cupressales > Cupressaceae > Chamaecyparis > Chamaecyparis obtusa. The sequence continues at coordinate 405,606 of BSBK01008930.1, forward strand.
GATCTAGACTTGGCAGGCATACAAAATTCGATTCATTTTAGGGTGGACCATTTGTAATCACAGAATGTAGGGGCCCTAATGCCTTTCAACTAGCAACTCTAGAAGGAGCTGCCTTGCCAATCTCAGTGAATGGTTTTCACTTGAAGCCCTATTTTGAGGTTAATCCCTCTCTATAAATTCTTGTAAATATGTTTCCCTATTTTCTTTCCTTGCTTTCTAGGTTAGTTCCCTGTTTTCCAAGAAGTGCTTTGATCACAGTTCTAGTTCTACCTCTCTAAGAGATTTTTGAGTTTTGGTGACCCCATGCCCAATGGATTATGTCAAGGCCACTGGTTTTCAATGTCTAGCAGGCTGACATCCAGTCAAAATTGCCAAAATGTTACCCCAATTTCCATGTGCATGCAAATTTGGCTGAAACCTATTCCAAAATCTTTGCTTTTACCTTGCCAAGCATCCCTCAAAATTTCATGAATTTGTGCCTCATCTTCTGGCCTCTGTAATTATTTCAAGTCCCTGGTCTATAGGTAAAAAACTCATAAAACTAGCCATTGGAGGCATAAAACCCTAAGTAGCCCTAGGCCAATTTCTATTTTCATGTTACTTTATCTCAGCCACTTAAGTTTCAAATACCCATGTGCACTAATTTCTCATTGGCTGGTCGCTAGTTCTCCAAGTCAATCAGCGGTTACCTTTTCCTTTCAGCGATTCAACGACTACATTGGTTCTCTTAGTTACCAAGTGTTTGGTGGTTAATTCTTAACACCCTGCAACCCAGTTAAATAGCTAACCTTTCCTCAGTCGTGTAGTCACTTAAATGTTTGGCGGTCTCAGCTTGTTGGGTCCCAATTCAGCAAGATTGATGGTCATCGTAAGTTCATGAAGGTTTTTCTGATCCTTGCGATCTTGCGATAGTCATCGATCTTCCCCTTTGTGCAATGCTTCATTTACTAGGTGGGTCCACTACCATGTTGTCCTACATGGAGGCTTCCTATTGGTCCATAAAGTGGTGACTTGTCTGATTTTCAGAGCGGGGCCGGTAGACTATGTCCCTTTTAGATCAATGACTGGTGTATAATCTCATGGAGTTTCTCTGACACATGAGATTATGCACCCACTGTCGATCTTGCTTTATTCTTGAGGTGCTGATGGTGGGTCCTTTCTTGCTGATGTGCTCACATTTGATTGGTCCATGTAGTGGTGACTAGTGTTGCAGTGGGTCTGTTGTAGGGTCCTGCCACGTAGTCTGAGCTATGCATTTGTGATTGGTCAGGACTTGTGATTCGACGCCATGTCAATGCAGGCCCGACAATTGTTAGTCAATTAAAGATCTAATGGTTGGCGTATAATCTCATGGAGTTTCTCTGACACATGAGATCATGCACCCACCGTTGATCTTACTTTATCTCTGGGCTCTATCAGGTGGGTCCTCAATTTTTGAAGTGCTAGTTCTTCATTGGTCGGTCAGATGATAGCTGGGCTCTATTGGTAGGACTGTGTCATGGAATCTATGGGGATGTCAGTAGATTGAAGATCTATGGTTGTCGCTTGATCACAAGGGATCTTCCAAGCCCTTGCGATCTTGCGACAACCATCTGATGCTCTTTCTGCAAGTCGTGGGTCCAAGTCTGTCAGATGTGCTAATTTTCTCACATTTCATTAGCTGTTGACTTCCACGGTGGCGTTTGGCTTGTCAGAGATAGGTTTTCAAGTTGTTTTCAAGTGCATCATGGTCGTTCATCTGCTGGGAAGGGTTTCTCTTTGACGGTTACATTTTAAAATCTACTGCTAGCCATTATATTTCAAAATTTAAATGTCTCTGCAAGGGTTTTGCGTTCTTTCAGCCATGCACGATGTCAGGTAGCCCAGGAAATAAAGTATCAGGATGGTTGTGGTTGTGAAGATGATAGAAGTGATTTTTGGCTGGCGTTGTAGGGTCCTTTGCCATGTTTTAATGACAGGAAGTACTAGAAAGAGTTGGCGACACCTTTTCAAGCAGTACCTCTCCCAGGGAAATATAATCAGATTTGGAGCCTTCATGGCTTAGTGGAGTTGTAGATGGGTTGGTAGGCTGAGGTTGTTGTGTCTGCAGGTGTTTTCAGTTCAGAAGGATCAACACGCAAAGAAATATATGATTTGATCACCGATTCTCAGAGATTTTCATTAATAGGTGATCAGTACCCTAGGGTTTGATATCATTGTTTAATCTTGTAACCCTAGTTAGGTTTTGACTCTTGCCTGTGTGTAAGAGGGGGATGTATATAATGTATTTTTAGAGCTTTTGAGCTCAGAATTAACTTTTTCTGTAAAAAAGAGAGGTTCACAATTGTAGAAGAAATTCATCTTTTCTTAAGGGTCATCTGTGGTATCATTTCTACCCTCTGGCTTATATAGTTGTAAAGTTCCCATTGATGATAAAAACATTGCAGAGGTATTTTGTGACAATCCTTCATGTCCCTATGCTTTTCTTGTTTGGATTATCTCTTATTGGATTAAAGTATATGATGTTTTTAATGATATCTTAGGGTTCTTGATCCCTCTTACTTTCTACAATTGTGTGTGTTATTGTGTTTGATTTGATTTAGATGTTTTTGTGGGTATACTTTAGCCCCCTAACAGTCTTGTCTCAATCCTACACCAAGTTGCAAAAATGAATGTCTGCTTGCAGGTCATAAGTTGTGTCTTATGTTCAGGCCCTCCTATGAAACACTTGTGCAAGCCTATTCAGTAAGTTGTGACCTACTAGACCTAAGCCTTTCATTATTTTCATCCTGTATATTGAGATCCAAACCCTAATTTCGGTGTATCACCTAGTAGGTAGTTTTCTTTCAGTCATTTCCCTTTCAAGCATTCCTTCTATCCCTTTCCCTCTAAAGTTTACTTTTCATGTCTAGAAGCAAATTAGGGTGATTATCTAAGAGGAACCAGCCTAGAACTTGGAGGTCTCATCTCAGTTAGCATAGGTCCCACAACCTAGAGATGATTCCAATGTTATACTAGGTTATCAAGACTACGAGAGCTTGAAACAAGGGTGTAAACTTAGTGTTACTCTATTTTCATGTTCCCTATTTTTCAAGTTTTTGGTCATGTTTCTTATGGCTTCTCATGTTCCTATTTTTTTCCTAGTCAGGAAGGAAACTATTGCTTCTTAGCCTCTAATGGGAACTCATTTTTAAGGTTTCAAATGGACATCATACTAAAAAAATTTTGTTAGTTGAACCTTGCATTTTACTTTGTGTTTATTAAGCAAAAACATAATTGTGTTATGTCCAGGCAATAATTCTTCAGATAATAAGAAAAACTAAGATTTTGACCTAGCGTATTGATAATATGTTTGACAAAATAATTGAGGAGCAAATAGCATAGATGGTTGATATACTGTACAATATAAATGATGTGAAGAATTTTTAGATGTAATGTTGATTTGAAAGAAGATGGTACAAGAACATGAAAGGAATGTTTATGGTAAGTCACATTCCTTCAAAAATATTGAAAGAATGAAAATGTCAAACTTTTCACATATCTAAAACTATATTTGTAAATACTAGTTCGTCTGATGTAACCAACTATTAACATTTTTCTTATTTGCTTTCTTTTATAATGAAAAACTGTATTGATGCCAATCAGAAATGCAAAGAAAAAAGTTTTGATACAACCAAAGAGAACATAGAATTAACTAAACTAGTTTACAAACAATAAGAGAGTGAAGGGCACTAAATCTTAACAAATATATATATAAAAATACAATATAACTAACTGAAATACAAGGAATTAGCTTTTATCTTTTGTCTTAAGTCTAGAAATTTAATAAACTAGTAAACTCCACTCATTGATTGATCTCATCTACATTACCACATGTAATACATTTAAAACATATTTCTAAATATTAGGTTATCTAATGTTGATGTAGGAGCATCTTGGGCATTGAGCAATCTTGCATCGCCAAAAACATTTATGTTTCTTGTACTTGTCATCATTAACCACGCAAAGCAAGAAACCAACCACAACAAGGACTACAAAATAAACATCAGATAGGTACATGAAACATAAATGTTTTTGGTGATGCAAGATTGCTCAAGGCCCAAGATGCTCCTACATCAAATACTTGGGATAACAAAAGAACTGATGTCCACATCAAACACTATGCATATTCTAACCTGAATCATAAAGATCCAACTCAGCTTGTGTAATTCATGAAATGTCTTCAACTGGCTTGTCTTTACACTGAACTAAGTATTCGATGAAGTCTTTTCCTCTTGTGCTCTTTCTCACTCTACTATTCAAGATCTTCTCAATGTTTTTTCTATCCTTCTTACAATAATCTAGATCATGTTACATCTCATTATTTAACTTAAAGTAATCAAACATATCAGCAATGTTGAATATAGGTGATATATCTATGTCCTCTGGTAATTCCACTTCATAAGCATTTCCACTATCAAACTTCTTTAGAATCTTACAAGGTCCAAACTTCTTCATTTTCAGCTTATTGTAGGTACCAACTAGAAATCCATTATTCTTCAAATGAATCATAACCTCATCTCCAACTTCAAAAGATTTATGTCTCATTCTCTTATCTGCTCTCTATTTATATTTCAGATTACTATCCTTCAAATTATTTTTAACTTCAACATGAAAAGTTCTCATGTATACTACAAAATCCTCAGCTTCAACACTTCTTCGAGTCTCAGTAGGTAAATCTCTCAACTCTGAGGCTCCTTTAGGATGATATCCAGTAACAATCTCAAATAGTGTCCTCTTAGTACTTCTATTCATAGAATTATTGTACATAAAGTATTATTTTGCCAAAACCAAATCCCAATTAGCATGCTTCTCTCCAACTAAACATCTCAACAAGTTTTCCAAACTTCTGTTCACAACTTTAGTCTATCCATCTATCTGAGGGTGAAATGTAGAACTAAACTTCAACTCTATATCCAACTTCTTCCAAAGTGCTCTCCAAAAATAACTAGTAAAGTTAGTATCTCTATCTGAAACAATAAATTTAGGAAAACCATGCAATCTTACCACTTCCTTGAAAAATAATTCAGCTACATGCAATGCATCAGATGTCTTCTTACAAGGTATGAAATGTGCCATTTTAGAAAATCCGTCAACCACTACCAAAATAGAATCATTACCTCTCTGAGTTCTAGGCAATCCAAGAACAAAGTCCATACTCACATCTTCCCAAGGTCTATTAGGTACAGGCAAAGGTGTATACAATCCAACATTCTAATTAGTTCCTTTTTCTACTTGACAAACTCTACAACCTCTAACCATTCTCTGTACATCCCTATAGATCTACGACCAAAAGTATCTCTCTAAAATCAATTTCACAGTCTTATCAATCCCAAAATGTCCAACAAGTCCACTACTATGTTTCTCTTTTATTATATTCTCTCTCATAGATCTTCTAGGTATGCACAACTGAACTCTTTTAAACAACATGTCTTCTTGAATGAAATAATCAGTCCACTTATCGCTCATTTTTTGTTCCTTACAAGCTTTCCAAGGCTCTCTAAAATCAATGTCAATTTCATACAAACACTTCAAATCATCAAAACCAAGTACCTCAACTCTTACTTCTATCAAAAAACTTCTTCTTCGGCTCAAGGCATCAGTAACCTTATTTAACTATCCACTCTTATGTTTCAATGAAAAGGAAAAATTCTACAAAAACTCAACCCACATCATATGTCTCTGATTCAATTTATTCTGACTTCCCAAATACTGCAAAGCTTTATGGTCAGTATACAACACAAAATATTTAGGCATCAAATAATGTCTCCATTTCTTCAAATCTTGAACAATAGCATATAATTCTTGACAAAAAAATAAATATTTTCTCTTAGCATCATTCAACTTCTCACAGAAGAAAGATGTCAGTCTTCCTTCTTGACTCAAAAGAGATCCAATTGCACTACCACTAGCATCACATTCAGCAAAGCAAGTGTAGGCAATTCTAAAATTCTTTGTTTCAATGTTTCAAAAATTTTATGTGCTCCATGTGTCCATTTGAAATCCCTTTTATCTCCTCTCATGGTTTCAATCATAGCATTACAAATAGAACTAAAATTTCTGATGAACTTCCTATAAAAACTTGCCAATCCATTAAATGATCTTACCTCTCCAACATTCTCTGGTGTAGGCCAATCAAGTATAGCTCTTACTTTCTTGGGATCCATTTTCAATCCATCAGCTGAAATCACAAAACCAAGGTACATAATCTCCTCTTTCATAAATGAACATTTCTTCAAGTTAATCAGCAACTTTTCTTCCTTTAATCTCTGCAATACTTGTCTAATATGCTCAAGATGTTCTTCCTTAGTATTACTGAATATCAATATGTCATCAAGATATACAATCACAAACATACCCAAGAATCTTTTCAAAACTTCATTCATCATCCTCATGAAATTACTAGGTGCATTAGTCAAACCAAAAGGCATAACCAACCATTCATACAAACCTTCATTAATCTTAAAAGTAGTTTTCCATTCATCCCCTTCTATAATCCTAATCTGATAAAATCCACTTTTCAAATCAATCTTTGTGAAATAATTTGCTCCACTCAAACTATCCATTATGTCATCCATCCTAGGCAAAGGAAATTTGTACTTTACTATTATCTTGTTTATAGCTCTAGAATTAGTGCACATTCTCCATTCTCCATTCTTTTTAGGTGCTAACACAATAGGTACTACACAAGGACTCAAAATTTCCCTAATCAAGCCTCTCTCAAGTAATTCTTGTGGTGTTTTATTAGGCAAACTAGCTCTAGGTATCAAATCCATACAATCACTTATACTTCTCATAGGCAGTAAACCATCAGGTACATTATAAAAAATGATGTCATGAAATTCATTCAACAAAGATTCAATCTCAAGTGCATGTTCTAACTCATCTTGTTTCTTATTTTTCCTTGGAATTAAAGAAAAGCAAATATTCTATTATTTCATTTCTCTTGCAAATGTTTTACCATCAACCAAACATACTCTGACTATAGTACAATAACCTTCATCAAACTTCTCTATCAAAGGCAATAATACTTGTTTCTTCCCATCCATCCAAATAGTATATTGATTCAATCTACCATCATGCAAAGCTTTCCTATCATATTGCCAAGGTCTACCCAAAAGAATGTGACAACAATCCATAGGCACAATATCACACAAGACTTCATCATGATAATTCCCAAATTTGAATTTAACAAGGCATTTTTCACTTACAAGTAGTTTATGCTCCTTCTGGATCCAAGCAATATGGTATGGCTTAGGGTGTTTGAATCTCTCCAACTTTAATTTACTAACTAGCTCTTTGGATGCTAAATTATCAGAACTTCCACTATCAATGATTACCTTGCAACATTTGTCAGCAATCTTACATCTGGTTCTGAACAAACTTTTCCTTAGAATAGGTTCTTCATCAGCTTCTTCATTACACAAGATCCTTCTTAGAATCAAGTTCTCACCATTTTTAGGTTCATTAGACAATCCCTCAACTTATTCCCAAGCCAAATTATTTCTGCTATTACCTCCAGTCTTCTTTCTAGAGTTATTACATTCAAAAGCTCTATGTCCTTCACCACATTTGTAAAAGGTACCTTTAAACTGATATTTCTCATCTCTTTTCCCATTATTATTATTCCTAGAGTAATTAGTATAGGTACCTATAGAGAAGTTACCTCTTTTACCAACAAGGTCATCTTTCCATCCTTTATCTTGTACTGCATTATCAGGCCTGCTACTTTCTCCATAAGATCTACCTCTACTTCTCTGAAATTTGACACCTCTTCCTCTCTGCCTTTGATCATGTCTTTTTGTCAATCTCTCTTCTTCCTTTAAATCAAATTGGTATGCTTCTTCCACACTTTCCATCTTAACATAACTAATCTCATCTTGAATAGATGTCCTTAGGCCATTCAGATATCTAGCCACCTTCTCAACTTCATCATCCACATGTCTAGATCTAATATCCAACTTGTAAAATTCCACAGTATATTCTTTCACACTTGTGTCCCTTTGTCTCAAATTTTGCATTTTCCTCATCAAACTAACTTGGTAGTCATCTAGAAGAAAATTCCTCTTCATCTTTCCAAGTAGTTCCATCCATGTCTTGATCTTTTCTTTCCCTCTCTTCTTTCTCTCAGTTTGCAAATGATCCCACTAACGAGATGCATGACATTTCAACTTTGTGACTACAATTTTAACCTTCTTATTATCAGGAATACCTTCATACTCAAAGTACTTATCCATCTCATAGATCCAATCCAAAAGTCCATCGGTCTCAAGTCTTCCATCATAGCAAGCAACTTCAACTATAGGTTTGGAGTTAGCCTTAGACAAAAATCTCAAGAGTCTTTCCTCATCCTGCTCAACTTCAGGTTTAGGATTAGGTGTTGCTTCTTCTTCATCACTAACATATTCAATATGTGTGCCTCTTCTCTGGGTTGTTTCTACAGCTTCAAGCCTAGTTGCAATCTACCTCAACATAGCCATGATAGCATTATCATTTCCTCTACCATGAACCATCTTGATAATCAGGTTCCAACAAGATCATAACCTTCTACAAGTTATAGGTCAGATCTTAGATCTGCCACCCTACAACCAATCCAACAAGGTTCTCCATGATCCAATCCACAAGAAAGAACTTTCTCTGATACCACCTGACACAAGGGCAGGGAAGTAAAGGCAGAATCAAGGTTAATTGACTCTACTTAAACCCACAAACAAGCCCTTCTTAGATTTACACATAGAAGCAATATGAAAACCACATGAAATCAGTGAAAACACAATGGATATGAGACAAGCAACTAGCAACAACACTTTCATACCTTTTAAGAAGACATCTGATGCATTGCATGTAGCTGAATTATTTTTCAAGGAAGTGGTAAGATTGCATGGTTTGCCTAAATTTATTGTTTCAGACAGAGATACTAACTTTACTGGTTATTTTTGGAGAACACTTTGGAAGAAGTTGGATACAGAGTTGAAGTTTAGTTCTACATTTCACCCTCAGATAGATGGATAGATTGAAGTTGTGAACATAAGTTTGGAAAACTTGTTGAGATGTTTAGTTGGAGAGAAGCATGCTAATTGGGATTTGGTTTTGGCAAAAGAAGACTTTATGTACAATAATTCTATGAATAGAAGTACTAAGAGGACACTATTTGAGATTGTTACTGGATATCATCCTAAAGGAGCCTCAAAGTTGAGAGATTTACCTACTGAGACCTGAAGAAGTGTTGAAGCTGAGGATTTTGTAGTATACATGATAACTTTTCATGATGAAGTTAAAAATAATTTGAAGGACAGTAATCTGAAATATAAACAAAGAGCAGATAAGAGAATGATACATAAATCTTTTGAAGTTGGAGATGAGGTTATGATTCATTTGAAGCATAATGGATTTCTAGTTGGTACATACAATAAGCTGAAAATGAAGAAGTTTGGACCTTGTAAGGTTTTGAAGAAGTTTGATAGTGGAAATGCTTATGAAGTGGAATTACCAGAGGACATAGATATATCACCTATATTCAACATTGATAATATTTTTGAGTACTTTGAATTAAATAATGAGATGTAACATGATCTGGATTATTGTAAGAAGGATAGAAAAAACATTGAGAAGATCTTGAATAGTAGAGTGAGAAAGAGTACAAGAGGAAAAGACTTCATCGAATACTTAGTTCAGTGTAAAGACAAGCCAGTTGAAGAAAGTTCATGAATTACACAAGTTGAGTTGGATCTTTATGATTCAGGTTAGAATATGCATAGTGTCTAATGTGGACATCAGTTCTTTTGTTATCCCAGGTATCTGATGTAGGAGCATCTTGGGTCTTGAGCAATCTTGCATCGCCAAAAACATTTATGTTTCATGTACCTATCTGATGTTTATTTTGTAGTCCTTGTTGCAGTTGGTTTCTTGCCTTGTGCAGTTAATGATATGCCTTGGACCTATTTTATGACCACCCAGGAAATGACCGACCATCCTTGGTAACCAAAGGAAACTTACCAACTACTAACCAACTCGGTCAAAGTAGGAACTGAGCAACACAGACAAACTCCAAATTCTTTTTTTGGTGACACAGGATTGCCAAGGACCCAAGATGCTCCTGCATCAGACATGTGGGGTTACTTTGAAATGATTCTCCAAATCATTTGGTAGGTATGATCTGAGCTGCATCCAACTCAGACTGTGAAATCCATGAACTATCTTCCATCGGTCTATTCTTCCACTTTACTAGATGTTAGCACAAGTAAAAATTTCCATGGCTACATCATGTTTCTTGTGCTTCTACAATTATTTTCCCTATTTCTGGCTAAAACCCTACGTAAAAATTTCAAAATCTAGCCATTTGAGTTGAAAAACCCTAGTGTGCCCTAGTTTTAAATCTATTTTTGTGTTACTTTTTGGGCCACTTAAAATCTCATAAAAGCATGTGCTTTATATTTTTATCACCCCAGTGGTCTTTATTTTTCCTATGTTCTAAGTGCCTTAATTTTTCCTAATGTTTTGGCTTTATATTTCCTGGGCCCAGGCTTTCTGACAGTGTTTCAATCCTACGGTTGGCATATCTTCGCAAGGGATGTGTTAGATGGATGAGATCTTAAGACAACCATCGATTTTACTTTATGTAGAGGTGACAAAGTGAGGTGGGTCCACTGATACATGTACACAATTGGTAGCTTCTCATTGGTCGAGGAAGGATGAGTTGGAGCTCATTAGAAAGGGATGTGTCAGAGATTTTGATTGACGGTCTGCATATGATCACATGGAATATTCTTTCCCCATGTGATCTTGCACCTGCCGTCTGATTAGATGCTGGAGGATTAGTGGGTCCCGTGTCAGATGTGACCGAGTAGAAATAGCAAATGATATGTTGACATGTGGTAGGATTTTAGGCGGGCCAAAGGTTATAAAGTATTTTCTAAAGTTTAGCCGCTTAGACAAATTGATTGGCGTCTCTGATAAATTTTCCTTTGGTCGCTCATTCTTGCAATAAATTGGCAATGCCCTAAATGATCTAGCGAATGGGTGAATGTTTGTATTCGCTGAGTCTCAAAATAAGATAGCAAAGCTCCAAAATGATTTAGTGAACTAGCGAATAAAGCTTTCTCGTGTTCATAGAATATAACCAAAGGTTAAACAAAAGACTCAACGATTCAGCAAAGTGCTTTGTTCACTAAATCATTTGACCAAACCACAGTCAAAGAAAGCATTAAGCGACTTAGAAATTCTTGCAGTCGCGTATTCGCCAAGTGGCCAAAGGGTTAAGGGCTAACCGAGGTCAGTGGGACCGCATGATGATTCATCCCTAAGGTGTTTTATTTTGATTGGTTGAGCTGGAAAGGGATATAGACATGTTAGTGGGCCCGAAAGATTCTAAAGGGATGCCAAGATGGAAGATCTGACAGTGGGCATATCTTCGCATAGAATCTTTCGAGGCTATGCAATCTTACGCTAGCCGTTCGATTAGAAGCTTATGAAGAGTGGGTCCAATGCACTGATTCATCACTGATGTGTTTGATTTTCATTTGCCAAAGGGATTTATGAGGTGGCGAAAGACTTTTTAAAGGTTTTGGTGACTATTGTAAGATTTTGAGAACCGCCTAATCTGCCGAGAATAAATAGATCAATAGTCACATTTTAAACTTGAGTCGGTTACTATTTTCATTCAAATTCAAATTTCCTGCAGGGTTTTTACTAAGGTTTTGAACCAGTGAGTCATATAAAATGAAGCGGTGACTAGGAATTGATTTCATCAGTACAATTTGTAGTTGGGGAAGATAATAGAAGGTCTGAATTGTGGCTAGAATCTGATTTTGTTTCCTCTGATGCTGAGCCAAATGAATATCAGGGTTGAATAATTTGCAGATGGACAGTGAGGTATAAGATCAGATTTTTTGAAAAAGAGCCAAGGATAGCATTGAAGACTTAAAGTGCAGATGGCTCATCTACAAAATATCTCATCTGTTTCAGTGGTATAGTTATTGTAAACCCTTTGGGGTTGTTGTAAAGGTTTTTAGGTTTTTTTTGTAAACTCGAAATGATCGGTTGCTTGTTGCATCCCTTTGTATAAAGGGATTTTTCATGATCATTCTAAGGGATTGGGAGTTTTAGGTGTTAAAAAGATATAATTTTTGAAACCCTGGCTTTCAGTCAAGGATTGTAATTTTTGATATCATTTTATCAAACAATAGAGAAGAAGTACAGGTTTTTATTCTTATCTTGCAAGCTTGATATTCAGGGTATACTGTATGCACATGGTGAAAGGTTATACTTAATACAAACCTCAGATCTTTATCTCTCCTTTGGTCTATTCTTTGAATCTTTAAATCTTTTCATAAGATTTGTATGAGTGTATTGATGCTTTGAGTTCCAACCTAGGGTTAGATTAAATATTGCTCAAAGTGGAATATGTGTTCATGGAATTTATTTGAAGGATTCTTATAAGTAGGAAAGACTTGGGATATTTGTGTTTATGTCTAGAGGCCCAATTCTTCTTTAGACACCATTGTATTCATACTATTATCTAATATTCAGCCCAATGGATAAGGCACTGGCCTATATTATCCTATCTTTGTGTTGAGAAGAGTGATTCAAACCTTGTAATTCTAAACATTAAATCATTACCAGTCTTTACTTTTATTTACTTTTATCATTTGTCCTACCCAGTGATGGAGAGTCAATGAGTAGTAGGTTGCTACTTAGTACTTTTTCACTGATATCTATTGAAAGATCCAATATTCAAATAAGGGGCAGAGTTAATAGTATTGGATCAAGTGCACCCGCTTTGGTTTTGCAGAGCCAGAAGCAGAAGAGGGTAGTCTTATCCCTATAGTTGGTCCAATTGCTTATAGATTTCTCACATTTGGAACTAACCAATCCTTAACATCCATCATAGGCATATTGGTATCTCATGGAGTGTAAAATCCTATCCAAGAACCAACAAATTGGTGACTCTGCTGGGGAAGAGAACATAACATTAAGATAAATTAGTTCAGAATCATTGTTTATGTAATAAACTTTCAAAATCTCTTTACCAAGATTGATTCTACCCATCCAAGTCACCAATAAATCAGTGACTCTCCTAGAGAAAAGAGAAATATTGTCAAGAGTAAATAGTGTAGGTTTCAAGTTGAGTTTGACTCCTGACTTTCCTATTTCAATCAATTGATATCTTTGGTGTTATAAATCAGCATAAATAATGTGGGTAGGAGTAGAGAATTGACTCCTGGATGGCTTATTATTTATCCGGTGGACTTCATTAAAGAATATAAGAGTCAGTTTCAGTAAAGTTTCAAATTATCTCACAAAATTGTGAGTGGCCACTCTAAGCATCTCTGTAACTAGTGCTTTATATATAATATCATTATGAGTTTCAAAAACACAAGGTCTTACAGTAGGGAGCACCCAAAGGAAAGTTTGTAGGGTGGGCTTCCTACCACATCTAGAAGAAACCAAGTTAGAAGAGAAAAAGATAGTAATGATATGTCTCTTACTTGGAAACAGAAAGGAAACTCAAGACAAGGAAGTATTGCTCCCCCTAGTCAGCAAGGAAATGCCTTAGAATATGAGGAGGCAATTGATCTAGGCCTTAATTAGTATGAGGATTATTACTCCCCCACAGAAAGAGAGGGTGAAAGACCACCCCAAAATAGGAGGATGAATCCTAATAGACAGCATGGAAGGGATAGAAGATCTAGAAGTAAAAGTAGAAGTGGTCAAGACTTCCTTCCCCCTTTCACCCTTGGTTCTTCATTACCCCAAGGTCTTCATGAATCTCAGGATCAGCAAGAAGACCCTCAAGCATAGCAGATTGAATCTGAAACAACTTTTCCTGGTTCTGAGGAAATATTTGAGGAAGTATATGAACTAGAAAGAAGAATTCATGAACAAGCAGGAATTAGGCTGAAAAGAGAAAAGGAAAAGGAAGAAAGAGTTAGACAAGCTATGATAAGAGCTGATCAATTAAGAAGGAAACTATTAGACTTAGAAGCTACAAATTATATTCCCATTCTTGAACAGATAGGTGAGCAGCCTGTTATTCAAAAAACTTTTGAGACAAGGGTTCCAAAGGATAAAGGGAAACAAAAAGAGAAAGGTATTTCAATTACAGAGATTGTGAACCCTGAGGATCCTATAGACCAGGCTTTGAGATTGGAAATAGACCTTGAAAAGGCTAAGAAGGAACAAGAATTGTTAGCCAAAGAAATTGAAAAGGAAGAACTAGAAGCTTCAGCTTTAGAGATAAAAAAGAAAATAGATTTTCTTAAAAGGTCTGGAGGGCCTACAAATTATGCTATTTCTACTATGACACAAGGGGCTAATGCTACAAACACAACTGGTCACACAGGTGGTGTTCCTCCACCAGGAGGTCTTAAAGGTTCTGCCACCACAAATACTAATGCATCCACATCTCAGGGTGCTGGTATTCCTAATACAGGGATCATTCATGAAAGATGTAAATAGTTGGTTTTTACTGGTATCCCTGGCTATCCTAAACCCATCCTTGAAGAAATCAGAAAGAAACTTCCTAAGTTTACAAGAAGCAATGTTGTAACTTGTGAAGAGCATTTAAAGAAATTTATTGATGTAATTGATGACTATAACATTGTGCCTGATGATGTTATAATGAAATTATTTGTGCAATCCTTAACAGAAGATTCAAGGGATTGGTTTAGGGCTCTGCCACATGGTAGCATAGGTTCATGGGATCAGGTTAGGCATTTCTTCAAGGAGCAATATGGTGATAAAACACATGAAGGTTTTATGCTGAATGAATTCAATAACATAAAAAAGAACTTGAATGAAGATGTTGAGTTTAATGTTAGATTTCAAAAGGCCATGCATAAATTGTTGGAGGTTATCAGATTGGATGACAGGGTGTGTCTTGTCACATACTTGAATTCTTTTGACTCTAAGATGGGCTACCTTTTAAGAGATAAAAATCCAAGGAGTCTAGTTGAAGCTTACAAGTTAGCTATGAACATAGAGAGTAACCGAAGAATT
The DNA here is from genome assembly GCA_027943335.1 of Chamaecyparis obtusa. Taxonomy (NCBI): domain Eukaryota; kingdom Viridiplantae; phylum Streptophyta; class Pinopsida; order Cupressales; family Cupressaceae; genus Chamaecyparis; species Chamaecyparis obtusa. Next base: position 420,621 of record BSBK01008930.1, read on the forward strand.
TCAAGAAAGATGGGAAGGAGAGAAGATAACAAGTCTCCTTTGTTGAATAGAAAGGAAATAGGAAGGCCTCAAGGTGTGAAACCTAAGGATGATGAAAGCCTAAAATAGATTTTGAAAGCAATAAAAGATCTGAAGCCTGGTGAAAATAGAGGTAATAAAGCTATAGGAGGAGATAAGCCTCCATTTAATAATTTCAACAAAATGCCAAGAATGCAGAATTACCCCTACAATACTCAATGGAAAGATGGAAAGCCTTTTATTCCTGAGAAAAGAGATAAACCAAATGATAGGACCCCTGATCCATTGCAAATAATTTCAACGAATGTAGTGGAGGAGGTCCCATGGTGTATTGCTTGTCAATCACCACATGATTTTGATTATTGTGTTATATCCCAAAATGTCTCTTCTCAAGAAGAGCAGGAATGCAATGAGGAACAACCTTATGATGATTAGGGATGTGGGATGTTTTCTTCTCATGTCTTGAGTGAGGTAGACTTTGTTGAATAGGATGAAAATCAAGATGTCTCACATTCTCAAACTAGAAATGAATCATATCATCAGCAAGTTTTTTCAGAGGATGAAGATAGTGAGCCTAACAACATCCAGTGTAATGTTCAAAAGAATGAGCAAACAACTACTTTGAGAAGACCTTCTGATGAGGAGATTTCTTTAATAACAGCCAATTTGGTCACTCAGGCAAAGGCAAATTATAATTTGAGAAATAGATTTGTTGGTGACACAAGTTAGAAGCCAGCTGGTATTTTTATTAAGAAAATAGACAAGGATGCAAAAACATCACAAGAAAGGACTAAGGATGCTACTCCTATTGATAAGGTCAAGATAAAGAAAAATGTTAAGCCTAAAATTGTCTACAAGGTGAAAGCTAAGCCTACAGTTGAGGTTGTACCAGCTTTGCAGAAGAAGAATAAAGCCCAAACTGACAAACCTGCAAATATATCCACCCAAGAAGCTAATAAAGAGATCATAGATTCAAAGCCAGATGTATCTGATTTAAAGTATGTTCCAATTGACATGAGTAAATTGTTGTCTCAAATTACTATCAAAGTTCCATTGCTAGAGATGATGAGAATAGAAGAGCATAAAGAAAATGCCTTAAAATGGGTAAAGAGTGTAGTAAATACTGGTTCTCAAAAAATAGAAAAAATAGAGAAACAAGTAGAAACTATGAATGATGAAGATGAAAATTGTAGTGAGGAGATTGTTTCTAAAATCCCTCAAATCTATTTGGATACAAATGTTGTTAGTACTATAGCAGGGACAGTAGATCCTTTCTTTTTGACTCTGCAGATAAATGGAAAGTTGCTAAAGAATTGCATGATTGATTCTGGAGCATCAAATACTGTTATGCCTACTGAGGTTATGAAATCATTGGGATTAAAAGTGGATACACCCCATGGTAGGTTTCAAGCTATGGATTCAAGAGAAGTACTAGTTATTGGTACTATTAAGGCTTTGCCTTACAGATTGGCTGCATACCCCAACAAACAATTGACCATGAGTGTCTTGGTAGTGGATATTCCTCCCCAATATGGGATGTTGCTATCAAGAAAGTGGAGTGCTTCAATGGGAGGTAGCATATAGTGTGACTTGTCATTTTCTAAGTTCAAGTTGGAGGGATAGAATATCAAAGTCACCAGGGAATCTATAACTCCACACATGATTGAGGAAGAAGAAGAAGACACCATGAATTGTTTCCTTGATACTAATATCAATGCCTTCAAGGTCCAAGATAAGGAAGTAGAGGAAGGTGTTGAGCCTGCCCACAAATTAGAAAGCCAGGAGGGATGGATTGATCTTGATAGTCTCTGGACTATTTATTTTGATGGAGCAAATAGCAAAGAAGGATCTGGAGCTGGAATATTGCTCATATCTCCAAATGGTAAAACTTTCAAGTTCTCATTTACTTTGTTGTTTTCATGCACAAATAATGTTGTAGAGTATGAGGCTCTGTTAATTGGTCTGAGATTGGCTTCAAGGCATGGTATAACATGTCTAAAAGTTATAGGTGACTCTGAGTTAGTGATATCCCAAATTAGATCAAAATATGCTTCAAAGAATTTGATATTAATGTAGTATAGGAATGCAGCATGGGATGAGATTGAAAGATTTAGTGCATTTAATATCTGTTGGATGGAAACAAGTCAGAATAGGATGGAAAATTTATTGGCTAATATAGCCCTTAGACTAGAGGATGTTACATTTGCAGATGTTTCCAAAATAGAGGTACAAGGTAGGCTTTCTATTCCTGACAATATAGATAATTGGCAAGTTTTCTCTGATGACCAAGACATACTCAGGTTTCTCCATTATGAATCTCACTTTGGTGATAAAGAAATGGATTTCAGTGCTTATGTTAATACAGTGAATGGAAAAGATGTCATCTTTGGGAAAGAAGTTCTGCAATTAAAATCAAACAGAGTTCCTAAAGGATTAGTTGCTCTTGAAAGGGCATTTGACAATAAAGACAAGGCTTTCTCTACTAGTGCTGATAAAGCCAATGAGCTTGAAGAGATAAATTTGGGTATGGGAATAGCCCCCAAGAAAGTTTATATAGGCAGGTCTCTTTCTCCAAAAATTAGAAAAAATTTGATTGACCTTCTCAGAAAATTCAGGCATGTCTTGGCTTGGTCCTATGAAGATCTTAAGGCTTATAGAGAGGACCTTTTTCAGCATGAGGTTCCACTCAAGGAGGGTACAAAACCTTTCAGATAGAAATTGAGACCTGTTAACCCTACCCTGGCACCCAAAATGCAGAGTGAACTCAAGAAGATGATAGATGCTGGAATAATCAAGCCAATTAGGCACTCCACTTGGGTTTCAAATTTAGTGCCTATCAGAAAAAAGAATGGTGATATCAGATTATGTGTAGATTTTAGGAATCTTCACGTAAATTCTCTGAAGGATAACTACGGATTACCAAATATGGAGAACATGTTACAAAAGGTTACTGGATCAGAATTGATGTCCATGATGGATGACTTTTCTAGTTACAATCAGGTTATGGTCAAGGACAGAACAATTTAAGACTACATTTACAACTCCATGGGGGACATATGTTTATGTAAGAATGCCTTTTGGGTTGACTAATGTAGGTGCCACTTTTCAAAGAGCTATGGATGTAGCCTTTGCAGATTTCATTGATAGATTTATGGTGGTTTATCAGGATGATTTGATAGCCTTCTCAGCAAGAGAAGAACAACATTGCCAACATCTTGAGAAAAAAATTTTCAGAGCATTAGAGTATGGGGTTTCTTTGAACCCAAAAAAGTGTGCCTTTGGTGTAATAGAAAGAAAACTTTTAGGGCCCATTGTTTCAAAAGATGGTGCAAGGATAGACCCTGAAAGAGTGGAAGCGATTGAAAAACTAACTTTACCAAAGAACATCAAGGGAATTCAGTCCTTTCTAGGATAGGTCAACTATTTAAGAAGGTTTATTACAAATTTTGCATAAATCAGTATTCCCATATCAAGAATGTTGAAGAAAGGAGCAAAGATGGAATGGAACACTGAAGCAGTACAAGACTTTAATGATATTAAGAGGGCTATAAAGCATGCCCCAATCTTAAAGACACTAGATTACAACAAACCAATGCAAATCTTTTCTTTTGCATCTGCCCATACTATTGTTGTAGTGCTATTACAAAAGAATGTTGAAGGTTTTGAACAACCTATTTCCTTTTTTAGCAAGACCTTGTAGGTAGTAGAATTGAACTATGATATCATTGAGAAGCAAGCTTATGCCTTGGTAAAGGCCATTAAAACATTCAGATGTTATTTGGTGGGAGCCACAGTAGTTGCTTATATACCAAGTGCTGCAGTCAAGGACATCTTGGTCCAACAGGAGGTTTCAGGAAGAAGATGTAGGTGGATTAATAGAATCCAGGAATTTAACATTGACATCCATATTACAAAATTGGTTAGAGGTTTAGGACTAGCAAAGCTGATCGCCCAAAGTAATTTAAATGCAAACCAGATAAATATGCTAGAAGAAGATCAAAGGCCTTATATATGTAACATGGATTGTTGTGAATGGTATAAAGACATTGTCAAGTATTTACAAAGGATGGTTTTACCCCCTGAATTGGATGACAATAAGAGAAGAACTGTTAAACTCCACTCTTTGAGATATGCAATTATAAGTGGTGAGCTTTGGTGGAGGAGTAATGAGGGTGTTTTGCTTAGATGTGTAGATCAGGAGAAGGCCAAGCTCTTGATGCATGAAATGCACAGTGGAATTTGTGGAGGACACTACATGGCTAAGACTACAGCCCACAAGATTATCAGGGTAGGTTTTTGGTGGCCTTCACTTTTCAAAGATACCTATCAGTTTGTAAAGAGGTGTGATCCTTGTCAAAGGTTTGCAGGAAAATTAAAATTTAGTGGGAATTCACCTCTTAAACTTGTTATTGTTCAAGCTCCTTTCCAAAAGTGGGGTATGGATTTCATTGGTGAAATCCCTAATAAGTCCAATGGTTGACATTCTTATATCTTAGTGGCAACTGACTATTTCACTAAGTGGGTTGAGGCAATCCCTACAAGAAGAGAAACTAGAAAGGTGGTAACAGATTTTATGATGAAGAATATTTTGACAAGATTTGGTTGCCCAAAGACCATGGTGGTTGATAATGCATTATGTTTTAGGTCAGAAGAGTTTGTTGACTTCTGCCAACACAATGGTATAAAAATTTCATATTCTTCTACTTATCATCCACAAGGCAATGGCCAGGCATAATCTAGCAACAAGAGTTTAATGAAGATTCTGAAAAGAGTCTTGGACAAAAACAAGAAAGCCTGGGACTCCAAATTGTTACAATCCCTATGGGCTGATAGGGTTACAGTCAAGAAGGCAATAGGATGTGCCCCTTTTGACTTAGTGTATGGGATCAATGCAAGGTTACCCCAAAACAACTTATTATAAATGTATCAATTCATTCAGGCATATGATGATGATGTAGAAGAAGATATGACAGTCAGAATGAATGATTTGATTCAATTAAATGAGGTGAGAAATGATGCACATATTAAGAATGAGAAGTTGTAGGCCCAGTGCAAAGTCTTGTATGACAAAAGGGCTACTCGGAGAGATTTTTTCAATGGTGATATAGTACTAATATGGAATGCAAGACTAGAAAATAAAGGGAAACATGGGAAGTTTGATCCCATCAAGTTAGGCCCATATATTATTGAAGAAAAATGGGGAGCAAGTTCTTACATTTTGAAAAATTTGATAGGAGAGCTTCTGGAGCTGCCTGTTCATGGTCAATTCTTAAAGTTCTACTTCTTCTAAAGACTTTTGAGTCTTTGTATAGGTTTGGTTCAAGTTTTTGTGTATAGTTCCCTATTTTTGTTTGAAATTTTGTTCTGGTCTACTGTACCAGGAGATTCTAGTTTCTTGTTGTATCTACAAGAGATACATGTCCCCGAGCATGAGCCACTGTTAGCACAAGTAAAAATTTCCATGGCTACATCATGTTTCTTGCACTTCTGCAATTATTTTCCCTATTTCTGGCTAAAACCCTAAGCAAAAATTTCAAAATCTAGCCATTTGAGTTGAAAAACCCTAGTGTGCCCTGGTTTTAAATCTATTTTTGTGTTACTTTTTGGGCCACTTAAAATCTCATAAAAGCATGTACTTTATATTTTTATCACCCCGACGGTCTTTATTTTTCCTATGTTCTAAGCGCCTTAATTTTTCCTAATGTTTTAGCTTTATATTTCTCGGGCCTAGGCTTTCTGACAGCATTTCAATTGTACGGTTCATGTATCTTTGCAAGGGATGTGTCAGATGCATGAGATCTTAAGACAACCATCGATTTTACTTTATGTAGAGGTGATAAAGTGATGCAGGTCCACTAATACATGTACACAATTGGCAGCTTCTCATTGGTTGAGGAAGGATGAGTTGGAGCTTGTCAGAAAGGGATGTGTCAGAGATTTTGATCGACGGTCAGCATATGATCACATGAATATTCTTCCCCCATGCGATCTTGCACCCGCCATCTGATTAGACGCCAGAGGATTAGTGGATCCTATGTCAAAGGTGACCAAGCAGAAATACCAAATGATATGTTGACATTTGGCAGGATTTTAGGTGGGCCCAAGGTTACAAAGTATTTTCTAAAGTTTAGCGGCTCAGACAAATTGATTGGTGGCTCCAATAAATTTTCCTTTGGTCACTCATTCTTACAATAAATTGGTGATGCCCTAAATGATCTAGCGAATGGGCGAATGTGTGTATTCACTGAGTTTCAAAATAAGATAGCGAAGCTCCAAAAGGATTTAGCGAACTGGTGAATAAAGCTTTCTCATGTTCACAGAATATAACCAAGGGTTAAACAAAAGACTTGGTGATTCAACGAAGTTCTTTCTTTGCTGAATCATTTGACCAAACCACAATCAAAGAAAGCATTAAGAGACTTAGAAATTCTTGCAGTTGCATATTTTCCAAGTGGCCAAAGGGTTAAGGGTTAGCCAAGGTGAGTGGAACCACATGATGATTCATCACTGAGGTGTTTTATTTTGATTGGTTGAGCTGGAAAGGGATATAGACATGTCAGTGGGTCCAAAAGATTCTAAAGGGATGCCAAGATAGAATATCTGATGGTGGGTGTATCTTTGCATAGAATCTATTGAGGCTATGCGATCTTATGCCAGTCGTTCGATTAGAAGCTTATGAACAGTGGGTCCAATGCGCTAATCCATCACTGATGTGTTTGATTTTCATTCACTAAAGGGATTTATGAGGTGGTGAAAGACTTTTTAAAGGTTTTGTTGACTATTGTAAGATTTTGTGAACTGCCCAATCTACCGAGAATAAATAGATCAACGGTCGCATTTTAAACTTGAGCCAGTTACCATTTTCATTCAAATTCAAATTTCCTGCAGAGTTTTTACTAAGGTTTTGAACTAGTGAGTCATGTAAAATGAAGCAGTGGCTAGGAATTGATTTCATCAGTACAATTTGTAGTTGGGGAAGATAGTAGAAGGTTTGAATTGCGGCTAGAATCTAAATTTTTTTCCTCTGATGCCGAGCCAAATGAATATCAGGGTTGAATAATTTGTAGATGGACAGCGAGGTATAAGATCAAATTTGTTGAAAAAGAGCCAAGGATAGCATTGAAGACTTAAAGTGCAAATGGCTCATCTACAAAATATCTCATCTGTTTCAGTGGTGTAGTTATTGTAAACCCTTTGGAGTTGTTGTAAAGGTTTTTAGGTTAATTTTTGTAACCCCGGAAAGATTGGTTTCTTGCGGCATGCCCTTGTATAAAGGGATTTTTCATGATCATTCTAAGGGATTGGGAGTTTTAGGTGTTAAAAAGATAGAATTTCTAAAACCCTAGCTTTCAGTCAAGGATTTTAATTTTTGATATCATTTTATCAGACAATAGAGAAGAAGTACAATTTTTTATTCTTATCTTGCAAGCTTGCTATTCAGGTTATACTGTATGCACATGGTGAAAGGTTATACTTAATACAAACCTTGGATCTTTATATCTCCTTTGCTCTATTCTTTGAATCTTTAAATCTTTTCATAAGATTTATATGAGTGTATTGATGCTTTGAGTTCCAACCTAGGGTTAGATTACATATTTCTCAAAGTGGAATATGTGTTCATGGAATTTATTTGAAGGATTCTTACAAGTAGGAAAGACTTGGGATATTTGTGTTTATGTCTAGAAGCCAAATTCTTCTTCAGACACCATTGTATTCATCCTATTCTCTGATATTCAGCCCAATGGATAAGGCACTGGCCTGTATTCTCCTATCTTTTTGTTGAGAAGAGTGATTCAAACCTTGTAATTCCAAACATTAAATCATTACCGGTCTTTACTTTTATTCACTTTTATTAGTTGTCCTACCCAATGATGGAGAGTCAATGAGTAGTAGGTTGCTACTTAGTACTTTCTCACTGATATCTGTTGAAAGATCCAATATTCAAATAAGGGGCAGAGTTAATACTATTGGATCAAGTGCACCCACCTTGGTTTGGCAGAGCCAGAAGCAGAAGAGGGTAGTCTTATCCCTATAGTTGGTCCAATTGCTTATAGATTTCTCACATTTGGAACTAACCAATCCTTAACATCCATCATAGGCATATTGGTATCTCATGGAGTGTAAAATCCTATCCAGGAACCAACACTAGATATTCCATATACTCTTTTCCTCTTGTACTCTTGTCAACTCTTTGATTTAGAATCTGCTCAATTTCTTCATTTTGCTTCTTAGGATATTCTATCGATACTGTCATTTCATCATCAAGTTCATGATACTCATACAAATCAGAAATGTTGACAATTGGTGATATGTCCATGTCATCAGGTAACTCAATCTCATATGCATTTCCACTATCAAATTCCATCAAAATTTTGCAAGGTCCAAACTTCTTCATCTTCAGCTTCCCATATGTTCCAATAGGAAATCAACCTTTCTTCAAATGAACCATCACTTCATCACCAACATAAAAAGTCTTATGTCTTCTTGATCTATCAGCTTTGTCCTTTTATTTCTGACACTAGTACATTTGACATCATTTTTCTATGAAAATTATCGACCATTTATTAAAAAGGTTTAAGTTGGTCGCATTATAGAAGGAAAAATTTGTTTTTTTTAAAATCCATGCCCGTGTTGGTTGAAATTAAGACCAATACCATGTCGGTCAAAATTTTGACCAACATGGCCATATAACCTAAAAAAAAAACATTTCAATTTTCATTTCATTTTTATGGATTCTCATTTAATGGTTGCAGCATGCGAATTAGAATTCTAGCATATCTAGCATATCTAGAGCATATCCAGCATATCCAGCACCCCGCAAGGTCATTTTCTTCTACTCATCAACTCCCTACACTAGCAGCATATCAAAATTTCACTTAGTTGCGAGTTCATCCTCAATGGTCACAACCGGTTCTACGTCGGTTAGATCAGTTAGGAGAATATTTTCTATTGTGTTGTGGTTTTAAAAGCTTGACCAGTCATGAGATTGGGTCAAGAGAACCTGGGAAGCAACATCAATAACAGAGAACCAATTTTGAGTATGTTTCACTATTTCTTTTGTCTTTTTATCATACATTGATAGTCGCAAGTGAGAAATAGAAGTTTCATATCATTGCAAATCCATTTTTCTTTATGCATTCGTAGTGTTAGCATTTGGTCGAACAAACCAATTTCTAACTCACATTGTAGACCGTGAATGAGTATATTTGTTGAGTGATTGTAAATTATGTTATGTAATTGTCTTTAATTTGATTAGGATTTAATTCTACCATGAACATTCACGACACATTGTCAGACTGAACTCAAAACTTGGTATCGACTTTGACATGAATTTTCAGCCCTAACTTGGAACTTCACCATGAGATTTTCTATATCATGGATTGAAAAACAAGTTAGGGGAATGTTGTTTTATATTTCAAATACTCAAGACCGAAAAGACTATTGAATTGCTTCAAGATTTGATGCCCTAACCGGGTATATTCCATGTGTTGGGTCGGTAGATTTGATGCCCTAGCAAATGCATGTTGAAAGGTTAAATAGTGAAATGAATGAACTGATTGTAATAGTGGTGCAAAATGGTTGTAATTTGTATTAGAAAGTACTTGGAAGTCTTCCTCATTGCACTATGAGTCTATTCCCTATTAAAAAGCTCCCATTTCATGTCACATTTGTAAAGTTGTAAATCTTTGCTGTCATTTCCTTAACCTATATTATTCTCCTATGGTAAATTATCATAAAAATTATCAATGGTATATTAAATAAACCTACGATAAATGGTTTGACAGGGCTTTGTTAACCAATTTATCTATTATTGATGAGATTCAAACTCTTGCAGTGATTTACTATCGCACCAATTGTAGTTACACCAGTCGTTCTATATTTCAATTTGTGGTTGCAGTAGAGTTTAGGGACAATGTAGATCATTCCATGAATGTTCAGGCCAAATATTCATGGAATGATAATTTATAACTTGTATTATAGACTAATTGACATTGCATATGCAGCGTTGAGTGGAGAGAAGGCATGCACAGCCAGAACAGTGGAAAATTACAATGAAATTGAGTGTTAAAGTATAGCAGTGATTGATGTATCCAAATAAGGAGTGGATTGTATGTTTGCAAACATATTAGCATGTTTCATGAATGGTGTTTTGATCATCAATTTGATGCAGGAACGTGAGGAGATAGAACTGTGAGAGAGCCCTAATAAATAAGGGTTTGGGGTCCCAAATTGGGGATTTTGATGTTGCAGAGCATTGGGAGTTAATTGCTTTTGGATTGGGTTGATTTAAGACATAAGAAGCCACTATCTAGGAGTTGGAAGTGCCAGGTGGATTCTTTCACATAATTCCTTTGAAAATTTGGTCAATTTTGTGTATTGAAACAGGGCAACTGTTAAGAACAGGGGTAATGGTCCAAAGTAACTGTATGAAATCTTTTGATATGTTGTATAACTTAGTAAAGGGTATCTAGAAAGGTCATTTTCCTATCAGGAGTCTTGAGGAAAAGTCAAGTTATTCTTATTCTAAGTCTGCAGCAGCAGTCCAAAGGGTCTTTGGGACAGTTTGTGAGAACCTTGATAATATGGAGTATGGGAATTGAGTTGGAGTCTTAAAACCTTTTGAATCTAAGTCATTGGAAGCCTAGGAAACCAAATTTATCCTTTAGGGGTCTTGGAGATAGTATTGACAAGTTTGATCCTTGAAACAATTGAGGGGTTAGGTAGGCTAGAGTGCCTAAACCTCTAAAATTTATTAAGTCTACTTGTGTATTTGATACCACCACCATAGTTTAGCTTTGAAAATCCAACTTGGTGCCCTTCATTGCTTAGTCTGAAGGACTTACTAAAATAGTAACACTTGCTCCTTTCTTGGATAAGTTTTACTAAAACATTCTAAAATTTCTATATGGAATCTGGATTCATCCTGTTGTACCAATGATGCATTTGAAGCAAAATCGTATCATAGATTTTCTTGTCTTAATAATTTATTTACTCTATTGACAATAGTAGAATTTCTATGAATTAAAACTACACTATTTTAGTTCTTGCAACAAAAATATTCAAAATGTATGTATTAAAACTACAAGTGAGAAAGGACCAAAGACACAAAAAATCACTCTTTAGTCCAAACTTTATGCCTTCCAAACATAATGGGGTCCCATGTGGACTTGGTGGTATTAGAAATTAAGTTAACTTAATGAAGTATTTAACATGTTGAAGGTGGCTTATAAGATCATCGATCCTGCAAAGTGGCAGTAGTTCTTTGAAGTGGTTTTGTTTAGAGCATGATAATTGGTGACTAATTGGCACTACACTAATGTGGTATGTGTTTGGGTTTTATCTTGACCACAATGTACATAAAAGCATCAAAAATCAATGCTTTGATACTCTATGATATTGATCAAAAATTTTAGACTCAAATCCTACAAAATCAAAGCTATAAAATTGCAATCTATTTTCTTCATATATTGAAATCGAAATAGATGTCACTATTTTCTTTTACATTTGGTGCTCATAAATCACACAATAAGAAAAGAGAGAAAACACTTCCCAACAGTTCGATCAAATATTGCAGATTTGGGTGGCAGGTTCACATGCTGAAAGGAGTGAAGTTGCATCCTTAGGAGTCTTGAAGTCAAAGGGGTGATAGAGTTCCTTTTTTGGGGTAGGGCTAATTGGGCCTAAATGGTGTGTAATCAGCAGTAGAAAGGTTCACTAGTCAAGAGATGAAAGCTTGAGATTGATAGGGGTTAAATAACTATGAAAAGGGTATTAGAAAATATAAAGACATTACGGTAGATAGACCATGATAAGATGATCCAAGGTGTTAGGGTCAGTGTGAGAATCTATTCTTTATTTAAAGTGCTCAATATGTTTGACTATACTACACATGAATATGAGACAGACAATGAGTATGCCATGATAAAATTGTTTGTGAATTCCTTAAAAGAAAGTGCCAAAGAATGGTACAAAAATATCTTAGACAGTAGTACTATTTCTTCATATTTCTTCTAAATAGTGTGATGACTATCCCAACTAGAGAATCACAACTTTATATTATAGGTTCTTCATGGCACCTTTCAACTTGTCCAATTATGCAAACTGCCTTGCCTGGGGCAACTGAATCTAGTTGTGAGATTTTTATATCATATTTCTCTTCGTAAGAATAGTTGTGGCATAGGATCCTTCAACTGTTTGTGGACCCTTTGTCTATCTAGGAGATTTTTGTACCTTGAAACATATGAATCATTCCTATTTGTGCATCCTCATTGTTTGTCTCATATTCATGTGTAGTTGATTTAAACAATAGATTCATCACTACAATGAGAAAGTTACCACCAAACGTCAAACATAAGGTGAATTTGATTGAAAGATTGGTCATTGTTTACAAGACAAAGGGTCCACAAACAATTGAAGGATCCTATGCCACAACTATTCAACTTACTGAGAGAAATATGAGGGATTCTCTAGTTGGGACAGTCATCACACTATTCCCCTAAGCACTATGGCTTTGCCTTCTCATCCACAAGAAACTCTAACATCATTCTAAACTCTTCTATACTTTTCCCATATCCATTCCAATCCATTGATCCAATCCATTCATACTTTTCTCATTGACCTTTCCATCATCCATCATTACCAAACTTCTCATTTTCTAGTACTATCCTTTGCATAATGCTGCCTTGGATGAATGTCCTTTATTGGACTATCACCTTATCCTCCATACTATTAGTGAGTCATGCTACTAAACCTCTAAAATATTTCATGTACTTCTTGCAAAAACTTGACTTGTTGTCTACTCTCCTTTGATCTTCCATCAAGAACTACTACATCCTCATTGTTGTTTGGCATGACTATCATGGGATGATTGTACCAAAACATGACAACTAAAAAACTTAAATGGAATACACCAAGAAGTACCAAATGATGAATGCTCAATTGTTGTAATGGCAAAGCAATATCAGAACCGTCCATTTATAGTCCTAATGATTTTGGAAATTGTTAACAAAGAGTGTTTCTTTTTTTTCTTTTTGGATTAATTGATTTTTCTATAGTCATAATGATTTTTCTTATTTCTTGTCTTTTGTCCCTTTTTTATTTCCTATGTCTGTGCTTCGTGATAGGATTTTGTCACCTTCTTTTGATGCTATATTTCATTCACTCTATGTGGAATACTATTTTGTTCACTATTTTATTTTAGCTTCATATTTCTTTCATTTTTCATATACACACAGACTGCACATGCTGATAAAAAAATGAGCTATTTGATTTAGGTTTACTTTTCATTATTGTAAATGGTTAATATTTCTAATGGTACTCTTTGGTGTATTTGGACTGTAAAAATAATCATATAAAAATAATAAATGTAGTAATGATGGTGCGGGGCATTATTGATACAGGTTTGATGACTCTTGTCAATGTGCCAAACTGTCAATGTGGTGGTGGGAAGTGTGTGTTGAAGACTTCACGGACATTGAACAACCCTAGATGATAATTTTGGTGCTGCCTTAATCGAAAAAAGGTTGCTAATGTGTATATATTTAAAGTTTCTAATGTAAATACTATTCATTATAATATATGAACAAATGTAGACTGGGCATCACAGGGAAATAATGGCTGTGGATACTTTAGTTGGGTCGATGACAACTCATCTGCATCTATTCACCCATCTCCACTTATCCGCAATGAAGGATTTGAGTGCAAAATGTGTTAGGTTAGGGCAAATTCTGAAATTATATTTTTACGATGCCTTCTCTGTATTGTAATCGCATATCTAATTTGTTGCGACCATATGCAGAGATGAACTCAGGAATTAGTTAGTTTAGTATTTTCATATTGTAACTACATGTGCCATGTAAACACATGTGTCATGTAACCTAACTAATTAGTTAGTTAGGTTAGTTTAGGATTTAGGGTGGAGGTAAACTACATGTGTCATGTAAACAACATGTGTCATGTAAACAGAATGGGAAGACGTCTTTTCTAGCTTGGGCTTGGATCCTTCGACAATTAGCTTGATAATAAATGAAGCAAATGAGAGCTGAGCAATTAGCTTCCCAAGAAAAATCTTGTAAATGAACTATGTGTACCCCAATGCCTGTGCCTTCTGCGCATAGCTAAATGATATATTTGAAACAATAAGGGTAAATTTAGCCTTACCCTTGTTGTTTCAAATATATCATTTGGGTACGCATAGAGGGCATGGGAATTGGGGTACATATAGTTCATTTATGGGATTTTTCTTAGATAGCTAATTTCTCATCTGTCATCTACAATTATTGTTAAGCTAATTGTCGAAGGATCTAGGCTCAGGCTAGAAAGATGTCTTCCCAAACACATAAAAAGCATACACATAAACACAACAACTAAGAAACATAAATGTAGATTTCACAATAGCTGAGAAACATAATTGTAGGCATCATGGTCACAATTTTTTGGAGACAACATAATTGAGTTGTATACCCAAACAATGGAGAGCAACCTCCGCTCCTCCAATTCCAAGTTGACACTGTGGGATCTAAAGACCATAGATAAGGAATAAATTGAGAGAGTGCAGGAGGGCCATAACGACCAAAATAATACAAGATGAACCTCAAGTTAAATGAGGAAACTATAAACATTTTAATAAAATTCTATTAAAATGTTTGCAGTTGCCTCATTTAACTTGAGGTTTGTCCTGTATTATTTTTGTCATTATGGCCCTCCTCCACTCTCTCAATTTATTCCTTATCTATGGTCTTGGGATCCCACATTGTCAACTTGGAACCGGAGGAGTAGAAGTTGATCTTCATCATCTGGGTATACCACTCAATTACATTGTCTCCAAAAAAATGTGATCATGATGTCTACAATTATGTTTCTCATATGTTGTGTCCCAGGACCCCTTATGACCTTTTACGACCATTTACAACCTCTAAGAATACATCTTAGATGTCTTAAAATGTCGTAAAGGGTCATAAGAGGCTCCTAGGAGGGGCCAGATGAGCTTCCACCTTCACGTGGTTGGCCCTGTTAAGTAGAGAATGTTAATTAAACTATTCTTGAAACATAATTGTAGGCATCATGGTCACATCAAGGATGAAACTATTCCAAGTTGACACTGTGGGATGGAGAACAACTTAGAACTAGAGGTGCAAAAGTTTCTCTCCATCGTCTGGGTATACCACTCAATTACATCGTCTTAAAAAAAATGTGACCATGATGGCTACAATTATGTTTCTCAGAGAATGTTAAACTATTCTCAAAATAAAGAGAAGCTCAAAGAGAAGCTAGCAACAACCAACATAATGAGTGTGGACACCTGAAGATAAATATCAAATAGGGGAAAATCACCTGCAACAACAGAGGCAATAGCTATAGATACAGATGAGGATATCATGGAAATCCCTAATTTAGTGTTTCAAAGAACAAACGATGGATTGTGAATTAGGTGTTTCTGCGATATCATCATCTAAATCTATTATTTACATTGGAATGCAGCCTGTGGATATTGATACTACACCGGTCGAGCACGATGCAGGCATCGATTCTAATGTGAATTGTAGTACTCAAGGTATACATTTTCTATTCAAATTTTGATTAATGAATATTTAATACAAGCAAACATATTCAATTGTTTAAGGTGGATTAGTTGTGATGATGAGACGTGCCATTTAGATGTTAACTGTGACAGTCTCTTGGTTTCAGACAATGCAGAAAGAGAAGCCTACTTCAATATGCAATCTCAATTCATATACATAGGATATCAGGTGGAGTTGAAAAACACAACAGGGTTGCATTTTTTATAGAGGTCTTTAATTGCGTATTTTAAGTTATAGACCATCGTGAAAATGTAAACGTGTTGTGTTTTTTCAACTCCATCTGCTATCTGTGCATATTTTTCTTGTGTTGCACGCACATTCTCGATTCAAAGTGGGAAAAATATTATTTTCAATGTGAGGGAGAGAAGTCCAACACAAAGAACATGCAAATAAACATGACATCTACAAAACATAAATGTAGGTATCACAACAGCTGAGAAACATAAATGTAGGCATCATGGTCCCAATTGTTTGGAGACACAACATAATTGAATGCTATACCCAGAAAATGCAACACAACCACTACTCCTATAGTTCTAAGTTGACATTGTGGATCCAAAAACCATATATAGATTCCTTATCTTTGGTTTTTGGATCCCGCAGTGTCAACTTAGAACTACAGGAGTAGTGGTTGCGTTGCATCATCTGGGTATACCACTCAATTATGTTGTGTTTCCAAAACATTGTGACCATGATGCCTACATTTATGTTTCTCAGCTGTTGTGTCCTAGGACCCCTTATGACCCTTTACGACCATTTATGACATCTAAGAATACATCTTAGAGGTCTTAAAATGTCGTAAAGAGTCATAAGAGGCTCCTAGGAGGGGCCAGATGAGCTTCCACCTTCACATGGTTGGCCCTGTTAAGTAGAGAATGTTAATTAAACTATTCTCAGAACATAATTGTAGGCATCATGGTCACATTTTTTTGGAGACAACATAATTGAGTTGTATACCTACACGGAGAGCAATTTCTGCACCTCCGATTCCAAGTTGACACTACAGGATGGATAACAACTTGGATCCGGAGGTGTAGAAGTTGCTCTCCATCATCTAGGTATACCACTTAATTACATTGTCTCCAAAAAAATGTGACCATGATGCCTACAATTATGTTTCTCAAAGAATGTTAAACTATTCTCGAAACAAAGAGAAGCTCAAAGAGAATCTGGCAACAACCAACAGAATGAGTGTGGACACCTGAAGATAAATATCAAATAGGGGGAAAGCACCTGCAACAACAGAGGTAATAGCTATAGATACAGATGAGGATATCATAGAACTCCCTAATTTAGTGTTTCAGAGAACAAATGATGGACTGTGAACTAGGTGTTTCTTTGATATCATCATCTAAATCTATTATTTACATTGGAATGTAGCCTACGGATATTGATACTACACCAGCTAAGCATGATGGAGGCATCGATTCTAATGTGAATTGTAGTACTCAAGGTATACATTTTCTATTCAAATTTTGATTAATGAATATTTAATACAAGAAAACATGTTCAATTGTTTAAGGTGGATTAGTTGTGATGATGAGATGCGCCATTTAGATGTTAACTATGACAGTCTCTTGGTTTTAGACAATGTAGAAAGAGAAGCCTACTTCAATATGCAATCTCAATTCATATACATAGGATATCAGGTGGAGTTGAAAAACACAACAGGGTTGCATTTTTGATAGAGGTCTTTAATTGCATATTTTAATTTATAGACCATCGCGAAAATGTAAACGTGTTGTGTTTTTTCAACTCCATCTGCTATCCGTGCATATTCTTCTTGTGTTGCACACGCATTCTCGATTCAGAGTGGGAAAAATCTTATTTTCGATGCAAGGGAGAGAAGTCAAACACAAAGAACATGAAAATAAACATGACAACTACAAAACATAAATGTAGGTATCACAACAGCTGAGAAACATAAATGTAGGCATCATGGTCCCAATTGTTTGGAGACACAACATAATTGAATGCTATACCCAAAAAATGTAACACAACCACTTAGAATACATCTTAGAGGTGCAGAAGTTTCTCTCCATTGTCTGGGTATACCACTCAATTATGTTGTAAAAGTGTTAATTTTCTTGATACTTGAGACAGTTATGGGCCAATCATCTGGTGTGCAAAGGGTACAAGTGGAAAGGTTAAAGGTGAATCATATTAATTTAAGGATATCAGTTGGAGATGAAATGGATGACTCTATTAAAGGGATAAGAGAGATTTGGTGGTATTTGTTTATTGTGTCTAATATGTAATGGCCTCTTAGCAACAATTGGAACTAGAATAAACAGTCATTGACCAACAATTTAGATAAATGCATTGACTGAAGAAAGAATACTTTCATCTAAATAACTGCGGAGAGTGATCAGATTATAAATATTGACATATCTAAATTTATGAACTTAAACTCAGTAATATTCAATCGAGTAGTAGTACATTTGAGTGCTTTTTCTGCTAGGAAAAGATGGTGCGTACATTCTTTGATTTTCTTTTTGAAATTTGTTTGCCCAGCCAAGATCACCCCCGCAGTAGCAGAGCATCAGGCACCACCTTCAACACAATATGATCACTAGACAGGTTTGTATGTTTATTAGGCATCCTATTCAGCTTAAATGACTAGGATGCCTATTTTCATGGACCAGAAATGAATGATATTTTCATAGTAAATGCTATGGTGGCAATTTATGGTGGCAATTTTTGATTATTTGACGTGCGTACCAAAAAGTTGGTGCGTACATTCTTTGATTTTATTTTTGAAATTTTTTTGTGTAGCCAAGATCGCCCCCATAGTAGCAGAGCATCAGGCACCACCTTCAACACAATATGATCACTAGACAAGTTTGTATGTTTATTAGGCATCCTATTCAGCTTAAATGACTAGGATGCCTATTTTCATGGACCAGAAATGAATGATATTTTCATAGTAAATGCTATAGTGGCAATTTATGGTGGCAATTTTTTATTATTTGACATGTGTACCAAAAAGATGGTTCGTACATTCTTTGATTTTCTTTTTGAAATTTGTTTGCGCAACCAAGATCGCCCTCACAGTAGCAGAGCATCAGGCACCACCTTCAACACAATATGATCACTAGATAGGTCTGTATGTTTATTAGGCATCCTAATCAGCTTAAATGACTAGGATGCCTATTTTCATGGACCAAAAATGAATGATATTTTCATAGTAAATGCTATGGTGGCAATTTTATTATTATTTGATGTGCGTACCAAAAAGATGGTGCGTACATTCTTTGATTTTCTTTTTGAAATTTGTTTGCGCAGCCAAGATTTCCCCCACAGTAGCAGAGCATCAGACACCACATTCAACACAATATGATCACTAGATAGGTCTGTATGTTTATTAGGCATCCTATTCAGCTTAAATGACTAGGATGCCTATTTTCATGGACCAGAAATGAATAAAAAAGCATACTTACATCAACTTTATTTAAAAAAGCATACTAACATCAACTTTATTTTACTTGCATCTAAGAGGATCTATATAAAAAGCATACTGACATCAACTTTATTTAAAATATGCATTGAATGATGTCACTATTGACACTTTTGAGGAAACAAAAGGCCGAGGTGGTAGTAGGCATCCTATTCAACTTAAGTTGTGTAATTAATAAACATTTTTTTTTAAAAAAAATTAGTATTGGTCAAAATTTTGACCATTACACAGAACTAAATTCAACCAAAACGCTATGCATTCGACCAGTTATATGGTCAAAATTGAGACCAATTGGACCATTTTACGTGACTAGAATGCTATGCATTCGATGATAATTTCTACAAACATTGGTGGATAAATCAACTAGTCATATGGTCGAAATTGTGACCATTTGACCAATTAAATCGATGACAATGCTTCCAGTTCCCCAGGATTGTTGCAGTCAATAATTTGACCTGTAGTATGGTCAAAATTTTGACTATTAATCAACATGTAGAAAATTTAATGAAAAAAGATCGATGACAGTTTTAGTCTTTTATTTGACCAATTGTTGTAGAAAATTCGACTAATTCTTGTCAAAATTTAAGGTAAAATTTACTAGTGTGATTATTGTCTTTCAAATTTAGCTTCACATCTTCATGTAATGTTTTCATGTACTCAACAAATTTCACTCCTTCAGCAATTCTCTTACTTTCATCAGCAATGTCTCTCAAATTAAATATACCTCTCGATTGTATTCCATTCACAATCTCAAATGGTGCTTTTCTAGTACTCCTATTCACTGAATAATTGTATGCAAACTCTACTTGTGCCAACACAGAATCCCAATTACTCAGTGTGTCTCCAACTAAACATCTCAAAAGATTTCCCAAACTTATGTTCACAACTTCAGTTTGTCCATCGCTTTGTGGGTGAAATGTAGAATTATATTTCAACTCAGTGCCAAATTTCTTCCAAAGGGTTTTCCAAAAGTATCCAACAACTTTATTGTCTTGGTTAGAGATAATACTCCTCAGTAATCCATGCAATCTGAAAATTTCCTTAAAGAAAAGATCTACTACATGTACTGCATCTGATGTCTTTCTACAAGGTATAAAATGTGCCATCTTAGAAAATCTATCCACCACAACAAATATAGAATCATTACCTCTTACTATCTTCGGTAAGCCAAGAACAAAGTCCATACTGATGTCAATCCAAGGTTTCTCAGGAACAGCAATCGGTGCATACAATCTAGTATTCTGACTTACTCCTTTTGTAACTTGACAAACTCCACAACTTTTCAAAAATTTCTGAACATCTTTATACAACTATGGCCAAAAGTACTTCTCCTTAAGGAAATTCCATGTTTTATCAATGCCAAAATGTCTAGCCAAACCACTACTATGCTTCTCTTTTATCAAATTAGTTCTCATTACTCCTCTCGGTATACAAAATTGAATACCTTTAAACAACATACCTTCCTAAATAAAATATTCATCCCATTTAGTATTGTGTTGACCTTTAATAGGTGCTCTGCACTTTCTCCATGGCTTAGAAAAATTAGGGTCATTTTCATACAAACCTTTCATCTCATCAAAACCAAGAACTTCAATTTTCATCTCGGATATCAAAGATTTTCTTCTACTCAATGCATCAGCAACTCGGTTAGTGACTCCACTCTTATGCTTTATCACAAATGTATAACTCTGCAAATACTCAACCCATTTTATATGTCTCTGATTCAACTTATTCTGACTACCCAAATACTGTAAAGCCTTATGATCAGTATACAACACAAATTCACTCGGTATCAAATAATGTCTCCATTTCTTCAGTGCTTGCACAATAGCATAGAATTCTTGATCATACATAGAATATTTCCTTGTAGAATCATTCAACTTTTCACTAAAGAAAGCAACAAGTTTACCTTCTTGACTCAACACAGCACCAATTGCACTTCCACTTGCATCACATTCCATTTGAAATACCTTACTAAAATCAAGTAATGCCAAAATAGGCAATTTAGAAACCTACTACTTCAGAGTCTCAAAACTTTTGTCAGCTCCATGTGTCCACTTGAATTCCCTTTTGTCTCCTCTCATAGTTTCAGTCACAACATTACAAATTGAACTAAAATTCCTTATGAACTTTCAGTAAAAACTTGCCAAACCATCAAATGATCTTACCTCACTAGCATTCACAAATGTAGGCCAATTCAAAATAGCTTCAACCTTTTTAGGATCCATCTTCAAATGATCAGCTGAAATCACAAATCCCAAATACACAATTTCCTCTTTCATGAATGAACACTTTTTCAGATTTATCAGCAACTTTTCCTCTTTCAATCTTTGCAAAACTTGTCTAACATGCAACAAATGTTCTTCTCTGGTCTTACTGAATATCAAAATATCATCAAGATATACAATCACAAATTTACCCAATAATTTCTTCAAAACTTCATTCATCAACCTCATAAAAGTACTCGGTGCATTAGTTAAACCAAAAGGCATAACCAACCACTCATACAAACCTTCTTTTGTCTTGAAAGTAGTCTTCCAGTCATCACCTTCTCTGATTCTAATATGATGATAGCCACTTTTCAAATCAATCTTTATGAAATACTTTTCTCCAGTCAAACTATCCATTATATCATCCATTCTCTATATAGGAAACCTATACTTCACTGTTATCTTATTGATTGCTCTGGAATCAGTACACATTGTCCATTCTCCATTCTTCTTAGGTGCCAATACAACATGTACTTCATAAGGACTCAACATTTCTCTGATCAAACCTTTCTCTAGCAATTCTTGAATCTATCGGTTCAATTCTTGATTCTCGGTAGGTGTTAACCGATGAGGTGCCTTATTCGGTAAACTAGCTCCAGGGATTAGATCCATACAATGATCAATGCTTCTTTTCGGTGGAAAACCATCAGGTACATTATCAGAAATGATTTCACTATACTCGGTGAGTAACTTATCAATCTCCTTAGGAACACTATCCTCTATTTTCTTACTCGATTTGTTAGGAATCACAACAAAACATACATCATTCCTTTTTTAGTCTTTCACAAACTTTCTTCCTTCCATCAAGCAAACTTTCACAGATGTGAAAACATTATTAATAGGTTCTTCCATTAATGGCAACAAGATTTGTTTCTTTCCATCAGCCACAATAGTATACTTATGCAATCTCCCATCATATATAGCATGTCTATCATATTGCCAAGGTCTACCCAAGAAAATATGACAACAATCCATAGGCATGATATCACACAACACCTTATCATAGTACTTTCCAATCTTCAAATTTACATAACATTGTTCACTTACCAGGAGTGTATTCTCATCTTTGATCCATGAAATTTGATAGGGCTTCGAATGTTCCACCCTTTTCAACTATAATTTTGTAACCATCTCCTTAGATGCTAGATTCTCCGAGCTACCACTGTCAATAATTACCTTCCAAACTTTATAATAAACTCTACATCTAGTCTTGAACAAACTCTTCCTTATTGGATCTTCCTCTTTGCTTTCATTCCACAGTGCTCTCCTTACCATCAAGTTATTTTCCTTCTCAAGTTCATTTGGTGACTCTTCTTGCACCAAAGCATTTCTACTACTACCAGCCTTCTTACTTGCATGTGTACATTCAAAAGTTCTATGTCCTTCTCCACAATTGTAAAAAGTTCCTCGAAAACTTCCTCTGCTATAACCACCTTGGTAGTTACTACCTTTGCCTCTAGATGAACTATCACCTTTCCACTCGGTCTTGCCTTTGTCCAGATTTGTCTTTCTAGGTTTAGATCTACCATTTTCACCATTAGATCTACCTCTTCCTCTAGGGAATCTACCACCTCTTCCTCTCTATCTTTTCTCATGTCTCTTGTTCAATTTCTCCTCAGCTTTCAAAGCAAATTGATAAGCCTGTTCAATGCTTTCCAACTTAACCAAGATGATCTCCTCTTGGATGGTAACTCTCAAACCATTCAGGTATCTACCAATCCTTTCCACATCATCTTCATCATGTCCAAATTTGATATCCAGTCTATATAATTCCTCACTATACTCCTTTACCGAGTAATCTTTCTGCTTCAAAGTTTGCATTTGCCAAACTAAGTTAATCTGATAATCACAGGGTAAGAACTTTCCTTTTAATTTATTTACCATCTTGTTCCATACCTTGATTTTGTCTTTGCCTTTCCTTTTCCTATCTAGCTACAGATGTTCCCACCATAAGGATGCATGACGTTTCAACTTAGTGCTTGCAATCTTCACCTTCTTGTCTTTAGGAATGTTCTCATATTCAAAATATTTTTCCATCTTGGTGATCTAGTCCACCAATTCATCAGAATCCAATTTTCCACCATACTCAGGAGGATTGAAATATGGTGTCAACTTCAAACTTGTCAAAGCCTTCAAAAATCTTTCTTCACCTTGATCCATCACAGGTGTAGTTTCTGCATTCACCTGTTCTTCCTCAACTTCATCATCACTAACATCTTCAAGATGCCTGTCTCTTCTTTGGGTTGTTTCAACTACTTCTAACCTAGAAGAAATCTTCCTTAGCATATCTGCCAATCTTGGATCTACATCTCACCTCCCACGAATGATCTTAACAACCCTCTACAATTGTAGATCAAATCACAACCTGCTACCCCACAATAATCAACTAGGGCTTCAAGAGGAACCTACAAACCTAGATCTGCAGACCTAGATCAAGATCTCACCTCACCCTGATACCACCTAACGCAAGGGCAAGGGTCAAGAAGGGCCAAACAATGGCTCACCCTAATGATCCAGCTTGCTCAACAACATGTGGAAGCAATACAGCAACAAGTGACAGAGAGAATGTAGATAATTTCATATATTTTCATCAAATAGAACCATACATGCCGGGTTGTAAGGCTTTCTTGGTTATGGCCTGATATTACAATGAATTACAAAAGTCCTCAAACATGTGAGGATCTGTCAGAAATCTCCAAACTCATATCTTCTATCTTCTCTCTAAACTGACTCCCTAAACTACAACCAAACAACTACATTTATACAAGAGGCTACTGAACTGAGTCAGCCTTCAGATCCACAATCGACAAAAGGAACGGTCAGAACTAGGACCACATGCTTCCCAATGATGGATTCCAACATTAAATCTGTGACCCAATATAAATGTACAAGTCGGCCTCAACAAAAATTCAAAAATAAACTACTCGGTAAGCAAGGATGACTGAGCAATAGACAAGCACCACCGAGTGCCAATGAAACAACTAACTACCAAGGAAATGACCAACCATCCTCAGTAACCAAAGGAAATTGACCAACTACCGACCAACTCGTTCAAAGTAGGAACTGACCAACATAGACAAAATCCAAATTCTTTTTTTGGTGACACAGGATTGCCAAGGACCCGAGATGCTCCTGCATCAAGATGAGCTTCCACCGCCTCAAATATCATCTACAAATATTTAAGAAATCACATGTCTAATGCAAAAAAATTTGCAGACGGGGCCTCTTGTTTGAATGGATATTTTTTACTTCTTTGGCTCACTTGAATGATGAATGGTTCAGTTGCTATGGATGACCGTATGGTGGAAATTATAATATTTGATCTGTTAATTTATTTTTTTCCTGCATGTTTCCACTTTAGGGTTTTTTTTCCTATGTAGTTGGTATGTTTGATAGATATTCTAGACGTAATCTTTTCTTTGGCCTCATGTATTTTCATTCCATGTTTATGGAAAATTGTTTACTTCTAATTTAATAAAATATTCACTTGAATTAACATATCATACAAGAAAGAGGGAGGACGTCTAAATAGATCTTGACCTCATTAATGCATATATCTATTTCTATGATATAATGTTTTGTCCATGTGTAGGCCAATGGAGTGAACAACTAGATGTCCCAAATAGGGACATGGAGAAAACCTATGAAAGTCTACTGTGAGCTAAATTTTGTTCTTTGCCTCAGTTATTATGCAACTTTTGTGTAGTTTATTATTTAGTATTTTTAGTATTTCATTTTTTAAATCTATTTATATTTATCATGGATGAGGTGATGAAAGACTATTAAATTTGCTCTAACTTTATCCTATCTAGTACACTATGTTTTTTTTACCCCAATTTTCATGTACATGCAAATTTGGCCAAGACCTATTCCAAGATCTATGTTTTCATCCTGCCAGGCACCTCTCAAAATTCATGGGTTTATTTATTCTCCCCTGGTCTCTGCAACTTTTTTTTTGGCCTCTAGCTAGGTGCAAAACCCTTAAAAATTCAAAAAGTAGCCGTTGGTGCTAAATTAACCTTGCAAACCCTAGCCCCTCATTCTATTCTTATGTTACTTTATCAGCAACTTAAAAGTCCCAATATCCACGTTCTTTTATTTTCCCTTCGGTCACCAGTTCTCTTTAAGTTCTCTAGCGGTTACCCTTTTTCTCTCGGTGAACTGGCGACTACAGTGTTTCCCTGGTCGCAAAGTAAAATGGCGGTTCCCTTAAGTATTCAGCAACTCCGCGGATTGCCTTCAGTCAGACATTCGCTAATTGTAACCCCAAGTTGGACTTTTGGTTTAGCAATTCCGTGAATGCCTTGTTCACACATTCTTCAGACTTAACCGAGGTTAAGATTTCTATTCAGCGGTTGAGCGAGTTTCCTTTGGTCATGTGTTTGCTAAAACCTCCAGGGTTAAGAGATTTTGAGTGGGGTCCCAGTTGATGAGATCAATGGTTGTCGTAAGATCTCATACCATGTGTCAAAGGCTTGCGATCTTATGACAACCGTCGATCTTTCCTTTTCCTCAGTGCTTCAGGCTTTTGTGGGTCCACTACCATGGTGTCCTACTTGGAGGTTTTTAATTGGTCGAGGGATGATGAATAGTATTTTTTCAGCAGGCCCAAGGATGTCAGAAGCTTGGAAATCAATGGTTGGCATGTGTTCTCATCGTGTGTGTCAGAGGTATGCAATTATAAGATAACTGTTGATTCTCCTTAGTGACATAACTCTTCATGCCTGGCGGGTCCACTGCTATGTGTACACAACGGTAGCTTCTCATTGGTCCACATGGTAGTGATTCGGCAATGTGTCAGTGGGACCAGGTTTCCAGTGTTTTAAAAGGCTCTAACATCTGCAAAGGATCAACGGATGACGCATGTCCACAAGGAATTTTTTTGATGCATGCGATCATGTGCCCGCCATTGATCTTACTTTATCTCCGGGCTCTGTCAGGTGGATCCTCTCTTCTGATGTGCTCAAATTTGATTGGTCTGCATGGCAATGACTGGATTTTGCGGTGGGTCCATTTGTCAGAGGGTCACAGTTTAATGAGGATCTACAGCGGGCGTATGATCTGAAAGAATATTCGAAGGGTATGAGATCTTGCACTTGTCGTTAGATGGGAATCTTGTCTTAACTGGGTCTGATGTAAGAGCTTGATGAGGTGTTGCTGAATAAGTGGTCGAAATGAATAGAAGAACGACATGTGGTAGGTCTGGGCCCAGAATTTGAAGGTATTCAGCAATTTGGCGAATAAAGGTTTTTTTTGTGTTCGCTTAATATAACCCAGGGTTAGTTAAAGGTTCGGTGATTCAGCGAAATGCCTTGTTCGCTGAATCGCCTAACCGGACCAAGGTAAAGCTAAGGATTCTACGACTTAGAGATGAGTCTTCAGTCACATAGTTGCTGAATGACTTAAATGAAGAAAACTCGAGGTGGGTCCAAACATGTTGACATGCTAAAATCTCATTGGTTGTAACTTGCTGATATGGATTTGACTTTTCAAAGAGAGTTTTGCAACCATTTCAAAGTTAATCTAGGTCGTTCATCTGCCGGGAAACAAAGGGGATCGACGATCGCATTTTAAAATGACTGGCTAGCCGTTAATTTTCAAATTCAAATGGTTCTAAGAGGGTTTTTGCCAGTATTTGATTTGCAGGCCACGAGTGGTGAGGTAGCTTAGAAAATTTTTGTCTCCAGGGCATTCGCAGTTAAAGGAGGATGATGAGGAGGTCTGGGCGGCCATCATGGGTCATTTCTTGCTTTAGAAAGGTACCAATTATGCATTCATGGCAAGACTTTGTGCAGGAAAGTGGATGAATCTAGGTTGCTTGTCTATAAGTTGATGTAGTACAGGGATGGGCATGCAAACTTGAGGTCTGATCGGCCATATTTGTAGAGTTACATTTATGATCATACTTGACAGATGTAGGGTTTGTTATTCTAATGTAAAAATCTTGTAACCCTAGTTAGGTTTTGACTCTTTCCTGCGTGCAAGAGAGGATATATATATTGTATTTTTGGAGCTTTTTAGTGCAGAGTGGGACAATTGTAGAAGAAATTCATCCTTTCTTAAGGGTCATCTGTGGTATCATTTCTACCCTCTGGCTTATACAGTTGTATTTCTCCCATTGATGATTCAAATATTGCAGAGGTATTTTGTGACAATTCTTCATGTCCCTATGCTTCCTTGTTTGAATTATCTCTTATTGAATCAAAGTATATGCATATTTTTCAATGACAACTTAGGGTTCTTGATCCCTCTTACTTTCTGTAATTGTGTGTGTTACTGTGTTTGATCTGATTTAGATGTTTTTGTGGGTATACTTCAGCCCCCTAACAGTCTTGTCTCAATCCTACACCGAATTGTAGAAGTGAATGTCTACCTCTAGGTCATGAGTTGTGTCTTATGTTCAGGCCCTCCTATGAAACACTTATGCAAGCCTATTCAGTAAATTGTGACCTACTAGACCTAAGCCTTTCATTGGTTCCATTCCTCTATACTAAGATCCTAACCCTAATTTTGGTCTATCACCTAGTAGGTAGTTTGCTTTCAGTCATTTCCCTTTCCAAGCACTCCTTTTATCCCTTTCCCTCAAAGGTTTTACTTTCATGTCTAGAAGCAAATTAAGGTGATTATCCAAGAGGAACCAGCCTAGAACCTGGAGGTCTCATCTCAGTTAGCATAGGTCCCACACTTGGAGATGATTCCCATGTTATACTAGGTTATCAAGACTACGAGAGCTTGAGACAAAGGCGCAAACTTAGTGTATAACAGTTTTTATTACAAAATTCTTCAAGCAATTCTATACTTTTCAAGATTAGGGACATCTAGAATTATTTCTCTTGTTCTGCTTTGGTTTGCCAAACCTAAATTTGGTAGATCAAAGCATGTCAAAATATCTTTAAAAGTGTAAATTCTCTACCATGGAACTAAAAGATATGGGTAGCTTCCTATGTAACGGTTGTGATTTTGCATGCAAATATCCTCAGTATTTAGGAAACTCTATTTCCATCATCACATTGGTGAATGTTGTTGTGTCATGCATCAAACCCCTATTTTTCTCATTAGTACCATCATAGTTGTTATTTTAAAATAATATCATAATCTAAAATATGTTAGATTAAATTAAATATCATGTTTTATAATATAAAATAAAGAATAGAATTATAATATATTTTTCAGATAATATATTTTCTTATAATCAATTTAGAATAGCCTAAAATATAATATAAAAATATCTTTAGAAAAATATTTACAAAATTTTAAAATCCATCTAAAACTCTACCTTATTTCTAATACAATCTTTAAATTATTGTGATTGTATTTTATAATTAAAGGGTTTAAACAAGTGCCATGTAGTGGCATGTACTTGCCTAATAGTTAATTGTAATTTAAATAATAAAAAATAAATAATAAAAATCAATAATCAATAATAAATGTTACATTTTATTTGTCACAAGTTTCTAAATTTATTTTTAAATAATCTTATTAAAAATATAAAAAATTAAATTTATCAAGTTTATAAGAAAATAAAATTATCCTAAAAATTTATACTAAAATATTATCAAAATTATAAACATTCATATCTTATTATTCACCCATCACAAACATCACATGTCAATCAATACATCTCTCCATCTAATTATATGAAATGATTAAAATTCTCTCTAGGTTTTTGGAACATTAGTAAAGTAAACTCTAATTTAAATAATTTACCATCTCAAACCTCTTTTATCTTAAGTATAGCCAACTCTATTTGAACTCAAAGTTCATGAAGTGTAAGATGTAAATATAGTGCACTTTTATCAAACTAGATGCAATACATACATTGATTATATTTTATAATTTCAATCAATAATGTTCACACTAAGTAAGCTATTCACTAATTATTTATATATAAAAAGAAATATTAAAATTAATTTTATAGAAATTATAACAATTAAATTCTAATTTAAAAATATTAAATATAAAAATTAATTAATCAAAAAGATAATTTATTTAATAAACACTCAAATATGTAAAGGAAAATCTTGCCACAAAAAATTCATTATGGAGAGTGCCTTCAAAAAGAGGGGCCCTATAAGACAAAACCAAATCAACCAATCAGATTTGAGAAAATTAATTTCTATAATATAGAAAATTAATAAGTAAATAGCAAAACTTTAGAAATATTTCATTAACCAAAAAATACTTACGTATGATTGGTTGATTGTTGTAAAACTAATTACTAATTGTGTCTAGCTATTGCCTACAACAAGTACAATAAGATCATAGACCCTACAAATTCTAAGGTTTGGCCTTGTCAAAATTCCATGGCCAAAATAGATGAATTGCAACATAAAGTTGTGTGGCCAATCAAACAAGAACTCTAATTCTTGTTGAAAGTCAACACGCATCCAATAAATATTTAAAGGGATTGATTTCCATAAACCAGAACAATAGTTTAATCCTCAACATTAGTAGACTTCCATAATCCATTAAATAAAGATAACACAATTTCTGGATTTGATTGTGTGAAAGAAACTTGTCATTCTGATGATGGATCTCACATTTCCATTTCTTTTCTCTATGTTTTCTAGAGAAACATTTCTTGATACTAGTGAGACCGCCTAAAGCTTTGGAGAGATTGTGTTAAACACAGATGGATTCGGGGCATATGTACACTCATTTTCTGCTCTCCTCGTCACTCCACTCCTGTAGTTTCCACAGTAAATTATGGCCCCGTCTGTGCAGCTGCAGATTTTGATCCCGTTGAAATCCCTTGTTACACACCTGGCATACGAATCGATTTGTAGCCATTAGACTATTGGGAAATAGAGCTATTACTTCCGCATTTGGGTCTGCATGAACTCAATCAAATCATTCCTATTTTAATTCACCACCCAAAAAGAAATTTTTACTTTAACAAAAAAATTGACATATTTTCCTCAATGTGATCCAATCTCAAACAAAAGACATACACAATATAAATCGATGTTTTACATGAGTGAAATCCTAAATGTAAGAAAAAAACATACCCAGTTTAAATTAGGAACTTACAGACATTGACATATTTTCCAATTACTAAATATATCAAACAAAAAAGATACACAATTTAAACCACCTGTTTACACATAACTATGACGTACCCATTGCACACTAACACATATTAGTGCGATTGCTAGTTAATTAACGAAAGACTCGCATCATTTCATCTCAAAGTTCAAGCCCTTCCAAGTCCAACAATTAAGCATTAAAAATTGTTTGAATGCTTATCTTCTTTTACAAGGATCGAGAACCACAACAAGTGCTAACAATACTTTGTATCATGTCGTCGAGGTCACGCACGGACGAGCCTTTCTCGGTTTCATCATCTCCACTGTGTCGCACTGCTTTTGTGGCAGCATCACGCATGGCCACAGCTTTTTCTCTCATCCGCCCGCCTTTCTCTTCACACATCACCATCTTCACCGTCCTCTCCACCTTCTCCTTCCCCAATTCTCCCTCACTTCCTCTGCACATCTCCACGCAAACGCCCACCTCCTCCTCTAGAAGCTTCGAATTGAAATACTGCTCTCCCGCGATGGGCCATCCGATCATTGGAACGCCCTGGCTCAGACTCTCCATCGTCGAATTCCATCCGCAGTGGCTCACAAATCCCCCGGTCGAAGGATGAGACAAAATCACACGCTGAGGCGCCCACTTTTTAATAATCAGTCCCTGATTCTTGCCCTTCATTCGCTCTTCAAACCCGTCAGGAAGAAACTCTGAGGAAAAATCCGCAGTCAAAGGCATGCCAAGCGGCGACCGCACTACCCATATGAAGGGCTGCCCACTTGACTCCAAACCCAGTGCCAGATCTCTCATAGTCGACGCAGAGATCGTGTTCTGCGAGCCGAAGGAAATGTAGAGCACAGTGGAAGGATTCTGAGAATCGAGCCATCGCCAAATGGAAATTGCATCGCTGTCTGCTTCCTTACCTTGCAGTAATTGATCACGGATATCACTAGATCCAACGGAAGACAGAAATTCTGGTGGGAGGACAGGGCCAACCGCCCAGACAGGTCTGCCGGTGGATTTCCTGAGGTGATCCAAATGTTCGTGCTCAAGCTGTTCGAAAGAATTGCAGACAAATCCCCAGCTGCGCATATTGTGGGATATCTGGCGATTTTGAAATAAGCTCCATGCATCGGTTCCCGTTGACAATTTTATGATAGCGGGAAGTTGAGATCGATGCAGAGATATGTGAGGCAAATCTGGGAGAGTAAACGCTTCTGAGTCGGTCTTGGTATGGGGCAAATGAGTCCACATAGAGTAAAAAAGCAAGAGGCCATAAGCGCCGGAGGTGAAGAAGCAGATTCTGGGTATTCCAAACATGTCGGCGACGTCGAGGGTCCAGCCGAGGAACATGTCGCTGATGATGCAGAGCGGAGTACATCCATCTTCTGCACTTATCCCGCTGATCAGATTCTCGAAATGGGGCTGCAATTTCTCCGAGGCTTCCATAAGAGTAAGGAACTGTGGTCTGGCCAGCGAATCTGTGTTCTCTGAACCAGGCGGTAGGCCATGATCAGCACTGGAGAAAGGGAGCTCCGCTAAGCGTAAATCAAGAGAGGAGTCTTTTTGGCGGGCGGATTGAATGGTGGGTGTTAAGGCCTGAACGTTGAGAGGAGTGCTGACGATGGTGATGGTGAATTTGGTTCGAGCGGCGAGGAGTTTGGAGAGGTGAAGGAAGGGAATGATGTGGCCCTGCGCCATGAATGGAAACATCACCACATGACGCTTCTGCATGTGCTCGCCGGACGGATTTCTGCAAGCAGAGGACGCCATTGTAGATAGGATTGCACGAAGCAGCTCAAAACAGCTCTGCTTATAACAAATAAAAGTTGTGAGATTGTTGGCGAGAGAGACGTCTATGAAATGTTGTCCCGTTTCGTTGCGGACAAATATTTTGGTATTGAAAGGATAGATTTTGGCGTTCTCTGTAGGACTCTTTTGAATGGCAATGAGATTAATTTATCTAGTACTCCCTTCATGATGTACCCAATGACGCAAGGAAGTATATTATTAAAAGTTAAGTATAAAAAACTATATTTGGCCGGCTTTTACAAAGCACAGCACATGGGAGCATCTAGTTGAACACTTTTTGTCAACATCTCTTTATTTTTGGTTCCATTCCTAGGGAAACTTGTATTCTCTTGTTTTAAGATTGTCCCATATCTCTCTTTTTAAAAAAAATAAAAATTTAAGTTTATTTTCCATAATTTTTTTATTATATTTATTTCAAAGTTTTAGTTTTTGTTTAAGTTAAATTTTTAACTACTTTAAAAAATGTTGAGGTATTAAGAATTGGACTAAATGTTTTCAATTTTCAATTTGTTTTTTAATTTTTTAATAATTTTTTTTATTTTTAAAAGATTAAGTGAGTCTTATTTGATATATTAATATATTGAAAATTTATATATTTGACAATTTCATTGGAGGTTGTAGTAGGTGCATACAAAATTTGTTCTTTTATGAAAGAATTTGTTTATTCATATTACAAATGACTATTTTTTCATAATTTGAAAATTTTCATTTTCTTAGAAACTATAAAACAATTTGAAAATTAATCGACACTTCTAACTTTAATAATCATTCTTAAAATTTAAGATGCATTATATTTGTATTTTGAAATAGATTGTCATGAGCTAAGGAAGGGTAGGTCCAGTAGAAGGCATGTCGTCCTCAAAGTTGTTCTCTACAGATGCCATGAAGATGAAAGTCAATTCAACTAAATGCTTGAACATTAGCCCTATGGTATGTTTGAGAAAATATAGCCTCCAATATGTCTCCTAACATTGCACCTCCACTCTTTCCCCACAACTAGATAATAAAAAAAAGCAACCCAATTATTGTTGTTTGGAGGAAGAAAGCAAAGTAATTTTATCAATCTGTTCTAAAAGAAAAGCCCATTCCCCATCTTTTTGAGCATAATATTAAAGCCCACATGCCATTTGAGCTTTCTTAGGGTTGTGACCTCCTATGACATGATCATTTGTTTTCTCTCACAAATTGAGAAATACAACCAAGAAGTAGGAGGAAACAACTAATTTAAATCTATACCTTGAGATTGAATGTGTGAATATCTCTCCCTGAACCATATTCACCACATGCAACACTACCATAAAGTAGGTTTTGGAAAGTATTTCCAACCATGCTTGTGCGATGTACCAATTAAATGCAATGTGTCCACATTTTTCTTCTAGATAGATTCTAGCCTCCATCTCTACCTATAATGTGGGGAAATAGGGTTCAGTACCTTGTATGTGCAAACTAGGATCTAGGCTTGTTTATGCTTCACTTACTTTAGGAAGGAGAGTAATCCACCAAGCTCATGGGATTAGGCACAAAATGGAGTCTACAACCCTTCATGGGGGAGCTCAAAATGATACTACTACTACTATTTAAAAATGGTTATTGGATCTAGCACTAAAGATTTAAAGTTTAAGGTCTTCACCATATATATAAAAAAAAATTAAAATGGTTTACAAACAGCAAAGGTCTAGATCAAGAAATAAAAGACAGAGAAGACCCTATCCATGAAATTTGACCTGGAATTAGATAGGCTATTTCTCTCAAGGTGACCTTGACCTAGGAGCACCAAATGTAAACAAAATTAGAAAATTTAGGATCAGGATTTCGTTTAGATGTTTCCCTAAAAGTCTTATTAGAATTTTTTTAACTATATCACTTACAAATATGTAGACCATTCTTTTATAAATCTATAGCTCTTTGTCCCCTCGATTTGAATCCAAAATTGTGTCTTCGTAACATGTCACCTGTGTAAAGAAAAAGAGTAAATTATTGGGTTGATTGCAGTTTACCCAGGTCAAACCTTGGTTTTGGAATTATCCATAAAATAGAAATGAAGTGAACTTGAATTGAAAGTGTTTTTTTAATGTGGTAGAAGATAGATCGAAAAAATAAGTATTTGAACCTTATACCTTGTTGATGCAATGATATTTGAATGTGATTACAAATGTTATTGCAATAACATGACTTGAAAAGACCTAAAATGAAATCAATCATAAACCCATGGTTCCATTGCATGATTCTTGCAACTTGACATCATACTATAGCTAAAGAAAATGGCTAGATAAAATATTATTTTGAATACTTGAAGATTGAGTGCTTCTTGGATGTAGATGGATATTATAAATGAGGGACCATAACCTTGAATTTATATACCTCTCCCTATGAAATGTATATGTAATTTCAAAGAAGGAAAACAAAAAAAATGTGTCTCACTTTTACAAGCTAATTGTTAAACAATTTTAATTTGGCCTTCTTTTATCAAGGCAAGGTCTCCCCTAGGTGACCGTGTCCTAGGTCTAGGTCTCCCCTAGTGACCCTACCTTGGGACAAGGATGCCCTAGGTGGCCTTAACCTTCTAAATCATCTGGGGTCAAGGATCATAGGTCTATAATGCAATTATGATGATATATTTTGAGATAGTGCGAGAATAATTGGACATGATTGGGCATGGGAGGCCAAGCACACTAAAATGGGGCTTAGGTGAGATCAAAATAATGTAGGGATACAATTCTTAGTGCCACAATACTAAGAAAAGATAATGAGCATGATGAGACACAATTTGATCTTCACCAATTCATATGACACTCTAATGTAAGTTTTGTAATCCATAAATTAATCATCAAGTCCTCCACGCATGCTTTATGAATTCAATCTTTTTAATCATGAAAAATGAATTATTTTAGTATGATTATGAGAATAGGGAACATAGCAAATTTTCATGCTAGATGCACATTTAAATTCAAGAATTTACGATGTTGCATATCACTAATTCTTAGTTTACTTGGGTATTGACCTCCCCTTTTACCTCTATACAAACATGGGTAATATTGAAGTCTTCAAACATTTTTATGAGGCCTAAATGTATGATTATGAGAATAGGGAACACACCAATTTTTTATGCTAGATGCACATTTAAATTCAAGAATTTATGATGTTGCATATCACTGATTCTTAGTTTACTTGGGTATTCACCTCCCCTTTTGCCTCTATACAAACATGGATAATATTGAAACCTTCAAACATTTTTATGAGGCCTAAAAATACCTTAGACATAATATTTAGATTTAATTTTTTAGATTATTCGACACCAAATTGGCTGATAATCAATAGTAAATCTCCTCAAACCACTAGCCTCTTGAACCCAAGTTTTACTTCATCTAAAAGGCCATGGAAAAGTGCATAAATTTTTATCTTAATTATTGGTACTAGTTGCAAGGAATATTATTATTTTATGTAGCACCTTATTATTGGTATCTCTAAAGATCCATGTAATACTATATATGCTTAGATTTACCATAAAAAGATTTATTAAATTTTTCATTTGACATTCGTTCATCTAGGGGAAACAAAATTTATTCAACTCTTTTCCTTTTAGTTAAGCTAGGATTAGTGCCCGGAGCCCCAAAGCCCATTAATAAGGGATTGCCAAATTTTATTATTTATGTATGGTTATTTTGTGTGTATTTATGACTTTTTTTCATGTTTATACACTTAAATATATTTAATTTATAATTTATATAAATAGTCAAATAAGAATGAATTCTTAAAGTATGCTTTTTAAAGAGATAAATGATTAATATTTTCATAGACTACATATAGGCCACCTTCTAAAGACTTCCATATTATAAAACAAACACAATCTAATAAACGCACATAATCAAGCATAAACTATTGTAATGAATTCAAATATAAAAGGTTAATGACATGAAACTACATTTTCACACAATGATTAAGCACACAAGCCAATTAAAAGGTTAAACATAAACAAACATATTCCTTTACAAGAGCCCATAAGGTTGAATAGAATGAGTGTATAAAATACATATCTGATGATAATCCTGATAGGAACTCCCCATATCTATATCCCTCAAACACACCATAGGTGAGAACATTTCCAAAGCACTTTTCTACCTAACCATGAATATTTACACTATTCAAGAATCCTTGCTTATGTGAAGTACACCCAACACTGTGTGAATCTTAGCAACCTAAAAAGGATAGGGTGATGGGATTTAGTGCACCATGATATATATACATTCTAATATAGAAATGCAATGACACCATTTTATAGAAGAGACTGTGAAACATGATTCAAACAACACTTGCATATACTTAGAGATTAAAAAGGACTTTTGCCAAAGTATCTTTTTTATCTAATTATTAGTAGATAAGCTAAGTAAAGATTAACACATCTTTGAAAACTTACAGTTCACTTTGCTTCGTACAAGTACCCTCCCGACACAAAAATAATACATATTGAAAATGTAACAATGCATATAAAATATCATAAAAACATAACAGATGATACAAAGGCATGTAAGAATGCATAAGATCATACATTACAGACCAAGATCACACATGAGAATATAAGAGCACATAAAGCTTAGAATTTCTCAATCTTCACAATATCGAGTTGTCTAATTAACAAGATTCAATTCTACTATATTCATATAAATTAAAAATATATCCATCTCAATCTATCAAAAATCAATAAGTAACATGACATGTAATATGATATTCAATAGCCATCACCTTGTCGCTTTTATTCAGTACTTAAGATGTGAAAGATCATGTGTTAATCATTTCTTAACATCAAAATGCTTAAGAATAGAAAAAACAAGATAAGATGATTCATCCTTAATTATAAATGTTCATAAGAGATATTCAAATAGATAATAATTTTTAAGAAATAGGCCTAATAAATTCTTGTTCTATCATGTTATTCTTCTCATATATTTATCAATAAGAAATAAGATTATTTGATGTAATAACTTTAAGAATTCAAAGGATGAACACTTATACTAACGACTAACATATACCTCTCTTTAAAACATATATTTATAAGATAGTTTAAAAGATATAGTTAATAAAATCAATTCTATATTGCTTGGTTCTTTAAGTTCACTAAATAAAGTCTTCTATATGTTGACCTTATTCCAATGTGAATGAGCATGGATTCTTAATAAGAAAAGGAATGTAAAATTCTATTTGTAAAGGATC
The DNA here is from genome assembly GCA_027943335.1 of Chamaecyparis obtusa. NCBI lineage: Eukaryota > Viridiplantae > Streptophyta > Pinopsida > Cupressales > Cupressaceae > Chamaecyparis > Chamaecyparis obtusa. The sequence goes on from BSBK01008930.1 coordinate 457,994, forward strand.
GTTGTGAGATGGATTATGTGGTGGAAGATCCTTTTCAATGAAGAATACTTGATGTGAGGTGGATAGATGCCCCACCATGGCTTGAAACTCATCAACTTATAGATCTTTTTGGGTGGACGACTATTGTAGGGTTGTGTCTAAGACTAATTTGTGGTGAGGTGAAATGCAAAGTATTTCATAGATGGATATTTGTGTTGGGGTCTTCTTTAGATCATCTAGAAGATTTCATTGACTTGATGGTGGATTGGAGGACTTAATTGGTCTAGGAATTTTTTACGTGTCTCCTTGTACTATTATTTTGGTATAGTGGGTGGTAATAGCACAACTTGTTTCTGGACCTTGGATGACGATGGTGTTTATGATCAAATTTGGATCTTCCGTGGTGTAGGTGAGGTTCTCCTAGTTTTTCATTCCTAAGGTAGAGGCCTTACCTTTGTTATCATTCGTCAATGGGGTTTGGAAAACCTTGTGATCTTAGTTGGTCACTAGTACATTTGACCTAGTTTTTCTACCAAAATTTTCGCCTAAAAAATAAAAAGGTTTTGCTTGGTCGGATTATAGAAGGAAAAAAAAATTTTTGGTTTAATTTATGCCCGTGTTTGTCGAAATATCAACAAATTCCATGGTGGTCAAAATTTTGACAAACACGAGCATAACTTTAAAGAAAAAGGAATTTCATTTCCTATTTCATTATTCCTGGCTGGAAAATTAGAAGGGTAGTGCACGCGCAAAGGAGATACCCAACTGTTTAATTTACTGGCCTACACAATCAGTTGAAGGTTTCTCTTCTGAGACTTTTGTAAAATCTTCTTTGCTATAGATGCACAAGTACCTCAACTATTATACTATTTTCCTTTTTAAACCCTAAGTGCAAATGAGAGAAATAAGAACACCCAGAAATAAGAACACATATGTTGAAAAATCACATGTTCTCTTAGTGAAAATGAGAGAACATATGAATTTTATGAATTTCTATGTACATAGACCACGTATTTGAGGTTTTTCTTACCTGATTTCTTGATATTTCATAGATGCACTTGGCATTGTCTTTGTAGTACATTCTTCTTTTCTTTGCTATGTATTGAACAAGGGCTTCTTTAAATGTTGTTAATTCTGAGTCTTTAATATAATGAAGGGTTTGAGATCTTGTGTCTATCTATGGGTTTATGCATAGGATTCCTTATATTGTTGAAAACCCTAAGTGCAAATGAGAGAAATAAGAACACCTAGAAATAAGAACATATATGTTGAAAACTCATATGTTGTCTTAGTGCAAATGAGAGAACATATGAGTTTTATGAATTTCTATGTACATAGACCACGTATTTGAGGTTTTTCTTACCTGATTTCTTGATATTTCATAGATTCACTTGACATTGTCTTTGTAGTACATTCTTCTTTTCTTTGTTCTATATTGAACAAGGGCTTCCTTAAATGTTCTTATTTTTGAGTGTTTAATATAATGAAGGGTTTGAGATCCTGTGTCTATCTACGGGTTTATCATAAGATTTCATGGACGGTTGTCCCCAGTTCCAAAGCTCCAACTTGACCACAGGTAGGGACTATGCTAGCAAAGGTTGAGGAGTCTAGCTTTACATCCACGAGTTGCATTTGCTTAAAATTTTCTAATGCCTTTTCAACAAACCCATTTTGAACATATCCTCCAATCATGGCAATCCATGAGACGACATCTCTTTGAGGTAATCTGTCAAAAAATTTACGTGCCTTGTCTATGTTTCCACATTTAACATACATGTCTACTAAGGCACCGACAACTAAAACATTTGATAAAAATCCCCCTTCCGTTATGCTTTGATGGATATCAATGCCTTGTTCCAAAGCTCCCATTTTGTTAGAGGCTGGAAGGATGCTTGCAAAGGTTGTGGAATTTGGCTTTACACCTGCCAGTTGCATTTGTTTAAAATTTTCTAGAGCCTTTTCCACAAATCCATTTAGTTCATAGCCAGCAATCATTGTAGTCCATGAGACCACATTTCTTTGAGGCATTTTGTCAAAGAGTTGGCGTGCCTTGTCTATCCTTCCACATTTTGCATACATGTCTACCAGGGAGCTTGCAACTATAACATCTGACAAATATCCCTCTTCCATTATCTTTTGATGATTGTCCATACCCTGTTCCAAAGCTCCCATTTTGACATAGACTGGAAGGATGTTGGCAAGGGTTGTGGCATTTGGCTTTACACCTGCCAACTGCATTTGTTTGAAAGCTTCTAAAGCGTTTTCAACATATCCATTTTGTGCATATCCTCCAATCATTGCAGTCAACGAAGCCACATTTCTTTGAGTTATTTTGTCAAACAATTTGCATGCCTTGGCCATGCTTCCACATTTTGCATACATGTCTCCCAGGGCACTTGCAACTACAACATCCAAGAAACCCCCCCCCCCCCCCCCCTTCCATTATCCTTTGATGGTTGTCCATACCCTGTTCCAAAGCTCCCATTTTGGCACACACTAGAAGTATGCTGACAAAGGTTATGGAATTTGGCTTTACATCTGCCAATTGCATTTGCTTAAAAGTTTTAAAAGCCTTTTCAACAAATCTAGTTTGAATATATCCTGCAATCATGGCATTCCATGAGACCTCATTTCTTTGAGGCATTTTCTGAAACAGTTCACATGCCTTGTCTATGCTTCCACTTTTGGCATACATGTCCACCAGGGCAGTTGCAACCACCATATTTGGTGAAAATCCTCTATCCTTTATGCTTTGATGGATATCTATGCCCTGCTGTAGAGCTCCCATTTCAGAACAGGTTGTAATCATGTTGGCATATGTGAACTGATTGGGTTTGAAACCTGTTCGTTGCATTTGGTGAAACAATGCTACTGTCTCGTGAGGATACCCATGTCTTTGGTATGCAGAAATAGTCATATTCCATGAGATGTTGTCTCATTCTTCGATTTGGTCAAACATGTTACATAATCTATTGTTTATCTTTAATAATATCTTTGGCCATATGAAGCTCATCACATTTATGATGGAGTATTTTATATGTTTCACACCTTCTAGAAATATTGTTAGTGAATTGTCCCCTTAGTGAATGTTATACTTTTGTTGCTATATGAGGGATTGAATCTATGGTTGAGATCTATATGCTAAAATTATGCCCCCAACTCCTATTGGAGCAACAATGAGTTGGTTTTGCTTGAGTGCAAATAATCAACCATTTAGCCAGTGCCTCCACAAATAGACCAATCACCAATCAAAAAAGCTAAAAAACGATCAATTATTAGTACATATATAAATAATTATTAGTATATGTATTTTTATTTTTTGAATTCTTTTAATAATAATAATTAAAAAATAGACATTACAAAAAGATCACAGTTATTAAACCCCTAATGATTACGGATCACTTCCCCTATATACATTTTAATTAATGAATTGCAAATGCATCTCACACTCGCATCATTTCCAAGCCCTTCCAAGACCAACAATTAAGCATTAAAACTGTTTGAATACTTATCAAGTTTTACAAGGATCGAGAACCACAAGAAGTGCTAAGGATATGTTGTATCATGTCGTCAACGTCACGCATAGACGAACCCATCGTCAACGTCTCGCTCCCATCTCCACTGTCTTTCTGGCAGCATCTCGCATGGCCACAGCTTTTTCTCTCATCCACCCGCCTTTCTCTTCACACATCACCATCTTCACCGTCCTCTCCACCTTCTCCTTCCCCAATTCTCCCTCACTTCCTCTGCACATCTCCACGCAAACGCCCACCTCCTCCTCTAGAAGCTTCGAATTGAAATACTGCTCTGCTGCGATGGGCCATCCAATCATGGGACACAAATCCCCCGGTCGAAGGATGGGATAAAATCGCACGCTGAGGCGCCCACTTTTTAATAATCAGTCCCTGATTCTTGCCCCTCATTCGCTCTTCAAACCCGTCCGGAAGAAACTCTGAGGAAAACTCCGCAGTCAAAGGCACACCAAGCGGCGGCCGCACTACCCATATGAATGGCTGCCCGCTTGACTCTAAACCCAGTGCCACTTCTCTCATATTCGACGCAGAGATCGTGTTCTGCGAGCCGAAGGAAATGTAGAGCACAGTTGAAGGATTCTGAGATTAATGTCCTCTCCACCTTCTCCTTCCCCAACTCTCCCTCGCTTCCTGTGCACATCTCCACACAAACGCAAGGACTCTTTTGAATATCGGTGAGATTAATTTATCTCGTACTCCGTTCATGATGTACCCAATGACGCAAGGAAGTATATTCTTAAAAGTTATGTTTAAAAAATTATATTCAGCCGGCTTTTACAATGGACAGCACATGGGGGCATCTAGTTGAACACTTTTTGTCAACATCTCTTTATTTTTGGTTCCCTTACTAGGGAAACTTGTATTCAATGAATAAAAGGCGCGCGCTTGTTTTAAGATTGTCCCATATCTTAATTTTTTAAATTTTGTAAGGATTTTTAAAATATTTTTTTTTATTATATTTATTTTAAAGTTTTTGTTTTTGTTTAAGTTAAATTTTGAACGACTTTAAAAAATATTGAGGTGTTAAGAATTGGACTAAATATTTTCAATTTTGAATTTGTGTTTCAATATTTTTTTAATTTTTTTTTTATTCTTAAAAAATTTAAGTGAGTCTTATTTGATGTATTAATATATTGAAAATTTATATGTTTGAAAGTTTTATTGGTGGTTGTAGTAGGTGCATATAAAATTTGTTTCTTTAAGAAATAATTTGTTTATTCATATCACACATGATCATTTTTTCACGATTTGAAAATTTCCATCTTCCCAGAAACTATAAAGCAATTTGAAAATTATTCATTACTTCTAACTTTAATAATCGTTCTTAAAATTTAAGATGCATTATATTTGTGTTTTGAAATAGATTGTCTTGTGCTAAGGAAGGGTAGGTCCAGTGGAAGGCATGTCCTCCTCAAAGTTGCTCTACACATGCCATGAAGATGAAAGACAATTCAATCGAATGCTCGAACATCAGCCCTATGGTATGTTTGAGAAAATATAGCCTCCAATATGCCTCCTAACATTGCACCTCCACTCTTTCCCCACAACTAGATAATAGAAAAAGGAACCCAATGATTATTGTTTGGAGGAAGAAAGCAAAGCAATTTTATCAATATGTTCTTTAAAAGAAAACCCCATTCCCCATCTTCGTGAGCATAATATTAAAGCCCACATGCCATTTGATCCTTCTTAGGGTTGTGACCTCCTATGACATGATCATTTTTTTCTCTCACAAATCGAGCAATACAACCAAGAAGTGGGAGAAAACAACTAATTTAACTCTATACCTTGAGATTGAATGTGTGAATATCTTTCATTGAACCATTATTCACCACATGCAACACTACCATAAAGTAGCTTTTGGAAAGTATTTCCAACCATGCTTGTGTGTCGTACCAATTAAATGTAATGTGTCCACATTTTTCTTCTAAACACATTCTAGCCTCTATCTCTACCTATAATGTGGGGAAATAGGGTTCAATAGCTTATATGTGCAAACTAGGATCTAGGCTTATTTATACTTTAATTACTTTAGAAAGGAGAGTAATCCACCAAGCTCATGGGAGTAGGCACAAAATGGATTTTACAACCTTCATGGGGGAGCTAAAAATGATACTACTGCTACTACTATGTAAAAATGGTTCTTGGATCTAGCTAGCACTGAAGATTTAAAGTTTTAAGGTCTTCACCATATAGAAAAAAATTAAAAAAAAGGTTTGCAAACAATAAAGGTAGATCAAGAAACAAAAGACAGAGAGGAGCCTATCCATGAAATCTGACCTGGAATTAGATAGGTTATTTCTCTCGGGGTGACCTTGACCTAGTAGCACCAAATGTAGACAAAATTGGAAAATTTAGGATCATGGTGTTGTTTAGATGTTTCCCTAAAAATTTTATCAAAAGTTTTGTTAACTATTTCACTTACGACTATCTAGACCCTTCTATTATAAATCTATAGCTCTTTGTCCCCTCAGTCTGAATCCAAAATTGTGTCTTCGTAACATGTCACCTATGTAAAGAAAAAGAGTAAATTATTATTTTGATTGGTGTTTACCCAGGTCAAACCTTGGTTTTGGAATTAACCATGAAATAGAAATGAAGTGAACTTGAATTGAAAGTGTTTTCTTAATGTGGTATAAGATAGATCTAAAAAATAAGTATTTTAACCTTATACCTTGTTGATGCAATGCTCTTTGAATGTGATTACAAATGTAATGCAATAACATGACTGGAAAAGACCTAAACTGAAATCAGTCATAAACCCATGGTTCCATTGTGATTTTTGCAACTTGACATCATACTATAGCTAAAGAATATGGCTAGATAAAATTTTATTTTGAATACATGAAGATTGAGTGCTTCTTGGATGTAGATGGATATTATAAATGAGGGACCATAAGCTTGAATTTATACCTCTCCCTATGAAATTTATTTGTAATTTCAAAGAAGGCCAACAAAAAAGATGTGTTCTCACTTCTACAAGCTAGTTGTTGAACAATTTTAATTTGGCCTTCTTTTATCAAGGCAAGGTCTCCCCTAGGTGACCCTATCCTAGGTCTAGGTCTCCCTTAGTGACCCTACCCTGAGACAAGGATGCCCTGGGTGGCCTTGACCTCCTAAATCATGTGGGGTCAAGGATCATAGGTCTATAATATAATTATGATGATATATTTTGAGATAGTGCGAGAAGAATTGGACATGATTGGGCATGGGAGGCCATGCACACTAAAATGAGGCTTAGGTGAGATCAAAATTATATAGGGATACAATTTGCAATGCTACAGTACTAAGAAACGATAATGAGCATGGTGAGACAAAATTTTGATCTCCACCAATTCATATGACACTCTAATGTAACTTTTGTAATCCATAAATTATTCATCAAGTCCTCCACACATGCTTTAAGAATTAAATCTTTTTAATCATGGAAAATGAATTATTGTAGTATGATTATGAGAATAGGGAACATACCAAATTTTCATGCTAGATGCAGATGGAAATTCAAGAATTTCTGATGTTTCATATCATTGATTCTTAGTTTACTTGGGTATTGACCTCCCCTTTTGCCTCTACACAAACATGGGTAATATTAAAGTCTTCAAACTTTTTTATGAGGCCTAAAAATACCTTAGACATAATATTTAGATTTAATTTTTTAAATTATTCGACACCAAATTAGTTGATAATCAATAGTAAATCTCCTTGAACCACTATCCTCTTGAACCCAAGTTTTACTTCATCTAAAAGGCCATGGAAAAGTGCATAAATTTTAGCTTAATTATTGGTACAGTTGAAAGGAAAATTGTTATTTTTTGTAGCACCTTATTATTGGTATCTCTAAAGATCCATGGAATACTATATTTGATTAGATTTACCATAAAAGAATTATTACATTTCCATTTGACATTCCTTCATCTAGGGGAAACAAAATTTATTCTACTCTTTTACTTTTGGTTACACTAGGATTAGTGCCCAGAGCCCCAAAGCCCATTAATAGGGGATTGCCATTTTTTATTATTAATGTATGGTTATTTTGTGTGTATTTATGACTTTTTTTCATGTTTATATATTCAAATATATTTAATTTATAATTTATATAGATAGTCAAATAAGAATGAATTCTTAAAGTATGCTTTTTAAAGAGATAAATGATTAATATTTTGATAGTCTACATATATGCCACCTTCTAAAGATATCCATATTATTAAACAAACACAATCTAATAAATGTACATAATCAAGTATAAACTATTGTAATGAATTCAAATATTAAAGGTTAATGACATGAAACTACATTTTCACAGAATGATTAAGCATAGAAGCCAATTAAAAGGTTAAACATAAACAAACATATTCCTTTACAAGAGCCCATAAGGTTGAATAGAATGAGTGTATAAAATATATAGTTGATGATCATCCTGATAGGAACTCCCCATAACTATATACCTGAAACACACCATAGGTGAGAATATTTCCAAAGCACTTCTCTACCCAGCCATGAATATTTACACTATTAAAGAATCCTTGCTTATGTGAAGTACACCCAACCCTGTGTGAATCTTAGCAACCTAAAAAGTATAGGGTGATGGGATTTAGTGCACCGCGATATATATAAATTCTAATATGGAAATGTAATGAAACCATTTTATAGAAGAGAGTGTGAAACATGATTCAAACAACACTTGCATATACTTAGAGATTAAAAAAAACTTGGGTCAAAACATCTTTTTGATCTAACTATTAGTAGATAAGCTAAGCAATGATTAACCCATCTTTCAAAACTTAAACTTCACTTTTCTTCGTACAGGTACCCTCCTGGCATAAAAATAATACATATTAAAAATTTAACAATGCATATAAAATATCATAAAAACCACAAAAGATGATACAAAGGCATGCAAGAATGCATAAGATCATACATGATAGACCAAGATCACACATGAGAATGTAAGAGCACATAAAGCTTAGAATTCTTCAATCTACACAATATCCAGTTGTCTAATTAACAAGATTCAATTCTACTATATTCATAGCAATTAAAAATATATCCATCTCAATATATCAAAAACTAGTAAGTAACATGACATGTAACAAGATATGATAACCATCACCTTATCACTTTTATTAAATACTTAAGATATGAAAGATCATTAATCATTGCTTAACATCAAGATGCTTAAGAATAGGAAAAATAAGAGAAGATGATTCATCCTTAATTATAAATGTTCATAAGAGATATTCAAATACATTTTAATTTTTAAGAAATAGGCCTAATAAAATCTCGTTCTATCATGTCATTCTTCTCATATATTTATCAATATGAAATAAGATTATTTGATGTAATAACTTTAAGAATTCAAAGGATGAACACTTACACTAACTAACGACTAACATATACCTCTCTTTAAAACATATATTTCTAAGATAGTTTAAAAGATATAGTTAATAAAATAATTTCTATATTGCTTAGTTCTTTAAGTTCACTAAATAAAGTCTTCTATATGTTGACCTTATTCTAATGTGAATGCGTATGGAATTCCCAATTCTTAATAAGGAAAGGAATATAAAATTCTATATGTAAAGGATCATTGTGAGATGGATTATGTCCTGGAAGATCTTTTTCAATGAAAACTACGTGATGTGAGGTGGATAGATACCCACCATGGCTTGAAAGTCATCAACTTATAGATCTTTTGGGATGGACGACTGTTGTAGGGTTGTGTCTAAGACTACTTTGTGGTGAGGTGAAATACGAAGTATTTCATAGATGGATATTTGTGTTGGGGTCTTCTTCAGATGGTCTAGAAGATTGTATTTACCTGATGGTGGTTGGAGGACTTAATTGGTATAGGAATTCTTGGCATGGCTCCTTGTACTATTATTTGGGCACGGTGGGTGGTAATAGCACAACTTGTTTCTGGACCTTGGATGGTGATGGTCTTTATGGTCAAATTTGGATTTTCCTTGGCATAGGTAAGGTTTCCTAGTTTTTTATTCCTAAGCTAGAGGCCTTACCTTTGTCATGATTCATCAACGGGGTTTGGAAAACCCTGTGATCTAGGTAAGTGGTGAAATTTACACAAAGTTGGTCTAGACAATGCAAAAGTAAACTTCACCAAATTAATGAGTTTCCTTCAACTTGGAATACATTGTGAAATAGTTTTTAATGCATATGGAGAGAGATGGGTGGGCAGAAACAATAACACTTGTAGATTGAGTGAGAGGCTTTATGTGGTGTGGTTATTTAGGGAGCAAGTTGCACAAAGTGTTGCTTAAGATGAAGTGATGCAGTGCAAGGCAGGAGAATCCCTGATGGAGATGTCCTAGCCCCCAGCAAATAACCACACAATAGAATATAATAACAATACAAAGATTTAGAACCACACAATGCCAAAACTCATAATAGAATTATCATATTTTCATCCAACATGCCCGACTATAAGGCCTTCCGGGTTACGGCCAAATACAATGCAATTCCAATAGTAACTTTGCAAGATCCCTCAAGATCCAATCCAAACCCTAGCCACACTATGGTAGAAACCTCCAGGAAGATCTAAACTTGTGCTCGCAAGACCTCCAAGCAATCTCCTTGTTTCCCAAGCCACAGCTACTAGTTCTCCTCAAAATTCGCTCCTCTACCTCTTCCTCTTCTCCAAGATGGATGAATGATGCCTAAAGACTTCCCCCACAACCCCTACTTATACCAATCTAAGCCACAGGTCGGCCCTGAACATAAATTAAATATAAACCCATAAATCAAATGCCACAAGTCGGCCAACAACAATAATTAAATGCCCAAAATTGATGTCTTAGTAAAATAATGATATCTCCTAGCTCCGAATGAATTAGAACTCATGCTTCGAATCGTAGGTAGAAATATAGGCCTTCTTCCATCCTTGAAATTTTCATCCTCTAACTCTTTGTGAAAAATTACTTATACAGTTTGTAATAGGCACCAAATTCCTAAGCAAGGCCAAGCTCCTCCTAGGCCATGCTGAGCAACCAAGACCATGCCAAGTTCCATTAAATACATCAAAACCAATTACCAAAGACCCAAGTAGGTTTATCCAACTCTACCAAACCCCTCACACATGAAAATAAGTCCACACGACTCCATCAAATCTCCCAAACATGCAAGATAGCCAACTACCCTGGGATGCTCCTGCATCAGACTCCCCAGGTGCGAAAAGATGTTCTCAATAGCTAGAAGAACATTGTTTGGGATTCAACACATAAATCCCTAAATGGTTCTTCACATACATTTCCTCCAAGTCTTCAACTTGCACATTCATTCCCTTGTTCCGTTGCTGCTTCTTCGTATCCATCCTCGAGGTCTCATAGGTTTGCTGTCCACGCTGATCTCTAACCCTTTTAGAATCTGCCAACTCAACTCGACTACCAATGCTCAGGTTCCTTCTACCAACCTCTTCCTTTTGCAAGGGAATTAGGGAATGCTTCCTGCCATCTTTCACAATTGTGAACACATTCTTGACACAATCATGCATAGCCCTACAATCATACTGCCAAGGTCTACCAAGCAACAAATGACAATTGTTCATGTCCACAATATCACACAACACTTGATCCTTATACTGCCCAATCTGGATACCAACAAGGCACTGCTCCCTTACTTCCAAAGCATGCTCACCTTGCAACCAACCAATACTATAAGGATAAGCATGTCTTGTTCTTTTCAAACCAAGTTTCTGAACCATCTCCTCAGCAACAAGGTTATCAGTACTACCACCATCCACAATCACATTACAGACTTTGCCACCAAACTTGCAATGAGTCCTGAACAAATTAGTCCTTTGAAAAGATTCCCATTTCCTTTGACCCATCAGTACTCGCTGAGCTAGCAAACTCTCTCCTTGCTCAGGTTCTTGGTCTTACACCTCATCCACAACAGCAGCTCTTCTGTCACCATCCTTCTGCGGACACTGATAAGCTTTATGCCCTTCTTCATGACATTTGAAACAAGTACCCTTAAATTCACCTTGACCTGTCCTTCACTTTTGATCAACAAGTTTTGGTTCAGCTTTTGCATTTGGTTTTGCCGAATAATCCTGCTTCTCCTTCCCTCGGGAACCACCTTGATTCTTCCTCTTCAACTTTTCTTCGGCCCTCAAAGCATACTGATAGGCATCCTTAACTGAAGAAATATTCAGCATACCAACCTCATCCTGAATATTGAATCTCAAACCATTAATGTATCTAGCCACCTTCTCCTTAGACAGCTCTCTATGTCTAGAACGAATAGTCAACTTGTAAAACTCCTCTGTATAATCTTTCACAGTCATATCCTTCTATTTTAAATTCTGCAACCTCTTAAACAACTCAAGTTCATAATCAGCAGGAATGAACTTAGCCTTCAGTTTAGTCACCATCAATCTCCATCTAGTGATCTTCATTTCACCCTCCTCTTCTCTATCTTGCTGTAACTCTTTCCACCAAAGAGCAGCATGTCCCTTTAGCTTGGTCTGTGCTATCCTCACTCTGAGCGGATCTTCAATATCCTCAAGTTCAAAATAGTCTTCCAATTCACCAATCCAATCAATCAGGTCTTCAGGATTCAAAGTACCTGAGAAATTAGAAACCTCCATCTTATGCTTTAGCTTCAACTGAGGTCCAGATCTATCAAACTGAACAATCCTATTTCCTCTAGGTCTCTCATCTTTCTCAGCTCTACCATTCGATCTAGTAGTCTCAAAGTCTTCAGCAACTTCCTCATAACCATCTTTAGTACCCGCATGCCTAGGTATACCACCCAAGGCACTTACAATCTCAGCAATCATATCACTCTTCATCAGCTCCATCTCAGATCTAAGACTGGTTTTAACCTCCTCTATTTGAGCCTTAATCTTCTCTAAGATTCTTTCTTCCATAGTATCAGTAAGATCATCAATTGCCCTAGGGTCCAATCTTCTTGGAGGCATCTTCCAAGATCTTCGCAAACCCTCTGCAGCAAATCACCAACTAGATCCAACCTTTGCTCTGATACCACTTGATGCAATGCACGACAGGAGAATCCCCGATGGAGATGTCCTAGCCCCCAGCAAATAACCACACAATAGAATATAATAACAATACAAAGATTTAGAACCACACAATGCCAAAACTCATAATAGAATTATCATATTTTCATCCAACATGCCCGGCTATAAGGTCTTCCGGATTACGGCCAAATACAATGCAATTCCAATAGTAACTTTGCAAGATCCCTCAAGATCCAATCCAAACCCTAGCCACACTATGGTAGAAACCTCCAGGAAGATCTAAACTTGTGCTCGCAAGCCCTCCAAGCAATCTCCTTGTTTCCCAAGCCACAGCTACTAGTTCTCCTCAAAATTCGCTCCTCTACCTCTTCCTCTTCTCCAAGATGGATGAATGATGCCTAAAGACTTCCCCCACAACCCCTACTTATACCAATCTAAGCCACAGGTCGGCCCTGAACATAAATTAAATATAAACACATAAATCAAATGTCACGAGTCGGCCAACAACAACAATTAAATGCCCAAAACTGATGTCTTAGTAAAATCGCAATATCTCCTAGCTCCGAATGAATTAGAACTCGTGTTTCGAACCGTAGGTAGAAATATAGGCCCTCTTCAATCTTTGAAATTTTCATCCTCTAACTCTTTGTGGAAAATTACTTATACGGCTTGTAATAGGCACCAAATTCCTAAGCAAGGTTGAGCTCCTCCTAGGCCATGTTGAGCAACCAAGACCATGCCAAGTTCCATTAAATACATCAAAACCAATTACCGAAGACCCAAGTAGGTTTATCCAACTCTACCAAACCCCTCACATATGAAAATAAGTCCACACGACTCCATCAAATCTCCCAAACATGCAAGATAGCCAACTACCCTGGGATGCTCCTGCATCATGAAGCCACACCGAAATAAATTATAATCACCTCTGAGCATTTTCCTACCACGACATACATGATGGTATCGTTAAATGTGCAATACCAATAGAGCAATATCTAGGGAGATGTGTGTTCTCTTGCATAGAGAACATACAACCGTTTCCTAACATCCTACAGTCGTAGATGTAGACCAACAAGAGAGTGACAAAGAAAACTTGAATACCATTTGTGTTAAAAACCATGTGTCTTCACACATAAAAATAGTAGGATAAACAAATATTATAAAGGAGATTGCTCTGATTGGTTGTTAAGGTTTGGTTTAATCACTAGTTAATGTTGAATTCCGCTGCTATAGTTCTAGTACGCAGGAACTAACAATTCCACACACACCCAGCCAAGCTATATAAATAGCCCACGACATGCTTAAACAAATCAACATAGGAACTGTTCTCCTCATTCTCAATGCCATTTCTACTCTCGTCAGCGTAAGACATCCACTAGAAAATCAGAACAATCAAATAAAAGTCTTCCTAATAATAAGCCTATTAGCTTAATAATGATCTAAACAAAACATCATTTAAAAACGGCCATCTTGACCCCTTTTTTTTCTTTTCCAAAATATTTCCTACTTACAAGAGGGAACACTTGTAAGGGAACACCATGAACACGAACATACACATTTAATAGACGCTACTTGTAGCCCCTACGAAATAAATATATATACATTTTAATTAATGAATTGCAAATGCATCTCACTCAACACTCGCATCATTTCATCTCAAAACTCAAGCCCTTCCAAGTCCAACAATTAAGCATTAAAATAGTTTGAATTCTTATCAAGTTTTACGAGGATTAAGAAGAAGTAGTTAGAATATGTCGTATCATGTCGTCAACGTCACGCATAGACGGGCCTTTCTCGTTCCCATCTCCACTGTCTCGCACTGCTTCTCTGGCAGCATCTCTCATGCCCACTGCTCTCTCTCTCATCCGCCTGCCTTTCTCTTCCGACATCAACATCTTCACCGTTCTCTCCACTTTCTCCTTCCCCAATTCTCCCTCACTTCCTCTGCACATCTCCACGCAAACGCCGACCTCCTCCTCTAGAAGCTTTGAATTGAAATACTGCTCTCCTGCGAAGGGCCATCCAATCATGGGAACGCCCTGGGTCAGACTCTCCATCGTCGAATTCCATCCGCAGTGGCTCACAAATCCCCCGGTCGAAGGATGGGATAAAATCACACGCTGAGGCACCCGCTTTTTAATAATCAGTCCCTGATTCTTGCCCTTCATTCGCTCTTCAAACCCATCCGGAAGAAATTCCGAGGAAAACTCCGCAGTAAAAGGCACGCCAAGCGGCGGCCGCACTACCCATATGAACGGCTGCCCACTTGACTCCAAACCCAGTGCCACTTCTCTCATATTCGACGCAGAGATCGTGTTCTGCGAGCCGAAGGAAATGTAGAGCACAGTGGAAGGATTCTGAGAATCGAGCCATCTCAAAATGGAAACCCCTTCGCTGTCAGCCTTCTTACCTTGCAGTAATTGATCACGGATGGCATGAGATCGAGCTGAAGACAGAAATTCTGGTGGGAGGACAGGGCCAACCGCCCAGACAGGTCTGCCGGTGGATTTCCTGAGGTGATACAAATGTTCGTGCTCAAGCTGTTCGAAAGAATTGGCAGACAAATCCCCAGCCGCGCATATTGCGGGGTATCTGGCGATTTTGAAATAAGCTCCACCCATCGCTTCCCGTCGCCATTTTTATGGTAGCTGAAAGTTGAGATCGATGCAGCGATATGTGAGGTAAATCTGGGAGAGTAAACTCTTCTGAGTCGGTCTTGGTATGTGGCAAATGAGTCCACATAGAGTAAAAAATCGAGGTGCCATAAGCGCCGGCGGTGAAGAAGCAGATTCTGGGTATTCCAAACATGTCGGCGACGTCGAGGGTCCAGCCGAGGAACATGTCGCTTATGATGCATAACGGAGTACATCCATCTTCTGCACAGATCCCGCGGATCAGATTCTCGAAATGGGGCTGCAATTTTTCCGAGGCTTCCATAAGACTAAGGAACTGTGGTATGGCCAGCGACTCTGTGTTCTCTGTACGAGGCGGTAGGCCATGATCAGCACTGGAGAAAGGGAGCTCTGCTAAGCGTAAGTCGAGAGAGGAGTCTTTTTGGCGGGCGGATTGAATGGTGGGTGTTAAGGCCTGAACTTTGAGAGGAGTGCTGACGATAGTGATGGTGAATTGTAAAGACTGAACTTTCAACACAAAGATCACATCAGCAATTTCATATAAAGACAAATAAGTCGGTCAACTAGTCAAAGGTCGAATGCACAAGTCAACTAGATACAAAATATATTGTCGATAATAAAAGAATAAAAGTATTATTACGATCATAACTGTCGAAAAGATAAATCATATTTATGTTCAAAACAATAAGCAGAAAGTCGACCATCAGTCGAGTCTCCTAAAGAAACCACAATAAGAGATGTCGCATCAACTACAACCAAATAGTAGTTGTCGTGTCTGGGTAACAACCTAAGAGATTTTCGACCAATTGTCGAATCACATCAGTAAATGATAAGAATTAGTTCAAAATATGTACTTCCATATTAATGACATAAATAAACAACAAAATTTACCAAATACCACAATGTCGATTACGAAATGTCGTAACATTGAAAAAGAAAGTCCTTCTTGTAAGAAGCTTCATAAACCTGTTTACAAAAGTTAGCAAGGGCAAGAATATTGTGGGAGTGCGTTTCCACCCTACCACGAAGCATTAACGCTTCCCTGAAATCTTTCTTGACATGAAAGATACCCTGCCCAGCTAGAAGTAATCTAATAAGTAAAACTAAGGAGTAATGGAATATGTGCTACTTGATACATCCACAATCAAGTTCTAATATAACATGTCATGGACTTCCAAAAGATAACCTTGTAAATCTACTTCCATTTCACACACATGGAAAAGATTCTCATTTAATGCTTAGTACATCATGTTTCATGGGTGCATTCAACATACATTAAGGAACATAACATCATCCTTTTCCTATCTATGAAAACATGTCAAGCTCATACATTTCTGCCATTGACTCTTTTAAGTTCAAATGATATTGAAACTTGAATTCATTTTAGTACATGGAGAAAAACCAAGAATACACATATAGCAAATTCATTTCATCCAGGAAGCATAATCTATATCAATGATTAACAGGAACTTCCTAAAATAGGTCTAACGAATTCATATGTCTAAACTTTCCTTCATATATCTACTGATTAAGATTTGATTTCCACCTCTTTTATTTTATGTAATAATGAATTAAGAAATGTCAATATCCTAAATCATTATCATTAAGACATAGATAAACCATATGGATCATTCAAACATATTAAAACTTGAATCTTCAATTCTTTCTTGAGCAACATGTTGAAAATCTCTTTCATTTTATATCCAACCAATATAGAAGAACATAAACGTAGTTCCAATTTAAACACAAAGCTAAGAGACATTCCATCATCTTGGTTCTCAATAGGAAATATAATTGCATAATAAGCATTAGTTTCTCTTTATAGGATCTTTTAATTCTTTAAGCACGGAGAAACACAACAAAGGCACTTGTATACATCAACACATGCAAACACCATTTCCTTATTATTCTCTCTAGTATTCCAAGTAATCATAATCTTCAATAGTATGTACTTTGTACAGATTTAGGTATAACCTTATATTCATAGAATCTTCCAGTCATACTTATTATTTATCTACGCATATGCACTCAATGTAAAGATAATAAAAATAAGCCTACACATAGCCATAGTCCTTCCTTGATGTACTAACCATAGTCAAACTTGTAAATGATAGGTTGCACAAACATAACTAGCTTGGCCTATTTCACAGGTATTAACGTTCAATAAGATTTTATCATAGTCTTTCTAAGACGTACTTAATTAACTTGATTCTATTCATCCAAGTGGTTAGCTTCCACTTATAAACGAATGTTTAGAGTTTGAAAATGTGAAGTTCTATGCTGCTCTAATTTTAAGCATAATAATCTCCCCTAAAATGATAAATTTTCCCCTAATAGTTAAGGTTTTTATTTCACCTTTCAAAATGGATTAATCACAAAGGCAATCCTAAAATCCTAGTTTATCCTTTCTTAATTCTTATTTGAACAAAACATTTTCTTTTTTTTATTTTCTCTTGTTTCTGTTTGGCTTGATTAACGGCCAAAAGGAATACCCAAAATATCCCAAACCGACTCACTCCCTAACAATCTATGCAGGGTGTTGATTATCCCAATTTCTACAGACAGTCACATCTACCCAAAATTCTAAATAATTTCATGGATAGCAGATTAATCAAACTGAAAAGGAGCGATTGAAAAACGTAATGAAAGGATGTGGTTAGACTGTAAATAAGGAAGTGGTAAGAATAAGCAATTGTTATGAAGGGAGATGATTATTAATAGACATGAGACATGTCTTTTGGAACACAATCAATCATTTCAATTGCAAAATATATGAAGGCATTCGAACTCCCTTCAGCAAGCATCATCGAATACTTCTCTTTTATTTATTAATCCTTAAACGGATCTACTCTGTTTAGCGCAAATTGCCATTGGCATTTTGGTGCAGGCATATATTGGCAATCAGAGACAATATCTAAGGATTGCAGAGACTAAGGAAAATATATTAGGCACAACATGCATCATTGGTTGCAAGCAAAATAGTCATAGGCATATTAGAAATAGCATCAGATTAACAAATAAAATAAAGCTTTGAGATGTACGGTGAAGTAGTAAGAGAAATCATGTACACAGCATGTATGAATTAATAAGAAAAATAAAAAGTATGGGTACAGCCTATGAAAAGCTGAGATCTTTAAAGAAATGCTACGCAGATAACCAGAATAACATATACAATTTAATTCTAATTCAAATAGAGCTTTTATAGCCAAAACATAAAAAGGAACCTGGATCCAATGTGGAAGATGAACTAAGATGTGCTCCCTTTTCTTTTTGCTGCGCTGATTCCTGTCCACTGCATTCTCCCCTTTTTTTTGTTCAATTCCCCTTCTCTTATGTCTCTTATCTTCTTACAAGAAAATATCAAGCAAATACTTATTGTTTGGTCATTCAGGTGGGTGGAAGATGTCAGGAAGGTAGCTAAAGTTTTTAAAACAAAATATTAAATCTCCCCCCTTCATAAATACGTCTGCCACTTCCTTGACTGTAAAGCACATTTTTTTGAGGACTGGCAATGAGTCAAGATAAATGAATTTATTACCCTCCCCAAATTATGCACACACTCCCCAAAATCTGCATACATTGCGGATGTATTTTTAATATTTTATGTGGGCCATTGGGTCGTGACATCAATCCGGTTCGAGAGGTGAGGAGTTTTGAGAGCTAAAGAAAGGGGATGATGTGGCCCTGCGCCATGAACGGAAACATCACCACATGACGCTTCTGCATGTGCTCGCCCAATGGGTTTCTGCAAGCAGAGGATGCCATTGTAGATAGGATTGTACTAAGCCAAATCCACTCAAAACGGCCCTCCTTATAACAAATGGAAGTCATCACATTGTAGGAAAGAGAGCCGTGAGTGAAGTGTTCATCTTATGGGTGATACTGTGGTCCTGTTTCGACCAGGACAAATACTCTATGTCATTGAAAGGGTAGGATTTTGGCATTCCTATAGAGCTCTTTTGAATGGCAATGAAATTAATTTATCTGGTACTCCCTCGACGATGTACCCAATGATGCAAGGAAGTATATTCTTTAAAGGCAAGTATAAAAAATTATATTCGGTCGGCTGTTACAAAAGAGAGCAGGTGGGTGCATCTAGTCCACACTTTATTTTTGGTCATTATTTATGGAAAACTATTCTAGCAATTTTATCTTGGTGTGTAATGGGTGTGTAATGAGTATGTCGAAGAGGTATAGGAGATGAATCAAGCAAGATTTTGGTCTTTTTTTTCATACATTTTTGTAATGCATGAGATCAATTAGAAGGACCTTTGAATTAGGAAGATAGGGTCTATTACCAATAGGGTCATTGTCATGCCTCAATTTTTACTAATGAGACATGACACAACCTACAATTTTTAATTATTTAAAATAATCAAAATCACAAAGTTTGTCACACATGAATGCGGTGTGCTAATAATTATACTTGTCAATATAACTGATGAAAACACATCAAAGATGATGACATGACATTCATGGGTGGGGAAAGGAAGGAACACTAGGTGCATGAATGATGTCACACTCACCATATATCTTGGTAAAATTAAGCTCATTTAAGTGAGGTTTTCTTACTCTCTATCCATATATTTGGAATTATCCAATTTAAAATTAATATAATGCCAAGAATATTTGGATACCATTATTTTTATAGGGAACATGAGTTATCTTTAGTAATAATAAGGTTTCAAGTCAATGAACTTATTAGAGACATTTTTTATGTCATTCATGAATAAGATTAACACTTATATTGTTATCCAATTTAGTGTCAATAATAAGATGGGGAAATGAATAAGGGGCCTACATTAGTACTCAAGAATGGATATTATGCATATGTATAGTACACATATATACATAAGAATAATACATCAAGGCTTGGGTTTGTTTGACGAAGAAGTCTACAATAAGGCACAATTTAATGGCATAATAACAATAACAATAGCAATAACAATAGCAATAGCAATAGCAATAGCAATAGAAAGAGAAAGAGCAAGAGCAAGAGCAAGAACAATAACAATAACAATAACAATAATTGAGATTGACCTAAATATATATTAAATATGAATATATATTTTAAAAGTCCTTGTTAATATCTTCATAATAAATACATTAGATTCTCACCAGGAAAATTCATATTACTATGTGTTTCTAGTGTCATTATTGTCGATAGATTTTATCTCAATTATCCTTAAGCATCGTTATGTTTTAAATTCTATGTATGTTTTTTGCAAATAAATTTTGTATAAAAAAGAATAACTTTTATTTTATTAATAAGTAAGAGATATTTTCCACAGCAAGTCAAATGATGATATTGCTATTAGGATATTGTGATATTATTTTTTATTCATTTAACTACTCTCTCTCTCTCTCTCTCTCTCTCTCTATATATATATATATATATATATATATATATATATATATATATATATATATATATATATATATATATATATATATATATATATATTTCTAATTCAATTATATAAAATCTATTTCCATAATCTTTCATCTATATCATTAGGTCCCTTCAAACCTATTTTCCCTTAATAAAAAATATGTAGTTGTCAAGTTGACCTCATTGACCCATGTGTTCATGAGTAGTGGTTCACAAGAACTCATCTCTCACGAGAATGAATGAAATACTTAGCACTCATGACATCTGGGTGATGCTCACAAAGTTGAAGCATTTGGCCTTTTGAGGAGATCACCATCCCTTTACAACTCTAACTCAAGCATTCTTAACAATAGAGTTTCCTCTAAGGTTAAGCCGACATGGGTTGTTGCCCCATATGCAAAACCTTCAACAAGTGTTGTGCCTTATTAACTATCCATTAGAGAGCTTCTTTAGCTCATCAATTTATAAGTAAGAGATATTTTGACTTGTTGAGGAAAATGTCTTCTCCTTATTAGGAGTACAATCTTTTGGAGCTTGCAAGCAAGTCTTAGGATGCCAAGTGTTAACACTCTGTAACACCACTCATGACTTAAAGACAGGGGAGAGGTAAAAAATAGTAAATGTAACTAAGACAGGTTGTTCAATAGAATGAAGATGTCACTATTACAATGACATAACATTACATGGATTATAGCTTAAGACACCAACCAAAAGCTACAAAAAGACACCAACAAATTAATAGAAAAGGCAACAAGGGAATATAGTAAATAAGGCTAGAAATACCTAGAAATCTACAAGGTTCTATCAAGTTGAACCAACTTGAGATAGCTTGAGCAAGATAACACTTTAAAATTAAAGTTAAAACTCCATGCTAGTATGTAACAAATTTGTCAACAATTAATCTTGGTCTCATGCTATAGAATGGCTTGAGGCATAATTTGATGATTAAAACATGCATTAAACATATCTTTTATGAAAGCCTTTTAAGACTTCAATTTCCCAACCCTAATTTTGCTAGTTTAAGGAATCTCATTTGTACAACTTTGTCTCACAAGGGATGCATTTAATGAAGAACAAGATAATAATTCTATTTTGACATTCAAAAAAACTTCAATAACATCATGACATAGTTGTATTTTGATGGTTTTACCCATTTTGACATGGTATTGGTCCATTTTTGTGTCATCATCAATACTTTGAGCTTTTACGATTTCATTCTTCTCACAGACTCATTTTGCTTTCCTCCATTTTTTGGGCATCTTTTCTAGTTCATTGAAACTACTTCCACAACAAAAAAAAATGGTAGAAAGAAGGGATAAAATTTCAAAGGTCACACTATTCTCCATAAATTATGCTTTCTCTATTTCCTTATACTGAAAACTCAATGTGATCTACTTATTTTCTACTTGCTTAAGAGTGACCATTGCAAAAAGTAAATAACGTATACAAAACAAATGCCTTTTTTTCTCGACACCAATATATTGACAAAATTAAATCTACAAAATCAATAACATATTGACAAAATTAAATCTACAAAATCAACAAAATATTGATAATCATATACAACTCGTCACTACTAGACAAATGAAACTATATATTTGCTACCCAAGTCAAGGAAGTCTATAAACTCGTGCAAACTAAACCACCAGTCTTATTTTAAATACGACATTATAATGACATATTTAGTCGCATAGTTTGACTAAGGTATATCAATTACTTAAATTATACAAATTTATCTATCTAGAGCAATTATAGAACCCAGTTATATACATTCTCGGTTTCACATCACAATCAAGGCCACCACCACTACACACAGCATTTAGACTTCTTGCAAATCGCACTAATGTTCTCCACCTATAAAACTTCATACAACCTACCTCTTTTTCAGTATGCTTAGATTGTTTTTAGATTCACTCTACATACAGAGTAAAAATTAAAAATTCATCCAGCGTACATAAGCTATATGTATACGAAAATGTTTTCTTGTTGTACAGAAATTTATATGTAAAAGTTCTAATAGGGTGAGCAGTGTCTTACAATGTAACGAAAATATAACGAATTTGTGTTATAAATGATTATGTTTCTTATACTAAATTTGTAAAATACCATCTTAAGGCTTAGATTTTTAATGTAAACGTCATATGTTGCTGATTGTAAATGTAAAGTTCTTATAATGATTTGTTAGTTCTTTTTATGACATGTTTCAGGTATGCTCGTCACAGCTCTCTTTTAGGATTTGAGCTATTAAACCTGACATTGATTTGGCAAAATTGAGTACATATTATAGAAAAGCATATGACACCATTCGGAAGTATTCCTCAACAGCTTATAACATGATGTGCAGTAGAGTTGGTGCTACTGATCCAAGTGAGTTATTGCAAATGAACAATGGTTTGTCACGAACAGTAATTGATGTCCATTATTACAATCTATTTTGGTACGAAAAACTTAAAGACATGACAGTACAACAAAATATAGACCATATTTATCAGGATTGTTAATTGTCCTCTCATCTACGTAGGTAAGAACTTCATTTGTATAATTTCTGTTTAGTTATAAGCAATAGTTAATTCTTAGGATGTTATAGTACGTAAAACATGATTAACACGTCGTTTTCTTTTTCAGGAGAATGGACATTAGAGTGGGGAGTTAATGATGCATCAGTGTCAGATTATCAGAGGTTTATCCAAGCATAATTACAAGTCTACGGAAAGGCCTCTTTTGGATGGGCTTATTGGACATATAATGTTAGTCATTGGAGTTTTGAATGGATGATAAAAAAATCAATATCTTCGACTATAATAGAATATTACTACGTCTCTAAATTAATATTTAAAATTTTAAAAATATTTAATCTCAATTATAGATTGACTTAATAAAATTATGTATTAATTGTTCATTGCACTCATATTATTATTATTATGTTAGATTAATGTTATCTTTGGCAATAATTATTAAGTAATTTCAATTAAGATTTATTTAAAACTAGATTATAAAATAATAATATAAACAATTAAATAATGGTCTCAAACTTGAATTGAGTATATTTGTACATGTAAATTTACTAGTAGCAAATTAAATTAGGTGTTTGAAAAATGATGTACTAATGTTTAAATGTAATAATGATAAAATAATATATTATATAAATTTTCTTATTATTTTATCCTTATTTTGATTTCTTTATTTGATAAAATTAATAAGTCTTTGTTTGAAAGTTGATATTTGAATATAGTCTCTAATGAAAGGCAAATCAATGATCAAATCTAATCTATATATGTTTATTCCTCATTGGATTAAATTTTCTTGTTTTGAATATTTTTTAATTAAAAATCATAATTATGGATTTGACCTCAAAAACGTAAATTTAAATTTATATATACAACTAATCCAGCCGAATAAAATAATACAATTACAAAAAGAACAAATAGAATATTGATATATGTTAATATTAATTGAGCATATATTAATGAATAATTTACTTATCTCGAGCACACTTAGAAGGTTTAATTTGGTGTGTATGTTTTAATTAGAGAGTGATGTGTGATTAATGTTACTCAACATTCTTGTCTTAGTCAATATATACATTGACGAAGGTTTGAAAACTTTATTGATAGTTATAAAAATATTCATCAGAGTTATTTACTCTAAAATGATAATTGATTGTTAGGGAACCTTTCATAGTAGTTGGTTGATCACATATTAGTTCAGTAATTATTTGAGACATCCACCTTGGGATAGAGGTATATTAAAGAGGAATGACAAGTGAAAGATGACATTTTTCATTAGTGTATAGGTTATTATTACACTCACAAGAGCTTCATGATTTTACAAATGATGGTTTTTAAATTTATAATGGTTTGATTATGAACTTCAATAATATAAAATGTGGAGCTCAGAGTCTACTTTTCAAATATGTAATTTATTTCAATACCCACATGGTAGAAAATGGTTTTTTCGTAGGCATGTGTACAACACACTTTTACCAAATGCATGTTTTAAGACCTTACAATACATGTGTACAACCAACATATTTTGACCTAAACAAAAATAATTTTCCAAATTCTTTTGGGGAAAGATACCTACGACACTAAGGATTAATTAGCATTTTTTAATTTTATTTCATTAAATAATTTTTTACTAATTTTGTATTGACCCTAAAGTCTATTTTGGAAACCTATGGTGTACGAATACCATAAAGTGACCCAAACTTATCATTTTTAAAAATATTTTATTTTAATCTTCGAAAAAATTATGTGTAGATTGATGTCATATAATTTATTTTGTAAAAAATATAAAAATAAAAAAGTTATAAAAAAATGGACAAGCTCACTATTTGAAGTTTACGTATTAGTTTGATTAATAAAATAATACAAAATAATAAAATTAATCAAATCCTCCAAAAAATTATACTTTTGAGTTCTAAACAGTAAGAAGTCAATTAGGTTTTTATTTTTGAAAAAAATATGACTAGGAAGCCTTCAAAAAATTATGGCAAGGTATAATTTATGGGTTCCAATGCTTTACTGATTAATTACAAATCCAAGGCATAGGGTTGGTCCCACCAAGCCTATCTCAATGCAAAACCTAATGAAAAGGATAGGTGGTGAATTCAACTCTTAGATAATGCATACCCATTAAAAAATGTGTATTTGTTACATAAATATAATAAGCTTGTATGTAAAAATGAGTTTGTAGGCATAATTTTTTAAAAATAATACTTTTACAAAATCCTTATGCACTTTGAAAAAAATGCATACCTGTTTTAAAACGTGTACATATTTTGAATAAAAACATGTATGAATTTTTTGAATTTTTGGATTGGGTGTCCAAACCTAAAATGTGTACTCATTTTTTTCAAAATGGGTATGTGTTTCTAGTAGGATTCCCAAGGTCGGAAAAACTTTCCTGAAATTGGGTCCCAACTTCTTGCACATATCCAACATGCCACTATCCTTTTATTGTTGAAATGAGAACAAAGCAACAAGATCCTAGGTACAGATTACAATATTCATATCATTTCCTAGGTGCATCCATAAAAGCTCAAAAGATAACACAAATAATTTATCATATTCCTCATCAATATATCCACTTTCAACATCACTATTGATATGATATAATTCTAAGCATTCAACTATTATTTAACCAAAAGAGTTTTAAACATTATCCATTTTAAGAAGTTTCACAATTAGAATCATAAGAGTAAGAATTAAGACAATAATAACAACTCACTTAACATAGAATCTCTATATATTCATGATCAAAGTAATATCATAAAAGGTCTAAAACCAAGAAAAATCGAGCATAGATGACATGAACTTAACACAAAAGAAAAATATGATTAAATTAGATCGTTAACATGATATTGAAAACAACATAGCCTTTCTTCTAAAAGTCAAAACCCCTATTTCTATGATCCCCCTTCCTTTTATGGAACTAGCTCTTAACCATAATATTTTCCACTCCTTTGAAAGTGAGTGCCTATTGTCATGCCAAAAATATCATTGTTATGGTTGCAACTAAAATGGCTATAACTACATTGGTGCACACTGATCCGTTAGGAAAAAATCTTTGAACACGTGGAGATATGTGATCATTCCTTGCAATGTGATGACAACCACCTCAACTGCTTGATAGTGATGCCTTTCTCCTTGAACTTAGCCCTATACATGTGTAACATAGGCAGGTATTATCATAGCTTCCTCCCTTTCATTCTCCTTAAAGTTTTTGCAATCACACCATGTGATGCCATCAACTAAAAAGGATCCATGGAAATAGAAAAGGTCATAGAGAGGATAGGTGTCGAGTAAGGCATTTTGCGACCATCCTTCAAAACTTGTACAAATAACTAATTATCTGTCTCAACACTATATAACACTCATCACTATAATCTTAGACAAACATATAGACAATTCTAAAATATTTTATATTAAAAAATTTAATTAATTTCAATAATAAATAATATATTTTAAAATAATAGTTATATTATTTGTATGTATTATTTATTAAATTGATAAAAATATTTAAATTCAAAAGAAATTTATATTGAATTATTTATAAATTAAATAGTTTTTGATAACCAATATTTTCTGAAGACGTAAATGAAAAATAAAAGACATTGAAATGACTAAATCATCATAAAAAATTCATTGACAGGTCACCGACAGGTAATTATTTAAAAAATTTATTGACAGGTGACCGTGGAATTCTAGGCCTGGCTCTACCCTTGTGGGAGCCACATTTGCGGTACACATAAACTCACAACTGGCAAAACTCCACATTGAGTGTTTCCATAAATGAAAAGGAAAAAGCAAAATAAAAAGGAAGAAACATGAGACATCGCTTACGCAAGGGCGCACTCATCCTCCTTTTTCAGTGATTTTGCAGCAGCTATTGTCATCGACTTATGGAAGACAGTTTATCTTTTCATTCTTGCAGATTTGTGATTTACGCGGATTCGCGAGTTTCATAAGTTGAAACCGTCATAAAACAGAACTAATTGAAAATTTTATATATTCACAAAAATTCGAAATCATAAAAAGCTTTGATCTCATCGCAAAACTGCAAACAATGCTTGATTATATATATTTATAAGAAACACAGAGCTGCCGCTCTTTATTCTCATCGCAAAGATTAAAATTAGAGACACCTGCTACGAGATATTAGAATAATGGTCAGATTCTCATAAGATTAGTTTCAAGAGCGGCTAAATTGAATTTTGATTTTAAATTTTTAAAAACTAAAATCTAGTATAAATGTTACAAATACGTAATGGCCAGAAAACTGAATAATTTCATTCCTTAAGCAAACAGAGCAATTCATCGAGAGAATCTTCATGAAACTAAGAATCGAAGACCAGCATTTGAAGGCGAGGTTTATAATGACGACTACAGTGACCAATAAATCTAACCGAATGTACTGATAGCAATGAAAACAAACTAGACAACTAAAAGCTAGTATCATAGCATCAAGAACATTGCTGAACGGATTATTTGTCAAGAAAACTATTAAATGTGTCCATCAGGCATGTTACACATGTTAAAGCTATAACTTATATTTGGCCTGTTGCAAATGCTAATCACTGCAAATGCAAATGCTAATCAATGCGAGTCACAGGTGTTGCAAAATCTTAGATTTTGCTGCAACCCCAAGAAGCTTCATGACCCAATGAACTGGTTAAGAGCATACCACCAGCCTATCAATCTATACATTTATGGCAAACTTCTAAGGTAGCATAGAATGATAGTTAAACACCTCCTGCAGATGTTCTATTGATTGTTGCATTAAGAAATTTTTATCAAACCTCAAGAATACAACCACAAGGTTATGGTCAACAATGAAGCAAGCCACAATGAGAATAGGAAAACTGAACTTCCACAAGAAAATCAAGAATATTGTAAACATGATAAAGCCAAGAAAATGTATGCCCAAAACAAAAATGAAAAGAAAACTGCAAACCCAATAGGGATCTTCTAAGAATATCTATACGAAATGAACATGGAGTCAAAGACATATCTAAGTTAAAGATCACTAAGCAATGTATGGAAAATGGAGGAATAAGAAATCATGTTTTATTGCTAGACAAGTTTGAAGAGTAACTGAATGCTATACAAATTCTTTATGTCCTTTCAAAACCAAGCTCATTCAATTCTTCTACACAAGTCCTGGATCATGTAATGCAGTATCAGAACAAAAGATAGAAAAGAACAATACTAACTGTGATGCCTTCATTACATAGCAAGAAGATCCTCCACACACATTGGCCTTGAATGCTTATTTGGCATTAGTTTCAGGTTCCTTATTATCATCCACAGCCTTACACTCTAAATTGAATTCCTTATTTTCCTCCATTCCTGTCTCTGGCAAGATACTTGTGGAATCAGGCATAAGATTATCGAGCATGTCTTTTACTGAATTGTCCCCTGTAGAACCTCCAGATTCAAAAGGCTTCTTCAGTTTCTCTGCGCTTTCCTCCTGATCTTTTATTCTTTCTCTTTCTAGCTCTTGACCAGTCTCTTGTGTTCCTGCGTGTGTTCCATCTAAATCCCCATTAAGGGCTTCTTGAATTCTGGGAGAATTCGCCATTCCTAGAGTATCCTCATGATATTCCTCTGGATATGGTAATGGTGAGGATAACAATGGTGGGCCATCTATACTCAGCTTTTCTTTCACAAGCCCTTTTGCAAGTCTTTCTACTGCAGTCTCCAACAGATATTCTATTGCATCACCTGGATTCCAATTGTGTAGTTGCAGAGCAGCTAAACCCTCCTCAACAGTTGCAGTTCCAATTGTTTCTTTCAAAACCAACCTCAAAATATTCTGATCATGTTTCTCTATTCCGGGGTAATTGGCTAACACTGCTGTGACATTTGTATCATTCATTTCTCCCTTTTCTTCTCTCACATGTTGAGCATCTTTACCTTCTTCAGTCTTGACGCGCAGGCTATTGTAATGGCTGCCATTATGATATGATAAACGCATGGTAGATGCATTTGAATCATGAAAATTGTCTATCTTGGTGACTTCTATTCTCCCCTCTTTCAACACGTAGAGATGAATATTGGTCTTTAACACTAGTGAAGCTGCTTGAAGCTCCAAATTATCACCCCATACTCCATCAATTGCCATATCTCGACAATGTTCTTGGAAATCAGCATCATTTCCTTCATAGAAATCTTTAAAATCTTGAGGATGTGTCATCATGTGGATCACCACCATCAGGCGGCATGTTACATGCAGTTCTTGGTCAGAATGCAGCTGATCTGCCAGAGCTCTGACATACAGTTCCCATCTCGTTCAATCTCCACAATTTCCAACCCTAATTCATCGAAGTACCTTCTATTGTCAAAATGCAGCTGATCTGCCTGAGCTGCATTTCGATTCTCGTCCACATGATCAGTTGGGCTCTCTTGTTTCTTAAGTTTTCTTGATTTTTCTTCTCTAATGTCCTCCTCATCTTGATTTTTCTTCTCTAAATAACTCAGAGAAAGCATTTCAACTCTCCAGTCCTTTGCCATTTCATTGCTTAGCCAATCAGGAAAACATTGGCAATTCAATATGGGCACCAGCATACTAAAATCTGTAACTAATGGCGGAATCATGACCCTGAACTTCATTTTCAAACAGGCCCACAATCTTAGCGCATTTTCAAACAGGTCCACAATCTTGAAAAGTCGCTGTTCCCTGCTATTATTATAATTATTCTTGATTCCTCTCTGTGGCCTTTCATGTTGCATGGCTTTGGGGTTTTTCATTTTCTTTAACTGTTAAGCATATCTATTCAGATATATGTGCTTCACAAAGCTTCAAATGACAGTAAATCATAATAACCTTCTAAATTCTGCCTGCTAATACAAACGTGAAGTTTGTATTAAGAACCAAGGTTTAGAGTGCCATTCGCAACCTGAAGAAATTGTGAAAACCACAACTTATTGAAATTATTTCTAGGATTCCTTGAATTAAATACCACAGAAATGAATTCCCTCTAAAAGCCGTTGTCGTTCAAGAACGAAATAAGGATTCTGTTATTTTATGCTTTTATTGTGAAAACAAGTAAACAGAATTAAAGATTAAAGATTAAAGAACGGAATAAATAAAGATTCTCTTGTTTTCTGTCTACATACTAATCTGAATACGGCGTCTTCAAATTAACTCTGGACGCAACCTGAAACTCATTTATCAATATATTGGCATTTCAGATTTTCCCTGAACCGACTGCAGATTTCGTCTTTCTGTTTTGTAAACGTAAATATACTATTAAAATTGTCATGATGCTCGCTATAAGTTCAAAATACAATGCATGTAAACACACTTAGAAACACATATTATGTAATTTATCCGACCTCGTTATATATATATATATATGGAACTTAGAATTAAATTTGAAAAAATATATTAAAAATTAGAGAGGTTTCCCTATTTTCTAGAAGATCTTTACAGATTGAGGCATCCATGTAAGGATGAATATTAGACATTTCAGTTTATATTGTAAGGCTAAGAATGTTGCAACATTTCAAGAAGATTTAATGGAGTTTAATGAGTTGATTAAAGAGGATAATGTGTTGTATCATAGTTTTTCACATCTTTGAGTTTAGCCTATTGTATTTCTGTGATTATTTACGAGTTTATGTTTGTCCTCTATCCACTCCACCCACCCCAACATAGTGGTATCAAAGCCTAATTCGTAGATGTTTTGAAGAACAGAGCATTTGATTGAAGGGTTTCATAAAGGATCAGAAAGAAGAGTTCAACAAGAAGTCATTATATGAGAACAAAATGTTGAAGGCTATTTGTGTTCATTGTAAAGGGAAGTTTGAGATCTTAAAGCCATTCCAAGAGGAACTATCATTTGATGCAATCAAGAAATTTCTATAAGGAAATCGCAACTATTTTTTTTGAAGTCACTTGGAACTTGTTTTCCACCACCAAGGTCAATATGGAAGTCATCATAGAAGTTTCCCAAGATGAGGTCACAAAAGCTACTAGTAAGAATAAAGAGTCATAGAAAGCCAAAGTGACGTTAGAAGAAAAGTAATCATGTTGAGAAATTTATACCCCTAGTCAACAGGCAGATCATAGTGTTAAACTTGTATGGAATAGAGAATGCCACCATAAAAGTCCATTGAGTGAATAATATCTCATGGGTTAAGAGGTTTTCGAAAGGTAAAGAGTGTCAAGGTGAAAATGTTAATGATTCCACAAATCTACATAGTGTTGGAGTAAATAGTGATTTATTACTCATAGCTTAAGTTTGAATTAGGAGAATTATTAGTAAATGACCCATGGATTGCCTACAACAAGAAGATCCAAGTTATTCATTAGCTCTTGACCCAACAATACATTGCTAGGAAGAAAATTAATAGACTTGTAGCCTCGGAGGAGGTGAATTTGAGGGCGAGTGATTGGTTTGAGGTAGTGCATGATGAGATGGTTTGAAATGTTTCTAATGAGATGACTATTAGACTTAACGATTGGGAAAATCTAGATGCTAATGTTAAGGAACTCAAAGCTACTATGACTTTTGATGAGAAAAGAAATAAATATTGCATGTTATTGCAACTATAAAAATAAATTAGAAGGAGAAAAGAAATCTAAACATGAAGTGGTTGTGTATAGTAGGGATATGGTGATAAAAATGATGGATTCAATGCAGGCTCTCCAAAATAAGTTGGAATAACATCAAGATCTAAGAGAAATAGAAGGTAGGTTGTGTATGGTTCTATCTTGGGCTCACCCAATGATATGTTACTTTTTGAAAGTAAAGAAAAAAGAGGGTCTCTTCAATCGTAATTGAGAAACTTAAATAAAGATTGGAAATCTGACAAGACCCACACCTTGTACACCTTTTGAGTGTGTCTTTTGTGGATAGATTCTATTTTTTAATTCTTTTTCTTCCTCTAGTTCTTATGTAGATTTAGTATTGGTCTTTTATTGTGTTTTCTCACTCCTTGTAAGACCCCTTTCTTTTCCATAATACCAACTTTATAATGATTCGACCTCTCTCCTAGTTTATCTAATAAGAACTTAGACAAGTTATTATTAGGTGGTTAGGTAAACTTTGTTATTATTTTATGTCTACCTACTCATAGTAAATTGTGTCATCTTACTTCTTATTAGTGTTATCATCTCTACTCTTCCCCTTATAATAAAATCTTATTTACATTGTTTAGTCATCTCATGATATATCATTTAGTGATGATTTATGTTTTTTTCTCTATAATATTGAAGATGTGGCAATCGTTGATCGTGACTCGAGATAATTTCTCTAACTTTTTAATAGAGCCTATATGCTACCTCTTTTTTGTCTAAGGTATTCAATAGGGATTAGATCATGAGTATTATAATTTTGTAACTATTGATATCAACATTTGATTGTTGAATTAGTTATTTATTTACAAATCCAATTTATTCATGATCTTTTTATCTTTCCAAGAACCTATGTTTGAGTTTAGGGGACATCTTTTGGCATGGCATTTGATGCAAGTTTCATGCCATAGTTTTCATTGATTGGGGTTTGATTGGGAAAATCAATTTATTGACTAGATATAGCAATATATCATGATAGTTATAAATTGGTATTGTGGGTTCTTATTATATTATTTGTACTCTCATATTCCTAGTCAATAGCTCTTACCTTATTGATTGCTATAAATTTTATTTGATTGACTTTGAGGGCCCATAGTTTGGTGCATCATACTTTTTTCTTAGGCACTATTTTCTTTGGTTATTTATTGTCCTAAATTATACCAACCAATAATTAGATTCTTAACTTAGCCGCATTTTATTATGTATGGGCCTCTACATTGATTTTCGGTACTCCAGTTCTACACCACTTATCTTTCTAGCATTTTCTCTGCAATGTATATTTTTAAACCAAATTTTGAGATTTTTTTGTGAGAATAGGTCAACCAAGGCAAGCTTTTATTGGGAATAGGTTGGCTAGGGTGACCTTTTCCTTAAGGTTTTTCCCAAAAACTAAATTGGAAGCTCATCTCATTGGATGAGAAATAAATCTAAAATCTCACCATTTTCCTTTGAGCTTTGATCCCCAAAATATTGAAAAAGGTATAAAATAAACTTACCTATCCTCATTTGGATATTAATCAATAAGAATTCAGACTCTCTCCTACAAATTCACATCTCAAGCATTCCAAGGAAGATCCCAAGCATTTCAAGATATTTTTCAAGCCAATCTTTTTCATGGATCAAGTTGCTTTCTCTCTTTGAAGGCCAAGCAATGGAGTCCACCATCAAGAAATAAAATATTTTCATTCATAACTATTCAAGTATCCAAGCATTCAAGCATTCATTCTTTCAATAATTCAAGTGTTCAACTCACTCTTCTTCTCTCCATCAAGCATTATGGTAGAAATGGAGTCAACAATCAAGAAAGAAGATCTTTTCATTCACAACTATTCAAGCATCCAAGCATTTAAGCATCCATTCTTTTAAGAGTTCGAGTCTTGAACTCATTCTTCTTCTCTCTATCGAGCATTATGGTAGGCTACAACACTCATTTTCCAAGGTTTTTTCTTTATATGATTTCCTTCCAAGTTATTTTGTGGAGTCAAAGCTATTGCATTAACAATCATGATTACATCCAAAGAAGCATTGGACCATCAAGGTATAAGGTAATCTATGATTTAGATCTATCTTCCATGTCATATTAGAATACATTCTTTTCAAACATATTTCATTTAATTTCAAAGGTTGATTCCTCAACCAAGGTTTGATTGAGGAAAACCCCTCTACATAATATTTTCCATGTATTCTATGTGTAGGTACATATGGAACTCATACCAGGTCAAATTTAGGAAGTTCCAGACCTCGTGCACAATCTAAGGCTGAATTTGTCAAAAAGTGCAACAAATAGGTTGGTCCAAGTGACTTGTTCCCAATAATAGGATGGCCAAGGTGACATATTCCCCACAAATTTTTCCAAAATTGATTTAGCATGATAGTTGCATCCGCTGGACCACATATTTGGAATTTATATGAATCTATCTATTTTCTATCAATATACATACATAGAAAGTCAATATTTTCTCTAAATTGATCCTAAATATCATATTTGTTTATCAACTATTCATAATTTTGAAGGATTAGTGACACTCATTAAGTGCTTATAATCCTAGTGGGCCATCCTCTTTCTTAATGTGTGAGTGCAAATAAGATTAACCTTGTTGATCCCCATTTCTTATTGTACATTTTTTGTGAACTCAACTCAAAACATTTTCACTTTTGATTAGGCGTTAAGATCTAATTTTGCATTCCGTTATCATTCATTTCTAAAAACTGTAAAAATTGCACCTTGCATTTCCTTTTCATTCTTTGATGTATCAGAACAATAAAAAGAATTAAAATTTCATTTCATGCATTGTTGTTACATTTAATTTTTATGTAGTTGCATTCATATTATCATTTTGTGAATGGATTTACATTATCTTCATTTTGCTAATCTAGTTTCATTTTTTTTCAAATCTTTCAAGATGTTTCCTCTTATGCATATGATAATAACTTAGTTCTTCATTTCATCCATAGCCATAATATACAATCTCCCAAAATTGATCCCACTCATGAGAATATTTTGATGAATGAAAAGATTATTAATATTTCTTTAAAGAATCTTCATCCTAAGGATGAGACCTTGAAGAATGATGTTGATCCTTCTGATTAGTTTGTAACCACCATAACATGTACATTGTAATTAGTACGTAACTAGCATAACATGTACATTAGTATGATAGTTATTCTAATTAGTATGTAACCACCATAACACATACATTCTATTTTAGTTCTCACATGTCTTATTTGATCAATATTGGAAAACATCTAAAATTGTTTAAGTTATATAGATTAGCAACCTATGATAAATACTATGTTTTCATAAACATTTGATTCAAACCCACTCTTTCTATTATTCAATTTTTCTAAAATGGACTTTTAATATTTATACAAAAATAAAATAATAGTATCTTTATAAAATTTTGTACTTAATTTTCAATATCATCTAATAAATTGTAGTTATTGATCAATTGTAATTAGTTGTATTAAATATTTGCCACTTTTTAGTTTAGATGAAGAATAAAATGATATTGATTATTTGATCATTGAACAAAATTATTTTTAACTAGCTAATAGCATCTATATATATACTTATATACCTAATACATTATAAACCAAGTACAGTAGTATTTAATACCTCTTCTTAAAAAAAATCATCCCTTTATAAAATTTTATTTACTAAAACCATTAAAGATATAAATATATTTATTAAAAAAAGAATGAAACAAAACACATTCCATTTTCTATTAATAGGTTTACCTTCTGATAAAATTCAATAAATATTTTATATAACTACAAACCAGTTCATTGAGAACTACTACATGAAACAAAGCCTTTCATTTTGGCTCTTTGGGTTTGAATTTATAGATCGATCATTGAGGAAATTAGAATCTTATCTATATAAGATTGTAGTATGGAACCATTGAACCAAAAGAAATAACTAAAGGTGGCAGCTAAGCTCCGTATAAAAATGCACCAAAGACAAAGTGTCAAAGTTTTTTTTTTTCCATATTTGCAAAAACACGATGATTTTTTGTAACTTTTTAGTGATTTTCGATCACAAAATATGTAGATCATGAAGAATAGACGGTGAAAATTTCATGAAAAATATGTTTTGTTTTCCATTTTTTGAAATTCGGTCAATTGTACATTTTGTAGGGATCTTAGCCACATCCATAACTGAAGACCATCTCCATAATTTTTATTTATTTTTATCATTTTTCAAGACAAGAAGATACTGATTGTATTAACAAATAAGAAGAATGATTTCTTTACTTTTACTAAGATTTGGGAATTAAGAATTTTTTTTTTTATAATCGAAATAGTCAAAAGAAAATATACTTCATTAAAGATTGTAGAGCATATATAAATATTTGGGTTAGGTACATATGTATTTTTGACACAATAATTTTATTTTTTCAAATTGTCAAAACCACAACTAGTGAAGGGGCTTGAAACTTGGGTCATTTTTATCATTTATGTCAATGATTTCATAAGGTGAGTATTATTTGATAAGAAAGTGATGGAGAAATTGGAAAAGTTTATTCTAAAATTAAGTAACAAAGGATCAATGCTTTATAAATAAAATATATTATAATATGTTATTTTATGGACTATATTAGATCTACTAGCATAAAAAAATCTTCTATTCTATTATATTCTTCTCTATTATTTATTTTATTATGACTACATGTATAAAATATTTTAAAAAATACAAATAAAAATCTATCTATAATTCATTGGTTGTATACAAGTCAGTGAAGCATAGTAAATGGCACATGCACATTCAAAAGCATAAGATTCTTTCACAAAAGCTTATCTTATATTTGCATAAATAGGATGTATGATTTTTTTGTTAACTTATATATTCTACGCTATTTTTTCATTTTGTCATATGTCTGGTATGATAAGTATTATCAAGAATGTGAAATTCAATATGTTCTAATTTTACATAAATTTATTTCTTTTATTTGTTTTTTATTAAGAGAATTTATTTTTAGTATTTGTCATTTTTAAAAATATTTTTGGATAGAATTTTTTAATTATAATATTAGCCTTTTTAATATTCACATTTATTAGTTAATGCCAATTGTAAATAAAAATAGGATACAAATTTATTATATTTTAAAATAAATTAGGTATAAAATACTAGTGTATTTGACAATTGAACAAAATATTGTTTAGCTAGATGATGACATTTATATTTATGTCTGGTAGATTATAAATTATATGACAAAAATTATCTTCTTTTCAAGAACAAACTTCTCCCCCAAAGAAAAATTATTCACCATAACCATAAAAGAAATACATATAAATATACTCTTGGAAAAACTAAATGCAATAAAGTACCTTTCCCTTTCTAATAAACAATATATATATATATACAAGGCTACTTAGCTTTATCTTTAGATAAAAGTTAATTAAATTTTATATAATCGTATTAATTTATAACGTTTAACTAAATGAAGATAATTATATTTATGTCTAGTACATTATAAATTGTATTATAAAAATTTTCTTCTCTTCAAATTAAAACTTCTCCCCCTATGAAATTTTATTTACTATGAGAATAAAAGAGGCACATATGAAAAAATATCTCTAACAAAATATCTTTTATTTTAAAAAAAAAATAATATATTTTATCTTCACATAAATAATAACAAAGTACCTTTTATTTTTCACTAAAGAATATGCTTTACCTTGGTTTAAATAACACTTAAATATTATGAATAAAGAATATGTTTTACCTTGGTTTAAATAACACTTAAATATTATGAATTGATATTGACATTTATATTTATGTTCAATATTTTATAAACTATACAATAGAATTTACTCACTCTTTAAAAAAACCTTTTTCTCTATGAGAATCTATTCACTATTAAGATAAAGACATAAATATCTTCGTGAAAGAAATGACTACCAAAAAAGGTACATTTCCTTTTCTAATAAAGAATGGATATATAAGACTGCCTAGCTTTACCTTTAAATAAAAGTACTTATGTGTCTGTTCACACAGAATTGTCAGAAGAAACAAAACAGTTCAGAATAGATCTGAAAGTACTGCTGATCCATCATCGAATCTGAGAATGGAGCCACTGTACCAAAAGCAATGACTCGAGACTACGTATACAATTTTCAGTCTTCATAAGATTAGAGGCTTCTAATTGCATTAAAGAAGGTATGAAGAGAGGGTTAATGTCTTCATAAAACATGAAACTTTAAACATTTTAGCAGCAACCGATTTCAATGATCTATTTAACGAAATACAAGATGGAGAAAGTGAAACAGCTCATTGCGAAATTCAATAGTAGAAGACGGAGAAATTGAAACAGTTCATTGTGAAATTAAATAACAGGAAAACAACATTTCATAAAACAAAAGTATCTATACCAGAATTGATCTCCGAGACAATAAAAGTCTCATATTTACATTCAAACTATAACATAATTTTCTTGGAAAACGTTGAAAAATATCTCCCCTGCACATTTGAAAAAAACTTATCTCTATCCGCGTAAATATGATGTGCGACAGATAGGACATTTTCTTCCCTGGCTTAGAGCCCATCTCCCCACGCACTCAACATGAAATCTACGACATTTTCTTCCCTGGCTTAGAGCCCATCTCCCCACGCACTCAACATGAAATCTACTTCCACAGCATCCAATCCGCGCCACTTCCTCCTCTTCCTTAAATTCGCAGAGACAAATCACACACTCTGCGATTTCTTCCATCTGCCCGCGCCTGTAATTAATCACCGTCATCAAAACAGTCTGAAGAGGCAGAGTTTGAGGCACCATTTCTTCTTCTGTCTCTCGAATGAAGATCATGTAAATTGCCGCCAACATCATGACTATATATGCAGTTATGACATACGGCGTGCGAAAAGCAGCTAGAAAAGCGTAGAGAAGTGGGAATAATAAAAATCCCAACAGCGCCCACAAAATCTTAAGCCATATGATAACATTGTCGCTCTTCATACTATACAAGATCTTACACAGTATAAACATAGAAATGTAACATGCAAGCCTGAAAGTGGAAATAGTAAAATAACATATTGCAATCCGATCATAGCGCCTTTGTCATTGGTATTTGCATCACTATGTCGACATTGCGCAAAACAAATGGGGAAATGGAAGGCACAACGTTGAATGATGGGGTTTGCGGAAGAGTGAGAAGAGAGTAGCGATAAACACGCGGTATGTCGACATAGTTTGAGGTCAACAAGCCTTTCCCCATCAAGGAAACGCGGTTAGTGCAAACCAGGGATTCCCTAGAGCTTACCTATACATAAAAAAATCTTTTCTTCGCTTCAACCATCTAGGTATACCCACCTTGTTTTGTTTGTCTTATTCGTTAGTTTGAAAAACAAATCGCATGAAATAGTTTGTAAGTGGATGGAACGGAGTCATATTATAATATTCTCATTTGAATATTCGTTTAGAAAAGTAGTACATATATATATACTTACTTTATTCTTCAAGCTTTCAATTCTATGCAATTATTTGTAATTAGTATATAGACTAGGTTCTTAAATGGTATGAGAGATTAGTCTAGTATAAGTGTGAATTTGTTTTTATTATATGGAAACTTATTTCAAGTCATGGTAGTTTGATTGTGAAGAAGTGTTGAGTAAGATTGTGGTTCTCAAAGGATTGCGGATTTGTGTCATTATTATTCTTGTGGCTCATGAGTGTTGGGATCAAGTATGGAATAAAATCCTCAACAATCTTCTAAAGTGAATCTAAATTAGCGCAAATAATGATATCTATCATTTATAATGAGAAAATTAGTAATGTACAAGAGAGCCTTGCAGATAGAAAAAATTTAATGATGTGAGAAGGTAGGAAACAACAATTGGCTAGCCCTCCAAGCATGGGACAAGTGTGAGCTTGCTTGACAAGTTGAATAAGTGATAAGTGTCCATGTGCTAGGTGTCTCACAAAGTGAGGAGACATGTCTCCACCACATGAAGTGAGACAAAAGATGAAAATTACCTAAGTAGACTTATGTAATATGAATAGAATTGTCTTTAGGTACACTAATAGCTAAGTAGTTTGATAAAGTCACGATTTACACCAACATCCTCCCATAAGTGCAACTTAGGGAGAAATGTATGTAATGATGCCAATTCCTTACTACTGGACAAGTTAGGTACCTATGTAGAGAATTCTCATAAGTGGAACAAAAAAATAAAATGGAAATGAAAGTTCAATTAAAAAGAGAAATTATACAATGTAAATGTACAAGTGAAGAAGATAGCCTGTAGAATGAAGGACTGGCCAAGACCCCACAATGAGTATTTCCATGAACAAGTACAATGAATATCCCCCCTTATCAGCCCACCCCCACCTGATAGGATAGAAAGTGAGTCTATGCAACCTCCCATAATATGAAACTTGTACTATTGGTAAACACTTGATACTTGATGTTGAAGATGATCCACACTCGTTGAACAACACAAAAAATGTGAGCAAGATGAATTCCCACTCTAGATGTGTAGGAAGTGATATGAATGCTTTTCATGTTTGCACATGATTTGAAGACTAAAATTCACCATACTCATTTCCAAATCTATAGAGCTAAAAATGTAGTATCCATATCTTGTTGTACGAAATTATTGATGCTTTATATGAAGCATGTCTATATAGTGTAGTGTTGAAGAAGATTTGAAAGTGCTCAAAGACATGACTTCATGAAAGTGCACCAAGGCATGACTGGAGACAAGCTCTCAAGAGGAACAATAATAAGAGAAATTTGAAAGAGTTCATGACATAGCACTTAAAATAGCTTGGTACATTTTACAAGGCATCAAGGTCTATTTGGTAGGAAATGTCAAAACTTTAAATTTTGCAAACTACCATTTAAAATTATTTTTAACAATCGATCTCTTATCATATGGCTATTTTTAATTACATCAATACTAAAATAGAAGGAAATGCCTATATTAACATCACAATTAGACCTCCAACTAATTGTTAGAATCACAAAAAAAAATTG
The DNA here is from genome assembly GCA_027943335.1 of Chamaecyparis obtusa. Classification (NCBI taxonomy): domain Eukaryota; kingdom Viridiplantae; phylum Streptophyta; class Pinopsida; order Cupressales; family Cupressaceae; genus Chamaecyparis; species Chamaecyparis obtusa. Next base: position 498,587 of record BSBK01008930.1, read on the forward strand.
TAGATGACTATAAGTTTGTTAAGTTTTATCTCAAAAAATAAAATAAAAATATATTGGTGAACTTTTCCATAAGTTCAGCATGGCTAATTGTAAACCCCTTAGTACTCCAATGAGGCAAAATCTGAAATTCACATTAGATGACTCTTCAACATTGGTTGATGCAACTATCTACATAAAACTTGTTGGCAATTTGATTTATGCTACAACTACTCATCCATATATTTCTTTTATTGTTGGAGTTCTTTCTAGATTCATGGAACATTATATTAAACATAAGGGAACCTCCCCATGTAACTGTGTGGCCTGGGCTATCCTTGATATTATAGGTTCTTCCTTTGGTGTGTGCTCCTTATATGCTCCCAATGATTCTAAAGAGAGGATCTCCCTCTGGGATTGGTTATATGCCCTTCCTAATATCTCCTGGAGTGTTGTTGGAGATTTTAATATGATTGAGAATCAGGATGATAAGGTTGGGGGTATTCCTTTCGAATGGAAAATCCTTGATAAGTCTCATTGGGATTGTTTTAAACAACAATTACAACTATTTGACCCCCTCGATGGCCTCAAATATGAGACTTCTGCCTCTGGTATACCTAGTGCGACTTCCAAAGAGGGCCTAACCAGATATACTCCAGACTTGATATGTTCTATGTCAATAAGAATCACTTCTCCTTTTCCCCTAACCATTTAGGGAATTCAGTCTCTGTCATCCCCGCTACTCTCTCTGATCACTATCCCATCATAGCTAATATTAATACCAAGGATTCCATCACCATCAGTAACCCTTGTAAGAAGAAGTTTATCCTTAATTCCTCCTTGTTAAAAGATCAGGATGTTTTAACTGCCATAAGAACGGTCAGACTTTTAAATATACATAATAAATTTCCCTCTCACATTGCTAGATGGAATATGAATGTTGCCTCTTGGCAAAAAAAATTTCAAACCCTTAGCCAGAAGAAGGCCAAGGATTATAGATACTAGGAAAACATTCTCACTGAACGTCTCCACTTTACTGAACGGGAAATTCAATCGAATCCTTCCTCCTTGCCCTTCTTGAGCAAGTTTCCCAAGCTAGAGATTCCATTAGGAAGCACCAGCAGGTAAAATTTAGGGGTTACTTCATGAGAGCCCAAAACCACTGGCTCCAAACTCTTCTTCAACCTTTTGAAACATGAGTAGAATAGAGAAAGAATTGACAAAATTGTTGTGGATGATAATGATCTCTTGAATATCAATGACACCGCTGATGCTTTTGAAATGTCGTTTAAAACTCTTTTTACCTAAGAAGATAGTGAAACCTTGAAGGATATTAGGAATAAATGTAAAGATATCATCCCCAACATGATCTCTAACACTGATGCCCTCCTTCTCAAAACTAGAGTTTCCCTCCCAGAAATTACTAATGCCATTAACGCACTTAAAGACAATAAAGCCCCATGCCCGGATGGGCTTCTCGTTGAATTCTATAAAGCTAATATTGAATGGATAGCTAGATACCTCCATGACTTATACTCGAAAGCATTTGATTCTACCACCCTTGGGGAGTCCATTAATATGGGCATTGTTAAACTTATCCCAAAACATGGGCATAAAGCCCTTATTAAAAATTGGTGACCAATCACTCTCCTCAATGTCTCCTATAAAATCCTTTCCAAAATCCTTGCCTCTCATCTTGAAAATATCCTTCCCAAGTTCATCTGTTCCACCCAAACTAGCTTCATTAAGGGAAGGTATATCCTAGAAAACCTTATCACTAGCTAGGAGTCTATGGAATGGGCCAAATCCTCTAGTCAAGATGCTGCCATGTTCCTTGTTGATTTTGGGAAAGCTTACGATAGGGTGGAATGGGATTCATCCTCATGATGCTTAGTGCTTTTGGCTTCCCTACCAAATTTGGTAGATATGTCCAAGTCCTCCTCAAAGATGCCTCTGCCTTCATTGAGGTTAATGGGAATCTCTCTCATCCTATCCCACTTACTAGGTCCATTAGACTGAGCTTCCCTTTCATCCCTTCTCTATTTTTTATTGCCTCGGATGCCCTATTTTACCTCCTCAAAGATGATATGGGTGATCTCACGAAGCTGTGTCCCACTTTTAGGGATGAACGAAATCACGGCCGGGCGAAAAAATAAAAATTTAATGCCTTCGTATGGAGTCTATGCTTCGTGCAAAGTATGTCCACCACTTCGCACAAAGTCACCAAACAAGAGGCTTCGTGCGAAGACCCCGGGGAGGCCTTGTGCGAAGAGGGACTTCGCACGAAGCCTCTTAGGGATTTCTTACGAAGGCATTTACAGCCGGATTGTTTATAAATTCTGGCATATTTTATTTATTTTTAATCTTTTTCATTACACTGTTTGTGGACCCCTAGGCTTGGAGCAAAGTATCTTAGCACGACATCACACCAGTGCCTCCTGAGCTTCGTCGATGTCTTCGATTTCATAGCAGTATCAGGTACACACATTTTTCTCATTTTTTATTGTAAATAATATGTTTTGTATTTATTTTAGCTAATTATTTGTTTTAAATAATTTTTTATTTGTTAGAAATGTTAGAAATGTTAGAAATTTGTAAAAATGTTAGAAATTTGTTAGAAATATTATCTAATATGTTAGAAATTAATAGCAGAATGTTAGAAAATAATAGAAATATTAAAAATTGTAGTATAAATGTTAAATAATATGTTAGAAAATGTTAGAAAATCATAGTATAAATGTTATAATATGCTAGAAAATGTTAGAAAATCATAATAGTTTGTTAGCACATGTTAGAAAATATTTACAAAACATTAGAAACCATAGTCGAAATGTTAGAAAATGTTAGAAAACATTAAGATTAAATTTAGAAAATGTTAAATTTTAAGTTTAAAGTTGTAAATTGTATTTAAATTTTTGAAAATGATCTAGTAGTATGTTAGAAAACATTAAAAAATTGTAGTACAATAAGTTTCTAGGACCCTTATTCCTCTCTTACGACATATTAAGACACTTAGGATCCTTTAGGAATCTCAAGATCTTATAATACATATTAGGACATCTTACTTGACACATAGGACCCCTTAGGACCCATACGACCCATTATTATATCTTAAAATGTCCTAGGACACATTCATCTATCTTAGCTTCTGTTAATACATATATGTGAACCCATCATTGCCCGCAAGAACCCTTAAGACATACTAGAGTATCAATTAATGTAATCTAAGATCCCTTAGACCACTTATCACATCTACAACCCATTAACATTGTTGGACCATTATACATCTCTTACGACATTTTAAGACATATATGACCCATTCAGATCATCAAGACCCATTAACATATCTTAGGTTGTCTTAGGACAATAATAACAACTCACTTAACATAGAATCTCCATATATTCATGATCAAAGTAATATCATAAAGGCCTAAACCCAAGAAAATTGAGCATAGATGACATGAACTTAACACAAAACAAAAATCTCATTAAATTAGATTGTTAACATGATATTGAAAAAACATAGTCTTTCTTCTAAAACTCAAAACCCCTTTTACTATGAACCCCCTTCCTTTTATAGAACTAACCCTTAACCATAATATTTTCCACTCCTTTTAAAATGACTGCCTATTGTCATGCCAAAAATATCATTATGATGGTTGCAACTAAAATGGCTATAACTGCACTGGTGCACATTGATCCGTTAGGACAGATTCTTTGAGCACGTGGAGATATGTGATCATCCCTTGCAAGGTGATGGCAACTGCTTCAACTGCCTGATAGTGATGCCTTTCACCTTGAACCTAGCCCTAGACATGTGTCACACAAGTAGATATTATCATAGCTTCCCCCCTTTCATTCTTCTTAAAGTTTTTGCAATCATGACATGTGATGCCATCAACTAAAAAAATCCATGAAAATAGAGAAGGTCATAGAGCAGATAGGTGTCGAGTAAGGCATTCTGCGACCATCCATGAAAACTAACTGTATGTCACTCATCACTATAATCTTGAGCAATCATGTAGACAATTCTAAAATATTTTATGTTAAAAAATTTAGTTAATTTTAATACTGAATAATATATTTTAAAATAATAGTTATATTATTTGTATGTATTATTTATTAAATTGATAAAAATATTTAAATTCAAAAGAAATTTATATTGAATTATTGATAAATTAAATATTTTTTGATAACCAATATTTTGTGAAGACGTAAAATGAAAAATAAAAGATATTGAAATGACTAAATCGTCATAAAACTTTATTGACAGGTCACCGACAGGTCACCGTGGAATTCTAGGTCTGGCTCTACCAACTGGCAAAACGGTGGGATCCACACTCCACAGTGAGTGTTTTCATAAATGTAAAGCAAAAGCAAAATAAAAGGGATCCACAAACATGAGACATCGCTTACGCGAGGGCGCACTCATCCTCCTTTTTCAGTGATTTTGCAGCACCTAGTGTCATCGACTTATGAAAGACGGTTTACTGTAAGCTTCTGTCTTTTCATTCTTATATATTCAAAAAAATTCGCAATCATCAAAAGCTTCTGTCAGAACAAATTGAAAATTTTATATATTCGCAAAAATTCGCAATCATCAAAAGCTTTGATCTCATCTTAGCCAATTTACGAAACTGCAAACAATGTTTGATTACATATATTTAAAAGAAACACAGAGCTGCCGCTCTTTATTCTCATCGCAAAGGTTAAAATTCGAGACACCTGCTACGAGATGTTAGAATAATGGTCAGATTCTCATAAGATTAGTTTCAAGTGTGGCTAAATTGAATTTTGATTTTAAAATTTAAAAAACTAAAATCAATTATAAATGTTATAAATCCGTAATGGCCAGAAAGCTGAATAATTTCCTTCCTTAAGCAAACAGAGCAATTCATCGAGACAATCTTCATGAAACTAAGAGTCGAAGAGCAGCATTTGAAGGAGAGTTTTATAATGACGACTATAGCTACCAGTAAATTTAACCAAATATACTGATAGCAATAAAAACAAATCAGACAACTTCAAGCTAGGATCATAGTATCACAAGAGCATTGCTGAACGGATTATTTGTCAAGAAAACTATTAAATGTGTCCATCAGGCATATTACACATGTTAAGGCTATACCTTATATTTGGCCTGTTGCAAATGCTAATCAATGCGAGTCTAACTAAACTGGTAAGATCTTTCTATTTATAGTCACAGGTGTTGCAAAATCTTACATTTTTCTGCAACCCCAAGAAGCTTCATGATCCAATGAACTGGTTAAGAACATACCACCAGCCTATCAATCTATATATTTATGACAAACTTCTAAGCTAGGAGAGAATAATAGTTAAACATCTCCTGCAGATATTGTATTGATTGATGAATTAGGAATTTTTTTATCAAACCTTAAGAATACAGCAATACAACCACAAGGTTATGGTCAACAATGAAGCAAGCCACATTGAGAATAGGAAAACTGAACTTCCACAAGAAAATCAAGAATATTATAAATACGAGAAAGCCATGAAAATGTATGCCCAAAACAAAAATGAAAAGAAAACTACAAACAATGAACATCTATGCGAAATGAACATGGAGTTAAAGATATAGCTAAGTTAAAGATCACTAAGCAATGTATGGAAAATAGAGGAATAAGAAATCCTGTTTTATTTCAAGACAAGTTTGAAGAGTAACTGAATATTATACAAATTCTTGATGTCTTTGGAAAACCAAGCTCATTCAATTCCTCTACACATGTCCTGGATCATGTAATGCAGTATCAGAACAAAAGATAGAAAATAATAATACTAACTGTGATGCCTTTATTACATAGCAAGAAGATCCTCCACACACATTGGGCTTGAATGCTTATTTGGCATTAGTTTCAGGTTCCTTATTATCATCCACAGCCTTACACTCTAAATTGAATTCCTTATTTTCTTGCATTCCTGTCTCTGGCAAGATACTTGTGGAATCAGGCATAAAATTATCGAACGTCTCTTTTATTGAATTGTCCCCTGTATAGCCTCCACAGTCAAAAGGCTTCTTCAGTTTCTCAGCCCTTTCCTCCTGATCTTTTATTCTTTCTCTTTCTAGCTCTTGACCAATCTCTTGTGTTCCATCTAAATCCCCATTAAGGACTTCTTGAATTCTGTGAGAATTCGCCATTCCTACAGTATCCTCATCATATTCCTCTGGATATGGTAATGGTGATGATAACAATGGTGGGCGATCTATACTCAGCTTTTCTTTCACAAGCCCTTTTGCAAGTCTTTCTACTGCAGTCTCCAACAGAAATTGTATTGCATCACCTGGATTCCAATTGTGTAGTTGCAGAGCAGCTAAAGCCTCCTCAACAGTTGCAGTTCCAATTGTTTCTTTCAAAACCAACCTCAAAATATTCTGATCATGTTTCTCTATTCCAGGGTAATTGGCTAACGCTGCTGTGACATTTGTATCACTCATTCCTCCCTTTTCTTCTCTCACATGCTGAACAACATTATCTTCTTCAGTCTTGACGCGCAGGCTATTGTAATGACTGCCATTATGATATGATAAACGCATGGTAGATGCATTTGAATCATGAAAATTGTCTATCTTGGTGACTTCTATTCTCCCCTCTTTCAACACGTAGAGATGAATATTGTTCTTAAACTCTAGTGAAGCTGCTTGAAGCTCCAAATTATCACCCCATACTCCATCAATTGCCATTTCTTGACAATGTTCTTGGAAATCAGCATCATTTCCTTCATAGAAATCTTTAAAATCTTCAGGATGTGTCATCATGTACTTCACCACCATCAGACGGCATGTTACATGCACTTCTTGGGCAGACTGCAGCTGATCTGCCATAGCTCTGAACATACAGTTCCCATCTCGTTCAATCTCCACAACTTCCAACCCTAATTCATCGAAGTACCTTCTATTGTCACAATGCAGCTGATCTGCCAGAGCTGCATTTCGATTCTCGTCCACATGATCAGTTGGGCTCTCTTGTTTCTTAAGTTTTCTTGATTTTTCCTCTCTAATGCCCTCCTCATCTTGATTTTTCTTCTCTAAATAACTCAGAGAAAGCATTTCAACTCTCCGGTCCTTTGCCATTTCATTGCTTAGCCAATCAGGCAAAGAGAGGCAATTGAATATGGGCACCAGCATACTAAAATCTGTTAATAATGGCGGAATCATAACCCTGAACTTCATTTTCAAACAGGCCCACAATCTTAGCGCATTTTCAAACAGCTCCACAATCTTGAAAAGTCGCTGTTCCCTGCTATCATTATAATTATTCTTGATTCCTCTCTGTGGCCTTTCATGTTGCATGGCTTTGGGGTTTTCCATTTTCTTTGACTGAATGTGCTTCACAATGCTTCAAATGACAGTAAATCACTATAACCTCCTAAGAACCAAGGTTATTTTATGACTCAAGGCATTTTATGACTCAAGGCAGGCCTTCAAATGACAGTAAAACATAATAACCTCGTAAACTCTGCCTGCTAATACGAACGTGAAGTTTAGTGTGCCATCCGCAACCTGAAGAAATTGTGTGAAAACCACGACTTATTGAAATCATTTCTAGGATTCCTTGAATTAAAGACCACAGAAATGAATTCTCTCAAAAAGCCGTTCTCGTTCAAGAACGAAATAAAGATTCTGTTATTTTATGCTGTTATTGTGAAAACAAGTAAACAGAATTAAAGATTAAAGAACGGAATAAATAAAGATTCTCTTGTTTTCTGTCTACATACTAATCTGAATAAGGCGTCTTCAAATTAACTCTAGAAGTAACCTGAAACTCATTTATCAATATATTCGCATTTCAGATTTTCCTTGAACCGACTGCCGATTTCGGCTTTCTGTTTGAAGGGCTCTAATTGTCCAGAGAATTGATGCAAGCTATCTAGTTTTGTAAAAGTAAATATACTATTAACATTGTCATGATGCTACGCTATAAATTCAAAATACAATGCATGAAACACACTTAGAAACACATATTATGTAATTTATCCGACCTCGTTTGAAGTATATATATAAAAATGGAACTTTTTTGAATTAGAATTAATTAAAAAAAATATTAAAAATTAGAGAGGTTTCCCCAGCTTCTAGAAGACTCTATGTAAATTTCTAGATGTATCTTAAAGACCTCTACAAATTGAGGCATCCATCTAAGGATGAATATTAGACATTTCAACTTATATTGTAAGGTTAAGAATGTTGCAGCATTTCAAGGAGATTTAATGGAATTTAATGAGTTGATTAAAGAGGATAATGTGTTGTATCACAGTTTTTTAAATCGTTGAGTTTATCCTATTGTATTTCTGTGATTATTTATGAATTTACATTTTTCCTCTATCCACTCCACCCACCCTAACATAGTGGTATCAAAGCCTAATTCGTAGATGTTTTGAAGAATAGAGTATTTGATTGAAGGGTTGCATAAAGGATCAGAAGGAAGAGTTCAACAAGAAGTCATTATATGAGAACAAAATATTGAAGGCTATTTGTGTTCATTGTAAAGGGGAGTTTGAGATCTTAAAGCCATTCAAAGAGAAACTATCATTTGATGCAATGAAAAAATTTCTATAAGGAAACCACAACTATTTTTTTAGGAGTCACTTGGAGCTTGTTTGCCATCACCAAGGTCAATATGGAAGTCATCGTAGAAGTTTCCCAAGCTGATGTCACAAAATATCATAGTAAGTATAAAGAGTCATAGAAAGCCAAAGTGACGCTAGAAGAAAAGTAATCATTGAGAAATTTACACCCCTAGTTAGCAAGAAGATCAGTGTTGAACTTGTGTGCAATAGAGAATGCCACCATCAAAGTCCATCGAGTGAATAATATCTCATGGGTTAAGAGGTTTTCTAAAGGTAAAGAGTGTCAAGGTGAAAATGTTAATAATTCTACAAATCTACATAGTGTTGCCGTAAATAGTGATTTATTATTCATAGCTTAAGTTTGAATTAGGAAAATTATTAGTAAATGACTTGTTGATTGCCTACAACAAGAAGATTCAAGTTCTTCATTAGCTCTTGACCCAACTATACACTGCTAGGAAGAAAATTAATATACTTGTAGCCTTGGAGGAGGTGAATTTGAGGGCAAGTGATTGGTCTGAGGTAGTGCATGGTGAGATGGTTTGAGATATTTCTAATGAGATGACTATTAGACTTAACAATTGGGAAAATCTAGATGCTAATGTCAAAGAACTCAAAGCTACTACATGAGTCTTGATGAGGAAAATAAATAACTATTGCATGTTACTACAACTATAAAGAGAAATTGGAAGGAGGAAATAAATCTTCATGAAGTGGTTGTGTATAGTATAGGGATATGGTGAGCAAAATGATGGATTCCTTGCAGGTTCTCCAGGGCAAGTTGGAATATCATTGATCTAAGACGAATAGAAGGTAGGTTGTGTATGGTTCTATCTTGGGCTCACCCAATAATATACATTCCTATTTTAAAGTAAAGAAAATAGAGGGTCTCTTCAATCATAATTGAGAAACTTAAACAAAGAGTGGAAGTTTGGAAAAACTGCCACCTTGTACACCTTTTCAGTATGTCTTTTGTGGATAGATTCTATTTTTTGATTCAATTCTTTTTTCTACTTCTTATGTAGATTTAGTGCTATTGGGATGAGTACACATAGGCCCTCAATGTGCAAATAAGGGGCTTGGGGCTCTTTTTTGCTATTTAAAATAGCATTTGGACTCGACCGAGTCCTACTTGTTAGGATAATCTATCCTATACCCAGAACCCAGTCCTCAAACATCTACCAAAAGAGAGAAGTATTCAATACTATATTAGATTGAATATGAGGTGAGAATAAACATACAAGAGCTCTGCTTAAATAGGCAAGAGCTACTGGGAAGAAAGGATAGGGTTGAGACAAGTGTCTCAACTAGGAGGAGGTAGAGTTCTGATAGAACTCTTACAATATCCTCTAAGATATGATAGAATCCAAATTGGACTCAAAGTTATCTATCTAACTCATTTATGAGTTGACCTATGTAAAATTAAATAAGGAGTAAATAATATTACTCCAACAACCCCCCTTAAGTGCAACTCGGGGAGTAAAACAATGTAGTAGAGAGCTATATGGGTCCCGGCAGTTAAGGCCATATTAGGTACCCATGTACAACTACAAAGAATTCTCTCATAAACAGAGAAAAAGAGAAAACCCAGTGGGAGAAAACTCCTCTCCAAAAGAGAGAACATGAAGGTTTGAGAAGACTTCAAAAATATATCCTGAAATCATGAATGTGAACACCGCTGAAGCATAACGAATTTGTAGACAATTGTTGATGACTGTTCTAGTGCTATATCTGATGATCTCCTCTAAAGAAGATGATGATCAGGAAGAAAACAATCTGTATGAGTGCTCCAACTGACACTTCTCGAATATTGATCAGATGTCAAAAATGGCAATAGCATTTGTCGATCGAAGATACAGACGACACATGAATCTGCATGAGTGATCTTCACTACACAACCAATGATGTTGTTTGAGTGATACCATTATCACTTCTCAACTTTGTTGAAAATGCAGGTGCAATAGTCTTAAAGGAATCCAAGAGTGTTTCAACACACTTCAAGTGAAACCAAGGAACTTCCACTAAAAAGGAATGCAAGAGTGTCTCGGTGCACTTCAAGCGAAACCAAGGAAGTATTAGCATGAACATGAATAGTAGGATACCCCCTCATAATGCTGACTTGGGTGAGGCTTGATAGATCCACATGAATGATGTGTCACCATGCTATGCAGAAGGGACCAAAAGTATCTGCAACTGAAAAAATGGTGTGTGCGATTAAACTACACACTCGCATGAGGCAAGAATATCAATGATTTTTCTGTTGTCATGGAGGAACTCTCCTTTGACAAAGCTATGATTGGCAAACAATGGCTCTACACAACCCCCCATGGCACTTTATAGTTCAGTGCGAGTACAATAATATGGCACATCATGTGTGCAAAATCCCCAAAAGTCGTGGATGGACACTGGATCTAATGTGTCTACAATAAAAGTGCTTACATGATTCATAAGGACAACTCAATAAAAAAACTTGAAAGAAAATTGCACTAAGGAAGTGCATGAAATCACCTTTGCGACGATGCTCACCTATTAGGGCCGAAAGGTGAAAAAATGACCCACCCCTCTTAAGTACCCGGGGGTATAGGTTTGGCCCTCTAGGGGACCATCAACTCATGATGTCAGAAAAGGGTGCCCCTCCCATATGGAGAGGGCCCAAGAAGAGCTGAGGAGGTGGCTGGATTTGATGGTGGCTCTGCACACCAACCCTCATAACCACCAATACCATTGAAGGCATAGGCAAAACATTGTCAGACATGATGCAAAGCCACACAAAATTGAACATAGAGAGGGCCATTGAAGATAAAGAAAACAAATATCTTACCTACTGTGAATATGGAATAAATTCCAAAGCTTTAACATTCACAAGATGGCCTCACCTTCAAAGCTCCTCAAAATATAAGAAGACAACCACCAAATTATCATAGACCAATGATGTGAAAGGAAGAGATATGCAAATCACTGAGAGGCAGTTGCTGCAGTGTAGAAGGTGCTCAATTTTGGCCTCTTGAACAGGTACATGTTACCAAAGAGATCCATGTTGTCCAAGACTAATTAAGTATGCCAAAGATTCTGATGCACCGCAACCTTCATTGAAGGCTCAAGCACAAAAAAGGCCACCTATGGTCTACAAGCATTGAAAGTGTCGACCAGTCTGGAAAATGTGTGCCTCCATAAAGCAACCACCAGCTTTAATAGCAACTACCAGCTTTAATAAAATCACCTGCATAAAAGACGCATTGAAAGTGTCAACCAGAATAATATTATTTACTCCTTATTTAATTTTACATAGGTCAACTCATAAATGAGTTAGATAGATAACTTTGAGTCCAATTTGGACTCTATCATATCTTAGAGGATATTGTAAGAGTTCTATCAGAACTCTACCTCCTCCTGGTTGAGACACTTGTCTCAACCCTATCCTTTCTTTCTACTAGCTCTTGCCTATTTAAGCAGAGCTCTTGTATGTTTATTCTCACTTCATATTCAATCTAATATAGTGTTGAATACTTCTCTCTTCTGGTAGATGTTTGAGGACTGGGTTCTGGGTATAGGATAGATTACCCTAACATGGTATCAGAGCCTGATGGAGTGAAGGGTTGAAGCAGTGAATGCGCTCTTGCTAGCACCATGAAGTGGTGAATGCGCTCCTCCTAGAGCCATGAAGTGGTGAATGCGCTCCTCCTAGAGCCATAATATGCATGATCCATGACTATGGCAATGACATCAGCTAGACATTCTAGAACAATGCCATTTTCTTAGCGCATATGGGCTGTGCAGCCACAACCATCAATCTCTCTGGTCACGGCCAATCCAATGGCCTCAAAGGTTTTGTCCCCAATGTTGATTACATGGTCGATGACTGCAATGCGTGGAGCTTGATCTAGCAGAAGTTGAAATGCCTAGACCCATGAATTGCAGGGCTAAGTTTGGCCCAATAAAACTATGTTCAGGCCCTTACTGTCTACTGCACCAGCTTGACCAAATAAGCCAACCACAAAAAAACTTAGTCAATGAGGAATCTATAAAGGTGGTCAATCCAGTCTAAGCCACAACCTCCACAACCTACACAAACTTAAAATAACATGGGTAATGACCAAGATCAGAGACCTTGTACTCCAAAAAAATAGTGTTTAGGCCTTAGTCGCAGCTAGGCATATCAAAATGTGGAATGCACAGAGAAGGAAATAAACCACATTTGCAAATGAGGAAATGCTATGACCTACTATGACCTGACTAACACAACATTTCTAGAAAAAATACTATAGATCTTAGTTGACACAGATCTACAGGACCTCAAAACTATGAGCACACTCAAACAAAATTGGAAAGAGCTGAAGGACTATAGGCTCTGATACCATGTTAGGATAATCTATCCTATACCTAGAACCCGGTCCTCAAACATCTACCAGAAGAGAGAAGTATTCAACACTATATTAGATTGAATATGAGGTGAGAATAAACTTACAAGAGCTCTACTTAAATAGGCAAGAGCTGGTAGAAAGAAAGGATAGGTTTGAGACAAGTGTCTGAACTAGGAGGAGGTAGAGTTCTGATAGAACTCTTACAATATCCTCTAAGATATGATAGAGTCCAAATTGGACTCAAAGTTATCTAACTCATTTATGAGTTGACCTATGTAAACTTAAATAAGGAGTAAATAATATTACTCCAACACTACTCAGTCGAGTACCACTCGGCTCAGTAAATGAGGCCACATAGGTGCCATTCGGTGCCACATGGTGCCTACATGTACTCAGTTGTGTTGGACTCGACCGAGTCAAACTGGGCCGTATCTTTCAAGTCAACCTAAAAGGTGACAACTTATTGTGCTTTTACCCAATTATCAAGAGAACTTAGGAGGACAAAATAAATCTTCATGAAGTGGTTGTGTACAGTAGGTATATGGTGAGAAAAATGATGGATTCCATACAGGTTTTCAAAGACAAGTTGGAATATCATTGATTTGAGAGGAATAGAAGGTAGGTTGTGTATGGTTCTATCTTGTGCTCACCCAATGATATGTCCCTTTTTGAAAGTAAAGAATAAAGAGGGTCTCTTCAATCATAATTGAGAAACTTAAACAAAGAGTTGAACTCTGGCAAGATCCCCACCTTGTACACCTTTTGAGTGTGTCTTTTGTAGACGGATTCTATTTTTTTATTTTTCTAGTTCTTATGTAGATTTAGTGCTAGTGTTTTATTGTGTTTTCCCACTCCTTCTAACACCCATTTCTTTTGTCTAATACCAACTTTTTAATGATTCAACCTCTCTCCTAGTTTATCTAATAAGAACTTAGACAAGTAATTATTAGGTGGTTTGGTAAACTTTGTTATTATTTTATGTCTACCTACTCATAGTAGATTGTGTGTCTTACTTCTTATCAGTGTTATCATCTCTACTCTTCCCCTTATAAGATAATCTTATTAATATTATTTAATCATCTCATGATATATCATTTAGTGTTGATTTATGATTTTTTTCTCTATAATATTGAAGATGTGGAAATCGTTGATCTTTTCTCAAGATAATTTCTTGAACTTTTTAATACAACCTATATGCTAGCTCTTTTTTTTTTGTCTGAAGTATTCACTAGGGATTATATTGTGAGTATTATAATTGTGTAACTATTGATATCAACATTTGATTGTTGAATTAGGGATTTATTTACAAATCCAATATTCAAGATCTTTTTATCTATCTAGGAACCTATATTTGAGTTTTGGGGATATCGTTTGGCATGGCATTCGATGCATGTATCATGCCATAGTTTCTAATGATTGGGGTTAGATTGGAAAAATTAATTTATTGACTAGATATAACGATATATCATGATAGTTATAAATTGGTATTGTGGATTCTTATTATATTCTCTACTCTCATATTCCTAGTCGATAGCTCTTACCTTGTTGATTGGCACAAATTTTCTTTGGTTGACTCAAGGGCCCATAGTTGGGTGCATCATATCTTTTTCTTAGGCACTATTTTCTTGGGTTGTGTATTATCCTAAATTGTACCCACCAATAATTAGATGCTTAACTTATCTGCATTTTAGTATGTATGAGCTTCTGCACTGATTTTTGGTACTCCAGTTCTGCACCACTTATCTTTCTAGAATTTTTTATGCAATCTATCTTTTTAAATCAAATTTTGAGATTTTTGGGTGAGAATAGGTCAACCAAGGTGACCTTTTCTTAGTAATAGGCTAGCTAGAGTGACTTATTCCTCAAGGTTTTCCCCAAAAAATAAATTGGGGGCTCATCTCATTAGATGAGAAAGAATTCTAAAATCTAATCAGCTACCTTTGAGCTTTGATCCCTCAAAATATTGAAACAGGTATAAAATAAACTCACCTATCCTTATTTGGATATTAATCAATAAGAATTCAAACTCTCTCCTACAAATTCACATCTCAAGTATTCTAAGGCAGTCCCAAGCATTTGAAGACATTTTTCAAGCCAGTCTTTCCATTGATCAAGCTACTTTGTCTCATTGAAGGCCAAGGAATTGAGTCCACCATCAAGAAATAAAATAAATTTGCATTCATAACTATTCAAGCATCCAAGCATTCAAGCATCCATTCTTTAAAGCATTCAAATCTTCAACTCACTCTTCTTCTCTCCATCAAGAATTACGGTAGCAATGGAATCCACAATCAAGAATGCATATCTTTGCATTCACAAGTATTCAAGCATCCATTCTTTCAAGCATTCAAGTCTTCAACTCATTATTCTTCTCTCCATCAAGCATTATGGCAAGCTACAACACTCATTTTGTAAGGTTTTGTCTTTATATGATATCCTTCTAATTTATTGTGTGGAGTCAAAGATATTGCATTAAAAATCATGATTGTATTAAAAGAAGCATTGCACCATCAAGGTATAAGGTAATCTATGATTTAGATCCAGTGTCTATGTCATTCTAGCATATTTTGTTTCATTTCAAAGGTTGATTCCTCAACAAAGGTTTGATTGAGGAAAACCCCTCTCTACATAATATTTTCCATGTTTTCTATGTGTAAGTACATATGGCACTCGTATTGGGTAAAATTTTAGAAGTTCAAGACCTTGTGCACAATCTACAGCTGAAATTGTCAAAAAGTGCAATGAACATTTTTCTCCAGGTGACTTGTTCCTGAGAATAGGTCGGCCAGGGTGACATATTCCCCACAAATTTTCTCAAAATTGATTTATCATAACATTTTCATTCCCTCAACTATATATCTGATATTTATATGAATCTATCTATTTTCTATCAATATACATACATAGAAAGTCAATGTTTTCCCCAAATTCATCCTAAATCTCATATATGTCTATCAACTTTTCATAATCTTGAAGGATTAGTGACACCCATTAAGTGCTTGCAAGCCTAGTGGGTCATCCTCCTTCTTAATGTGCGAATGAGAATAGGATTAACCTTGTTGATCCCCATTTTTTTATTGTACATGTTTGGTGAGCTCAACTCAAAATATTTTTACTTTTGATTTGGTGTGAAGATCTAATTTTGCATGCCATTATCATCCATTTCTAAAAATTGTAAAAATTGCATCTTGCATTTCTTTTTCATTCTTTCATGTATTAGAACAATATGAAGAATTAAAATTTCATTTCATGCATTGTTGTTATATTTCATTTATATATAGTTGCATTCATGTTATCATTTTGTGAATGGATTTGTTATCTTCATTTTGCTAATCCAGTTTCATGTTTTTTTCAAAGATTTCAAGATGTTCCCTCTTATGCATATGATGATGACTTTGTTCCTCATTTCATCCATAACCATAATATACCTTCTCCCAAAATTGATCCGACTCATGAGAATATTTTGGTGAATGAAAAGATTATTAACACTTCTTCAAAGAATCTTCATCCTAAGGATGAGACCTTGAAGAATGATGTTGATCCTTCTAACCAGTTTGTAACCACCATAACATGCACATTATAATTAGTACGTAACCAACATAACACGTACATTAGTATGACATTTATTCTAATTAGTATGTAACCACCATAACACATACATTCTATGTTAGTTCTCACATGTCCTATTTCATCTTGATATTAAAAAGTATCTAAAATTATATAAGTTATATAGAGTAGCAACTGATGATAAATACTATGTTTTCATAAACATTTGATTCAAACCCACTCTTTCTATTATTCAGTTTTCCTAAAAAGGGCTTCTAATATTTATGCAAAAATAAAATAATAGTATCTTTATAAAATTTTGCACTTAATTTTCAATATCATCTAATAAATTGTAGTTATTGATCAATTGTAATTAGTTGTATTAAATATTTTCCACTTTTTAGTTTAGATGAGAGATAAAATGATATTGTTTATTTGATCACTGAACCAAATTATTTTTAACTAGCTAATAACATCTATATATATACTTATATATCTAATACATTACAAATCAAGTACAATAATATTTAATACCTCTTCTTCAAAAAAACTTGTTCCTTTATAAAAATTTATTTACCCAAACCATAAAAGATATAATTAAAAAAAAGAATGAAACAAAGAACATTCCATTTTCTATTAATAGTTTTACCTTCTGATAAAATTTAATAAATATTTCATACATCTGCAGCAGCTCATTGAGAACTACTACATGAAATGAAGCCTTTCATTTTGACTCTTTTGATTTGAATGTACAGATCCATCATTGAGGAAATTGAATCTTAGCTAAATTAGATCATAGCATGGAACTGCTGCACCAAAAGCAATAACTGAAGGCAACGACTAAGCTCCTTATAAAAATGCACCAAATACAAAAAAGTGTCAAAGTTTTTTAGTAATTTTTTTTTCCAAATTTGTGAAAACACAATGATTTTTTTGCAAATTTTTAGGGATTTTCAACCACAAAATATGTAGACCATGAAGAAAAGATGGTGAAAATTTTGTGAAAATCTGTTGTATTTTCTATTTTTTGAAATTTGGTCAACCGTATAGTTTGTAGGGATCTTTGTCATGTCCATAACTGAAGACCATCTACATAATTTTTCTTTTTATCATTTTCAAGACAAGAGGATACTAATTGTATTAAAAAATGAGAAGAAAGATTTATTTACTTTTAATAAGATTTGGGAATAGAGAATTTTTGTTTTTTATAATCGGAATAGTCAAAAGAAAATGTACTTCATTAAAGATTGTAGAGGGTATATAAATATTTGGGTTAAGTACATAAGTATTTTTGATACAATAATTTTTTTTTTCAAATTGTTGAAACCACAACTAGTGAAGGGGCCTCAGAACGTGAGTCTTTTTTTCTCATTTCCATTAATGATTTTCATAAGGTGAGCATTATCTAATAAGAAAATGATGGATAAATTAGGAAAGTTTATTCTAAAATTAAGTAACAAAAGATCAATGCTTCATAAATAAAATATATTACAATATGTTATTTTACGAACTATATTAGATCTACTAGCATAAATAAAATTCTATTCTATTCTATTCTATTTTATTATATTATGAAAAGTACATGTATAATTTTTTTTAAAAAAAATATAAATAAAAATCTATCTATAAGTCATTGGTTGTATACATATATGTGAAACATAGTAAATTTAACATGCACATTCAAAACCATAAGATTCTTTCACAAAAACTTATTTTATATCTACATAATTAGGATGTATGATTTATTTCTTAACTTATATAGTCTATGTTATTTTGTCATATGTCTAGTATGATAAGTATTACCAAGAATGTGAAATTCAATATGTTCTAATTTTACATAAATTCATTCTTTTTATTTGTCTTTTATTAAGAGAATTTACTTTTAGTATTTGTCATTTTTAAAAATATTTTTGGATATTTTTTTTTAATTATATTATTGGCGTTTTAATATTCATATTTATTACTTAATGTCAATTGTAAATAAAAACATGATAATAATTTTGAAAAAAGAATTTCAAAACTAGACTGCTTCCGAAAATGCGAAAAATTAGACTTCAAAGGAAAATAACTTTACAAAATCGTCAGGTCAAGCTAGGACTTATTCATCATGACCTAGCGAAAGCCAAAAATCTAGATTCTACCTCGGTGAAACTATCTTCCAAGCCTACTCAATATTCGGATACCAGATATTCTAGCCTAAAAAAGGATTTCACCAGTTATTGTTTTAATTGTTGGCAATATGGGCACAAACATACAGACTGCAAACTTAGGGATGTCTGTCATCTCCATCCAAATTACGATCACCTCAATGAGTTCATTGCGAAGCAGAAGGCAAAAAGTTTGTAGGATGCTCAGCAAAATGAGCAATCTAAGGGCAAGATCATCGCTTCACATGTTAATTCAGGTAATCCCCCGAACAATGGTTGCAAAGAGCATATTGCTAAGAAATCTGATAAATGTTTAGTAATTAAAACTAGGGTTTTGGAACCCAGTTCTAAAAACCATACTTCCAATGGCTATTGGTTCCAAAACAAGATTATGGAGCTAAAGGTTTTCTCTGTCAAATCATTGGACACACAAATGAATTTTTTTGCCAAAACCAAGTATGCGAATTTGAAGAAAAATAATTCAGAGATGGTAAGGGAAAAGTTTATTGGGCAGGTCTCATTTCAAGCTAACTCCAAAGTGGGGAAAGATGGAGTGGCACCTTATCAGAACCCTACCATTCATAGTTTGTACAAACCCTATCCACGGTTATCAGAAAGTAAGCAGTATGATCACCTCGGGACTGTAAAGGCTTTGTCATCCAGGACATCTCTGGCCAAATGCCCCTATGAACCTCTATCTGCTACGAGGGGAGGAGGATTGATAGAGACTAAGGCATCTTCCGGTGGTGGCAGATCAAGAAAAGAGGAATGGCACATGGTCAAAGGCAGGAAAATGGTAAAATCTTCTCCTATAAATCACAATAGCAGTAGTATTGCTCTTAAAAATTCTTTTGAAATTCTAAGCAAGGATATTAACCCTAGTAACAAACCTACGCACTTAGTAAATCATCAGAGTAGTAGGGTTTTGGGAGGGGGAGTAGCTTCCTGGGGGAAATCACATCTGGAAGGTGAACCTGCACAACCCGATATGAGAAATTCCCCCATTCCCCTGTCCAAAACTCTAGGCATGGCACATAGAACTTCTAAGGATTTTAAAGATCTAGCTTTTATTCATAGATCCCCTAATGCTTACAGCCCTCCTCATCGAAGGAAGGGAAATATGGGTTCTATGAACAGGAAGTGATATAATATGGTTAATCCCTATAATGAGGGTAATCCATCTCATGATAAGTGTAATGATAGCATTTACACCCCACCACATAGGCGTGCAGCTAACCATAACCATTCAACACTTTCAAAAAATGGTAATCATGGTCCTAATCATCTTAGGATAACATTGGAAGAAAAATACATTGTGCAAAATCAGCATGTTTAGGAAGAAATAGGTGTCATATGCAAATGGATGGGTATAGGTGCCCTTTTATAGGATACAATCAAAGGTTTGGCATCGCTTCTTCCCTCGGAGGTAAGTACTACTATCATGACAGATAACTTTATTTTTGTACATTGCAAGAGTAGTAAGCTCAAAAATGATATTTTAGAGATAGGTTATCTAAAATTCAGAGATATTCCCTTTTTTGTATGCTCGTGGTTTCCATTTTTTAATCCAATAAAAGTAGCATATTTCCAAGTAGAAAAAGCTATTTTATTAAGAAATCTGCCATTAGAATTTAATCATCCAGAAATCATTAAAAATATAGGCAATAGAATCAGAATTTTCAAAAGGATAGTTAAAACTAAACATTGCAAAATAGATGTGATTATCATAATTAATTTAAATTATCATGATAATTAGATTCCTCCCCTTCAGCTATTTTTTAACTCTAATTCAATAATTATAAATCCCCAGATCTTAGATAACTACATAGAAGATTCTGAGAAAGGAGGAAATCCTTTCTCACTTACTCTTAGAAAATGCTCAGATTTTCAACATGGCACAGATAATAGAATAAAGGTAAACTTCTTAAATAACAAAGGGTGTTTTGAAATCCTAAATAACGAAGAGGAGTATTCTAAGACTCCTCCTCCCAATTTGTATAAAATCAACACTCTGGTTATAAATGACACTCCTCAGGACTCATCCAACGCCCATACTTCTTTAAGGAGGATAGAAACCAAGAAAAAATTGAGTCTGAACATGGAAAATATAACTAAGAATGATAAATAAAAAAGTTTGGACTATGGCTGTAAAATTAATAATACAGAAAAATCAATACCCGATCAACACCCAATTAATTTTCCTATGGTTAAACTAATAAACCCCCAAATATCTGAAGCAATGCTTCCAATAAATAAAAACCCAGTTAAGTTTATAAGGCAAGAACCATATGAAAAATTCAATAGGGAGAGTAAATCAAAACAAATAGAACTTGGAACAAATAATAATAAAATTTGTGTTCAAGATGAAGGTAATAGGACTGAACCACCAACTAACTTGATTTTGAAGCCAGAATGTGCTGATGCAGTAGAATTAGTTGAGCAGGTAAACAAAACAGAAGAGGAGGTGAATCAAATTATTAATTACTTAGGAAAATCACTAACGGACGAACTCATGGACATGTTTCTTGACAAAATTTGTGACTTCGATGAACTAAAACTCCAAAAGGAAATACTAATTAAACAAATTCGGTAATGCATCCTAGAAGAAAATAAGGAACAGAATAATAGTCCGAATCAGCATCTCCTTCCCCCTTCCCCAGAAAAAGAAGCTTCAAAAATTGCACTTTTGGATAACCCTGACAAAAATTCAGACCAATTAGATAAAAAAATTAGTCAAGAAGCTATAGACAGGCATAACACAAAAGAGAAAAATATAAATGATAAGGAAAACTTAAATATGCCTACCTGTGTTAATGAGAAGGAACTAGATGTTTATATTCCTCTAGAGCTAGAAGCATTAAATCTAGATTTGGTAGGAAATGATGTAGATATAGTGGAAATTTATGGCAAGGAGATCATAGATAGAGATGTACCCCTAGATTGTTCCTTAAATGAGAAAAAAAACTCAAACAACTAGGTTAATTCTATAATAAGGTATGATGGAGAAACTACTTTGGTTAAAGAAGCAATAGAAGGCCTTTTCGGGATAACTAATGAAAATAGAGAATTAGGCATAGCCATAAACAGAGGTAGTTTAAGTACACCCAATATTAATAAACTCAAAAAGAAAAGAGGTAGGAAGTCAGTTGTTGAGTTGAGAACGTTGGATGGTAATGCAGGTAACCAAAAAAAGATAGCGGATATTCTGAACACAGGGAAGGGGAAGTTCCTTCCCAAGAAACAATGAAAGTCACTACTTGGAATGTTAGGGGTCTAAATGCCCCTAACAAAAAATGATTAATCAAAAGATATTTAAGAAACTTTGACTCCAAAATCATTATGTTACAAGAAACTAAGCTTAATAAAGATGAAATTAACAAGTTTAGTAAAAGACTAGGTATATGGAAGTCAGAATATGTCCCATCAGTAGGCCTCTCTAGTGGTTTGGCAGTCCTATGGGATCCCCGTAAAGTAATGGCCCAACTCGCACACCTTAACGATAGATGGATGACATTAACAATTAATAGCCTAAAATCTGATTTAAAATTTTACCTGATCAACATATATGGGCCAATCCCTAATGAGGAAAAAAGAAAAGTTTGGATGGAAATACAAAATCTTCTAATTGAAAAATCAGAACATCCCTTCATTATTGGAGGAGATTTCAATGCTATCCTAAATCTAGAAGAAAAATTTGGAGGCTCTCATTATATTTCATAATCTCATAAAGACTTTGGCAAATGGGATGAGGTTAATCATCTAATAAGCATAAATACTATTAATGGAATCTATACTTGGAATAATAGAAGAGCAGGCTTCAGCTACATAGCTGAAAAATTAGATAGATTCTTTATAGAACTAATTCTGAAAACTTTAATCAAATAGTCAGTGCAGAGATACTTCCTGAAGTAGGATCGGATCACTTCCCTGTTAGGCTTACCATAACAGAAAATTCTAAACCCTCAAGGAATCCATTTAAATTTGAATTTATGTGGTTCCAAAATTCAGAATTCATAATCCTTCTTGAGGATTGGTGGAAACAAACCTCGGTCAAAGGATCGAAAATGTTCTGCTTAATAGCTAAATTAAAAATTATTAAAAACAAAGTGTTAGAATGGAATAAGAATCACTTCAATGACATATTCGAAGAGAAAACCAAGGTAGAACAAGAAATCTTTGACCTTAACAAAATAGTAATAGAACAAGGTATGAACGATCTTAGTTACCATAAGGAAAAAGAGTTGATGACTAGATAAAATGATATCCTTCTCAAAGAAGAAATCTTCTGGAAGCAAAAATCCAGGGAATCTTGGCTTAAGGAGGGCGATAGTAACACTAAATTCTTTCACAATACAACTAATTTTAAAAGAAGCATCAATAGAATAACCAAAATTAAGTCAGCTAAGGGACTTATTGCTAAGGATCCTATACAAATCTCAAAGGTACTAATAAATTTTTACAACTCCCTACTCAACACTACAGAAGCTTCTGACCTTCATGCCCAAAATGAAATGCTTAAAGCTATTCCTAAGCTGATTATAGAGTCTGACAACAAAATGATGAATAATAAGCTCTCAATAGAAGAGGTGAAAGCAGCAGTGTTGCAACTACATCCAGATAAAGCACCAGGCCTAGATGGTTTCCAAGCCAGCTTCTTCCAAAAGTGTTGGCATTTCATTGGAGAAGAAGTATGGCAAGCTATGGAAGCTACTAGAAATTCAGGATCTTTATTAAGTGAAATTAATAATACCTTCTTTACTCTTATTCCGAAGAAAGATGAGTGTTCGGAACTACGGGGTTTCAGACCTATCTCCCTTTGTAATACCATATACAAGATCCTATCAAAATGCTTAGCTAATAGAATCAAATCCATCCTTCCAATGATTATCTCGGAAGAGCAGATAGGCTTTGTAGCAAATAGATCGATTTTGGATGGTATTATTATAGCACAAGAAATAGTCCATACCGCACAGATAACAAATGAACCTAGTATGTTAATGAAAATTGACATTCAAAAAGCATATGATAAAGTAGATTGGAGATTCCTATGCAAATGTATGGAAGCATTTGGTTTTTCTAAACAATGGATTAATCTTATCTTTAATTGCATCTCAACTCCCAGGATTTCTATTCTTGTCAATGGTACCCCAGAAGGTTTTTTCAGTATATCCAGGGGCATTTGGAAAGGAGATCCATTATCCCCCTTTATATATGTCATTATGGCAGAAGCGTTGGGGAGATCAATTACTAAGTTTCATTTAGAAGGGAAAATCTTGGGATTGAAAGCCACGAAAAATGTGCCCAATATAACTCACCAATAGTTTGCGGATGATATTATTTTACCTGGATTAGCTAGTAGATAGGAAGTGAGTGCCTTCAAAAGCATTCTAAGTCTTTATGCGAAAGCGTTAGGTCAACATGTCAACCCTTCTAAGTCAGAAATTTACTTTATTAACACTATCTCAAAAATTGAAAGAGAAATTCGTGGTATAATGGGATATAAAATTGGCAAATTTTCATGTAAATACTTAGGTATTGATTTGGATACAGGTCTCTTATCCTCCAAATTATGGCAACAAGTCATATCCAAAGTTCAAAACAAGAAAAGCTCATGGAAAGGAAAGTGGTTAACTAAAGCAGGTAGAACAACTATGATTAAATCTATCCTTTCAGCCATTCGTACGTATCATTTGTCGGTCCTTCCCCTCCCAATTTGTGTCAAAAAGGAATTAGACAAAATTCTTCGAGAATTCTATTGGCAAGGTCCTTCCGAGGAAAAAAAAATTGCCCTTATCAAATGGGATACTCTATGTAAATAGATTTCTAAAGGGGGCCTAGGCATTAAAAATCTATTATGGCAAAACCAAGCCCTCCGGGCTAAACTTATATGGAGAATGTTCAGAGAATCAAGCAATAAGTGGGCATCAATTTTATTACATAAGTACATCCTTGATGCAGATCCCATCAACATCTTCAGGTCTCAATCACATGTTAAGGGCTCACGGATATGGAATTTTATTAAGGACTGCAGAGGGATTATCAGCAAATTCCTTTCTTGGGATGTAGGAGCAAGAGATCAAGCTTTATTTTGGGAGGATTCATGGGCAGGCCATCCCTCCCTTAACAAACTAGGTTTCTCCAAGGAGTTTATGGAAGAATGCAAAAGAGTCATTGGCCCTTGCCTTAAGGACTATCTAGGCAAGATGGAAGACAATAAATGGAATATTACAAATATAATAGAGGATGTTTGGCCAGAGAAGAACAACCTGCTTACAATCTTAAATGATAGAGAAGTAATTCTTAAAGATAGATCGGATACTTTAATATGGACAAGATCTAACAATGGAAAATACTTTGTTAAGGAGGGTTACAATGCAATTATTAAGAACCAAAATATGGATAACATCGATATACCTTTGAACCTTTGCTGGAACAAATCCTGCCTCCCTAAAGCTGGATTGTTCTTATGGGTGGCATTACAAAATAGAATTCTTACTGCAGACAGGCTTAATAAATTAGGATTCGAAGGACCATCTAGATGCCCACTATGCGAAAACCTTACTGAGGATGCCAATCACATTCTCCTTAATTGTCCTTTTTCTCAAAATTGTTGGAATTGGCTCCATCAAAGTTTAGGATGGAAATCTGCTTCTCATTTTGATTTAATCAGCAACCTTAAAGCATGGCTGTCTCTATATAAAGACAATCTCTTCAAGGACATATGGACAATAGCACCTTCTATATTAGTATGGGAATTATGGAAAGAAAGAAACAGAAGGATTTTTATGGACCAAAAATTAACTTGGAACTCAATAGCTAACAAAATAGAAGCATCCATCATAGAAATTACTAACAACAAACTCAGGGACAAATAGAGCTATGAAGATTCCTTTAAGAGTTGGGATAACAGAATCAGGTGCAAATGGCCAAAACTAGCTATCCCTCCCCTCTATGGTAAAGGGGGATCCAAAACTAAAACGGACAGAGCATCCTGTAAATGGATACCACCAAAAGCTAGTTGGTATAAACTCAACTTTGACGGAGCATCCCGAGGCAATCTTGGGGTAGCAGGTATAGGAGGGATCATTCACAATTGGAAATCAGAAGTGATAGCAAAATTCTCAAGACCCATTAGCCCTACAACCAACAATATGGCCGAAAGTGTAGCGGCATTAGAAGGGCTTAAATTATGCAAAAATCTTAACATTTCAAAAGTAATAGTTGAAGGAGACTCCCAAATTATTATTAACGCCATCTGCACTAAAAAAACTCCTAATTGGGTTTTAAATTAAAAAATAGAAGAGATTAATTTATTAATGGATAATATTCTCAATTATGAAATCAGACATACTTTCAGAGAAGGAAACACAGAGGCTGATAAGCTAGCGAATCTACGTGCCAATGGAGTAATAACATTGGAACAACATATATAATAGCTTAAGAGATATTTTAATGATAAGGTTAAGGTAGAGACTTTTAATGATTGGGAAACTAACTCTTCTATGAGGATACATGATCCTCATATAGAGACATTTTAACCATAGGAACCCTTCTTACTTATAAGAATATAGGAAATCTTTGGGGAAGATAGCCTACCAAAGAATCATATGTGACCCTTAAATAATAATAAAATAGTTTTATCAGAGAATATGAGTAGGTTCGCAAACTTAGCCTTTTCCTTTTAAGACATAGTAGCTCCACATTCCTTTAATCTCTTGTCCTTTTAAAATGCAATATTAAGTCTCTTGTCTAGCTCTAGCAAGAGAATGGAGCAAATTTTTAGCTCTGACCGAAGATAGACTGTAACTAACAATTTTGGTGTCTTTAGTTACTTTAAAAGAGTAGCATTATGTTAAGGAATAGTATATGCAAATTTGATGTATATACAATATCTACCTACAATTTTGATGAAAATACTATTTTCATGATTATGAGTACAATATTTTCTTTTTTCCTTTCTGTCTCTCCCTAACATCTCCTTA
Organism: Chamaecyparis obtusa; assembly: GCA_027943335.1. Lineage (NCBI taxonomy): Eukaryota > Viridiplantae > Streptophyta > Pinopsida > Cupressales > Cupressaceae > Chamaecyparis > Chamaecyparis obtusa. The sequence continues at coordinate 525,182 of BSBK01008930.1, forward strand.
CTCATTGGTCACATGATCGTATGTGGTTAGAAAGCCACATGCGATCACGCGACAAGTCTTTACTCTCTATCTTCCTACCTTGCAAGACACCTTAGGCTAACCAAAAATTCAAATTGCTAGCCGCGGGGCCAGTCAACAGTCAAGATTCAAACTGCAGGTCGCTATGGAATCTGAGACTCTTCATCTTCCTTTAATAGTATCTGTCAAGCCAAATCCATTGGGCTTCTCGGAGTCAAGTCATCATTCAAATTCAGGCAGAATTACCAACCCAATCTCCAACTAGCATTGATCCTCTCCTTCAGATGCTTTAAAACATTCGGCATGATCTCATGACTTTGTCTGCTATTGAGATGCACTCATCTTCTTGTTTCGCTAACTTACAGTCTTTTCACATGATCGTATGACTCTTTTTCAACTCTTGCAATCATGCGACAACTATAAATAAACTTATACTATATTTTTATCGCATCTGCGCTGTTAGCGTATATAGGTTCCCGCTGAAAATCCACCAACTCAGTACTTCATGGACCAATCACGGACTACCATACATGCTCGTGAAACATTTCAGACCCACCGCCTTTACTGACTTTACACCTAGAGGATCAGACGGATGGTGTATGATCTGATGGGCTCACAAGATTCTACGAGATCATACGCCATCCATCGATTTGGAATCTTAATATGCACTTAAATTTAGGGAGGCCCACTTGAATACGTGGCAAGATCCCGTTAACACACAAAGCATCTTCGGTGACTTACGCTGTCGCATGATCGCATAGCAATATTTTAATCCATGCGATCATGCGACCGCTTCATCATTGGCGCATCTGTGCTATTAGGGTACGTGGGTCCCACTTGGTCTTCCATTGTCACATGATCGCAAGAGTGTTCTCTCAGTCATGCGATCATGCGACCACACACCTAACCGGCTGCGCTTAACATTAGGGAGGCCCACCATGCTACGTGTTCAAATCCCGCATAATCACAAGACATCTTCCACACCATAGTGACAAAGCGACATCCATTGACCTTTAGCATGCCACACGGTATAAATGCCTTCGGACCCACTAGAACACGTGGTGAGATCTGGCATGATCGCAAGACAGTTCTCTCAATCATGTGATCATGTGACCACACCTACCACAGGGCTTTATTTTCAACATCAAATTGCACACCGTTTTCACCATTTGGCTAGTTGTGATTTGATGGATCATCCCGTATGTAATGAATGTATAAATTGACTCCTTAAGTCTCCATGATCCTAATAGTGAAAATGGTGTATGATTTGATGTTGAAATGAGCCAGGTTGGGAATCCACATGCACCAATCATAGAGCGGTCACATGATCGCAGGGAATAAAATAATGCCTTGCGATCATGCGACATTGGAGTACAGGGAGCTGAATGCGCTCTACTAGGACCCACGTATGCTAACAGCATAGATGTGATAATGTAAAGATACTATATTTTTATCGTATCTGCGCTATTAGCGTATATAGGTTCTCACTGACAATCCGCCAACTCAGTACTTCGTGGACCAATCACAGACTACCATACATGCTCGTGAAACATTTCAGACCCACCGCCTTTACTGACTTTACACCTGGAGGATCAGACAGATGGCGTATGATCTGATGGGCTCACAAGATTCTATGAGATCATACACCATCCATCGATTTGGAATCTTAAGATGCGCTTAAATTTAGGGAGGCCCACCTGAATATGTGGCAAGATCCCGTTAACTCACAAAGCATCTTCAGTGACTTACGCTGTCACATGATCGCATAGCAATATTTTAATCCATGCGATCATGCAACCGCTTCATCATTGGCGCATCTGCGCTATCAGGGTACGTGGGTCTCACTTGGTCTTCCATTGTCGCATTATCACAAGAGTGTTCTCTCAGTCATGCGATCATGCGACCACACACCTAACCGGTTGCGCTTAACATTTGGGAGGTCCACCATGCTACGTGTTCAGATCCTGCATAATCGCAAGACATCTTCCACACCATAGCGACAAAGCGGCATCCGTTGACCTTTAGCACGCCGCATAGTATAAATGCCTTCGGACCCACCGGAACTCATGGCGAGATCTCGCATGATCGCAAGATAGTTCTCTCAGTCATGCGATCATGCGACCACACCTACCACAGGGCTTTATTTTCAACATCAAACCGCACACCATTTTCACCATTTGGCTAGTTGTGATTTTATGGATCATCTCGTATGCAATGAATGTATAAATTGACTCCTTAAGTCTCCATGATCCTAACAGTGAAAACGGTGTACGATTTGATGTTGAAATGAGCCAGGTTGGGAATCCACATGCACCAATCATAGAGTGGTCGCATGATCGCATGGAATAAAATAATGCCTTGCGATCATGTGACATTGGAGTACAGGGAGGTGAATGCACTCTACTGGGACCCACATATGCTAACAGCGCAGATGCGATAATGTAAAGTTATTAGTCCGAGCCCGACAAGGATAGTATTTTTTTTGTTTTTCATGCACCAATGATAAAGCGGTCGCATGATCACGTGAATAAAATAACACTCTTGCGATCATGCGACAATGGAGAACCAGGTGGGACCCGAGTCAACGGACTTACCTATGGTGGAACAAGGAAAGGATCCAATGACCCTCGCATAATCGTGATCCCTATCAAATACTTTTGCGAACTTGTGAGATCTTTCCACATCTAAAGGTGGGGCCGAGAATAGTTGTCCAATATAGGTTTTATATGCGATTTATTTATTTATTTTTTTTCTAAATCATCCTTTCTATATATGGAGTATAAAACATAATGGAGCTCATAATAGTGCCTATCTCAAAAATTAGAAATAGAAATTTAGATTTATCTCCTGATTTTGAAAACTCTATTAATGCTTTTTTTTTATAGAATTTGCTTTCCAATTTATGGAAAACACTTTTTTGGTTTTTGAAAAATAAAAAATTTAATGATAATCTTATTATAATCTTATGCAATATATAATCTAATAATTACAATATATAATTAATTATCTTATTATATAATTAATTAATTATCCTTGTCTTATTATAATCTTATGCAATATATTATCTAATAATTTAATTAAATGTATAAATGCAAAACATGTATTCATTATAAACTGTGTCTCATTCGTAGGCTTGGGCTGAGGTGGAATTTTAATTACCCTCATCAAAATGTTATATATTACATTTATGTTTGATTTGGTTGTAACAATGACACTTATTGTAATTTCACGAAGAGGTTTCTTAAAGTCCTTAAATTATGTGAATAACCAATTCAAAGTTGTTTTAAAAGATAAGTTATGGTCGATATGTACCCTTCAGAATATTTTTATCCCCCTAATCATAGGAGTATGGCTTTAGTTTTTAAATATTATAGATTACATGGTTTTTTGACCTAGATGATAAGGTTCATCCTTTGTGATGGATGAATCCTTTCGTTGGGCTTTACTTAACATTTATAATTGGTGTAGAGAATTAAGACTAATGTTTCTTACAGATAATCTTTGTATTAACCTTTTTCCAGAGATGGTCAGGATGTTTGGTTAACTGTAAACCTCTGGTTTTGTTTAAAACTCCTTAGGCCCTGTAATTATTAAACATTGTTACAGCTCCTTAGCATAATGATGTATGTTTAGAATTTATATCTTATGCAACAAGTTAGGTACCCTAGCTATTCTACTTTGGAGGAAGATTTCTATTGTGATTTTCAGGAGGTATCTTTCAAGCAGGCACCCCAATCACTTTATCACTGAAGATTCTAGGATGGATAACCATATAACAATATATGATTGTATGCTACTTGGAACCATATCTTTAAAATTTCAATGTAAGAAATGTAATAGCATTACTCGATTCTATTGAGCAGTGGGTATGCCCACTGTAATTTGTATTCATAGTCAAATCTTCAGTGCTCGAATGCTGTGGGAATTCCCACGAGAATGATGTATTTGTAACAAATCTCGATGATTGTTGAGTCGTGGGGATGCCCACATAAATTTTGTATAAGTAAAGGACCTTTGGTCCCAGGCAAGGCTGGAGGTTTTCTCAACCCCACTCTTTCCTACCAGTGCCTGTAGCGAGCGGGGTCACACTGTAAAATAACTTTTAAATATTAATAAAAAATTTATAGGGCCTAGGCCTTTTACCAATAAAAAAAAACAAAAAACATGATAATAATTTATCATATTTTAAAATATATTAGGTATAAAATAATATTGTGTATTTGACAATTGAACAAAATATTGTTTAGCTAGATGACATTTATACTTATGTTTGGTACATTATAAATTACATAACAGAATTTATCTTCTTTTCAAGAATAAACTTCTCCCCCAAAGAAAAATTATTCACCATAACCATAAAAGAAATACATATAAATATACTCTTGGAAAACTAAATGCAATAAAGTACCTTTCCCTTTCAAATAAACAATATATATATACAAGGCTTCCTAGCTTTGTCTTTAGATAAAAGTTAATTAAGTTTTACACAACCTAACATTTATATAAATAAAGACAACTATATTTATGTCCAATACATTATAAATTGTATAATAAAAATTTTCCTCTCTTGAAATTAAAACTTCTCCCCCTATGAAAATTTATTTACTATAAGAATAAAAGAGACACGAAAAAATATCTGCAAGAAAATATCTTTTATTTTCTAAAAGACAATTTTTTTTACCTTTAAATAAATAAAAATAAATTAACTCTTATTTTTCACTAAACAATATGCTTTACCTTCCTTTAAATAACAGTTATATACTAGCAATCACACCTTAGTGTGCAATGGGTACATCATAGAATTATGGAATATATGTAGGGAATTTATATCTATGATCATGAACAACCTAACAATCTATACCTTATGCCATTACATATTCCATTAGCATTTTTTTAAAGCTTCTAAAAATCAACGTGTTGAAAGGATTAGAACACATCCAATTACAAGCAATCAGGATCCTTACTGACAAACATACTTGTTATTCACAACCAAATAAAAAACAAAGCTTAAAATATCAAACAAGCAATAATTGTTCAATTTAAATTCCCCCTTATACCTAGTCGAACAAATATATAATCTATTTCCCTACATGTCTTTGCATGTTGTTACATGTGTTTTCCAAACATCAAGTCTTTTTTGCATGCAATGGACAGGTGGAACACAAGGATAATATATTGGGAAAAGTCCAATTTGAATTCCTAATTTCAAAATAGAGATGATATTATTATTAGGCCAGATCATTTTAGTTTTTCAGTGATGTTTTATAATTCTCTAGAAGCTTGTAAAAGTTCATTTACCTAGGGAAGAGCTTCAAGGCATTGTACGTAACATGTGATGTATCGGAGGACCATGCAAATTTTAGTTGTTAAAAGTGATCTCTGCAAAGTTGGCTGAAAGGTGTCTGCTCTGAACAATTTAGGTTTTATTTTCTAATTGCATTCACTTTTTTGCTATTGGGTTTTTAGACTGCACAAATATCCTTAGTGTTCAATAGGTACACCAAAGAGGTATGAAAGACAAAAATACTCTCTCTCTCCCCTCCCATCCACACACACACACACACACACACACACACATATATATCTTCATCTTTCTACCTCTTTATCCTTCTATATTAACCATTTTCTATTTTTATATCTATTTTTAATTTTAAATTATTTATATATTAATTATATATACATTAATCAAATAATCAAATATATATTTCTTTTTATTATTATTATTTTGATGACCATATAGACAATCTCATTCATCCCTACTATTATTACTTTGAGCTATTGCAACTACCACATTCCTTTCACTAATGCACCATCCTATCTACAGTGTTTTAAATAGCCATTTGACAAGATATTGCACAACTATTAGTCATTATTGAGCAGAAATTAGTGGTTTCAAATATGAAAAATGTTTTGAATTAGGGAGAGGTTTCTATGAGATCGTTAATCACATCAATTTAAAATGTACAATAGATTTATAAATTCTTAACATACAAGCTTATGGTATATTTGCAATAGGGATAGAATTTAATAGAAAGAGAGAGGCAAAAATTAAACCATAAATGTAAAATTTAAACTAATTTTAATAATTTTTAATTACTATTTAAAGAAAGACATAAAATATTAAAATAGTTTTTAAACAACAGTTTCACTGGGACCGTCTTAAACAACAGTTGAATATATTTGATCCTCTTGAAGGCCATAAGTCTGAGAATTCGGATCTTTGGTATACCTGGTGTAACTTTCAGAAAGGGCTTAACCGGATATACTCAAGGCTTGACCAATTTTATGTCAATTCTAATAATTTTTCCTTTTCCCCCAATCATCTGAATTCTCCTATTTCTGCCACCTCTTCTACCCTCTCTGATCACCTCCCCATCATATCTAATATTACTCTTAGGAATTCTATTGAATTCTGTAATCCTTATAATAAAAAATTTATCCTCAACTCCTCCATGCTGTAGGATTAGGATGCTCTTATTGCCATTAGAATGGTCAGAACTTTCAACTTATTTACTCAATTCCCCTCCCATAATGCTCACTAGAATATGAATGTTACCTCCTGGAAAAAAATTCTCTAGACCCTTGGCCAAAAGAAGGCTAAGGATTATAGGGTGCATGAGAACTACCTTAATGATCAACTCCATTCTATTGAACAGGAAATTCAACTAAATCCTTCCTCCCTTGTTCTTTCTGAAAAAGTCTCTCAGGCCAGAGATACTCTAAGGAAACATCAACAAATCAAAGTTAGAGGTGCCTACATAAGAGCTCGTAAAAATTGGATTCAATATGGTGACAAAGGATCCAAACTTTTCTTCAACCTCTTGAAACAAAAGCAAAATAAAGAAAAGATTGACAGGATTGTTGTTGAAAATAAGGAACTTCTCAACATTAATGATATTACTCTTGCCTTTGAGAATTTCTATAGAAATCTATTTTCTTCGGAGGATAATAATGCCTCGAAAGATATTCAAGACAAATGCAAAGGAATTATTCCTAATAGAATTTCTGATACTGATGCCCTATTGCTCAAAGTTAGAATCTCCCTCCAAGAAATTATGAAAGCCATTACTTCTCTTAAAGATAACAAAGCCCCTAGCCCTGATGGCCTTCCTGCTGAATTTTACAAGGCTAATATCAACTGGATCGCTAATGATCTTTTTGAACTTTACTCTGAAGCCTATAACTTGGGTACCCTTGGGAAATCCATAAACATGGGCATTGTTAAACTTGTCCCCAAAGATGGAGATAAAGCCCTTATAAAAAACTGGCATCCCATCACTCTCCTTAACGTCTCCTATAAGATTCTTGCTATAGTCCTCGCCTCTCATCTTGTGAATATCCTCCCCAAGTTTATATGCGCTACCCAAACTGGCTTCATCAAGGGAAGGTATATCCTAGAAAACCTTATCACCAGCTGGGAGGCTATGGAATGGGCCAATTCCTCCAACCAGCATCCTACCATGTTTCTCATTGACTTTAAAAAAGCCTATGACAGAGTTGAATGGGAATTCATCCTCACCATGCTTAACGCTTTTGGATTCCTTGATGAATTTTGTAGATATATCAAAGTCCTCCTTAAAGATGGCTTTGCCCTTATTGAAGTTAATGGGAATCTCTCTCAGTCCATCCTTCTTTCCCACTCCATTAGACAGGGATGCCCTCTTGCCCCTGCCCTCTTCGTTATTGCCTCTGATGTTCTATTTTATCTTCTTAGAGATGACACTCTTTCTCCTAAAGTTCATGGCATTATTCTTCTTAATGAATCTGAACTTCTCAATATCCAGTTTGCTGATGACACCTCTCTCTTTCTGGAGCTCTCTAATCTTAATATCCATAACCTTACCCAAAAGCTTGACATGTTTGAGAAAGCTTCAGGTGCTCGCATATCTAATTCTAAATCCATCCTCCTTGGGTGGAACGAGGAACCCCTGGATTGGCTTCATCAGACTGGTTTCTCCTGGGGTGGCCCTCACAAAATTGTGAGATACTTAGGTATCCCCTTCTCCATATCCCCCTCCCTTAAAGATATGTGGCTGTGGATTAAGGAGAGGATCAATAAGAAACTTAATAAATGGGATAATAGAGTGCTCTCCCTTGCTAGAAGGATCCAAGTCTGTCAAAAGATCCTTTCATCATATAGCATTTGTTACTCCTCTGCTTGGATGTTTAGCAATTATCAGATTTATGAAATTCAAAAGGCTGTTTGAAGATTCCTTTGGTTTGATGGGAAAGGAAAGAGAAAGGCCCATGTTGTCAAATGGAGATGGTGCCATGCTGACAAAGATTTTAGTGGGCTGGGTTTGAAGGATCTCAGGAAGCAAGGGATATCCCTTGCTGCCCAATGGATATTCCAGGCCCTTGGTGGTCAGGAACCTTGGAAGGTTTTAGTGAGAAACAATATTTAGTATGGTGTCCCCAAACAAGCCAAAACTTGGAAAAATCTCCCCTTTAGCAATCTTGTTGCTAGGTCCTTTCCTGTCTCAGCCAAAGGTACTTGGGTCTTCAAGTCTATTTGGAAGGCTTGGAAACATGTTCGTGGACACATTTATAACTCTAGATTTGATAACAGTAATTCTCTGCATGGTGAACGGTCAATTTGGTGGAACCTCCACCACAATGGTAAACCTCTTGCTTTAACCCAAGGTTTCTCTGCTAGGTACTGGCATAATAAAGGTATTAAATGCTTCATGGACATTCTAGATAATGATAACCTTATTAGCTGGCAATTGCTCAGAAATAATTTTGATCTCCCTGACTCTCACAAAAGAACCTTCAATATGATCAAGAATGCTTGTGCCCCTCTTAATCTTCCCCGTAACACCGATGTGGACTCTCACAGATACCTCACTTTCCGATGGGAAGATGGCTCCCTCCTTCCTAAAGTTAAGTCTAAAGACATCTATAAGATTCTTAATAAAGACTCCTTGATTCTGGAACACCTTAATTCCACATGGTATGTCACTATTGAACCCCCCATCTAGCAGAAAATTTTAAGGAAAATTTGGAAATCCCCGATCCCCCCCAAGATTAAATGTTTCAGATGGCAGCTTATGCTGGATAAACTGCCCATTAAAACTCATCAAGGTGGCTGTGGTACTTGTCTGATCTATAATATGCCTAAAAGTATGAGACACATTTTCTTTGACTGCTCTTTTGCCAGAGAAATCTGGATGTTATTTGGAATCTCCTTAACTGATCATGTTTATACTTTTGATATCATTTCAGGATCTATTCTTGGTCTCAAAAAAGATGCTAACCTTTTCTGGCATATCCTTTCTTCTTACATCCTTTGGTTTATCTAGAAATATAGAAATGAGGAAAAATTTCAAGGTAATGGCAGAGTTCTTACTAGATTTCATAGAAAACTCATATGTTTTAAAATTATTTCGCAAGTTTGCTGTGTGATGCGGCTAGAGATGGAGAAGTTGCATAGATTTCTTCACGATGGCCACGCCACCATGTTTATCTATGAAATGAAGAATGGTTTACATTGGGCTAGCATTGCGGATAACATGGCTGCGTTTGATGATGCTCTAAAAAAGTTGATTAAGGAAATCAAGGAGACTCGAGGACCTTATTTTGATTAATTAGAATTATTTGCTCATGTCCTAGAAATGAAGAAAGTTGTTTGGATGGAGGGTGATCAAGGCTTAACCTCCTAGATTGAAGACTATAGTGATGCTCTACTCTGACTGTTGTTGGCTCCTTTTGGTGTTTATACTCTTGATAACTATTACCTGATGCTGTGATGTTTATACTCTATGGTAGTATGTATATTGTGAACTTGGTGGGGTGAGGCTCCGCTTCCCCCACACCTCCTTTTGCACTTCTCTTTTTGATCAATCGATTTATAATTAAAAAAAAAAAACTTATGTTTAAATATAAAATTAAATAGAATCGATTGAATGAAAAGTCAAATTATATCAAAAATCTAAATAGTAATTAAATAATAATTTAGAAAAAATGTAATAATTAATAAAAGACTAAAATAAAATATATGTATTTAATTTATTAGAATTGAAAAAGTATTGGTGTAGGATTGGAAGATATGAATATAAGTCTTTTAAAATGTTTATGAAGGTTACTTAATAAAAAAACTTTTTTAACTATTAAACTTAACAATATTTCAAAACATAATTTGTATTATTATATTAATTTTATTTTTAAATATGAGAATTCAAATATTTATTTGTATAATTTAATTTAATAGTATTACCTTTTGATTGATGGGCTGGAAAAATTTCGAATTATTAACCTTATAACACTATACCATTGTGAATGCCACTATGAAAAATGAATTTGCACATCCTAAATCCTATTACTTACTGTAAGTATGTTATTTTTGTTGCCAAGCAGTAGAAAACTTTTTTGTGATTCTTGCATATAGCTGAATCTGAGCTAACCCAGAAGTAAGTTCGGTGCAAACATTTAAACTTGTACATGTTTAAAAACTCTACAATGCTCACTGTGAATGTAACTATAAAATTACATTCAATAAAATCATACAAAATTTTGAACATAATAGTTTATGCCCAATCCTATTAATAATATATATTATATTAATAAATAAAAAATAATTCTACTCTTTGTAAAGTAGAAAATAACTAGTTACATACAACACGTGACTATAGATAGGATCTAATAGTAAAATTATTTAATTCACCATAAAAATAACTTATATATTTTTTTCGCTACTTGATAAATTAATATAATGATAATAATGTAGAAAAAAAATGATTTTATTTTTAATTAATTTTTTCTAATATAGATATGCATTTCAAATCACAATATGTTATTTTATTAGTTTAAATATGAAAAAATTAATAAAGAAGTATCACAAAACTTTAATTTAAAAAAAATAGATATATTTTTCCCCTCAAAATTTTTAAAAATAATATAATATATACATATAAAAATCATTCAATTAATAAAAATAATTAATAATTTAAATTATAAATAAACAAAAAAAATTCATATTATTAAGCCGAGAGGCTTCCTACCATGGGAGTATTCGTCAATGTAAACATTTTGGCATTTTAAAAAAAATTGACATTTGTTTGTGTGTTCTATAATGAATTGGCAGAGTGGTGAGTTGGAAGAGTAACGGAAGAATTTGAAACGCATGCAGAACATATCCAAAACAAATCACACCTCTTAAAGAGGGGCTACTCCTTTGTGACGTTAACCATTCAGAGAGCTTAGAGAATTCATTATAGCTGAAATGTTTGGAGTGTTGGGCTGGGTCTCCAAACATATTCATTGCCAATACGTAAAATCATATTCTTTTTCAGCGTGAACCTATTCATTTCCAAAAAAATGTGAATGGTCATGGCGATAATGAATATGTGGCAAACTAATAGGCGGCAATAATAACAGAATGTGCATTAGTAAAAACTTAAAGGAGAATAGACAACAATGTGATCGTTGAGGTAGTGGAAGGTAAAGTGATTCAGTTGGCCTTACGTTACTATCATTTAGTTTTTCAGCAATTTCTGATATGGATTGAAACATTTTAAAAATCAACATTACCTCTTGGGTTTTAGGATTTAATTGAAGATAACAGGATCGATTTTATCTCTTCACTTTTGGGATTTTTGTTTTGTATTCAACATAAATATGCAGAGGACAGTGTCATCTCTGTTTTACTATGAAGAATGACTAAAAGGTAACCAGATTTCCTTGCAATTTTCTTGAGATTTTCTTTATTGCAATTTCCTATAGTTTAACCAATAAAATCTGATGTATTTTGCATTCAAAGTTGTTTTGAGAAAATTTACTCTATTTTTCATTCAAAGATCTTTTACTCTCCTATTGTTTAAACTCTATCGAGTTAAATCAACAAAACTGTTATAATTTTTGATCTTCATGAGAATATTTTCTACAACATGCACAAAGGCATTTCTAGCCTATTCTTAATGCCAGGGAACACCAAATTTGTTTTTGTCAAAAAAAATATTGTGCTTGCTTTGTGCTTCTTCATTTTGCATGCCAGTCAAGAGCATTTCTAGCTATAATATTTGATAAACATTTGTAAGCACCATTATATTTTATGCAATTCATGCCCTATTAAAAGCTCCCATTTGTTTTCAATTATAAATTCCATGATGTTTCTATTATTTAATTATTTAAAATATCTATTTTTTTATATGTTTAGATTATGTTATTTTTATATTGCATTCTCTATAATATCTAGGATGAGTTTCAATCAAATTGTAACTCATCCTAAGTTCATTTTAATTGATTTTTGTTATTTGATATAAAGTTTATTTGATTTTTACAGATTATCTTTATGATATTATTTATATTTTTCTATTTGGCAATTGTAAATCTTAAAAATCAATTATTAAATTAATTTGTCTTTCATTTAAAAATTAAAAGAATAGAATTTAGCTTAATTATAGATTTTTTTGTTAAAAAAGGAAAAAAATATATGAATGTTTTGTTAGAAAGTAAAGATCCCCAAGATAACTGAGGGGGGGGGGGGGGGTGAATCAGTTATCTGATAATTTAACCATTCAACCGCTTTAAACAATATAATCAATGTAGTAATCAACCATAGAAAGATAACCATACACAATTGCACAATAACACAAGATATGTTGACTAGGGAGCCTCTTGAAAAGAGTAAACCCTGGTGGGAATGATGCCCACAAAATGATGCACTAAAATGAAAGTTCCTTGTTAGAGGATGGACCCTGTTAGGAGTCTTATGAAATACATTCAGTACATATAAATCTCTGTTAGGAGATTTTGAATCCCTGTTAAAAGATTCTAAGCCGGTTAAGAGTTTATGGAAGACAGAAGGACCCACTGCCCAAACAGCTTCAAGGCAAGATCTCTGAACCCACTGTCCAAGAGATCTTAGAATTATTCAATAGAATAATATGAAATATATTACCTCCTTCACACTGTGCCAAAACTACACTCTCTGCTACACAAGATCACAATTCCAAATCTCTATACTCACAAGTCTTCCTTCATCACTGAATTAGCTCTTTTCTTCACTTCATGCATATATTCGCATCTCAACTTTCACAATTCAATCCTCTCTACTCAATTCTCTTTTTCTCAATTCTCTTTTTCTCAATTCTCTTTCTCTCAATTCTCATTTTCTCAATTCTTATTACAACAAGGAAAACATTCCTTCTTATATACCAAACTCAAATAATTACAAATGAGTCGGTCCTCAATTACAAAATAATAATTTCTACACGCTACACACAAAATTCACATAAAATTGTCGGCTTCCAGATACTGTAACTTTCTCCAAACATATCCTTGAAGTTTGCACTATGAACCACGTCATCATTAAAGAGTCTCCAACATCCCTTTAACTGTGCAAAATTAGATTCCATCCCAGCTAAGAGATATCCTCCGATTCCAAAAATCGCTACACAGAAACACTGTCTAAACATTGCTTTCACCAAAATGCTCATAACTCTCATGAATGAATGAATTTCTTTTTGCACTATTAACCATAGGTTAATAACACACCAAAGAACATACCATCAACTATGCAAAAGCCAATCTGCAATACAACATGTGCGTAAAACAAAACTGTACCTACTTTCCTACTGATATCCAGAATATCACTGTGTTGACATCAATGACAATCCAAGTCATGAATGCAACAACAACTGCTATAGAATGACTGCCAAAATACTTTGCATTCATTCCTAACATGTTTCTTAAATATTTCAAAAAATATAGATTGATTCTATTAAAAAAATTGATGACTTATTTTGAAAAATTTGAAAACCAAAATTTAGTGTTTATTGATTTGCATGGTGTAGAAAAATAATTCATTAATACATAAATTTTAGTTAAAATATAGAAAGAATCAAAATTTCAGTTTTAAATTTATTTTAAAAGAGTTGATCTATAAAAATATTTAATGAATCTATTAATACATATATTTTAGTTACGATATAGAAAGATTCTATTAAAACCAAGATTTGAGTTTTAAATTTATTTATAAAAAATTTAAAAAATAGAATTTAGTTTAATTATAGAAATTAAATTGAGTTGCATGCAAAAATTAAAAATAGAATATGGAAATGTTGTTTATATATCTAGAATTAAATTAGAAAGATTTTTTTTATATTAGATTTTAGTTTTAAATTTATTTATTTAAACTTTAAAAAAATGAATTTGTTTTAATTTAGAAAATTGACTTATTTCCATGCAAAAAAGAAAAATAGAATTTACCATTTTTCCTTAGGTATCTAAATTAATTTCTAATTATATTTTTAATATTTAACTAAAAGTATGCTTTATCTTACACAATATAAGTTTAACTTTAGTTAAGATTTATTAATAATATGTTTTATATAAATAAGTATAATAAAAAAGTAAAATTTTAAATTATATGATTATAGGGTACTCAAATTAAGGTGGAAATTATGGTTAAGGTTCAATTTACATCAAGTTAATATATCAAGTAGGGTGAAACTTCAATTAAGATAAGAGTTAACATAAAGACTAGGTTTTAATTAAATTTTAATTAAATATGTTTACTATTTAATCCTAATTGTAGTTCTATTATACTAACCCAAATCCAACCAAAATCTTTACCCTAAACTAACATTTAAATTGCATCCACTATTGCACTATCATTTAAATTTCTTTTAAATGTTTAATATTTCATGTTGAATTCGAAAAGGCAAAAGAAGTCCAAATGACATTGGAGAATATGAAGAGATGCTCTCAAATTATAAAAGAGCGTCTCTTCATTTCATTTCTTACTTTGTTTCATTGTTATTTTGCAAAGGTTGAAGAATTGGAGAAATTTTGAGGAGCCAATACTACAATCAAATTTGGAATAAGTTATTTTGAAGTGAGATTTTCATTTTGATTTCTATGTTTGTAAGTTAGAATAAATTGATTTGCATTTAAAATAGTATAAATTTTTATTTTCATGTTTCATTTGCATTTAAAAAAGTATGCATTTTCTATTTGCATGTTTGATTTCCATTCAAGATCAACCATGCAAATGTAAATCAATAGTATATTTGATTTGCATGCTTCATTTTCAATTACATGTTTCATTTGTTGTTTTGCAGATTTTGAAGAATTCAAGAATTTTAGAGGAGCCAATACTACAATTGATTTTCAAGCAAGTTATTTTCAAGTGAGATTTTCATTCTCATTTGTATGTTTGTATGTTAGAATAAATTGATTTCCATTAAAAATAATATGCAATTTCATTTCTATGTTTGATTTCTAGCATTTAAAATGGTGATAATTTTCATTTCTATGTTTGATTTGCAACATTTAAAATAGTATGTAATTTCATTTCTATGTTTGATTTGTATTTAAAATATTATGCATGTTTGATTTGAATGCAAGATCAAACATGCAAATGTAAGTCAATAGCATGTTTCATTTTCAATTTTATGTTTCATTTTCAATTACATGTTTCATTTTGGTATTAACTATACATTACATGTTTCTTAAATGTTACATTTTTTTAAGCATACATTAGATTAATACTTTTTAATGATTTCCATTTTTTCATTATTATCATAAATAATTTTTATCATTATTGTGGAGGGCAATGCCGTCATATTAATGAAATTTATATTCTATTATTCTTAATAGTTTTTAAAAAAATAGATTATGCATACATTAGATTTCTTAATTATTTAAATATTTGAATTAATATTAATAATATATTATTTTTATGTTCTCAAATTAAAAATATATTTAGAATATTTATATTTTTTCAATAATGTTTGAAAAGTGGAAGGCAATGCCGCCATATTTCAAACATTACTATGTGAATGTTTTGTATTATTTCCATATTTAATAAATGCTTTATTTAAGGGTTTTGCATTTTAGATTTAGATTTATTTTTTAGATTATGCTTTATATAAA
Source organism: Chamaecyparis obtusa (assembly GCA_027943335.1). NCBI lineage: Eukaryota > Viridiplantae > Streptophyta > Pinopsida > Cupressales > Cupressaceae > Chamaecyparis > Chamaecyparis obtusa. The sequence continues at coordinate 541,076 of BSBK01008930.1, forward strand.
ATGATTATTCTGATTAATTACATATACTAATGTTTGTTTAAAACTTTGCAGGATACCATTCCACCTATGGCTGCTTCTGACAGAGAGTCGAACATCATGGTTACAAGCCCATCTACTTCAGTGGCCTTGAATGATGTCTTTGAGATTGAATTTGACAAGTGTACACGAATCATTGTAGATTCGTGCGCAACTATAATCAAAGCTGTGGAGCAGGCAACATTATCAGTTGACTATGTTAACGAATTGGATATAATGCAGATGGTAGATGTTGTGAAAGTTCTGCGTGAGACATCTGCAAAAGTGGATGCATTTCCATCAATGATGAAAGAAGTCTATCGCGATCATTGTACAAATAAGGGCCGCAATACCAACTTTATCATTGAAGAATATGTGATGTACTTGCATCATTATGGAGAAATGTTATTGATTTAGATCATTCTAATTTTGGCTTTCGACCTTCTTAATTATCTTAATAGTTGTATTGGGACTTCTATTTCCCTCTTCATCTATATATGTTTCATGAATAAGATAATAAATAAATAGTTTTGTCTATTCACATCATGATTACCCCTATACTTGCAACATTTTGCAACATGTTTTGTTGAACTCTACATTTCTAGTATTTATTCCTTTAATTGTTGTACCGAATAAATGTGAGGAATTAATTATAGAGGACATCTTATTCATTCCTACTTCTAACCTAATCCTAATCAATGTTAAAATATGTTAAACCTAATTGTTGTACTTCTAAGAAATTAGGATCTCGTTAACATTATAATTACTTATATATGGTAACCGTTCAAGTTAGTTGTTACCATATCCCTACCATTTACAATATGTTAAATGGTAATTTTAAATAAGATACTAATGATAATTATCATGTTAAATTGTAAACAACATCCAAAAATGTATTACCAAGTATGATACTTTAATCCTAACATTAAAACCTAGATCCCATCGCTAACTATGTCCATAATCTTACCCTCACAAAAACCCTAATACTAACCCTATACCCAACACTACATATGATTTAACCTTGACTATAAACCATACATCATAACACTCTACATAACCTTAAACTGGCCCTATTTGTCATACTAACCTTAACCAATCTTTTAACCCTAATACTAATCCAAACTCAACACTCTCCATGTCATCATTAACCCACGATTAAGCCTCACCGTATTAGTAACCCTAACCCTAACCCAATACCCTAATCTTAAACCTTAATGTTACACTAAATATGATACTAATCCTAATTGTAAACCTAACATCATATCACTAACCACATACTTAATCTCACCCTATCCCTAACCCTAACCCTAACTATAACTCTTACCTGAACCCTAAATCATAAGGTAAAGTATCCTACTAACCCTAACTCTCACCCTATCTCTAACCCTAACCTTAATTGTAACACTTACTCAAACCCTAACTCATAAGGTAAAATATCCTACTAACCCTAACTCTCACCCTATCCCTATCCCTAACCCTAACTATAACTCTTACTTGAACCCTAACTCAAGGTAAAATATCCTACTAACTGTAACTCTCACCCTATCCCTAACCCTAACTCTAACTGTAAGTCTTACCTGAATCCTAACTCATAATGTAAAATTTTCTAGTAACCCTAAATCTCACCCTATCCCTATCCCTAATCCTTAGTGTAACTCTTACCCAAACCCTAATTATATTTTAGCTAAAATATCCTACTAAACCTAACTCTCACCCTATCCCTAACCCAAACCCTAACCCTAATTCTAACTCTTATTCGAACACTAACTGGGTGGCTGCAAGAAGTTGGGTGCCAATTTTTTGCAAAAAGTGGAAGTGTTTTTCCTATTTTTCAAAATTTATCTGAATTGATCTCAAAATTTGAGGCACTTAGAGATTGAATCTTGAAAAAATTCACTAATAGAAATTGTAGTACTTGGAGTCTACTTTTCAAATATATAATTTATTTTAATACCCACATGGTATAAATTATATTTTGATAGGCATATTTGAAAACCACTTTTTCAAAATGCCTGTTTCAGGACCATACCACATCCGTGTACGGCCACCATATTTTGACACAAATAAATGAATTTTTTTAAATCCTTTTTAGGGAAGATACCTAAGACATAGAATATTGATGAGAATATTTTTTCTTATTTTTTTGTTTAGTAAATTATTTTTTATTAATTTTTAATTAACAATAAAGCTTATTTTTCAAACCTCTCATGTACGGCCACCATAATTTAATATAATTTTTCTTTTTTTCAAAAATTCTTTTTTTTAAATTCAAAAGAATTGAATCTAGATTGATGACATATAATTTATTTTTAAAAATACTTAAAAATTAAAAAGTTATTAAAGTTTTAGTGAGTCTCACTATTTTACGTTTATGTACCACTATCAACTAATAAATAATGTAAAAATAGTAAAAATAACCATATTATTATGAAATTTATATTTTTAGAATCATGATAGTGAGATCTTTAATGGGTTTTTGTTTTGTCAAAAAAATCGATCCAGAAGGGCTTCAAAAAATTACGGTAAGCCTTAAAATTTTTATTCCAATGCCTTAGCGAAAATTTTGGAGGCTAAGACATAGGCTTGGTCTCACCAAACCTATCCCAAACCAAAAACTAAGGCAGAGTGAAAACTCCCGCGTGCATATTTTAAGAAATGGGCACCCGTTATTTAAATTCAAAAAATGGGCACCTGTTTCATAAATTTAAAAATGTGTTTAAAAAAACATTTTAAATTTAAAAAAAAAATTAAATTTTTGTTTAGAAACGGGTACCCATTTTTTAAAAAAATGGGTACCCGCTTTTAAATTTCAGATCGGATGTCCGAGCCTAAAACGGGCACCCGTTTTTAAAAAATGGGTGCCCGTTTCAAGCGGCGCAAATTTTCAAGCCGCGAACTTCCGCGGAATTGGCACCCAACTTTTTGCTTCTACCCAACTCATAACATAAAATATCCTACTAACCCTAACTCTCACCCTATCCCTTACCATAACTGTAACATTAACTCTTACCCAAACCCTAACTCATAAGCTAAAATGTCCTACTAACCTTAACTCTCACCCTATACCTAACCCTAACCCTAATTTTAATTCTTACTTGAACCCTAATTCATAACGTAAAATATCCTACTAACCGTAACTCTCACCCTATTCCTAATCATAACCCTAACTGTAACTCTTACATGAACTCTAATCATAACGTAAAATATCCTACTAACCCTAACTATCACCCTATCCTAACCCTAACCTTAACTATAACTCTTACTCAGACCCTAACTCATAATGTATAATATCCTACTAATCCTAACTCTCACCCTATCCCTAACCCTAACCCTAATTGTAACTCTTACTTGAACCCTAACTCATAAGGTAAAATATCCTGCTAACCCTAACTGTAAGTCTTATCTAAACCCTAACTCATATATGTAAAATATTTTACTCACCCTAAATCTCACCCTATTCCTAACCCTAACCCTTAGTATAAATCGTACCTAAATCCTAATTATATTTTAGCTAAAATATCCTACTAACCCTAACTCTCACCCAATCCCAACCCCAACTCTCACCCTATCTCTAACCCTAACCCTAATTGTAACTCTTACTCGAACCCTAACTCATAATGTAAAATATCCTACTAACCCTAACTCTCACCCTATCCTTAACTCTAACCCTAACTATAACTCTTACCTAAACCCTAATTCATAAGCTAAAATATCCTACTAACCCTAAGTCTCACCCTATCCTTAACTCTAACCCTAACTGTAACTCTTACCTGAACCCTAATTCATAAGCTAAAATGTCCTACTAACCCTAACTCTCACCCTATCTCTAACCCTAACCCTAACTATAACTCTTACCTCAACCCTAACTCATAAGCTAAAATGTCCTACTAACCCTAAATCTCACCCTATCCCTAACCCTAACCATAACCCTAACTATAACTCTTACCTGAACCATAATCATAACGTAAAATGTCCTAGTAACCCTAAATCTCACCCTATCCCTAACCCTAACCTTATTTGTAACTCTTACCTGAAGTCTAACTCATAATGTAAAATATTCTACTAACCCTAAATCTCACCCTGTCCCTAACCCTAACCTTTAGTATAAATCGTACCTAATTCTCACCCTAATTCTCTTCATAATGGTGATTATAATCAAAGCCCTAACCCTAATCATAATAATAAATCTAAACAATTTATCATTAAATCCTAATTGCAAATTAGACCCTTTTCCCAAAGTACACCCTTATTCTATATATTGTAATTATAATCAATATCCTAATCCTAATCCTAATCATAATTCTCTTCGTAACCCTAACCCTAATTCTCTTCATAAACCTAACCCTAATTCTCTTTGTAACAATGATTATAATCAAAGCCATAACTGTAAATCTAAAGCAGACTCTTACCCTAATACTAACACTAAATACTAACCCTAATCAAATTAATTAATTTAATGTGTTAATCAATCTTAGATATAATTCCTTCTTAACCCTAACTATATAATTTACTATTGTAGATTAACTATAATAATAATAATAATAAAATGTTTCATTATGCATCTCAACTACTAGTAGCTTATATATACTTTATATATATATATAATAAGCTGAGAGATATCCTTCTCGAGGCACCTATTTTTATAATTGCTCTCAGTGCAATAGGCACCTCAGAAGGACATCTCCCGGCTTATTATATATATATAAAGTATATATAAGCTAGTATTTTAATCTCCCATAAAATTACAATGAGTTGAAAGGCACCGAGTTAGAAATTGTTTATAGTTTGAAAGATCCAAATAGATTTCCATGGTTCATTACGTAATATTGCCTGCATACTTTAACTCATTTATAGGGCTGCCCATACTGAAAAAAATTGACTGCTTCAAACCCTGCAAGGGGCAATATGGTAGTCAGATCATGATGCATGGCCATGCAGAGCCTGGCAATGGGGCAGGTTGATTTTGGCCCCATAGCCAGTGCCTGGTCCAACATCCACCTCTAAACCCTACCTGGCTCAAGCTTGATATCAGTGCCTTACTTTACTTCAGTAAAAACTTCATCTCAACATTCCACACTAGATTGTGCTCTTCCATGTGCATTCATTAATTATTATCCTAATATGGTAATTGATATGAAGGCAATCACGAAGAATGAAGAAATCTTTTTTATATCCTCTGCTCGCAAAGGCAATAGTAATCTTAATGGCTCTTAAACATGATAAAATCATGCTCTACATCTGTACTTTAGCTAGTGAATTTGTTTAAAAAAGGAACGGATGTAATGAACTCCAAGACCAGAAGTTTAACAATGCATCAATCAAATTCTCCTGTGTTAAAATCAACTAATAAGTAAACTTTTTTTATTTATTAAAAGCCCATTAGATTTATACAATAGCTTATATAGAATGTGGGTGCCAAAATCATTTTACAGATAGAGAAAACTGATGTACATAGTCCATTGACTCTCTCCTTCAAAATACATTACAACAAAAGCAACAGTAGTAGAGAAAAGATTATTTCAATAGCTCAACCGATAAAACTTCAAAAAGAGAATCCATTATCTATTGAAAAAGAAGACTGGGTGAAAAAAAGTTTCAATCTGTACATCTTGATTATAGAAACAACTTCCTTCATGGAGTCTTGGCAAACGCTGAACACTCTGGGAGCCTCCAAATCAGCGAGGCTCACATAGTGTTGTTTAGCGGAAGACTAGGCGGTAAAAACATCTGTGCTGTGAAACCAGACATAGGGCTCGTAGTTTTCATCAAAATAAAAGGTGTTGTCGCCTTTTGAAGAATACTTGGAGTAGATGTTCATGCAACTCAAAGTTTTGGTGCAGCTAGAATTCAACTATAGGCCTTCCTCAGAATGACACCTGTGTGAATTTGGACATACAATGGCTTGTCTGTGAGGTTTTGAACCTTGGTCTTTGGGCTTCCAATCCCATTGAAACCCAACAACGAAGACAAGAAAAAGAAGTTTGAAAGGAATATGAGAAAATAGAGTTGAATAAACTTGTCAGACTTGCCATGTAAACAAAGGCAACCGTAACACATACGAACAATAAATGACCTGTGCAATTACTACAGGGATGAACAATAAATGACCTGTGCGATTACTGCAAGGATGAACAATAAATGACCTATGCGATTATTGCAGCAAATGTGACAGTTACTTTGAAAACAATGAGCGGCCACAATGAATTCTATGGTTGTCAATACCTTCTATGCAACTATCCACCGTGCGATGAAAATATTTGCCTGAGCACTTTCATAGGGAAACGCCTACGACGTAATTATGAATTGATATTGACATTTATATTTATGTTTAATATATTATAAATTATACAATAGAATTTACTCACTTTTTAGAAAAACCATTAAATTCTATGTTTGATTGCTAGAATTGACTTGAAATTGGAAAAAGGGAATTGGTGAATTGGTATAGGCCAATTCTAATTTTGGTTCAAAATGAGCATTCTACCAATCCACCTCAGAACCTGGAATTAGAATTGAAGCATGAAATTGGAATTGGAATTGAAATTGAAAATTCAATTTTTTCAAGAGAAACCAATTCCCCTTTTCCAATTCCAAATCAATTTTAGCAACTAAATGAGAATTTATTCACTATTAAGATGAAGACATAAATATCTTCATGAAAGAATTGACTACCAAAAAAAATACATTTCCTTTTCTAATAAAGAATAGATCTATAAGACTGCCTATCTTTACCTTTAAATAAAAGTACTTACGTGTTAGTTCACATAGAACTGTCAGAAGAAACAAAACATTTCAGAATGGATCTGAAAGTACTGCAGATCCATTATCGAAGAAAAGAGACTCTTCGCTATATCGAATCTGAGAATGGAGCCACTATACAATTTTCAGTCTTCATAAGATTAGAGGCTTCTAATTGCATTAAAGAAGGTATGAAGAGAGGGTTTACATCTTAATAAAGCATGAAACTTCAAACATTTTAGCAGCAACCCATTTCAATGATCTATTTAACGAAATACAAAATGGAGAAAGTGATATAGTACATTAGAAATTCAAGAGGAGAAGATGGAGAAAATGAAATAGTTCATTGTGAAATTAAATACCAGATTTGATCTCCGAGACAACAAAAGTCTCAAATTTACATTCAAACAATAACATAATTTTCTTGGAAAATGTTAAAAAATATATCCCTAATCCACGGGCTAATAGCAGATCTCCCCTGCACATTCGAAACCATGAGTTTTTTAATTAAAAAAACTTATCTCTACCTGTGTAAATAGGATGTGCGGCAGATAGGACATGTTCTTCCCTAGCTTTGAGCCCATCTCCCCACACACTCAACATGAAATCTACTTCCACAGCAACCAATCCGCACCACTTCCTCCTCTTCCTCAAATTCACAGAGACAAATCTAATGGAGGAAGGAACAGAGCACTCAAACAAAGTTGCAGATATAAAACCCAATAGAATAGATAAAAAGACTCTCTGAGATTAAAATGAAACTTTTATATTAATGCCTTGATTTTAGATTTTATAGATTTTCCAAGAGCTGCCAAATGCTCACAATGTCATATATTTTTCTGTAGAAACAGAGTATATTTTCAGGTACAAAAATAGAAAAAAAACATTCCCCTTTTTTTACAAAATATTCAACCCAAAAGCATCTAGAAATGCCTGAAGAATAACTGATTGGAAGAAATGTCAGAAAAAGAAATATAAAATAAAATTTGAGTTTAATGCAGTAGTTGGTGGTTTAAAAAGGACTAGTCGCATGATCGCATGAGTGGAAATGAAGCCATGCGATTATGTGACAATGCATAAATTATGAATTAAATGCCAGGTTGGGGGTCATTAATGCAGAGAGGCAGAAAGGTGTGAGGCCACATGATCGCATGAGTGGAAATGAAGCCATGTGATTATGTGATAATGCATAAACTCTGAATTAAATGCCATGCTAGGGGTCGTTAATGCAGAGAGGCAGAAAGGTGTGAGGTCACATGATCACATGAATAAAATAACAGTCATGAGATCATGCAACAAAAGAAAAAGAGGGGGCCCACACAGGTTGAGGAATCAGATGACGTTAAAGCCCCATGGTAGGTGTGTGGTCGCATGATCGCAAGAGCAAGAAAGCTACCTTGCGATCATGTGCCAAGGCATAAAGGAAGGCCTGGGGTAGGTGCGATAACAAAATAGAGGACAGGGAAGATTAAATTCTTTTCCCTGGTGGCATCCACGTCCTCCTGGCATTCACGTCCTTCAACACTCCCCCTTAATCTTCACTGTTATGTATGTCCGCAATGCCAATTTCTTCCTGAAGATGTTAAAAAATGTTCTTTGCCAATGGTTTTGCAAAAATGTCAGCTAGTTGTTCATTGGACTTGCAAAAATCAAGATGAATGTCACCATTGTTTACCAATTCTCTTATAAAATGATATCTGGTATCAATATGTTTACTCCGTTTATGAAATACATGATTTTTAGATAAGGCTATCGTTGAATTGTTATCACAGTAGATTTTTGTAGGTTCTTCTTGATGATGCCCCAAATCTGAAAGTACTCTCCTCAATGAAACTGCTTGACAAGATGCTGATGTGGCTGCTACATATTCTGCTTCAGCTGATGAGAGGGTGACAATTGGTTGTTTCTTTGATTCCCAAGAGATAGCACCAGAACCTAGATGAAAAATATATTTGGAAGTTCTTTTTCTATCATCCATGCTACCTCCCCAATCACTGTTTGTATATCCAATTAGTTTGTAATCATCTAAAGAAGTATACAAAATTCTTTGTTCCAGCTATGTATCTCAAGATTCTTTTTCCAACTTTCCAATGTGACTCCTTTGGTTTCTCCATGAATCTAGATATGAAACTAACACCAAACATGATATCTGGTCTTGTGGAGGTTAGATACATGAGACTACCCACCAATCTTTTAAATAAAGTTGCATCTACACTTGGACCTTGATCATCCTTACTAAGCTTCAAACCCAATGCAACTGGTGTAGGGGCTGAATTCACATTTGTCATCTTAAATCTTTTCAACAAATCATTAGCATACTTGCTTTGACATATGAAAATACCTTGATCATTTTGACTTACCTCCATGCCAAGAAAGTATCTCATGAGGCCCAAATCAGTCATATTAAATTCCTTTTTCATGGCTGCCTTGAATGTGTAGTTTGCATATCTCCTGTGAATATCAAATCATCTACATACAAACAAACTATCAAAATTTCTCCTTCAACATTCACTTTGATATACAAAGTAGGTTCATTACCACACTTGTTAAAGCCATTATTCACAAAATAAGAATCTATCCTACTGTACCAAGCTCTAGGAGCTTGTTTCAAACCATATAATGCCTTTTTCAATCTGCATACTTTATATTCTTCTCCCAATACTTCATAACCAGGTGGATGATTTACATACACTTCTTCTTCCAAAATTCCATTTAAGAATGCTGATTTGATGTCCATTTGATAAACTTTCCATTTGTTTTGAGCTGCTATAGATAGGACCATTCTTATTGTATCCAATCTTGCCATGGGTGCAAATGTTTCATTGAAGTCTATACTTGGCTTTTGTGTAAAACCTTTTGCCACTAGTCTTGCCTTATGCTTTGCTACTTTTCCATCAACATCATACTTTGTCTTATAAACCCATTTAACTCCAATCACATCCTTGCCTTTAGGAAGTTCTACTAGATCCCAAGTTTCATTTTTTTTCTATTGACCGAATCTCTTCATCCATGGCTGCAATCCATTTATCTTCTTTTATGGCTTCTTCAAAATAAATTGGATCAGCTTGTGTTAAAAATGCAAAATCACAACAAAAATCAGCATTTTTAGCTTCTTGTGTTTCATCATAAATCTCCCTAAGACTTCTTGTCTTCTTTGATGCGTTTATGGACCTAGGCCTTAAAGATGCAAGTGTTGGATTAGAAGGCTTGCTATTGTTATTACTTGTTTGAGTAGTGTGATTTGGAGTGCTAGGTGCTCTTGATGGTGTTGTAGGAGCATTTTCTTGTATAGGAGGATTTGCAACCTGAATTTCATCTTCTTCATTCTCTTGTAGAACACTAGGTGTACTTGAATTTATTTTATCTCTACTTCCATCCCATGCCTCTTCTTCAACAAATTCAACATCATGACTTATTATTAGCTTCTTTGTAATGAGATTGTATAGCTTATATGCCTTTGAATGTTCTCTATATCCTACAAATATGCATTTCTTTGCTTTGCCATCTAATTTTCTTCTCAACTCTTGAGGTATCAATGAGTATGCCACACATCCAAAAATTCTCAAATGTGAAATGTTATGCTTCCTTTTGCTCCAAGCTTCTTCTGGTGTTTTATTTATCACTGCTTTTTTTGGACACCTATTCAAAATATACACTGAACATGCAACTGCTTCAGCCCAATATTCATTTGGTAAGTGTTTTTCTTTTATCATACTATGTGCCATTTCCATGATTATTCTATTCTTTCTCTCTACTACTCCATTTTGTTGACGGGTATACCTTGCTGTAAATTATTTATTTATGCCATTTTCTTTGCAAAAATTTTGAAAATCAGTTGAGACATACTCTCCACCTTGATCGGTTCTCAATGTTTTGATAGAATAACCACTTTCTTTTTCAAATTTTGCCTTGAACTCTTTAAAAATAGCAAATGTATCAGATTTGTGCTTCAAAAAATAAACCCATGCTTTTTTGCTGAAATCATCAATAAATGTTATGAAATAAATTTTTCCACTCATGGAAGGTGTTTGCATAGGACCACAAATGTCTGAATGCACTATCTCAAGTGGTTGTTTTGCTCTATATGACTCCCCAACTGGAAATGATTTCCTATGTTTCTTTGCCAATATGCAACTCTCACATGTTGTTTTAAGTGGCTCTATTTTTGGCAACCCATATACCATTTTCTTCTTGTATAACAGTTGCAATCCTTTGAAGTTTAAATGCCCAAGCCTTAAATGCCATAACCAAGATTCATTTTTGTATGAGGCTTTAAAAGCTATTTCAGCAACCTTTTGCAAACTTTGTGGCTCTACCATTAATTCATTTTGAATTTTTAATGGGAACATCCTATTCTTAGTCATTTCAACTTTTGCAATCAGCCTATTGCTTGGTTTCTTGTCTAGGATCACACATTCACCATTCTCAAAGTATATTCTATATCCTCTTTGCACCAATTGCCCAATACTTATAAGGTTGTGTTGCAATCCAGGAACATAGTATACATCTGAAATATGCTTCTCTTCACCTTGTTTTGTTCTTATATTAATTGACCCTTTTCCCATAACTGAAACTTTTTGATCATTTCCCAATTTTACTTCTGATTTTACTGAATCATCCATTGTTGCAAAAATCTCCTTCTTACAACCCATGTGGTTACTACACCCACTATCTAAGAACCATAGTTCTTTGGAACTTTCTTGTGCTACATTACATGCTATCAATATTGTGTCTTGTTCACTAGTCTTTGACTAATTTTCATTTGTAAAATTTGCCTTTTGCTTATTCAAATCATATTGCTTTTTCCTACATTCTGATGCATAATGCCCAAATTTGCTACAGTAATGACATTGGATGTTGAATTTATCATACCTTTCTCCTTGATGATGACTTTGAGAGTGACTGCTCCCCCTTCCTCTTGTTGATGTAGAATGGGCATGTGGGCTTGTTGGTGGTCTTCTACTTTCAAATTGTGTGTTTTCTCTTCCTCCTCTTGATGAAAAACATCCTCTGCCTTGGCTGTTATTTGATCTCCCTCTTGTTTTACCAAATGAGAGCTGAGTCTTGAATGCATTCTCCAATGATGATGACCCTGATTGATTTAATCTTTGCTCATGCACTAACAGTGACCCCATTAATTCATCTACTGATAACTAAGAAAGATCTTTGGCCTCTTGAATAGCTATTACTACAGCATCAAATTTAGCAGGCAGACTTCTAAGAATTTTTTCAACAATCTTTTGATCTTCAATAGTGTCTCCATAGGTCCTTAACTAATTTACTATTGACATTGCATGAGTGAAAAATGTATCTATTGAATCTGAGTCTTTCATTTGTAAATTTTCAAAATCCCTTCTAAGTATTTGCAATTTTGCCATTATTACCTTGCATGTGCCTTGGTATGCTGTTTGCAAACTATCCCATGCTTGTTTTGATCTTGTGGTAGCTGCAACCTTTGGAAAGATTGATTCTTTAATTGCTTGTTGAATGAAAAACACTACCTTAGCATCTTTTTTCTTATTTTCCTTCAACAAATCCTTATTAGCTTGTGTAAGAGCTTGATATGCCTACTGGTCTGCTGGTTTAGGAAACCCATTTTCAACTAAATCCCAAACATCTTGTGAATGAAAAAGAGTCTTCATTTTGATGCTCCAATAATCATAATTTTTTCCATTAAAGATTGGAATTTGAGGCTGAGAAATACTCCCACTGGTTCCTGCCATGGTTTACCAGTAATACTTTCTCTTTTTACAAACCCTTTTCTTTCTTTTCTCTGATTTTCTCTTTACCCAGGATGAAATCTTGCCAAGAAACAATACCCAGATACTTTTTAAGTTCTTCAACCTCCAGCAGAAGTCTTCTCTTCAATAACCTACTCTGATACCAATTTGATGGAGGAAGGAACAGAACAATCAAATAGAGTTGCAGATATAAAACCCAATAGAATAGATAAAAAGACTCTCTGAGATTAAAATGAAACTTTTATATTAATGCCTTGATTTTAGATTTTACAGATTTTCCAAGAGCTACCAAATGATCATAATGCCATATATTTTTTTGCAGAAACAAAGTATATTTTTAGGTACAAAAATAGAAAAAAAACATTCCCCCTTTTTTACAAAATATTCAACCCAGAAGCATCCAGAAATGCTTGGAGGATAACCGATTGGAAGAAATGTCAGAAAAAGAAATATAAAATAAAATCTGAGTTTAATGCGGTAGTTGGTGGTTTAAAAAGGACTGGTTGCATGATCGCATGAGTGGAAATGAAGCCATGTGATTATGTGACAATGCATAAAGTCTAAATTAAATGTCGTGTTGGGGGTCGTTAATGCAGAGAAGTGGAAAGGTGTGAGGTCGCATGATCACATGAATAAAATAACAGTCATGAGATCATGCGACAAAAGCAAAAGAGGGGGCCCACATAGGTTGAGGAATCAGATGATGTTAAAGCCCCGTGGTAGGTGTGTGGTCGCATGATCACAAGAGTAGGAAAGCTGCCTTGCGATCATGCGCCAAGGCATAAAGGAAGGCCTAGGGTAGGTGCAATAACAAAATAGAGGACAGGGAAGATTAAATTCTTTTCCCTACCGGCATCCACGTCCTCCTCGCATTCACGTCCTTCAACAAAATCACACACTCTTCGATTTCTTCCATCTGCCTGTGCCTATAATTAATCACCGTCATCAAAACAGTCTGAAGAGGCAGAGTTTGAGGCACCATTTCTTCTTCTATCTCTCGAATGAAGATCATGTAAATTGCCGCCAACATCATGACTATATATGCAGTTATGACATACAGCGTGCGAAAAGCAGCTAGAAAAGTGTAGAGAAGTGGGAATAGTAAAAATCCCAACAGCGCCCACAAAACCTTAAGCCATATCATAACACAATCGCTCTTCATACTATATAAGATCTTACACAGTATAAACATAGAAATGTAACATGCAAACCTGAAAGTGGAAATAGTAAAATAACATATTGCAATCCGATCATAGCACCTTTGTCATTGGTATTTACATCACTATGTCGACATTGTGCTTGGGCTGGGGTTGCACAAAACATATTGGGAAATGGTAGGCACGACGTTGAATGATGGGGTTTGTGGAAGAGTGAGAAGAGAGTAGCGATAAACATGCGGTATGTCGACATAGTTTGAGGTCAACAAGCCTTTCCCCATCAAGGAAACATGGTTAGGCCCCGTTTGTTTGCGGAATTGGAATTTGAGTCAAAACCTGATTATCTCAAAATCAGGTTTTGATATTCCAGTTTTGTATATTCAAAAGATGTTTTGGACCATTTGGTTGACCCAGAAGATGGATGAGACAATCCATCTTCTGCGTTTGGTTGCCATTTTCAAAATTGGAATTGGAAGTAAGAAATTCCTATTTATGTGTTTGGTTTGCAATTTCAAATTGGAATTGGAATTACATTATCCATTTTCTATGTTTGGTTCTACATTTTGAGTTGGAATTAAAATTTAATTCTTAATTTAATATTTTATTATTTTGGTCCATTTTTTATGTATAGTTTTTCTATATTAATTTATATTTTTATTTAGTAAATCATAAACAAAATTTAATATATTTTTTTCAATTTTGTGAACCGTAAACTTAACTTTTTTCAATAATTTTATACATTTATTTTTTTGGTCCATTCTTTATGTATAGTTTTTTTTATATTAATTTATATTTTTATGTAGTAAATCATAAACAAAATTTAATATATTTTTATAAACAATATTATAACAAAAAATAATTATAACATTGCTTGATATCACATCAAAATACAAATAAGTCATCTAGTCGACATATATATCTAACTTTGCATAATGATCCAACAAATCATCCCACAAATGATCAAACTAAATAGTACGATTTTTGCACAAAGTAAACATTGTAAAAACAAGATTTCGGCTTTATAGGCAGCCTCTGCTTTTGCCATAGTTTTCTCGAGTGTTTTGCAATTCTTGCACTCATCATCTACAATAGGTGTGTGTGTGTAGAATGTGCTAATGATGTAGACAATGACGGGGTGTCATTGGCCCATCGAAAGTACTCGCATCCACCACCATCCTACAATACAAATCTAAGTTAGTCTTGCTATAATGACTAATATTTATTCTTTGTAAATATTTAAATATTGTGCAATTAACAACCTTTTCCTTATTTTTGCAACTCCAAAATTTACAGTCTGGATTATCCTTTGTGTGTGACATCCTCAACACACAATGCAATCCATCACCGTAGTCACACATAGGAACATTCTTCATAGCCATTAGCACTGTATCAAGCAATTTTTTTTCATTCATAGTAATTTTGTTCACTATAACAACGTGACTATATTCTATGAGTACAAATTGAAAAACTTATACAAAAAATATAATGACACAACTATAGCATCAGATATAACAATATCCATGAACTGATTGGTGGTGTGAAAACACATCGTTAAATAAGAAAACGCAAGTAGATCCATGATCTATGCCCTTATGCCCCACATTCGATGATCAATCCTACATCTACAAAGTAAACATGATAGAAAAACTAAAACTTGTTTATTTTTAAATGGAATACACCAAGGAGTACCATCAAAAATATTGATCGTTTACAAACACGAACAGTAAACAATCATCAGATAGCTCATTTTTTTATTAGCATATGTGGATATTTTTTTCACCAATGTTTGAAATACCTTCTGGATTTGATTGTATAGATAGTTTTGGATCACACTCTGTGATCCAGGATGAAAGAGACCAAAATGATTGCAATAGACCAAAATGATGGACTTTTCTGTCAATCATTTTTCTCTCTTCCATCGTGATGAGGGATCACAAAGTGTGATCGTAAAATATCTACAAAATCAAATCCAAAAGCTATTTCAAACATATTTAATGTTAGCATATGTGTAGTCTCACTTTATCATCATATGTGTAGTCTCAAAACTATCCATTTCTATTTTTGTACCTATCACGTGGTTTTTAAAATGAATGAAAAATGAAAAGAAATTGAAGATGAAATAGAGCATTGAACAAAGTAGAATTATTTAACTTAATTTCGTAACACAACAATAATAACAAGATGGTTAGGGTATATACATACAAAATCATGAACAATACAATCGTCTACCAAAACACATTTATAAAATCATGTCTACAGAACTAGAAATGGATAGTTAAGAGACTACACCTTAACAATGCATTAATGAAGCATTCATCATGTGGTACTCCTTCGTGTATTCCACTTAAATATGTTAAAAGAAACAACACTAAAAAATGCAAGCTAAAAGCACTTTAATGAAAACAATGGTCAAGGGAGGGCATGCTTGTTTGGCCATTGATGGACCTCTGAAAGAACTCAAAATTCAAAGGACAAGAGAGAAACAAGGTTTCCTACCTTGAAGTGGAGATCAAAACCAAAATGGAGAGGAAGGCAAGCACACTCTGTGAAAGCCAACATAATCACTAGCAACACAAAATAATCTTGGCATAGATCCAATGAATTAACACAATAAGTATACCAGCGGGTACTTACTAGTGGCTACTGTATACCAGTGTATACGAAAACAAAGAGGGAAAAATGAAAGAAATAACTTGATTGGGTTGACACCTGATCCCAAGAGAAGTTCAGAAACATCTTTGCATGGCCATTGAGAGAGCAAGTTTTTACAATTGATTCAAATTTTTACTTCTGGTGCATATTAATTGTAGTTCATTGCATACTAATTGTAGTTCATTGCAAGTATGTATATGAACTGCAATTAGTATGTAATATTTCAAGTATGTATATGAACTGCAATTGGTTGATTCAAGTATGTAATATTTCTGGTGCATACTAATTATAGTTCATTGCAGTTTATGTATATGAACTATAGTATTCTGAGAAAGTCTCCAATAATGAAGGGCATTAGTTTACAATTGATTCAAGTTTTTACTTCTAGTGCATATTAATTTACTTCTGGTCCAATAATGAACTGCAATTAGTTTACAATTGATTCAAGTTTTTACTTCTGGTGCATATTAATTGCAGTTCATTGCATACTAATTGCAGTTCATTGCAAGTATGTATATGAACTGCAATTAGTATGTAATATTTCAAGTATGTATATGAACTGCAATTGGTTGATTCAAGTATGTAATATTTCTAGTGCATACTAGTTGCAGTTCATTGTAGTTTATGTATATGAATTGCAATTAGTATGTTGAGAAAGTGTCAATGAAGGAACATGGAACCATGTATAATTAACTAGCTTGAATATGATCATTGTTAAAAAGAACCAATTACTTTGTATAGGAACCTAGCACAATAGTATTGAAGATGATGATTAGTTCAAGACTATAGAAATCCTTGAAATAAGTATTCTAAGTTAAATTTATAAATGTATTGTAGTTCATTGCAGTTTATGTATATGAATTGCAATTAGTAATGCTGAGAAAGTGTCCTATGTCTCATTCATCAAATATTCATTGCATTCATACCAGTCTCATTAGATTTTGAACGTCATCATACATCATCATTAGGTGAGGTTTCAAATAGGTCTAGGTCTTTTACACCTTGTGATATGAAGTACAGTGAATATACTCCCTGTGAGGATTCTAAGAGGTCACTCAAATTTTCTAGAGACAGACTCATGTATATGCTCTGAGATAGTAAGTATTCAATCCAGTGCTCTATCTTTGTCACGCAAATTAATGATCGAGTGTAATTGACCTATATGTAGTATGGAAAATGTAAAATAAAAATATGTGGATTAAGTAGCATGACAAAGACAGAGCACTGGATTGAATACTGGAACAAGATCAAAATCTAGAAAAGACATTTCAGATGAACTATATAGTGATTGTAGTAAAGAAACTTGTAAGAATAGATGACTAAAGATTCAACAAGACTACAAACATAACATTACAGAACTATAAAGTGATCAATAACATTCAAGAACAATACAACAACCATTACATAACAGAGCCCACATGAACAGGGGTGATGACAATGAAACAAGACTACAAATATAATGTTATGACAATATAAAGTGAACAATAACATCATATCAATACAACAACCATTACATAACAGAGCCCACAACAAAGCCCACAACAATAGGGGTGATGACAATGAAACAAATATGTGCAAATACATTTTAGATAAATTTTCAATCAAATGTAATCGAAAGTAAAACTGGGGGACATTTCAGCTGAACAATCGATTCTTTAAATCTGGAAAAGACATTTCAAATGAACTATCAAAATTAATAATGGATTATGCTGATCTTACTATATATAATATATGTATATATGAACTGCAATTAGTATGCTGAGAAAATGTACAATACAATCAAAATCAAACAAATTTCATTACACTAGATAGCTTAATTTCTCAGCATACTAATTGCAGTTCATATACATAAATTATATATAGTAAGATCAAATTAACTTCTTAGCATACTAATTGCAGTTCATAGACATAAATTATATATAGTAAGATCAAATTAATTTCTCAGCATACTAATTGCAGTTCATTCATTGGGGTTTTCAATTTTCATCTGGTTGTCACTGGCGCCTCACATTCTTGGCTGGGGTTTTCATTTTTCATCAAACCATTTTTCTATTTCATATACATAAATTAATTTCTCAACAATTGTAGTTCATTACAGTTTATGTATATGAATTGCAATTAGTACACCCATAAAATGTCCATTACTCTGACAGGTGAAGACCATAATAAGTCTTGTGAATTAGCATACTCAGTACACAAAAAATGAGTGGCAAATCATCAACCATAAAAAATCATAAATAATCATCACTATATGTGAACAACTATGATAAAGTTTCAACTCATGATAAAGTTTGATAAAGTATGTGAACAACTATGATAAAGTATGTAGAAAATAACTATAATCCACCATATGTGGCTGCAATCTAGTCCACTCTCTCATCCTCACTCATCCACAAGAACCCTTTGGATCTTTCACAATCAACCATGAAGGTGTCGTATACCCTCAGGAATACAGCTTGAATCAATTGAGGGATGGATTTGAGAGCACTATATGCATCCGTCAAAGCATTCTCATGAGCATATGTATCAATTTTGTGAAGGTGCACATTGCTCATGCCCTCTTTTATTTTCTTCATTGTTTCACACATGGAATCCAAGGAAGCAGCCGCACTTGCCTTCTTCCTCCTTCCCCCCCTTATGACTGATGATGTAGGGGTTCCTCTACCACTTGCACTTGGACTGGACTGATTGGAAGGATAAGGGTCATCGTCCAAATCAAAAGTAGTATCCTCTTCATCAAGAACATTGTATGGCTCTTCCATAGGGTTCCCTTCTTCAGTCTCAAGGGCCGTTGTAGCTGCATTGCCTTCAGCAATGTCGTTACCCACAATTACACCCAGTTCATTAAAGTATTGGAAGGGCTGCCTCTTATACACTTTGGCATTTTTGAACTCTCTTCTCTGCATGTTGGCATAAATAAATGGATTAGGTTCTTTGTCTTTCATTACGTACTTTATAAGAAGGCAATATTATTTCCATCAAAATAGTAGAGAGATCATCCTACCTTGAGAAGCTCATCCCATACGCTATCCTCAGTATCCATGCACTGAGTTGCCTCGTTCCAGGTGAAGCCACTTGTATTTCTTAGCTCCTTCATGACTCTATATGCTAGCTTCCATGTTTTCAGCTTATTTTTGAAATTGTCCTTAGATAGATTTAGGTTTATATCATTGTTGAACCTCCTCTCAATGGCTGTCCACACTTCTTTTTTAAAACCTCCATCACCTTTTCTTCCTAGCTGTACTTGCTCCATGAGCAAGTCTAGAAACTTTCATTCCATTTCCTTACTCCACATTATCTTCTTAGAGGAAGAAGATATTTGGCTGCTATTACCAATTTCATGGCTATTGTTAGCAATTCCATCCATGCTCATCATCAGTTCTGTGTATGCCATGCTGTGTAATCATCAAAGTATCTTCATACATCAGTTTACTCAAATAAAACACATTGACCCATAGAAGACTAATACATCCGGATAGAAACAGAATAAAAAGGAAACCATCCTGTATATCAAAGTATCTTCATACATCAGTTTACTCAAATAAAACACATTGACCCATAGAAGACTAATACATCCAGATAGAAATAGAATAAAAAGGAAACCATCCTATATATCAAAGTATCTTCATACATTAGTTTACTAAAATAAAACATATTGACCCATAGATTACCAATACTTCTAGATAAAAATAGAATAAAAAGGAAACCATCCTGTATATCAAAGTATCTTAATACATGAGTTTACTAAAATAAAACACATTGACCCATAGAATACCAATACTTCCAGATAGAAATAGAATAAAAAGGAAACCATCCTGTATATCAAAGTATCTTTATACACCAGTGTACTCAAATAAAACACATTGACCCATAGAAGTCCAATACTTGCAGAGAAAAACATAAGAAAAAAGAAACCATCATGTAGTCTTGACCCATTAAAAGAACAACTATTCTCAGGATTTGTACTCTTCCCACATTCTACTTGCTATATCATCTCAGAACTGTGCCCACTTGTCTCTATCACATTGAGACAACCCATACATCTCCAGCATTGGTACATCTATCCCATCACAGTCATCTTCCTCTTTGGTGGAAATTTTTGATGGAATGACATCCTCTAATATAATGTAGTTGTGTAGTATGCAACATGCCAATACAATATGGGCTTGTGTGGCAATTTTCCTCTTCGGTGGCAATTTCTGATGGAACGCTGCTTGAGAATACCAAATGTACGCTCTATTGAGTTTCTAAGAGAGGAGTGTCGATGGTTGAACAACTCTTCTCGAGATTTTATTGGATTCTATCTTGAAAACTCCTTTAGGTGGTAGCATGTACACCAATAAGGAGCAAGAAATCTAGGTGCATTGGGATATCCAACATCCACTAGAAAATATTTTCCTATATAAATAAAGTATATTATTAAAACTTGAAACATTGATTGTACCCTTGAGTATATTAAACTATGATTTGGCTTACTGGGGGGAACAACAAGAGGATCTGCTCTTGACAGAGCTAAAGCTAGAACATGACAATCCACAACAGACCCTTCCCAACCAGCAAGGCAGTAGTGAAACTTATGATCGAAGGAACACACACCCATAACATTTTGTGATAGGTTTCCTTTTCTATCATGATATTTACCCTGCATTTGGACATCGATGGTGACTAGTATATGGGTTCCATCGATAGCTCCAATACAATCCTATACAATATGATACAATCATCAATTCTATGGTCAAGCAATAATATGATAAGGATAAAAATCTATACAAGAAAGTTGTAACAACACAACAATTACCTTGAAGAATGGATCAAAACATTCATTCCCACTAATTTCAGGAGGAGTGTTTGGACTAGGTGGTAGAAAGCAATCTTGGTGGAGTCCTAAGATATCCCTCAACACCTTGTGGAAGTATCAGCTGATTGTCTCTCCTGAGTGCCCAAAGTTGTGGGCAATCTTGCGGTTCCTCAGATTGTGGCCAACGGTGTGGAGGAACATCACAAGTTGTTCTTCTAACGTCAAGTGTATCATATCTGTCAAGGTTCCTTTCAGCCTTAGGATAGTAGCTAGACAAAAGAAGGCTCCCCTACTCATGCGAATCTGATCATGACAATCCACATCGTTGGAATGAATAACCATTCTATAAAAAGAATTTCCTTTTCTTCTTCATTTACGTGCACTACCTTCTCGGCCTACCACTACTCTGGCTATGACAACACAAGCAATAAGAGCTGTGAGAAGAAGAGAATATTGGGTCTCCACAACTTCCCATCCTAGAACATCTATATTCTTAATAGGATCCATCAATGGCCTGAAATGTGGACAAACATAATGATATCAGTGAGGAGATATCTAGTATGAACCGAGTGTTCCTTATAAGTACATCTTGTCCACAATTTAAAAGTTTCTATTTTTTCATTAAGAATGATTTATTACTCCCCTTTATAAATAGCCAAACCAAAATGAAGACACACTAGTATAGAAGAAAAACTCAAGAAACAAATAAAATGACCATACAACTCGATCTTTGCAATTTATTAAGCAGACCATTTTAGTAAATGATACAGAATTATGCATCTTTTTAGTGAGTTTCTAATAAGTTTCTAAAAAGATTGCTTAGGTTCATAAGGTGAGTTTAACTAGTATATAGTGTTAAGGTGTCTCCTTCCTTCAAGGGTCGAGCATTTACTATTTTTGACTACTTGGTGGTCACACCTTATTAGTTGGATTTTCCACTTCATTCCTCCCCTTAGTTCAATATAAATTTACTATCTAGCTTGTATTTGGCATTCTTTTTCATACATTGTGATGCTCTTGCATAGGTTGGCATTCATAAACTTCGGTACATGCAGTCATGTTTACACAGCATCTCTTTAAGCTCCTAATGCAATCTTGTTATCTTGACATTTGCATAGCACTTGAAATCATGGGCCTATAATTGCTTTGTTTCATTTACAGTTTTAAAACTTATCTTTCTCATATTTTCTAGCATGGTACATGAGCTTTGGTTTTGAGAACTTGGATTCATAATTAAGAGATTGGAGTTTTTTTTTATGATCTTGTAAATTCTTGTAAGCTCTTCTCTTGTGCTTTCATACAATCTTGAGAATTGGAAATAGTTTGCAAAGATCACATAATCTTATATTTGTAAGAGTGTTTTTTGGTGAGATGTAGTGATTGCAACTATTTTGGCTATATTAATAGCATTTTTGGCTATTCCATTGCATTTGGGGAGCTTCAAAAATTCAGATCTGACTTTTGTTTCACTCAATTTTGCTACCATATGACACAGTAACAAAAAGGGTATATCAAACAAATGGTACATCTTATGCAATTTTCTTCCTCTTTTTATGCACTTTGCAGATTACGTGTTAACACATGTTTAACACTGATTATGTGTAACTTAACATTTACACATAATCAATGTTAAACAGAACAACAACAACAATAATTGCTCAGAAATAACTGAAAAATAACTACTCAGGTCATTGATGAATCACATAGAAGGCACTTAACAATTTCAAATAATATTTAGATGGTTTCCAATTCTTTCATATACCAATTCATAGATAGCTTAATTTCTTAGCATACTAATTGCATCTGGAAAAGACATTTCAGATGAACTATCAAAATTAATATAGGGATTTGAACATCTTGAGGCAGCTGGTTATTTGAACAGTTGGGATTTTGAAAGGACTAGAAATGGGGTTCAGGAGATAAGGAAATCAAATCATTATCATAACACAAAATGCATCAGGTCCTCTCAAGGAACTAAGAATGATAGAATACACACATCCACTATAATGTAGTCACAAGAATGAGCAATAGTCCATGCACATCATAAGTCTCAGTTTCAAATAATATTCAGATGGTTTCCAATTCTTTCATATACCAGTTCAATCCCTTATACACATCTATGCACTGTTAAAAAATGTATAACATTCAGAATGAATCTGAATGCATACATTTTATGTTATACATTTTTTAACATTATAGATTATATCATAAGATCTGACTCATGTAAATATTACATGATAGGATCCTACACATATAATGTACTCTAGATCTTATGGTGTCCCATGTCTCACCTTGGCCTATTCAACCAAGGCTTCTCCTTGTAATCCCATAATGTACTAATTCATGTATACATTGTTTATTTGCATCCTTTGATAGAAAAGAACTATACTCTCATATGGGTCTCTATTTTGCTTTCATTGAAGCTCCTAGATCTCTAGTGGATACCTCTATAGACAAATCTTACATGGTATAAGACCACACTCTATACCAACTCTTATGATATAACATATTGAATTTGTTCCAATCTTTTGAAATGATAGACTAGAGCTTCCTACAATATTACTTAGTTGTAGAATTTTAGCAACTCAATCATGCAATCTTTATCTCGTAGACCAAATATGAAAACATATTTTTAAAGAACTTCAAGATGGCAAATTATAATCCTCTACACCTATGGAGGTTGCTAGACTTGAAACTTTCAGCCCACATTAATTCACCACCAATCAATGGATCAACATTCAATAATTTGGAGGGTAGTTTCATTTATCTTACATCCACTAAACCATATCTTATATTCAACAATCATATCTCTCAGTTTTGTCATAACTAACACTAATCCAACAGGAAGCAAAAAAAAACTAATATGTCAAAAGTGCACTGACTTTGGCATCATGTACCACCAATCTTCAAAGTTCACATTGTCAATCTCCTAGACTCTAACTGACACAAATGAATTTCTGCCAATTCAAACTGTGTGTGACTTTGCCACATTAGTAGGGACATATAGCCATGGATTTTCTATTATTATTGAACCTTTTGATGAGCGAATGCCACAAGTTCCTGATCCTATTTTGCAGGTATTCTAACATGCACTTGGCATGTTGAATACAGATTATATTTCAAACAAATGCCATTTGCATAAGGTTTGTGGATAATCATTTAAGTAGATAATCATTTACTTCCATAGAGGTGGGATCATTTGATAGTTTATCGATTTGTTCAAGATGGAAAAAATACATCCAAACTACATAACAAAATTTCTTACTTTATTGCATTTATTGAGCTACAAGATACTCCTTTTTGTTTCTTATAAGCATAAAAATCACTGGGAAAATAGCATAACCAAATTGCAGAGCCAGCTGCAAGGCCTTGGATCACTTAACATGTTAATGAAGCT
Organism: Chamaecyparis obtusa; assembly: GCA_027943335.1. Classification (NCBI taxonomy): domain Eukaryota; kingdom Viridiplantae; phylum Streptophyta; class Pinopsida; order Cupressales; family Cupressaceae; genus Chamaecyparis; species Chamaecyparis obtusa. The sequence continues at coordinate 565,574 of BSBK01008930.1, forward strand.
TATTTTACATTAAGTTTCTTAATTGAAATAAGATAATAACAATATACCCACTTAGCGCTTGGCCTTGGAAGCCCTTCTTCTGAGGATAACATAACAAAGGATTCGGTAAAATATGAATCATATGAATTCATAGGATTGGCAAGTGCAGATAGGATCATATGAGTTAAAATATTATATGTGGTGCCCAGGTCAATGGTTCTTGTGCGTCAACGAGTGATGGGCTTCCAGTCTACTTGGACCATCTTCATCATTGCGAACAACATTATTGATGGTGGACAATAGCAATTCCATAATGATAATTTTTTGGTTCTCAACTATAGTGGGGACCAAATATTTTAATCGCAAATCCCTAAATTCATGATGTTTTATGTGATGGTTCAAAAAACATGACAAATACCCAATAGAATCTGCATTAATATGAAACATGGCCCAAACATGAACTACAATTAGTATGCTGAGAAAAAGTCCAATACTCTCACAAATGAAGACCAGAAGTCTTGTGAGTTAGCATACGCAATACACACAAAATGAGCTACAAATTTCCCATAGCAAAAAAAACTATTTCACTATTAAACCCATTCGCAACGAAGATGAGAACCATACATAATTGTTAAATTGGATGAAAAATGAAAACCCAAAAATTGAGAACACTCAACGCTGTGAAAATGAGAACCCTCGACCCTACGAAACCCCAGCCAAGAACGTGAGGTGCGTGACAACCGGATGAAAAATGAAAAGCCAAAAAATTTGGAGAAAACCCCAAAACAAAACCCCAAAATTCATGGACCCGACCAATTTTATAAAATGTGGTACAATTTTTGGCAAAACCAAATTTTGGTTTTGAATTCCACCTCTCGGGTGGGAAGATTGTGCCGCCCGTTTTAGGGCCTTATCCAGGTTTTCCAACCCTAAACTGGAATTGCAATTTGGGGTTCCAAACACTGGATTCACGTCAGAACCGGAAGTCCCACCGCCAATTCTAGTCATCTTCCGGCAAACAAACGGGGCCTTAGTGCAAACCAAGGATTCCCTAGAGCTTACCTATACATAAAAAAATCTTTTCCTCACTTCAACCATCTAGGTATATCCACCTTGTTTTGTTTGTCTTATTCGTTAGTTTGAAAAAAAAATCACATGAAATAGTTTGTAAGTGGATGGAACAGAGTTATATTATAATATTCTCATTTGAATATTCATTTAGAAAAGTAGTACATATATATATATACTTACTTTATTCTTCAAGCTTTCAATTCTATGCAATTATTTGTAATTAGTATATAGACTAGGTTCTTACATGGTATGAGAGATTAGTCTAGTATAAGTGTGAATTTTTTTTTATTATATGGAAACTTATTTCAAGTCATGTTAGTTTGATTGTGAAGAAGTGTTGAGTAAGATTGTGGTTCTCAAAGGATTGCAGATTTGTGTCATTATTATTCTTATGGCTCATGAGTGTTGGGATCAAGTATGGAATAAAATCCTCAACAATCTTCTAAAGTGAATCTAAATTAGCACAAATAATGATATCTATCATTTATAATGAGAAAATTAGTAATGTACAAGAGAGCCTTGCAGATAGAAATTTTTTAATGATGTGAGAAGGTAGGAAACAAAAATTGGCTAGCCCTCCAAACATGGGACAAGTGTGAGCTTGCTTGAAAAGTTGAATAAGTGATAAGTGTCCATGTGCTAGGTGTCTCACAAAGTGAGGAGACATGTCTCCACCACATGAAGTGAGACAAAAGATGAAAATTACCTAAGTAGACTTATGTAATATGAATAGAACTCTCTTTAGGTACACTAATAGCTAAGTAGTTTGATAAAGTCATGATTTACACCAACATCATCCCATAAGTGCAACTTAGGGAGAAATGTATGTAATGATGCCAATTCCTTACTACTGGACAAGTTAGGTACCTATGTAGAGAATTCTCATAAGTGGAACAAAAAAATAAAATGGAAATGAAAGTTCAATTAAAAAGAGAAATTATACAATGTAAATGTACAAGTGAAGAAGATAGTCTGTAGAATGAAGGACTGGCCAAGACCCCACAATGAATATCCCCCCTTATTAGCCCAACCCCACCCGATAGGATAGAAAGTGAGTCTATGCAACCTCCCATAATATGAAACTTTTACTATTGGTAAACACTTGATACTTGGTGTTGAAGATGATCCACACTCATTGAACAACACAAAAAAGGTGAGCAAGATGAATTCCCACTCTAAATGTGTAGGAAGTGATATGAATGCTTTTCATGTTTGCACATGATTTGAAGACTAAAATTCACCATACTCGTTTCCAAATCTATAGAGCTAAAAATGTAGTACCCATATCTTGTTGTACAAAATTATTGATGTTTTATATGAAGCATGTCTATATAATGTAGTGTTGAAGAAGCTTTGAAAGTTCTCAAAGATATGACTTCATGAAAGTGCACCAAGGCATGACTAAAGAAAAGCTCTCAAGAGGAACAATAATAAGATAAATTTGAAAGAGTTCATGACATAGCACTTAAAATAGCTTGGTACATTTTACAAGGCATCAAGGTCTATTTTGTAGGAAATGTCAAAACTTTAAATTTTGCAAACTACCATTTAAAATTATTTTTAACAATCGATCTCTTATCATATGGCTATTTTTAATTACATCAATACTAAAATAGAAGGAAATACCTATATTAACATCACAATTATACCTCCAACTAATTGTTAGAATCGCACAAAAAAATTGTAGATGACTATAAGTTTGTAAAGTTTTATCGCAAAAATAAAAATAAAAATAAAATAAAAATATATTGGTGAACTTTTTAACAATCGATCTCTTATCATATTGGCTAATTGTGAACCCCTTAGTACTCCCATGAGGCAAAATCTGAAATTCACATTAGATGACTCTTCAACATTGGTTGATGCAACTATCTACAGAAAACTTGTTGGCAATTTGATTTATGCTACAACTACTCATCCATATATTTCTTTTGTTTTGGAGTTCTTTCTAGATTCATGGAACATTATATTAAAGATAAGGGAACCTCCCCATGTAACCGTGTGGCTTGGGTTATCCTTGATATTAGAGGTTCTTCCTTTGGTGTGTGCTCCTTATATGCTTCCAATGATTCTAAAGAGAGGATCTCCCTCTGGCATTGGTTATATGCCCTTCCTAATATCCCCTGGATTGTTGCTGGAGATTTTAATATGATTGAGAATCAAGATGATAAGGTTGGGGGTATTCCTTTCGAATAGAAAATCCTTGAGAAGTCTCATTAGGATTATTTTAAATAATAATTACAACTATTTGACCCCATCGATGGCCTCAAATCTGATACTTCTACCCTCTGGTATACCTAGTGCAACTTCCAACAAGGGTCTAACCGGATATAGAACTTGATAGGTTCTCTGCCAATAAGAATCACTTCTCCTTTTCTCCTAACCATTTAGGGAACTCGGTCTTTGTCATCCGTGCTACTCTCTCCGATCACTATCTGATCATAGCTAATATTAATACTAGGGATTCCATCATCATCATCAGTAACCCTTGTAAGAAGAAGTTTATCCTCAATTCCTCCTTGTTAAAAGATCAAGACGTTTTAACTGCCATAAGAATGGTCAGACTTTTTAATATGCATAATCAGTTTCCCTCTCACACTTCTAGATGGAATAAGAATCTTGCCTCTTGGAAAAAAAAATTTCAAACCCTTGGCCAGAAGAAGGCCAAGGATTATAAATACTAGGAAAATATTCTCACTAAACGTCTCCACTTTACTGAATAGGAAATTCAATCGAATCCTTCCTCCCCTACCCTTCTTGAACAATTTTCTCAAGCTATAGATTCTCTTAGGAAGCACCACTAGGTCAAAATTAGGGGTGCCCTCATCAGAGCCCAAAACCACTGGCTCCAATATGGAGACAAAGGCTCCAACCTCTTCTTCAACCTTTTGAAACATAAGCAGAACAAAGGAAGAATTAATAGAATTGTTGTGGAGGATAAGGAGCTCTTGAATATTAATGACATCACTGATGTTTTTGAAATGTTATATAAAACTCTTTTTACCTCAGAAGATAGTGAAGCTTCAAAGGATATTAGGAGTAAATGTAAAAATATCATCCCTGACATGATCTCTGATACTGATGCCCTCCTTCTCAAAACCAAAGTTTCCCTCCAAGAAATTACTAATGTCATTAATGCACTTAAAGAAAATAAAGCCCCAGGCCTAGATGGGCTTCCCATTGAATTCTATAAAGCTAATATTGACTGGATAGCAAGATACCTCCATGACTTATAATCAGAAGAATTTGATTCTAGCACCCTTGAGGAGTCCATTAATATGGGCATTGTTAAACTTATCCCAAAAGATGGGGATAAATCCCTTATTAAAAATTGGTGACCAAACACTCTCCTCAATGTCTCCTATAAAATCCTTGCCAAAATCCTTGCCTCTCGTCTTGAAAAAATCCTTTCCAAGTTCATCTGTTCCACCCAAACTGGCTTCATTAAGAGGGTATATCCTAGAAAACCTTGTCACTAGTTGGGAGTCTATGGAATGGGCCAAATCCTCTAGTCAAGATGCTGCCATGTTCCTTGTTGATTTTGAGAAAGCTTACGATAGGGTGGAATGGTATTTCATCCTCATGATGCTTAGTGCCTTTGGCTTCCCTACCAAATTTTGTAGATATGTCCAAGTCCTCCTCAAAGATGCCTCTGCCTTGATTGACGTTAATGGAAATCTCTCTCATTCTATCCCGCTTACTAGGTCCATTAGATAGGGCTGCCCTTGCACCCCTGCTCTATATGTTATTGCCTCGCATGCCCTATTTTACGTCCTCAAAGATGATACCTTATCTCCTGAAGTGCATGGTATTAAGTTTCCATATGACTTTGAATTACTTAATATTTAGTTTGCTGATGAAACTTCTCTTTTCCTTGAGCTTTCTAGACACAACATTGAATGCCTCACTCAGAAACTGGATATCTTTGGAAAAGCCTCGGATGCCCGTATCTCCAGCTCCAAATCTATCTTGCTTGGGTGGAAAGAGGAACCCCTGGATTGGCTTCAATAGTTTGGATTTTCTTGGGGAGGACCTAATAAAATTGTTAGATATCTCGGCATCCCTTTCTCTATTTCTCCCTCCCTTAAGGATATGTGGCTATGGGTTAAAGAAATGATTGATAAGAAACTCAATAAGTGGAACAATAGGGTGCTCTCCCTTGCTGGTAGGGTCCAATTCTGCCAAAAGATCCTCTCCTCCTATAGTATCTACTATTTCTCTGCTTGGATGTTTAGCAATTATCAAATTTTTGAAATTCAAAAGTCCATCAAACGTTTCCTTTTGTTTGATGGTAAGGGTAAGAGGAAGGCCCATGCGGTCAAATGGAGGTGGTGCCAAATTGACAAGAAGCTTGGAGGGCTAGGTCTTAAGGATCTCAAGTTACAAGGAATGTCCCTTATTGCCAGATGGATCTTCCATGCCCTGGAAGGCTAAGAACCTTGGAAAGTGTTGATAAGGAACAATATTCAAAATGGCATCCCTAAGTCTACCAAATCTTGGAAGGTACTCACATTTTGTGATTTAGTGGCTGGTTGTTTCTCTATGTCTATCCAAGGAACTTAGGTCTTTAAATCCATATGGAAAGCTTGCGAGCATGTGATAGGATTTATAGATAACTCTAATTTTGATTATAATTACACCCTACACGGGGAACACTCGATATGGTGGAATCTCTGTCACAACAATAAACCTCTTTCCTTAACCCAAGGCTGATCCACTAAACATTGGCATAATATGGGCATTAAATGTATTATGGACATTCTGGAGAATAACAACCTTATCAGCTAGGAAATTTTGAGCAATAACTATGGCCTTCCTGAATCTCACAAGAGAACCTATAACATGATTAAGAATTCTTGTGCTCCCCTTAACCTTCCCCATAATACTAATGTTGACTCCCACAGATTCATCTCCTTGCATTGGAATGATGGATCCCTCCTCCCTAAAGTTAAAGCTAAAGACATCTATATACTTCTCAATAATGACACCTCAGTTACTGATCACATCAATTCCCTTTGGTATGTTGACACTAGCCCCTTTGACTAGCAAAAAACCTTTGAAAAACTCTAGAAATCTCCCATCCCTGTGAAAATTAATTTCTTTAGATGGAAACTCATGCTTGATAGATTACCTATTAGAAGTCATCTTCCAGACTATGACACTTGCTCAATCTGTAGGTGAATAGAGGTAAAGATGAATAGGTGTGAAATGTGTGTGATGGAAAATGTTATGGATATACAAACTAAATAAAATAGCAATACTTATCTTGAAAGAAGGCTAATGTAGAAATCACAATTTTCTAATGTCCGTGTTTAGTTTCAGGGAATTCTACAATTTTCTCCTAACTAGAAATGCCGAGACAGAGAAAACCCAGAAAACTTTTATCTTTTTGAGTTCAGGTCAACTTTGACCCAAATAGCGGGGCACAATCTCACCACTCACTGAAGGTCATCCCTGTTAGATTGTGGTGAATGATTAGGAAAGTACTATCTAGGAAAGTACTATACATTTTTCATTCATCGCGAGGTTAACTCGTCAAGCATTTTTGAGTTGACACGTAAAAAATTTCCCTAGGTTGACTTGTCAACCCTTTTCTTAGGTTGACTCATCAAGTATTTTAGGGTTAACTTGTTAACCAACATAAGCCTTGTTATATTGGCTTAGGGTTAGGGATTTCATTATGATGTATGATTTTAGTACTTGTGGCAGAATTGAGTTGTAAGGGATTACGAATTGTAATCAGGTTGTAATCACTAGATAATATAATATTGGACTCATTGTTGGTGGACGTAGCCCAGGGATTGGGTGAACCACATTAAATCTTTGTGTCTTGTGTTCTCTTCTGTGTGGTTTATTGTTTTCTAATATTGGTTATATTTGCACATAATTGTTATTTCTGCCTTGTTAATCCTAACAATCTTTGACCTGAAACAACTCCAACATAAATTGTGTTGGTAGATCCCAGAAGTTCACCGAAAAGGGTATCTAGATCTGAACTGCAATTCGCTATCCTATACCTATACCTGAAAGAAAAATATTTTTTTTGTTCAGATGAGGGATTTTCCTTAGTCAAACCCCTATTTGGATTTAACCTTAATAATGGAATTGAAATAGAAAATGCTAGCAAGTAGTAGAAGTAGATCTAACAATTAAGCTATGATATTCAATAGATATGTAATTGTACTTCAAATGTAAACAAGTTTGTTGATATGAAGGCTTGAACAAATCTTTGACCAATGTAAATCAAAACCTCCATGTTTGCATGCTTGGAATCCACCTTGAAAGGAGAATGAATGGATCTTGAAGATGAACAATAGATCTTGAAGGAAGATCACACTATCATGATGGCTAGATCTAGGGTTTGAATGATGAATCTTGAATGCTTGAACCAAATCCCTTCAAAGACTTGAATTCTTGAATCCTTGATCTTCAATGGAGAACTTGAATGCTTGGATGCTTTCTTGAATGTTTCCTTGATCTTTCTTGAGGAAATCTTGAGCACTTGATCTCAAAAACTTGATGGCTTGATCATAAAAATGGATGCAATTGCTTGATTGTGGATGTATGAGATGGAGAAAATGAGACAGGAAGGATTCCTTTTATAGTGATCTAGGGAAAAAACTCCAAGAGAAGGCCGACATTGGAGAATTAAATCTCAACTAACCTTAACCCCTAGAAATGGACCTAGATTAAATGCAATTTAAGAGTTTACTATTCTGAAACCTGAAACAACCAACTTGAAAGTAGGAAAAGAAAAATTTTCAAAGCTCATCATCCTGAAACTCTCAAAACTTAAAATTTTGACTTGGGGTTAGGGAAAGGTCAACTTTGACCTAGGTTAGAGTCGAGGTCGTCCTTGACCCAGAAAGTCAAAGTCTTTAGTTTCTCAAAGAAAGTTGTCAAAAAGAGGCTGAAAATAGGGAAAGAAAAGAAGAACAGGGGGAAACATCCATATCCATACAAATACCAATTCACAATGCTTGACATGACCCCAAACCACTTACTCCAAGGGCTAAACACTCTTAACATGGAAGTGCTTCTATTTTAAGATGATACATTAAGCCCCCACTTTAGCAAGAGTATGGACTTGATGTAAGCTCTTGGTAAAGGAGAAGAAAGAAGAGAGCCAAGTGGATTCAAAATGAGATAAAATAACACTTAGCTTAAGGACACAAGCCCCCAGGATAAGGATTCTAACTCAACACACATGCACGAGGGTGCGAAAACAAAGAGAAAACTAAAAGACCCAAATAAACTAGTAAAGGAAACCCTCCTAAGAAATGCTTCCTATACTAATATCATATTTGGAAAGCTATCATAAAAGCATAAATTATTACATAAGAAGGATAAGAGAAACACTATAAATAACATAGCTTCATGATCCAGTCCTACTAGCATGAAAGGGAAAAGAGAGAAAAGAGAAAGTGACTACCTTGCCTAGTAAGATGCCCACCTTACCATGAATCACCAAGGAGGGAGAGCCAAATGGGTGGCCAAACCTAATAGTTCACCCATAAAATATTCTTTGAATTTGTAATGCATCTTCTGAAAGCTTCTGGAATACCCATAGATCCACCTTCTTGTATCACTATGAATATGAGATGTGTGTCTCTTCATGTTTTAGCAACTTATGTGCATTACCTTCGAAAGATTTAGCATACTAAAAATTTGAAAAATACATGTCTCTTCAGGATTTATCAACTTATGTGTGTTACCTTCAGAGGATTTAGCATATTGAAAATTTGAAAAATGCATGTCTCTTCAGGATTTAGCAATGTATGTGCATTACCTTAAGAGGATTTAGCATATAAATGAAAAACTATAGTACAAGGGAGACCCTATAAATGCCCCCCTCCTTATCATGGTAGTCTACTAGATAGGGTAAGGAAGAGGAAGAGGATACCTACTTCACAATGTAAGGAGATATCCTATTTACAACAATGTATACTACATTCTTAGCGAAGGGTATTAACCCCTACATCCAAGGGTATAGCTAATTTTGGAAAGGATATGTCACTTATGGAAAAAGGATCCTCAAATAGAAAGAGATCTTATCAACAAGACCCCCACCATAGAGGAGTGCTTTTAGATAAAATATCATCTTTCAAAAAGATACAAAGATTCAATCACCTAGCCCGCTGCAATCAAGAGGAAGAGGAATCTTTGAAATGAGAGAAACCACTCTAATCACCAAAGTAAGGGAAAGAGTTTATAAAGAACATAATTTGCAAAATAGAGAAGAGGTGATGACCTAGGACAACAACCTCTCATATAAAAGGATATCCATAGTAAAAACATCGGTCTGTATAATGAAATAATATTGCTAAATAAACAAATGCCACTAAGCTAAGGAAAGAAGATCCCTAGACAAAGAGAAGGAAGGAATGAACCTTGCCCCCTAGGAATGAAAAGGAAGGGATACCTTAGAAAAGCTATCTTGAATATAGAATCTATGGATGATTATAAACATAATACAAAACCATAGAGAGAGGATAGAAAGAATACCAATTAAGCTCAAGACACAATATATGCTAAAAGCCTAATGGATTCTAGGAGACTAGATGAAAATACACCTCTTTTCCCTAGTCCAGAGATAAGAGGAGAAGAAATCTATATTATATCAGAATGAGGGGTATCCCCTATATAAAAATTATGAAGGAATTGTAAAACTGCACGAGAATGAGATATAATTCCTAAAATAGCTCTTTCCCTAACATATATCTTTAAATGCTTACAATCAGCAAGTAAATGCATATTACTATAAGAAAAAGGACATTTATACTTGGTTAAAGCATCTTTCAGCATAGGTTTAAAGATTTCTTTCTTGGAATTCATTAATTGAACATATACCTTTTTAGCTACATCTTGACGAATATTAGTGTTATCTACAGTAGGTGTAGGGAGAAGAACATGAAGAGGAGGACTATTATCAACATCACCTACCTTGATTTGAGATTGTGAATAACCAACACCATGCACATCCTATTTAGGGGGTATATGAATCCAATACTTGATACCATGCTCATTAATTCCTAGCCCTGAACCTCTATATCCTCATTTAGTCATCATCTTGATCCCTGTAGTGTATATATTATGTAAAGCTTCTACATGAGGTGATTATTTATCATGCTCATGAGTAAAGGTTGTATAAGGTGGGATAATAGGTTTTGAAGAATTTTCTTTACCATTTCCTTTAATATCATCATGAATCAGAGGAGAAGGTAAATCAAAGAAATCTTGCACATCGGCATCTTGAACTATAGCTTGAATCCCATCATAAGTACGGGAAGAACTAGGGATAGCAGATGGATAATTAGGCATTGGATTAGGAAGATTAGGAATCAAATTAGGAATGATGGGATTAGGATTAGGAAGATTAGGAAATGGTGTATCATCTACCCAATTCTTCACATAATCCAAAAGAATAATAAGGCTACTACATAAATTTATAATGAAAGTTTTTAAAGTAGGAAGACTAGTATTAGTCAATTTCACAAAAGCATAGGCAAGTGCAAAATGAAGATTCATCAACATAATGAAGTGAATAATACTCTCATAAACATCATAAGTATGGTAAAGATATGCTAAAAGAAAGGTAATAAAGAACATAATTACACACCAAAATATCTTAACAATCGTCATAGTTAAATGAAATGTAAGAAATATTTTTGGATTTTATTTGAATATATAGATTTTTTTGTATTTTTGAATTTAAAATGCAAGAGCATAAAAGAAATCTAATCTTGATGCAAGAAAAGAAATGACCTAACACCAAAAGGAAATCTAAAACAATAGGACATCAAAATCCACAAAAGATAGGGGGTAAGTTCGTCGGGTTCACCAAAATGAATAGAGGTAAAGATGAATAAGTGTGAAATGTGTGTGGTGGACAATGTTATGGAAATACAAAATAAATAAAATAGAAATACTTATCTCGAAAGAAGGCTGATGCAAAAATCACCATTTTCTGATGTTTATGTTCAGTTTTAGGGAATTCAACAACCTGCTCTTGACTGGAAATGTCGAGACAGAGGAAACCTAGAAAAATTTTATCTTTCTAAGGTCAGGTCAACTTTGACCCAAATAGCGGGGCACAATCTTACCCTGGGGCACAATCTTACCCCTCACTGAAGGTCGTCCCTGACTTGAAATTCTATTTGTGGATCCTCGAAGTTCACTGAAAAGGGTATCCAGATCTAAACTACAATTCGTTGTCTTGTACCTGTACCAGCAAGAAAAATGGTTTTGTTATTTGGATGAGGGGTTTGACTTAGTCAAACCCTAGTTTGGAATCAACCTTAATAATGGAATTGAAATAGAGAATGCTAGCAAGTAGTAGAAGTAGATCTAACAATGAAGTTATGATATTCAATAGATATGCAATTGTACTTCAAATGTAAACAAGTTTGTTGATATGAAGGCTTGAACAAATCATTAACCAATGTAAATCAAAACCTCTATGATTGCATGATTGGAATCCACCTTGAAATGAGAATGAATGGATCTTGAAGATGAACAAAGGATCTTGAAGGAAGATCACACCATCATGATGGCTAGATCTAGGGTTTGAATGATGAATCTTGAATGCTTGAACCAAATCCCTTCAAAGACTTGAATGCTTGAATCCTTGATCTTCAATGGAGAACTTGAATGCTAGGAGGCTTGCTTGAATGTTTCCTTGATTTTTCTTGAGGAAATCTCTAGCACTTGATCTCAAAAACTTGATGGCTTGATCATGAAAATGGATGTAATTGCTTGATTGTGGATGTGTGAGATGGAGAAAATGAGAGAGGAAGGCTTCCTTTTATAGTGATCTAGGGCACAAACTCCTAGAGAAGGTTGACATTAAAGAATTAAATCCCAATTAACCTTAATCAATAGAAATGGACCTAGATTAAATGCAATTTAAGATTTTACCATTCCAAAACTTGAAACAGCCGACCCACAAGTGGAAAAATAAAACTTTTCGAAGCCCGACATCCTAAAACTCTTGGAGCTTGAAATTTGTACTTGGGGTCAGGGTCGAGGTTGAATCTTCCCTAGGTCAGAGTCGAGGTTGACCTTGACCCATAAGGTCCTCCTTGACCCATAAAGTCAAAGTCTTCAGTTTCTTAGAGAAAGTTGTCAAAAAGAGGCTGGAAATAGGGAGAGAGAAGAAGAACAAGGGGAAACATCCAGATCCATGCAAAGATCAATTCATGATGCTTGACATGACCCCAAACTACTTACTTGTAGGGATAAATGCTCTTAACATGGAAGTGCTTCCAATTTATGACGTTATAGTAGGATGCCTAAGACTGAGACACATTTTCTTTGACTGTATTTTTGCCAGGGAAGTTTGGTTGATGTTTGGAATATATCTTACTGAACATGTTTGTACTCTTGATATTATTACTAGTTTCATACATGGCCTCAAAAAAGATGCTAATCTATTCTAGAAAATCCTTTCTTCTTTCATTGTTTGGTTTATATGGAAGTACAAAAATGAGGAAAATTTCAAGGCAATGGAAAAGCACTTACTGGCTTTCTTAGAAAACTCATTCATTTTAAAATTTCTGCACAGGTTTGCTGTGATGAATTTGGAGAGGGAAGAGCTGCTAAGATTCCTCAGAGATGGACATGCCACTATGTTCATCTACAAAATGAAAGATGAATGGGCTAGTATTGTAGAAAACTAGATGACATTGGATGATGCACTCAAGAAGTTGATCAAGGAAATCAAGGATAACAGAGGTTTGTACTTTGACAGGCTCGAGTTGTTTACCTATATTCTAGAACAGAAGAAGGTGGTCTGGATGGAGGTGCTCAAGGGTGGACTTCCTAGGTGGAAAACTTTGATGATGTTCTTCAATAAGAAAACTCCTTTTTTTCTGGCTCCTTTTTGTGATTATCTTCACCAGAACTGTTATATGCTTTGTTAATTTTGTACTTAGTTATTGTTATTGATTAGTTGTGGTGTTTTTGTGGGTTGAGGCATTTCCTCCCCCTTCTTTGTTGTGTAAACTCTTTTTGATCCCTTGATTATTAATATATATAAAAAAAGATTCATGGAACAACTTATAAAAACTCATTAGCTAGCCATTAACCATGTTCTTTGGTATTTACAAGGTACTCAACACTATAGGATTAAATACTCCAAGAAAAAATACTTTTCTTTTCTTGGCTATTCTAATTTAGATTACGTAGGTGATTTGGTAGATAGAAAATCTACATCTAATTTTTTAATGTATTTTGGGTCTAGTGTAATCTCTTAGAGATTTAAAAATAAATTAGTCTTGACTATCTCTTCATCCAAAGCTGAATATATGACTACCTCTGAAGCAACTCAAAAAATCTTACGGCTTTGAAGAATTCTTGAAGACATGCAAACACCATAGGTTTCATCAACCCTGTTCTTTATTGGCAGTTAATCTGCAATCAAAATGGCTAAAACTCCAATATTCAATGATCACACCAAACATATCAACACAAAGTTTCATTTGGTTTGACATCATGTGAAGGATGGTAGTATACACCTTAAATATTTTCCCACTGTAGACCAACCAACTAATATTCTTACCGAGGCATTGGGTAGAGAAAAGTCTCACAAGTTCAAAGAAATGCATACCTTAACCACTTGCAATTACAAGGGCGGGGGCGCGGGGGGGGGGGGGGGGTGTTGGACTGTTAATGTCTTATCACCATGGTTCATGAATATTAGATTAGGTTTTCATATTTTTCTCTTTCTATTAAGGTTTTTAATTAGTTTTCTATTCTAGTAGTTTTGTATAATAGTTTAAACTTATTGTTACTTATTCTATATATCTACCTCTTTATTCTATTTGTTTGATATAGTTTACATAAATAAATAATATGGTTTCCAATTTCCTATTCTTTCAATTTTATTTTCAATCATGGACTAACACTTCCTATCATGCACTTAAGAAAGTCATTTCTTTTGGTTATGTTTTAATGTTACAAGTAGTAGTTGCCGTTGCACCAAAAGATCGACCTGTTAATGCTTGATACAACCACTAGACTTATAGAACATAGGAGGCTGTTAAACCATGTCACAAATCCCAAAGGGAGACATTGGCGGTTAGTCCAACAATCCCCCCCTCAGTGTCACCCGAGGGGATTCAAACCTGTGACCAAGCTTTGATACCACTTGTTACAAGTAGTAGTTATCGTTGCACCAAAAGCTTGACCTGTTAATGCCCGATACAACCACTAGACTTATAGAACATAGGAGGCTATTAAACCATGTCACGAATCTGAAAGGGAGACATTGGCAGTTAGTCCAACATTTAAAATATGCCTGAAAACAATATTCAACATTTAGTGGCCCTCCCGTCCATATTCTTGGGATCTATTTGTATTTGTAGAAGAGTTCAAACTATTTTGCAATGTAGTGCTATGGTTAAGAAAAATGTCAAACATGGAGGCAATGTGCCCCAATAGATAGTAACCAGCTTAGACCAAGGTATGTTTGAAATACCTTTTGTAGTAGTGTGTCTCTCTCTCTCTCTATATATATATTAAATAGCCATATGAGTGATTATACTAGATACTAGCAAGGATAGCTGAGAGATGATAATAAAAGAGGGTTTTTTGTGGTGGTGCAAGTGAGTAAACAAGAGGATAGGTAATGATACATAACAATGCTAGTGGGATGGTTCATAGAACCTATTAGCTTTGACATACTTGTCAACATCAATTAAGTAGTTCTTATAACTTAGGGTCACCAACATAAAGTGATATAGAGCTAGATATCATTAAGTTCTTGTAATAGTAGTAATATTAATTAAGATGATAGGCTTATTCAAGTCGAGGCTTCCATCAGAATATTTGGATTTCTTGGTGGTTATCTTACACCGTGAAATGTAGGCAACAACCAAATGTGTTGCTGAATGGATGCATTTTCTCACTGGAAAATGTTGTAGTTTTAAATGACAAGGTGAATATGCTTGTGACATGTGGAAGCCTAGACACCATGGGAGAAGATTGACAAAATGCTTGAGAGAAAATAGAACTAGATGCATTGCATGTGAGCTGATTATAGAATGGTTCAAGTTTTTGTCACTGCAAGGAATGAAATGGAAAAATTGTGGCATGTAGAAGAAATGATGGTCGAGTTCATTTATGGCATAACATCGCTGCATGTTGAACTTGTATTTCAAATTTTTTCATTTTAATCTTTTATTTTAAGGTGGTTTAGGAGGGAAATTTTTTCTACTCTCTTTTGGACTCCATTTTGGCCCATTTTGTGCTGTAACAGGTTTGCAATTTCTAAGTTTCTTTTCTTTGCACTTTTTGTGCATCTAACTTGTTTAATTTTTTTGAAGTTTGTTCTTTTGTAAGGGTAAGATTGCAATGGCGATGATCCAATAGTGGTTTCATAGTTTAGAGCAATAAAATCATGAATTCAAGAAAATAGATGAGAAATCAGTGTTCAAGTGGCTGACTTTATTTCAGAAGATGCAAGTCACATACATTTTTCTATTTGTAGCTGGATTATTGCACAAATTTATATTTACCAACTTAAAATTTGTACCAAAAATTCTTCAATCTCCACAAAATCAATTTGAACACATGGGGGTCATTGTTTGACACAATATGGAAGCTTTACAATTACATGAATGATTTTCAAATTACAGTGCATTTATATGTTTTTGATAGAAAAAATAGCAAGAAGGTGTTGGCTCGTGGAACAGAGAAGAATAAAAGCACATTAACAACACATTAACAACACCGATCTTCTATGCAAATAAACAACAGAGTAATAGTGTCCAGTTTGGCTCTATCAAAAACAAACTTGAAGGTCCTTAACAAAAAGAATGAACTAGAGTTGTAGCTTAACCAAAAAGTAAAAAACATAGTAATAGTAAACTGCCACACATGGCTAATCCAAAGTCTTAAAAAATTAACCATAAAATAGAGAAACATAGTAAGAAACCTGGGGCCTAAAGGCTCGACCCAATAAAAAATAGGCATGGCACAAGAAACAGTTAAGACCTCTCTCCCAATCGCTTGGACATCAAGGTAGCAGCCCATTCTTCCTACAAAAACAAGAAGAGGTCTCTGTTGTCCTCATCAGCTTCCAATTTTCCACCATCAATCTTCTCTTACACATTACACAAAGTCATAGCTGACTTGTGCATTACTTTAAGGGAAAATTTATTTGAATCACCAATGTGGGCCTTGATTTCCTTCATATCCTGCTTGAGGCCAAGTATCTCATTATCAAGCTCATTGAATTTCTATTTGAGGGAAACTTTGAACCTATCATTCTTAGTCATAGCCATGGTAGTGTGATCAATGTGGGGGGAGTTGACCTACTGAGTGTGGGGAGAGGGCGGGGTCAGGGTATTTTTGTGAGGGATTTCATTCTCAACAGGTGGGGGATTCAAAGGAGGAATGATGCCGGACCTGGGGGAGGTCAAGTGCCCGATCGAGGAATCCTTAATCAACCTAGAGGAGCCAGAGGTATCCATATCCTCCTAAATCATCTTATCCTAGGAGATCATTTCCCTGAGATGTATTTTACATTTTTCTTTGGCAATTCTATTGGATTGCTAGACATTGCCACCCAGCTCAACATCTGACCCCACTTGACTGCCTGAAATTTTTGGTTTTGTAAGCCTCCTTTTAGCTTTAGGGGTGCTATCAACCACCATCTTATCCTTTTCTTCCATGGATTCAGAGATATGGGAATCCTCTAAATCCTCAGCCCTTTTGAAGGGGTTCCACACATATCTCTTGTGGCCTTTACCATCATGTGGGACAAGGTTAGTTTCCTGGATGGACAGGGAGGGGGATTGTGAGGGGTTATTGGCTCCTGTAGTAGTAACGTTCAAGGTGATATCAGTGATAATAATGGGAGATTGAGGCGGGGGGGAAATGGCTTTGTGGAAATTGTACAAACAAAGCAAGAGGCCCTGGTGAAGGATGGGAATTGGCTTCTTAGGGTTCTTGTTCTCTTTTATGTCCAGGATGTTGTTTTCCAGCGAGTGGAGGAGGTAGAAGGGGATGGAAATAAGGTCCCTATTCCTAATGTGGTTATGGAACGACAGACAATAGTAATAAAAAATAGTAAATTTTCCTTCTAAAGTGAAGTACTTTATAACAATGTGATAAACCTTAGGTCAGAAATCAGGGAGCAGCTCATGGTTGAATCCCCTAGACTTTTCAACAGGTTTTTCTCCTGGCCTGAAGAATTGATTGAGACTAGTCATGTTTGGTGTTCAGCTAGTTTTCTTGAACTTCCTTCCCTCCATCGAGAGCCTCATCGCCTTGCCAATGACCTCCTCATTGATTTGAAAGTGGATGCCCCCGAAAGACACCTTTCTGTTGTTCTAAGAGGACACAAATTCTTGGAAATTTGTTCGTCATGGTCGCCCTTCATTCTTTCTATAAAACCCCAAATGCCACTTTCTTTGCAATAGTGAATAACCAAAGGGTCAACAGTGAACTCCTCCTCAATTTTGTCTAGTTCAATGTGCAAAATTTTGCCACCCATCTTGACCGGACTTGTTTCCACCGTAGACGCCTTTTGAAAATTATAGGGTCGAGCTTTATAAGCCAGAGCATAAAACAAGGCTTTTTGAGTTAGTTGTTTTATGCAAATTTTATTCATAAAAGATAGGGGCTAGGTGGTCTTTGGGTAATCGAGGCCTGTATAGCAAAATCCAGTGGATCTCAAGGCATAATTATTAGAAATTAAGCCTTTTTTGTGATTAATTTCCTTCGTAGTCAAAATGACCTACTGATGTGGACAATCATCCTTCCACATGTAATCTCTCAAAAGGTAATTATGAACCTTTATAAGATTTTGCATATACATAGTCATAATGACTATTATCATCACATTAAGCCAGCACAATAACATGGTGGGGCCTTCTAAAATTTTATTAGCAACATGATCGATTTTAAACATTGTTGGTGTCATGTTTTTCCCACCTGATTAGCCACTGGGTCTCATTTGGTAGCGCACTAATATCCTCCCAACTGACCACCCTAGTTTGTTTAAGCCCAATATGAGCCACAGAATGAGCCACCAAGTTACCTTCCCTGTAGGTATGGGAAATGATCGTGTCCTAGAAGTTGTTGAGCAGATCCCAAATTTCTACTATGATGGTGTTCACCCACTACCTCATGTTTGACCTTCATTTGATAGCCTCTACAATTACTTTGGAGTCCCCCTC
Organism: Chamaecyparis obtusa; assembly: GCA_027943335.1. Lineage (NCBI taxonomy): Eukaryota > Viridiplantae > Streptophyta > Pinopsida > Cupressales > Cupressaceae > Chamaecyparis > Chamaecyparis obtusa. Next base: position 583,807 of record BSBK01008930.1, read on the forward strand.
GATCATCAACAACCTGATATTCTTGGAGGTGGCAAATTATATACCCCATAGAAGCGTCGTGCCTTTAGCTTGGTTAATAGTATTATTTTTTAGCGGCCCAACATAAGCCAAAGGGAAAGAATCGTTGTGGTCCCATAGCACTCCACCCCCACCCTGGGCAAAATTATTTTCCACCCCATCAAAGTTTAATTTCATCCAGCCAATAGGTGGGGCAACCCAACGAGTAGCATTTCGAGCCGTTAACTTGGAGTTTTCGAACCTAGTGCATTTATATGTTGAAAATAAAAGATCAAATTTTATTATATGATATAATTCAAACGAATGATTTTTAGTTATAGTGTGAGTATAATCTATATATTAATAATATTAAATTTTAAAAACTAATTAATTATAATTTAAATCTATTGTATCATAGAATTTTGTTTTGATTTTTTAAATCAATTACATTTCATATTATTATATATCAAATAATTTGAATTTATTAAAGCTACATATGATTCAATCATCTAATTTTTTTGAATCCTTTATAATATTTCAATATGAATTAAAAATTATAAATCATGTCTATAAAAGAGTCAAAATAAATTTAATTGAAGTATTTTACATTTTGAATTTTAAATATCAATACCGTAATATTGTTTAGTCCTAATCTCAATCTACATCATTCCTAAAAGAAATTGGACTCTAGGCTTCTATATTAAACTTAGGTTTCCCCAAACTTGTACACATAGATCTATAATCTTGATTTTTTCTCTCATTTGTCTCATCTCTCCATAGGTTTCCTAAGGTTTGGTTTCATATTATTCTCTCTCATTTGTCTCATCTCTCCATAGGTTTCCTAAGGTTTGGTTTCATATTAGTCTCTCTCATTTGTCTCATCTCTCCACGGGTTTCCTAAGCTTTTGTTTTGTATTAGTCAATATGATAGCATGACTAATATGGAACATCTTTGGCATTATAGTGGTGTGATTCTTCTAATTTTATTATATTTAAATTTTGGAAATGATATTTTCACTTTCATCAACCGATTTTTTCCAGAGTCAGGGATCTTTTCACTTGCTATTCCCCTTGCATGTCAAGAAATATAGTGAGATGGTTGGCTGGATACCTTGTCAATAGATTTTATCAATATATGGTAATCATGATAAGTGATTTTGAATAATTTTCATAAATTGTTGTATGAATTATTTTGTAAAGTTTTATGGTTTTGGATTTTGAGATCTAAATTATATTTTGTTGAAATTTTTATATTTTTCAATCTAATTTTATGGTATAAAAAAATTTAATAAAGTATTTTAGTTGTACTTTTAAATTTTTAGAGAAATATTTTTGAAATAGTAATTTAAAATAATACTTATTTAGTAAGACAAATGATTTTATGTAGTGGGTATATCTGAATGTGGGGCATATATATTATTAGTTTAGAGAGAAAGAGAGAGATGTGCAAAGAATGAGAGAGAGAGGGATATATAAAGATGCAATAGAGATAAGAAGTGATATAGATAAAGAAGTAGAGAGGGTGGTTATATAGGAGTGGAGAGAGACAATGAAAAATGTGATAGAGACAAATGGATATATAGAAGTATATTATGTATAAATGGTGATACATATCCACACAGAGAGAGAGAGAGAGAGAGAGAGTCTATATGTGTAAGAAAAATATAAATGTAGGGATAGGGAGGTAGATAGAGAGAGAATGTGAGTTAGAGAGAAAATTATGGATAGAGAAATAGAGAGGGACAAAGATGCACAAATGGACCACAATATCTTCATTTGATATATATTTTACTATTGACATCACCATTGCACCTCTTAAAGGTGCAAGTGCTAGTAATAATTCAACGAATGTTATCACCGAATTAAAATTTTTACATCATTGGGCCTAACATATCACCTCATTCCAATTAACCATAATGATGATACCAGTGTTGGACAACATTAGAATGGAAACTAATAATAGTTTATCATTAATTAAAAGTATAGTACAAAATTAGAATATCAGAATTAAAGCGAAGAAAAAATTAGGGTGAGTAGTGATAGATAGAGTTGTATGGAACCTTGGATAAGTGTACTTAATATTGCATTGCTTATTAAATTTAACGGTTATTCTTATTAATGTTGTTTTAATCTTGTTTCTAGCTACTGACTGTTAATATTTATTTATTTCCAGCATTTTAAAGACCCCAAAGCTCATGTGTGTTTATAGGAGTTAATGAAACAAAGAACTATGCAAGTTCTTTGGTTATTTTAATTGATGTATTATGCAATTGTGTGAAGCGAGAAATATATTATCATCTTAGTGTATCAACCTCCTTTACTTCTTATGTATGTCTTCTTACATTTTTCCTTTGGCAAGCTAATAAAATATGTCTAGTGGAAGATTTTATGTGCAGAGTTGGTTCAACACTATGCACCTAGATCAAAAAGGAAGCTATTCTTCTCTTGAGATTCAAGCTCAATTGCAACAGTTCCATACCTTAAACCTATTTACATTATTTCATTGAAATGCTAGATCCAATTTAAAACAATGCAATTTGAAGTGACAATAGCACTTACAAGACACACTAGGAGCACAACGCAATGTTTTGCTTAATATGTCCTTAATGGAAGCTTTGTTTGATGAAGGATAAGACTAAGTCACAAAGTTAGGAGTGATATAGTTTTTGGTAGCATTGTTCAAAACATAGTTGGAGGGTGAGACCAAGACCGTGTTCAAAATGTCAACCACTAAGATAAAGGAAGGGGTAGCCGTTAACACTGGTAGGCATTAGCGAAAAACCAAAATATGAAACAAAAGAAGGGCGGGGAGAGCAAAAGGCCATATAACTACTATAAATTGATATGATATACTTTACTTATAAGTTATACAGTTATGTCTAATTAAATTATATTTCATTTAACATTTAAACTTGTAATGCATTAGAAGTGAATATGCCATTTTAATATTTTCTAGTAATTAAGAATCTATATCAAACGTGATGAATAATATTTCCACTTGTGAAAGACGGCTTAACTAAATCTTAGATGGTTATGCAATTTCCAAAGATTGAGAATTCGCGGAATCAGTTGAATTCAATTTGAGCGAGCTCTTATTAACATGCTATCATTAAATTTGTAGGCAAAATGATGATTTCATAGTAGATATGCATTAGAGACTCTTCAATAGTCTAAAGTATTATATGAACAGGTAATTAAGAATATTTAGCCCAATGTATCTAATTCCATATAAGGAAATCTTATTGATGTAAATTGTCTCCCTCCTGCCACCTTTTCCATTCATATCCCCGTACATATTGAAAAGAAATATGTAGAGAAATCTATCAGATGAGATCTAGAAAGGTTACGTAGAGTAAATATGGACTTAACCAGCAAAATTACGTCAACAAAACTGCAACCAAATGATTCATGTCAATTTCTTTGATATTTCTTTTGTGTCCATTGCTGAAATATTCTCATCAACATTACATGGAGCCAATCCATTTATATTGCAAGGTCAACGTAATTACAGACTAAACCATATTGAATTGGAATGAAAAGAACATTTTAGTGTTCGATATCTAGTCAAAATCTTATGGTTCAAAACATTAGAAATGTAACATGCAAAGAGTGGAATTGGAATTAGAAAATATAAATTACAATCAAGTCATTGGGCACTATGTCGACATTCTGCTTTGGGTGGGGTTTCGTAAGAAACTTAAATTTTATTGCAATGGGAAATTGAAGCCTTGAAATTGTGTGTTGGTGGTTTTCAGAAGAGAGAGAAGAAATAAGCGGAGAGTACCGATAAACACGCGATATGTCGATATATTTCTAGGTCAACACAAATTTCCCCATCAAACAAACGCGTGTAGGGTTAACCAGGTATTTCTTAGGGCTTACCTAAATTAAAAATCATTAGTGTGTGATGTTTATAGCTGGAGAAAAATGATTGGCTATTCATGTATATTACATTGACAACAACATCTTTTTGTTTAGGAATAGAAAAAGTCTCAAAAGTGGATGGTTTCTAGATTCATTTCTTCCAAAAAAAATCACTATATCAATTTAGGTTTATATGTTTCGGAGGTAAGTCAATGAGTGTATGAAGAAATAAGTTTTAAATAAGAGTGGAATTTGACTTTTCTTGTAATTCTTATTGTTAAAGTTAAAAACATGAATAATTTTAGTTTTATCAAATAAGTTTCCTTAAACAATTTGATCTACAAAAATATAATTTTGGGGGAACCTTATCATTCTATAGGGTTCTAAATGAGATCATTTTAATATCGTAGAGTGCTTTTTAGAAATAAAGATAGCTTTGAGATTGTATTATTGTAGGAAAGGATGCTTTAAAAATTTACTTCTTGTCAATTTTAGTTTAGGTACATAGAGTTTATTGAGCATTCGTGTCATAATGTTCATAGTTGCATTGCAAGTGTATTCTTTTTTATGCTAGTAAATGAAGCCTTAATGGAAATTTTTTGTAGCCAAAGGGAATCTATAAAAAAATATAAAAGAGTTTTAAATCACTTCTTTGTTGAGAAATATTACACTTTATTAGTTTCTTGAACGCATTCTTACTGTGGAAGCCTCGAACAAGGAGCCTTAGATTTTCAAGAAAATTTTGGCGAGGTTAAAGAAGGCAATAGGATAGAAGATCAAGCCAAGGAGGCCTATTTTTTTAGTATATAAAGAAAAATATGAAGATTAACTAAACAATAAATATCTTATGTTTTTAGGTTGATGATTCTTGTAGCTCATATCTAGCAAGTCTTTTTCTAGATAAAAATATCTCTAATTTAGAGTTTAAGTCTATGGTTGAAAGTATTTGAAATAGGATCTCCTCATAGAAAGTAAAATAACCCTATCTTGTAGATGTCATCACTCCAATCAAATAAAAATACGTGACTATTCCTATTTATGTCAAGTCTATTTTTTATACTATTGAGTGGATAAGAAAAGCTATTATACATTACAAAAATTATTTCTCTAGTTTGTAATTAGTTTTCAAAGAAAATGATATCTTATGAAATGCTTGAATGTCTTTGTAAGAATAAAGAATGTTGGGTTAGATTTAAAATAGTTTAAATAAATGAATATGGAGCTCAAGATGAAGCTCCTATAATGGATCTAATCAGAAATAGATTTTCTCTAGACTATATTCTCAAATAGGAGAATGGAGAAAAATGACAAAAGATTAGCGAACATATTGAAAAATAGTGCTTAACATAGGTCAGTGATGAAAATAACTAATATTAGTTATTTAAAAAAAAAAAATTAGTTCTTAGGTGGTCGTGGGTGGTTAGTTTCTTGGGTACAAGAAAAATTGAGTGTCGCCTTTTAGGCTAACTCAACAGACTCGGCCTAGTTGGAATCGATTGAGTCCTACTCGGTCGAGTCCAACATGGCTGAGTACACATAGGTGCCAAGCGGTGCCGAATGGTGCCTATGTGGCCCAATAGACTCGGCCGAGTGGTACTCTGCCGAGTAGGACTCAGCCGAGTCCAAATCATATTATAAATATCGAAAAAGAGCTCCAATCCCCTCATTTGCACATTGAGGGGCTAAGAGAGCGAGTTTGGGGCTTCGGAGAAAACTTGAATGAGTTCCAAGTATGGACCCGAATTTTATTTTTTTAATTTTTTTTAGTGTTTTTTTATTTTTTCCCGTATTTATATGTAAAAATGAATTTTTTTCACTTAACATTATAATATATTGTTTTTTCTTCATTTTTAAGTAATAAATGTTTTTAGGCTATATATTATTTATGTTAAAAACATATAATTTACCTAAAAGTTTGAAACTTAAATGTAAACCCAAACCTAAAAATATATAATTTACCCAAAAGTTTGAAACTTAAACGTAAGTCCAAACCTAGAAATAGATATAATTTACCCAAAACGTAAACCCAAACCTATAAAAATGTAAATCATGCAATATGGTTCACAATGATAAGAATTCATAGTAGTTTAAGTCTTTATGATCATGCCAATTAGGTTAGTCTTAAGGGGATTACCCAAATCCCTAAATGAAAGTGGCTACCAACTAGAGTAATGAGTGGAATGTGTTTTTCTACCACCACTACCTTCTTATGGGTTTGGAAAACAAGTTCATCATGTGCATAAGTGACCAAATTATCTCGAGGTTGTTGAATTTTAACAAATCTTCAGAGAGATTAAGAATAAACCATTCAATACTTAGCTTCAAACTTGGGTATTGTAGCTCAAGCATAACCTCAATTTATTTGATCACATGCACAATTATTTAATGCAAGAATAAGAAATGAGCCTAATGCAACAAAAAATGTGTGTGTGATATAAATGAATTCTCTAACACTATTCTCTTAAAGGATGTCATCACTTGACATCTCTTAACTATTCTTAAGAGAATAATCTCAAATATCCTATACATAAATTAAATAGTAACTTGTATAAATTATTATCTTGGACAAAATTCCAACAACAGTAAAATAATCAAGTTACAAAAAAATAAGAAGAACAATCTACCTAATGCAAGAAATTAGGAACTTCGAGCTACTAAACACTAGGAGTTTTAAATAGTGTTTCAAGTTATCCATAGATTGGGAAGATGAAAAATTATTGTATCATCTTAAAATGGAAGCACGTCCATGATAAGAGTGTTTAGCCCTCCGAGTAAGTGGTATGGGGTCATGTCAAGTTCCTTGATTAGGTCTTTGCATGGATCTAGCTGTTCCCCCCTGTTCTACTTCTCTCCCCCTGTTTCTAGCCTCTTTTTGACAACTTTATCTGAGAAACTAAAGATTTTGACTTTCTGGGTCAATGACGACCTGATGGGTCACGATCAACCTTGACCATGACCTAGGTAAAAGTCAACCTCAACTCAAACCTAGGGCAGAGTCGACCTTGACCCTGACCCCAGGTCCAATTTTTAAGTTCCAAGAGTTTTGGGATGTCGGGCTTTGGAAAGTTTTATTTTCCCACTTTCGGGTTGGCTATTTTGGGTTTCAGAATGGTAAACTCTTAAATTGCATTTAATCTAGGTCCATTTCTAGGGGTTAAGTTTAATTAGGATTTAATTCTCCAATGTCGGCCTTCTCTAGAAGTTTGTGCCCTAGATCGTGCTATAAAAGGAAGCCTTCCTCTCTCATTTTCACATCCATCATCAAGCAACTTTTTGAGATCTAGCAATAAAGAAAGCAAGAATGAGAAGGAAATCAAGAAATCATTCATTCATGTTCAAGCATTCAAGCATTCAAGCAATCAAGCATTCATCAAGGAGATCCATTGTTAGCCATTGAAGGAGTCAATCTCAATGGAGCCCTCTTGTTGAAGATTTCTCCATCCACATTCATCCAAGCCTCTTCCTATGCTAAGATCCATTCAAGATTGGTGTTGAATATCTAATGCCATTAATTTGAGACATCCTACATTTCTGCATTCATTTGGAGCCTCCATACTTGTGGATTCAAGGATTCAAATCCTCCACAAGGATTTCAACATAAGCAAGGTGAATAATTCCATTTACTTTGTTTATACATATTGCAAATTCAATTGCATTTCAAGGTTGATTCCAAATTGGGGTTTGACCAAGGCAAACCCCCCATCCAAAAAATAAAAACCATTTTTCTTCTAGGTATAGGTACAGGACAATGAATTGAAGTGCAGATCTAGATATTGTTTTCAGTGAACTTCCGAGATTTGTGAACAAAATTTCCATCAGAGTTGTTTCAGGTTAGGGATGACCTTCAATGAGGGGTAAGTTTGTGCCCTGCTATTTGGGTCAAAGTCAACTTGACCTCAGAAGGACAAAATTTTTGTAGGTTTTCTCTATCTCGACATTTCCAGTCTAGAGCAGGCTGCAAAATTCCCCGAAACCATGTACAGACATCAGAAATTAGCATTTTCTAGATTTACCCTATTTTGAGGTTATTATTTGTCTTCTATTCATTTAAGATTTCAAGAATATAGTTTCTATAGAAAATTATAGGATTTCCTCTTTTCTTCATACTCTCCATTGTTTGATTCATTTGTGCATTGATCACTTATTTGTGATTAATCAATTTGGATCTGTCTTTTGGGAATTTGGATTAGGGATAGATCTTATACTTCCCCCATTTCTCACATAGATAAACAACAATATAAATGTAATAAGGTTAAAGATAGATCCCCTACATCTTTATTACCCACTACATTTTGGTGAACCCACGATAGACAACTCTTTCTTTTTCATGTTAGATTCCCCTTTGCATTATCTTGTGTGTTCACCACCATTACATTTTGGTGAACCCGACAAGCTTACCCACTTTTATTTTGTGGAATTATATTCCCTATTGTGTTTATGGTGTTAGATTTCCCTTTGTATCTTTTTGGTGTTAGATTTTCCTTTTATGTTAAATCTTGCATGCTCCTTTCTATTTCAAAAATACATTTTTTTTTGCAAAAATCTCTTTAAAATAGAAAAGCATTCATTTGTTTATGCTTTGTATTTTCCTAGTTTAGTTCATTGGTGTTGCATTGGTATATGAACTTTACTACCTCTAGTCCTACTTATAACATTCCGGTTAGAATAAGTCATCGACTCATGGGTGCCTTTGATCTTGAATCTTCCTCTCCTTTCCTTAGGATCTCAGATGACAATTTGATTATTCATATTTCCAATCCTATTATGGAGAAAAAATCTTCTCACTCATCTCATGATGAGGATGATGCTTTAAGAGTTCCACCTGAACAAGTCAAAAAACTTTCAACTAAACTTGATAAAATGGGTAATTGGCTTATTCAAGAAAACCATAATCAAGATTCCATTCAAGCTATAGAGGCTCTTAAGAAATTTCTTCATGATAGTGATCAAGGTGTTAATCTCTTGCATTGTATTACTCATCTTGTGCATTCAATATTAAACCTTTAGCTCAAGAAGTTCAATATTTAGGGTTGATTCCTCTAGTTACTAGTGTCGAACCTTTTTCTGTTCCTTTATCTAATATTCCTACCTAGATACTCCTTCTTTGGTGACTGTGATGGTTCCCTCTGTTCCTATGAGTGTTCCTCTCATGTCTCTTCCTACATCACAACCTTCTTACCATAATGTTCCTTTTACTTATTCTAATCCTCTTCCAACTATAGTTCCAAGTGTTCCTCCAATTGTGTCTTCCATTCCTGTAGCTTCATACACTTTACCTAGTGTTTCTAATGTTGCTACTCATCCTATTTCTTCTAATGATTCAACAATCATTAGTTTGGCTCAAACTTTGTCATCCTTACAACAACAAATTTCATCGTTGACTCAATTTTTTTTTAGTATTCTTACATGTGACATGGGAATTTCTTTGTCCTAAGACATCATTCATACTCCTATTCCTCAGCAAGTTGATATGCCTCATCTTGAGAATTACAACAGAAAAGGAGACCTTGTTCATCATGTTAAAACATTTCAAATCCTTTGTATTGATTATGTTCATGACCATAGGATTTTAACCAAGTTGTTTGCTAGAACTTTTCATGACAATGGTACTGTTCCTTGCCTCCTTGTTCTATTGACTCATTTCCACAACTTTTAAATGCTTTTATTCAACAATTTCAAAATAACATTGGTCCGCAAGTGTCTTTGACTGATTTGATGCATTGTAAACAAAGTGCTAAGGAAAATTTGATTGAATTTATTGGTAGATTTAAGTATTTACATGCTCAGATTTCCTATACTGGTCTTGATATTGATATTCAATGTATGCTTATTTCAAATTTGCAAAAGGATATTAGAGATAAGATGGAGGCTCTAGGTGCACTAAGAGGCCTACAATGGAGTTGGTATGAAGAGAAGTTTGGATGAGAGGTTAGAGGAAGTGAACTTGTTCAAAATGTCAGATGTGTTGTTTCTCTAAAGTCAGAGAACTCTATTTGACCCTTGAGTTGAGACTAACTCCTTGAGTAGATTCGAAGATGCTTGTAGAATCCTCAAGTTGAGTTGAGTTACATGAGGCAATAGTAGAGGGCTCTGCATCATATTTTCTTGGTTGAGAGTATTAGATAAAGATGAATATAATGTAGCACATAAATTTTGAACTCACTTAAATGATGAATTACACATGTGAACACATGTAGCACATAAAGTGTACAAATAAATTTTCTTAAGTCATGAAGCATACATGTAGCACATAGATTATACAGTATACCACATGAATTCACTTAAGTCATGCACATAGCCCATACACATGAATTTAGGTTATGAAGAATGTACTTGAATATATACATGAATATACTTAAGGCATAAATCATACACATGAGTACTTACACACAACCATATTTACATACTAACAATGAATAAATGAACACACAATTAATAAATTGGATCGAATATCAAGTTTCATATATATCAAAATGAATAATAATTCTGCACATATTTTCATGTCAACATATCTAGATACAATGTGGCATATGCCATCTCAAAATATTTCATATGACATCTCAAAATAAGAAGTTCAACTAAAAATGTTTCTATGACATCCTATTCTACTGGTGGATCATCAAAATGTAGCCTCTTTGAAGCACTCTTTGGCTCTGATGGATCTTGCATTCAAACACAAAAGTGAAACCCCGAGTTAGATTAAAATTTAGAATCATAGTCAACAATAATAAATAAAATTTAAACTAAAATTGAACTGTCATATACCTCACCTGTCTGTCTCCTCTCGCGGATAGGAGACCTAATATATGTCCTTGGTAGAGCAGGAACAATGCCACCAATGTTGACTCTGAATTGTATATGTTTACGAACATGAGATTGATCTATGAGTTATACTATTTAATGTTAAATAATTGGTAGAAAATATATGTTTAGAAAATAACTGAATTAACATTAAAACTTACCTGTGTTCAACTTTCTTTAGGAAATGTTGGCTGAGTTATCAGTGATACAAACCCTTGGCATTCTACCTCCCTCAAACTAGGAGTGACCTACAAAAGTCAAACAAATACTTCATACTATCATAACTTGATCATATTATATATACTTGATAGTAAAATACACACAAACAGCCTTAGAAATATATGTACCGTGAGGCTATCACTACAAATGGATATGCCAATGACTATATCATGATGATAGGGTCTCATGACATCATCATATGCCACTCTCTATCAAATAAACCATGTCAATGAAAAATGAGTACACACAACTAACAAGTATACATGTCTACATAAACAAACTAAATTACTTAATTACCTTTCCCTTGTCAACACATGACACTTGCACCCCCCCACATTGCCCCCCGATGGCAACTGGTGACACCTACATCAGTATGTAATAAGATGATCATAAATATTAGAAAACAATGTATATATACTATTATAATAATTTAAGGAAACCAATGAGTACATTAAAACATATGTACCATGGAAGTGTCAATACCAAATGATATGGCCAAAAGCGTGGACCCCTCCACTTGTGCAATCTCCTCCTCTGTCATCAACTGAACATAAATGTAGCACATAAAAAAAGTAAGTGGGAAATTATTATAAGAAAATTATACTAAAAATATGAACAATAAAATTTAAATACAATGTAAAAAGTGAATTATTTACCCTTACCATAACAGTAGGAGTCCATGGATCTGTATGCCCTTGATGCACATCTTCATGAGGTGCTTCAGTGCCTGTAGTGTGCTGTGTAGAATTATCCACCTCAAAGAAGTAATTATATGCATCACTATCATTCAGGGGACCTAAGCACATATTCTTGCATATAATGCAAGTGTGGGGAACACAAACATGTGAGCTCATGGAGGATGTGGAAGGGCTAGAAGCATTAGGAAAAGGAGGCAACATTGTCGTGCTCTGCATAACCAACAGATCACTCAAGGTGTGAATGGCTTGAATAGTCTGTGAGCCAGCCTCAACAATAATGTCTAGATGATGCATCGTGGGAGGTGGTGAAATCTCGGGAGGGGGGACATATGTGTAGAATTTCACCTGTTGTGCCCATGGCCTGTCCTAAGGAGCGCCTAAACTTACATCCTAGTTCGGTCTGATACTCCAATAATTGACCTTGTGACTGAGCAAAAATTCATCATACAATTATTTTATAAAATAAAATGGGATATCCAAATTGCTGTGAGGTGGTCTATCAAAAACCATCCACCAGCGGTCCTAAAAGTTGTCACGTATTGCACTATTTGTGCACCATTTTATTGACAACTTGGTCTTTTTAGGGTCCACTTTTAGACCGGTTTTAGGATCCACAAAAAGATTACATATTCCATGTTTTTTTATGTTTAGGTTCATGACTTGATAATAGTCAAGCCCAACGTCAAACTCGGCATGCATGGAATCGCGCCAAAGAAGTGCAACACTATGTTACTCTGTAAGTTTCTCCATGTTTTCAATAATTTAGTTCAATGTTGTAAACATGGGGTGCAATGTGGGGATATTTGCATAGGTGTTTGAAATCCTCTAAGCTAATTTAGATTGTCTCCTATTGATCTTCTAAATGGTGAGGGTTTGAGACTGGTTCATCTTTTGAAAGTGGGGGATTGTTGGGAGGTGGTTCTGGATTGTTTGTGGGATCATTAGGAGGGTTTTCTAATTGATTTGGGTCCATGTCTGATTACAATTAGGAAACAAATTGATAATTACAATAAATTTTTAAAAATAATTTAAAAAATCATTTAAACCCTAATTTTAATACAAAAAACTATAAATTTTTATAAAAAACAATAAAAACACTAAAAACATAAAAAAATGAACTTACCTATGATCTTAAGCAAATCAGATATAGGATTTCATGGAATATCCGAATTCCCCAAGCCACTTTCAACGATTTCAGAATGAAAAATATTGAACGCGACTGGCCTATATAATTAAAATTACTAGCAAAAATTGGATATCCGATTATATCGGATACCCGATTAGGCCTTTTCTTTGGCTTTTTCCTTGGCTAGGTTTACTGACACCCATGCGTACCAAAAAGTCAACAAATCCATTTGTGCACTTTTGGACGAGTGAAAATAGGTTTTTTCCACATCGCCACTTTTTGGCATACTATGATCCTACACATACCCTTTACTATAAGAATAAAAGACACACATATGAAAAAATATGTACACAAAAATATATTTTGTTTTCCATTAAAAAATATGTTTTACCTTAAGATAAATAGCAGCAAAGTACCTTTTGTTTTTCACTAATTAATATACTTTATCTTCGTTTAAATAATAGTTAAATATTATGAATTGATATTGACATTTATATTTATGTTTACTATATTATAAATTATATAATAGAATTTACTCACTCTTTAAAAAAAACTTCTTTCTCTATGAGAATTTATTCACTATTAAGATAAAGACATAAATATCTTCATGAAAGAAATGACTACCCAAAAAAAGTACATTTCCTTTTTTAATAAAGAATAGATTTATAAGACTGCCAATCTTTACCTTTAAATAAATGTGCTTGTGTTCGTTCACACACAACTGTCAGAAGAAACAAAACATTTCAGAATGGATCTGAAAGTACTGCAGATCCATAATCAAAGAAAAGAGACTCTTCACTATATAGGATCTGAGAATGGGGCCCCTGCACAAGAAGTAATGACTCAAACCTAACTATGTATACAATTTTCAGTCTTCATAAGATTAGAGGCTTCTAATTGCATTAAAGAAGGTTCGAAGAGAGGGTTTATGTCTTTTCATTTTTTATAGTCACATAATAAAACATGAAACTTTAAACAAACCCATTTCAATGATCTATTTAACAAAATACAAGATGGAGAAAGTGAAACAGTTCATTGCAAAATTATTTCATCTATATATTTCATCATCTTTCATTATCTAAATCATCTATATCTTTAGGTCCATTCAAAACCTATTTTCCCCTTAATAAAAGATATATAGTTGTCAATTTGAACTCATTAACCCATGTGTTCATGAGTAGTAGTTCACAAGAACCCATCTCTCATGAGAATGAATGAAACACTTAGCACTCATTACATCTAGGTGATGCTCATAAAGTTGAAGCATTTTTCCTTCTAAGGAGATCGCCATCCCTTTACAACTCTAACTCAAGCATGTTTAACAATGGAGTTTACTCTAAGGTTAAGCCGACATTGGTTGTTTCCCCATATGCAAAACCTTCAACAAGTGTTGTGCCTTATTAACTATTCATTAGAGAGATTCTTTAGCTCATCAATTAATAAGAGATATTTTGACTTGTTGATGAAAATATCTTCTCCTTATTAGGAGTACAAGTTTTTGGAGCTTTCAAAAAAGTGTTAGGATGCCAAGTGTTTACACTCTGTAACACCACTCATGACTTAAAGACTAGGGAGATGTCAGAAATAGTAAATGCAGCTAAGATAGGTTGTTCAATAGGATGAAGATGTCACTATTACAATAACATAACATTACATGGTTTATAAGTTAAGAAACCAACCAAAATCTACAAAAAGACACCAACAAGTTAATAGAAAAGGCAACAAGGGAATATGGACAACTCTTATGGATTAGGTACATAACTACAAATAGAAATACTAAACAAGGCTATAAATACCTAGAAACCTACAAGGTTCTATCAAGTTCAACCAACTTGAGATAGCTTGAGAAAAATGATAGTTTAAAATTAAAGTTAAAACTCCATGCTAGTATGTAACAAATTTGTCAACAATTAAGCTTGGTCTTATACTGTAGAATGGTTTGAGCATAATCCAATGATTAAAACATACATTAAACATATCTTTTACGAAGGCCTTTTAAGACTTCAATTTCCCAACCCTTAATTTGCTAGTTTAAGGAAGCTTATTTGTACAACTCTATCTCACAAGGGATGCATTTAATGAAGAACAAGATAATAATTCTATTTTGACATTCAAAAAAACCTCAATAACATCATGGCATAGTTGTATTTCGATGGTTTTACCCATTTTGACATGGTATTGGTCTATTTTTACGGACCATCATCAATACTTTGAGCTTTTACCATTTCATTCTTCTCGTAGACTCATTTTTTTTGTGACATCTTTTCTAATTGCATTAAAACTACTTCCACAACAAGAATGGTAGAAAGAAGGGATAAAATTTCAAAGGTCACACTATTCTCCATAAATTTTTCTTTCCCTATTTCCTTATAATGCAAAGTTGATGTGGCCTACTTATTTTCTACTTGCTTGATAGTGACCTTTGCAAAACGTAGATAATGTATACAAATCAAATGCCTTTTTTTCTCGACACCAATATATTGACAAAATTAAATCTACAAAATCAACAATATATTGATACTCATATACACGTCATCATTACTAGACAAATGAAACTATATATTTATGTCATAGTGGACATAATATTGTTCCAACTAGTATCATATCCTTTCCTTCAAGCCTTTCAAGACTTGATCTTTTTCTGTCTTCATCAGCATCTTGCTCCTTACCTCTGCTACAACCTTTTGAACCTTTTTGGTGTTAGGTTCTCCTTGCTCTTCAACACTTGACTGTTGCTCATTTGTTCTTTATCCACCCAATGTACAACTTGTCTTCATCTCATCCTTTTCTAGGATCTTTTCCTCAACCTCATACACATCTGCATTCTTATTAGCTACTTGTTTCAAATCATCATCCTTCTTTATCAAAATATCTTCCATTTTTTCAGCTACTTCACCATGTTCCTCTTTTCTTAGGAACCTTTCCCTCTCAAAGATTCCAATATCCTCTAACACCTTCCAAGTTATCCTGTGCTCCTCCAATGGTGTTAATACCATCTTCTCTCTATTATTTGTGAAAGTGTAGGTGTTCTTGCTGCCATCATGTAGGGATCTCTTCTCAACCTACCAAGCTCTTCCTAAAATCATATGACAACCACTCAAAGGTACAATGTCACATAGTACAACATCTTTATATGGTCCAATGGTGAAAGTAACATAAGCCTTCTCCTTCACATCAACACAACATCCAACATCCAATCCTTGGGTTTTGTAAGGCCTAACATGTTCTATTCTTGGCAGATTAAAGTTGTTAACCATCTCAAATGAAACAAGATTTGTAAATGAACCACTTGAAACAACAACCTTACAAACTTTACCTTTACATTTGCATTGTGTCTTTAATATTTGGTACCCCTGATTGTGCTTTGTATCATCAGCCATGATGACCACCATACCTACTATCAAGTCTTCAACCACTTACCCCAAATCTTCAACCTTCAATCTTTGTCTCCTTGGTGCAAAGGCTCAACTTGAGAACTCACCTCAAAGGATATACTCAACTCCAAGGGTTCTCCAAGGATTAAATACACCAAAGATCAAAATATTCTTCCCTCACACTCTTCACCTAGGATAGGCTCATATACCAATTGATGGAGAGGCTAGTGGTAACAGTCCAAACTTCATAGGGAATCTCACAAGTTTCCTTTGTTTTGTAGCAATACTCTTCTTTTTCCTTTACATGGAATCAACACCAATGACCCAACCCAAATTCCTTAGACCTATCAAAGGTCAAATAAATCATATCTTGGCCCACTAGACTCCACACATTAGGTTTCATTCAGAAAATCCCTTTCCACCATACCAATCAAGTTTTTGGTTCATGCTTGCCTAAGCTTGCCAATTGGTTCTACACACCAAATTCTTAATCACCTCATCCAAGGGTGATACCAAACCCTCCAAGGACCTTAAAATTTTTTATTTGTCCTATCTCAACTCTCCATACACTGGACTATCATAGTAGTATTACTCGAAAACACAAACTGTCCACTCTAGGCCTTAAACACTAGTCCTTGTAGCCTTAACCAGTCAATAATTTGCATTTTTCTTTAGATATTCCCAAAGGACCTCAAAAAAAATTGTGATACAAATACACTTTTCCAAGTTTTAAAACATACATCAAAATCATGCCACTTTGTTTTGAGGAAATCCAACTTAAAATTGTTGATTGCGTTTCCTCACCTAGGCCTAATAGGCTCACTTTACAAAGAAACCCTATCAAGGGTATATCTCTTGACCCTATAACTTTCAAAAGTTCTTAGTTATGAATTAAAACAAAGGATTTTGTCATCCTTTGGGCCATGGAACCTCTGGTTACAACCCAATACACAATCACTCTCCAAATCAAGCCTGTAACTAGGGCTTTCTCACAAATGACCCTACACTCACTTCTAGGATGCAAACTTTGATCCTACACCTTTCCCTTAACATATCTTGACATATTCAAAAGGAAAAACATATCCTTATTCAGCCCAAACGCTCGCTGCTATACCCATGGCCCATGTCCCATGCACCCTTCAACCTGTCAACTTGCAAATTTTGTCAATCACCTTTCTTATTCATCAAAATCCTACATTATTAGAATAAATACATATTTTACAGGGGTTGGATCCATCCCATAGCCATAGTAACCACATAAAGTGAATGGATCCACCCAACTACATGCTTTTTCAATACAAAATAGTGCACTGTTACAGGACAACCACCTTAAAAGAACCAAAAGTTGTTAAGAAATGATTGAAAAAGAGTTAAAAAAATTTATTAGATGTTCCTCAATACTTCTACAATCTTAGAATACAAGAAACATAAGAAAGAGCATGCAGATTTTATTGTCTAAAACTTGTCCCAGTCCGTACAAATCCAATCCACAGATCATTCGTCACGCCTCACACACCTTTTTTTCTTTAAAAAAAGGTTTAATATACCCCAAATAACTCCCCAAACCAATCCAAATCAGTTGGACTCCTTAACAATGCAACTAATCATGTTTTTAATGTTTTCCCACCTTTTCACACTTGACTGTTTGGATTCAAAAATTCATATTTGCAAACTTAATCAAATAAACTCCTAAAAACTCCTAACTTTGGATTTTATTCTTTTATGTTCCAAATGACCTATCTAAACCATAAAACTCACTCTAAGACCTAATTCCTAGCATCTAGGCCCATTATGCCAATATAGGCATTCAACTACCTATTACATCCATTTTGTCATTTTCAAGCCTTTATAATTTTAGGCCTTGTTTATTACATCAAATGGCTTTACATGCCATGTTACATCAAATCAAATGACCCTTGGTCATGTGGTTCACTCTATTCTCCTTAGGTCCTCCAGGTGACCTTCCTATGTTCTTATGTGCCCCTGCACCACTACCCAAGTCAAGGAAGTCTATAAACTCGTGTAAACTAAACTCGCAGTCTTGATTTAAATACGACATTATAATGACATATTTAGTCACATAGTTTGACGAAGGTATATCAATTCCTTAAAATATACAATTTATTTATCTAGAGAAATTATAGAAACTAGTTATATACATTCTCGGTTTCACACCGCAATTAGGGCGACCACCACTACACATGGCAATTAGACTTCATGCAAATCGCACTAGTGTTCTCCACCTATAAAACTCCGCACAACCTACCTCTTTTTCAGTACGCTTAGATTGTTTTTAGATTCACTCTTCATACAGAGTAAAAATTAAAAATTCATTAAGCGTACATAAACTATATGTAGACAATTCTAAAATATTCTATATTAAAAAAATTAGTTAATTTCAATAATAAATAATACATTTTAAAATAATAGTTATATTATTTGTATGTATTATTTATTAAATTGAAAAAAATATTTAATTCAAAAGAAATTTATATTGAATTATTTATAAATTAAATGTTTTTTGATAACCAATATTTTCTTAAGACGTAAAATGAAAAATAAAAGACATTGAAATGACTAAATCGTCATAAAAAATTCATTGACAGGTCACTGACAGGTGGGGGTGACCGTGGAATTCTAGGCCTGGCTCTACCCTTTTTGCGGCACGCATAAACTCACAACTGGCAAAACGGTGGGATTGACACTCCACATTCAGTGGTTCCATAAATGAAAAGGCAAAAGCAAAATAAAAGGGAGAAAAGGGGACAAACATGAGACATCGCTTACGCAAGGGCGCACTCATCCTCCTTTTTCTTTTTCAGTGATTTTGCAGCAGCTATTGTCATCCACTTATGGAAGACAGTTTACTGTAAGCTTCTGTCTTTTCATTCTTGCAGATTTGTGATTTACGCGGATTCGCGAGTTTCATAAGTTGAAACCGTCATAAAACTGAACTAATTGAAAATTTTATATATTCCCAAAAATTCGAAATCATAAAAAGCTTTGATACTGCAAACAATGTTTGATTACATATATTTATAAGAAACACAGAGCTCTCTATTCTCATCGCAAAGATTAAAATTCTAGACACTTGCTACGAGATGTTAGAATAATGGTCAGTTTCAAGAGTGGCTAAATTGAATTTTGTTTTAGAATTTTAAAAACTAAATTGTGGCTTGATTCAACCTGAAAAAACATCGACATGACCAATAAAATCCAATAAAATGAAACAAATTTTTAATAAAATAATAATACGCAGGTTTTAAAATTCGAGTTTTAAGGTTCAGGTGTATTTCAAATACATCAAACCGAAAACAAAACCTCTAAAAATGTCCTATTAAGTTCTATTTGGAGTTAATATGCGACGGAGATTGATCGCGTATGGATGGCCAATGAAGTTCTTCAAATCGACGACTATATCTAGAATACTCGTTCTTGAGATTCGCATATAAAATATATGGTATGATGGTATCTAATATCAACGCGATAAAATCAACGTGATAAAATCAATTTTTCTCTCCGCGTCGTCAATATTCAAAAAACAGCTTGAAATGCGTGCTCAGTGTTAAACAATGAAACTGCTGCTTTCATAAAAATTAAAATCAATTATAAATGTTACAAATCCGTAATGGCCAGAAAGCTGAATAATTTCCTTCCTTAAGCAAACAGAGCAATTCATCGAGAGAATCTTCATGAAACTAAGAATCGAAGAGCAGCATTTGAAGGAGAGTTTTATAATGAAGACTATAGCCAACAATAAATCTAACCAAATATACTGATAGCAATAAAAACAAATCAGACAACTTCAAGCTAGAATCATAGTATCAAGAACATTGCTGAACGGATTATTTGTCAAGAAAACTATTAAATGTGTCCATCGGGCATATTACACATGTTAAGGCTATACCTTATATTTGGCCTGTTGCAAATGCTAATCACTGCAAGTCTAACTAAATTAGGTGTTGCAAAATCTTACATTTTGCTGCGACCCCAAGAAGCTTCACGATCCAATGAACTGGTTAAGATCATACCACCAGCCTATCAATCTATATATTTATGGCAAACTTCTAAGGTAGCATAGAATGATAGTTAAACACCTCCTGTAGATGTTCTATTGATTGTTGCATTAGGAAATTTTTATCAAACCTTAAGAATACAACCACAAGGTTATGGTCAACAATGAAGCAAGCAACATGAGAATAGGAAAACTGAACTTCCCCAAGAAAATCAAGAATATTATAAACATGAGAAAGCTATGAAAACTGAACTTCTACAAGAAAATCAAGAATATTATGAACTTGAGAAAGCTATGAAAATCTATGACCAAAACAAAAATGAAAAGAAACCTGCAAACCCAAGAGGGGTCTTCTAAGAATATCTATGCGAAATGAACATGGAGTTAAAGATATACCTAAGTCAAATCTCTCTAAGCAATGTATGGAAAGTTGAGGAATAAGAAATCCTGTTTTATTGCAAGACAAGTTTGAAGAGTAACTGAATATTATACAAATTCTTGATGTCTTTTGAAAACCAAGCTCATTCAATTCCTCTACACGTGTCCTGGATCATGTCATGCAGTATCAGGACAAAAGATAGAAAAGAACAATACTAACTGTGATGCCTTCATTACATAGCAAGAAGATCCTCCACACACATTGGCCTTGAATGTTTATTTGGCATTAGTTTCAGGTTCCTTATTATCATCCACAGCCTTACACTCTAAATTGAGTTCCTTATTTTCCTCCATTCTTGTCTCTGGCAAGATACTTGTGGAATCAGGCATAAAATTATCGAACATGTCTTTTATTGAATTGTCCTCTGTAGAAACTCCATAGTCAAAAGGCTTCTTCAATTTCTCAGTCCTTTCTTCCTGATCTTTTATTCTTTCTCTTTCTAGCTCTAGACCAGTCTCTTGTGTTCCTGCGTGTGTTCCATCTAAATCCTCATTCAGGGCATCTTGAATTGTTGGAGAATTCGCCATTACTACAGTTTGGGCCTTAACCCATCTTACAGTATCCTCATCATATTTCTCTGGATATGGTAATGCTGATGATAACAATGGTGGGCCTTCTATACTCAGCTTTTCTTTCACAAGCCCTTTTGCAAGTCTTTCTACTGCAGTCTCCAACAGAAATTGTATTGCATCATCTGGATTCCAATTGTGAAGTTGCAGAGCATCCAAAGCCTCCTCAACAGTCGCAGTTCCAATTGTTTCTTTCAAAACCAACCTCAAAATATTCTGATCATGTTTCTCTATTCCAGGGTAATTGGCTAACGCTGCTGTGACATTTGTATCATTCATTTCCCCCTTTTCTTCTCTCACATATTGAGCAACTTTATCTTCTTCAGTCTTGATGCGCAGGCTATTGTAATGGCTGCCATTATGATATGATAAACGCATGGTAGATGCATTTGAATCATGAAAATTGTCTATCTTGGTGACTTCTATTCTCCCCTCTTTCAACACGTAGAGATGAATATTGGTCTTTAACACTAGTGAAGCTGCTTGAAGCTCCAAATTATCACCCCACACTCCATCAATTGCCATATCTTGACAATGTTCTTGGAAATCAGCATCATTTCCTTCATAGAAATCTTTAAAATCTTGAGGATGTGTCATCATGTGGATCACCACCATCAGGCGGCATGCTACATGCAGTTCTTGGTCAGAATGCAGCTGATCTGCCAGAGCTCTGAACATACAGTTCCCATCTCGTTCAATCTCCACAATTTCCAACCCTAATTCATCGAAGTACCTTCTATTGTCAAAATGCAGTTGATCTGCCTGAGCCGCATTTCGATTCTCGTACACATGATCAGTTGGGCTCTCTTGTTTCTTAAGTTTTCTTGATTTTTCTTCTCTAATGTCCTCCTCATCTTGATTTTTCTTCTCTAAATAACTCAGAGAAAGCATTTCAACTCTCCAGTCCTTTGCCATTTCATGGCTTAGCCAATCAGGAAAACAGAGGCAATTCAATATGGGCACCAGGATACTAAAATCTGTAACTAATGGCGGAATCATAACCCTGAACTTCATTTTCAAACAGGCCCACAATCTTAGCGCATTTTCAAACAGGTCCAGAATCTTGAAAAGTCGCTGTTCCCTGCTATTATTATAATTATTCTTGATTCCTCTCTGTGGCCTTTCATGTTGCATGGCTTTGGGGTTTTTCATTTTCTTTAACTGTTAAGCATATCTATTCAGATATATGTGCTTCACAAAGCTTCGAATGACAGTAAATCATAATAACCTTCTAAATTCTGCCTGCTAATACAAACGTGAAGTTTGTATTAAGAACCAAGGTTTAGAGTGCCATTCGCAACCTGAAGAAATTGTGAAAACCACGACTTATTATTTCTAGGATTCCTTGAATTAAATACCACAGGAATGAATTCCCTCTAAAAGCCGTTGTCGTTCAAGAACGAAATAAGGATTCTGTTATTTTATGCTTTTATTGTGAAAACAAGTAAACAGAATTAAAGATTAAACATTAAAGAACGGAATAAATAAAGATTCTCTTGTTTTCTGTCTACATACTAATCTGAATACGGCGTCTTCAAATTAACTCTGGACGTAACCTGAAACTCATTTATCAATATATTCCCATTTCAGATTTTCCCTGAACCGACTGCCGATTTCGTCATTCTGTTTTGTAAACGTAAATATACTATTAAAATTGTCACGATGCTCGCTATAAGTTCAAAATACAATGCATGTAAACGCACTTACAAACACATATTATGTAATTTATCCGACCTCGTTATATATATATATATGGAACTTAGAATTAAATTTAAAAAAATATATTAAAAATTAGAGAGGTTTCCCTAGTTTCTAGAAGATCTTTACAAATTGAGGCATCCATGTAAGGATGAATATTAGACATTTCAGATTATATTGTAAGGTTAAGAATGTTGCAACATTTCAAGAAGATTTAATGGAGCTTAATGAGTTGATTAAAGAGGATAACGTGTTGTATCATAGTTTTTTAAATCTTTGAGTTTAGCCTATTGTATTTCTGTGATTATTTATGAGTTTATGTTTGTCCTCTATCCACTCCACCCACCCCAACATAGTGGTATCAAAGCCTAATTTGTAGATGTTTTGAAGAATAGAGCATTTGATTGAAGGGTTGCGTAAAGGATCAGAAAGAAGAGTTCAACAGGAAGTCATTATATGAGAACAAAATGTTGAAGGCTATTTGTGTTCATTGCAGAGGGGAGTTTGAGATCTTAAAGCCATTCAAAGAGGAACTATCATTTGATGCAATGTAGAAATTTCTATAAGGAAATCACAACTATTTTTTTAGAAGTCACTTGGAACTTATTTTCCACCACCAAGGTCAATATGGAAGTCATCGTAGAAGTTTCCCAAGTTGATGTCACAAAAGATGCTAGTAAGTATAAAGAGTCATCGAAAGCCAAAGTGATGCTAGAAGAAAAGTAATCATTGAGAAATTTACACCCCGAGTCAGGAAGATCATAGTGTTGAACTTGTGTGGAATACATAATGCCACCATCAAAGTCCATCAAGCGAATAATATCTCATGGGTTAAGAGATTTTCTAAAGGTAAAGAGTGTCAAGGTAAAAATGTTAATGATTCCACAAATCTACATAGTATTGGAGTAAATAGTGATTTATTACTCATAGCTTAAGTTTGAACTAGGAAAATTATTAGTAAATGACTTGTGGATTGCCTACACCAAGAAGATTCAAGTTATTCATTAGCTCTTGACCCAACTATACACTGCTAGGAAGAAAATCAATAGACTTGTAGCCTTGGAGGAGGTGAATTTGAGGGCAAGTGATTGGTTTGAGGTAGTGCATGGTGAGATGGTTTGAAATATTTCTAATGAGATGACTATTAGACTTAAGGATTGGGAAAATCTAGATGCTAATGGAAAGGAACTCAAAGCTACTACATGACTTTTGATGAAGAAAAGGAATAAATATTGCATGCTATTGCAACTTTAAAGAGAAATTAGGAGGGGAAAATAAATCTTGATGAAGTGGTTGTGTATAGTAGGGATATGGTGAGAAAAATGATGGATTCCATGCAGGTTCTCCAAGACAAGTTGGAATATCATTGATCTAAGAGGAATAGAAGGTAGGTTGTGTATGGTTCTATCTTGGGCTCACCCAATGATATGTTCCCCTTTTAAAGTAAAGAAAAAGGAGGGTCTCTTCAATCATAATTGAGAAACTAAAACAAAGAGTGAAAGTTTGGAAAGACCCCCACCTTGTAAACCTTTTCAGTGTCTTTTGTGGATAGATTCTATTATTTGATTCAATTCTTTTTTCTAGTTCTTATGTACATTATTGCTGGTCTTTTATTGTGTTTTCTCACTACTTGTAAGACCCCTTTCTTTTGTAGAAGACCAACTTTATAATGATTTGACCTCTCTCCTAGTTTATCTAATAAGAACTTAGACAAGTTATTAATAGATGGTTAAGTAAACTTTGTTATTATTTTATGTCTACCTACTCATAATATAAATTGGGTTAGCTTACTTCTTATTAGTGTTATCATATCTACTCTTCCCCTTATAAGAAAATCTTATTTACATTGTTTAATCATCTCATGATATATCATTTAGTGATGATATATGATTTTTCTCTATAATATTGAAGATGTGGCAATTGTTGATCCTAACTCAAGACAATTTCTCTAACTTTTCTAATAGAGCCTATATGATAGCTCTTTTTTTGTCTGAGGTATTCACTAGGGATTAGATCCTAAGTATTATCACTGTGTAATTATTGATATCAACATTTGATTGTTGAATTAGTTATTTATTTATAAATCCAATATTCATGATCTTTTTATGTATCTAGGAACCTATGTTTGAGTTTTAAGGACATCTTTTGGCATGGTATTTAATGCAAGCGTCATTCCATTGTTTCCAATGATTGGGGTTTGACTGGGAAAATCAATTTATTGACTAGACATAGTGATATATCATGATAGTTATAAATTGGTATTGTGGGTTCTTATTATATTTTCTACTCTCATATTCCTAGTCGATAGCTTTTACCCTGTTGATTGGTGCAAATTTTCTTTGGTTGACTTTGAGGGCCCATCATTTGGTGCATCATATCTTTTTCTTAGGAACTATTTTCTTTGGTTGTGTATTGTCCTAAATTATACCTACCAATAATTAGATGCTTAACTTAGCCACATTTTATTATGTATGGGCTTTTACATTGATTTTTGGTACTCCAGTTCTACACCACTTATCTCTCTAGCATTTTCTCAGCAATCTATATTTTTAAACCAAATTTTGATATTTTTTGGTAAGAATAGGTTTGCCAAGGCGACCCATTCTTGGGAATAGGTTGGCTAGGGTGACCTATTCCTCAAGGTTTTCCCCGAAAGCTAAATTTGGGGCTCATCTCATTGGATGAGAAAGAAATCTAAAATCTTATCAGCTTCCTTTGAGCTTTGATCCCCAAAATGTTGAAAGAGGTATAAAATAAACTTACCTTCCTCATTTAGATATTAATCAATAATAATTCAAGCTCTCTCCTAGAAATTCACATCTCAATCATTCAAAGGAAGATCCCAGGCATTTCAAGACATTTTTCAAGCCAATCTTTTCCATGGATCAAGCCGCTTTCTCTCTTTGAAGGCCAAGCAATGGAGTCCATCATCAAGAAATAAAATATTTGCATTCATAACTATTCAAGTATCCAAGCATTCAAGTCTTCAACTCAATCTAATTCTCTCCATTAAGCATTATGGTAGAAATGGAGTCAACAATCAAGAAAGAAGACCTTTTCATTCACAACTATTCAAGCATCCAAGCATTTAAGAATTCTTTCTTTCAAGAGTTCAAGTCTTCAACTCATTCTTCTTCTCGCCATCAAGCATTATGGCAGGCTACAACACTCATTTTGCAAGGTTTGTCTTTATATGATTTCCTTCCAAATTATTATCTGGAATCAAAGCTATTGCATTAACAATCACGATTACATCTAAAGAAACATTGCACCAACAAGGTATAAGGTAATCTATGATTTAGATTTATCTTCTATGTCATTTTATGACTCAAGGTAGGGCTTCAAATGATAGTAAATCATAATAACCTCGTAAACTCTGCCTGCTAATACAAACGTGAAGTTTGTATTAAGAACCGAGGTTTAGTGTGCCATTCGCAACCTGAAGAAATTGTGTCAAAACCATGACTTATTGAATTCATTTCTAGGATTCCTTGAATTAAATACCACAGAAATGAATTCCCCCCAAAAGCCGTTGTTGTTCAAGAACGAAATAAACATTCTGTTATTTTATACTTTTATTGTGAAAATAAGTAAACATAATTAAAGATTAAAGAACGGAATAAATAAAGATTCTGTTATTTTCTGTCCACATACTAATCTGAATTCGGCATTTCAAATTAACTCTAGAAGTAACCTAAAACTCATTTATCAATATATTTGCATTTCAGACTTTCCCTGAACCGACTGCCGATTTTGGCTTTCTGTTTGGAGGGCTCTAATTTTTGAGAGAATTGGTGCAAGCTATCTAGTTTAGTTAACGTTAATATACTATTAACATTGTCATGATGCTCCCTTTAAATTCAAAATACAATGTCCTGTAAACACACTTAGAGACACATATTATGTAATTTATCCGACCTCGTTTGAAATAAATAAATAAATAAATAAATATATATATATATATATTGAATTAGAATTAATTTTTAAAATAAAAATATTAAAAATGAGAGATGTTTCTCTAGTTTCAAGAAGACTGTATGTAAATTTCTAGATGTATCTTAAAGACCTCTACAAAAAGAGGCATCCATGTAAGAATGAATATTAGGCATTTGAGCTTATATTGTAAGGTTAAGAATGTTGCAACATTTCAAGGGCACCCCTACAGAGAGATGTACCAAGATAATGACCTCCCCAATGGTTCCAAACTTTGGGCAAACATCTGCAAATGTAAAACCTTGCTCTCTAAAGCTGCTTTCCAGTAGCTTGGAGATGGGAGATCCATTAGATTCTGGAATGACTATTGGATTATGAACTACCCTAACCTTGGTAGCAGATTCAACCCCCTCATGAACTACATCAGGCCTATCCTTGGTAACAGAACTTCCAACTATATCGCTGGATGGAATTGGAAAGATATAGCTAATTTAGTCAGAGACAGACCGAAACTAAAGCACTTGGCTAATGATCTCATGAAAATTTTGAGAAATTTTAGAATCCTGGGAATTGGTGGTCATGATTCCATCATTTTGGCCCCCACCCAAGCGGGTACCTTCTCGGTCAAGACTGCTTACTGTACACACTAAAATGGTGTACTTCTATGAACCATTACATGCGAGGTTGCTCAACAATGAGGCCTCACAAAGTGGCTCATAGCTCTCTATGCATGGAGTTGCAAGGAACTATGATGTATTTGCTCTCAGCTAGAGCTACAAGCTTGTGACCTTGCTAGTCAACCACACAACGAGAGATTCAAATGAGGACAAGGGAAAGAGTGCCAATATCCTCAAGAATCACTATGAAAATGCAATGCAAACTAGTCTAAAAAGATGAAAATGCAATGCAACTAAGCTATGAAATGGAAAGAACAAGTGTTACAAATCCCTCCTATTAAGCTATGTGAGTTAAATCTACTACATCAAAGGAAACTAAGCTATGAAATGAAGCTAAAATGCAAGAATGAAAGACTAAGAACAATGAGGTTTCCAAAAGTCTCCAAGAATTCTTGCAGCATAAGATTAGTATTCAAAACATGATGTGAAAATGAAGGAGAGAGCTTTCCTTTTATAAGAAATACAAAGGAGTGGACCATTGAGATTAAGAGGCAAAAGTCTTAATCGGCGGTGGAGTTTAAAAGAGGAGTGATTTGTGTGCACAAGTATCCTCCAATAGGAATTGACTTTGTGTCCATGTGAGACAAAAGTGCTTTTTTCCTTTTTGTAAAATAGGAATAATGCTTTATTTGTGCAACTTAGGATAAGAAGAAAAGGTGGGGCTTTTTTTATTTAATAAAAGGAGAGGAAATATTCCTTTTAATCAAATAAAGACTTAGTATAAATGATTAGCCCATAGGATAAAAATCTAATATATGATCGAAATTAAGATTTGATCAAGGACTTGATAATGTTGAAAATATTGATTATTGATAAAAATTGATTCAGAGATAAATAAATCAAATAAATGGGGCCCAAATCTAGGCGACCATTTTTGGGTGCATACATTTACCCCTCTTTGACTAATGTGTGATCGATTTGGGAACACATGCAGTCAAAGAAGAATTGAAATGTGAGATCAATCTAGGATCACAAAACAACTCGGATGTGAGGTTGATTCAGGATCACATCCGGACAAATATAGACAAAGGCCTTTGAACATGAGGTCGATTCAGGATCACATTCAAAGTGAGAGATAAGAATCTCAAATTTGCGCAAAAGCTCACAAAAGATGTCTGAATCAAGAGCATCAAGATGTCGAGGATAAGGATCCCATAAATACTACCCCCTCGGAATCGAAATTGAAATCAAGTAGAGGAGAGACAGCAGATTGATAAAGATTTGATCAAATTGAAGTGAAATCATAATCAAAGATAAAGGTCAATAGGATAACCATCGAGTAGTGAAAACATGCCCCAGCGATGAGTTAGAAGAAAAGAAATAGAAGAATAGGAATAGAGTGAATGAGAGACTAGAAAATTTGAGAGACATGGAAAGAAGAAAGTCCATCGAAAATTAAATTATGCCTCAAAAAGTCAGTCAACTGCATAGAAGGGGGAGAAGATCTTGGAAATGCGACTCAGATTTCAATTTTGAGTCCAAAAATGGATAGAAAATGATGTGATATGAAAGACTAGAAATGAAAGATATGATCAAGAAGAATCAGAAGATGAACACAGCTGACCAACTAGTTCGTAGATGATAAAAGGGAGAGCTCTCTCCATATGCAAGATGTAAAAACTAAACTATGATGAACCTAAGAATGAAAGCTACTATGAAAGTGGTTGACTTGCAAGGTCACAATGCTAATAGACATCTAATTATCATCATCGAGTGTTATTGGTAGCGTCGCAAGATCATAAAATGCACACTAGTATGACTATGTGAATCTGAATATGATCTATATCAGATAGAATGTGGAAATCCCACCTAGGCACCAAAGACATGTAGGTCAAGATGACTAGTGCAGTGAGATTACCTAATTTTGGTATGGCGAGATTATGCTTGTATTAAGACACATGAAAGTCAGGATAGCTAGAAGCATGCACTCGCAAAAACAGTCAAGGATAATACCTTGTCAATCCATAGTGTCAAGTAAGACCAGCATAAATGCTCATGATAGTTAGGAGCAACAAAATATACCCATAAGTAGATAAAGAAAGAAAACATGTTCTCATACCCTCAGTCTTCTAGCTATGCATCATCGAAAACTTCTTAGGGAGAGACCACTCATCAAATAAATCCTCATAGACAACACAAAGAAAAATAAAGTCAACATATCTCAAGCGAGTTGATTGTTTAGGTGTGTGTGTGTTGGTCATAGAGTCAGACTCTGGTTATCACATCTACAAATGAGAAATATCACATCAGACTTAGACTATTGGGAAAGACATCTGATAAGTGTTAAGAAACACTCGACGCAAGGTTACTGTTGAAAAACACTGTTTGGGGTGGTGTTGAAAAACACCTGTTGTGAAATGCCCCAAGAGACAAATGCACCTAAAAGACCTATGCTAATAGGTATGCCCCTTAGACAAAGACAAAGACCAATTCCAGACCAAGTCAAATAAGGTCAAGGCATGATGGAAAGTGGCTAAGTGTCGAGGATGCATGCTAACAAATAGGAGTGCAAAGGCCTCAAGTAGTGCCTGTTTCCAGGTTTTCACCACTTGGAGGTTTGTTCAATTTTTTCTTTTTCTTTTTTGTATTTTTGCTACCAAGGCGCTTGCTTCCAGGTTTTCACCAGGGCACTTTTTCAATTTTTTTGAATTTTTTTTGTATTTTTTCAGGACTATATATGCTTTTTAGGATTTTTTTCAGCATCATATATCAATTTTTTTGGTATTTTTCAGGATCCAAAAATATGTACAGAGGATGCCCCCAGACAGAAATGGGCATTAAGGGTAGAACTTCTTGAGGTGCAAAATGTTGATGGGATCAGGGAGCTGTTCTCCATCTGGATTTGACAGTAAATATGCACCTGTACCAAAAGCAGCTGTAATAATGTATGGTCCAAGCCAATTAGGTTCGAACTTGCCCTTTTGTTCTCTATTCTGTTGATTCTTAGGGTTCTCTCTCAAAACAAGATCACCTATCTGAAATTCTCTAGGGCAAACCTTCTTGTTGAATGCTTTGGACATACGCTTTTGATATACTCTCATGTGATCAAAGGAAGCCTTACGCTTCTCATCTAGAAGTTCTAGTTCATGTAACCTCATGGCACGGTAATCCTCATCTATAATCAAACCTTTGAGTGAGACTCTAAGTGAAGGGATCTCTACTTCTAAAGGTAATACTACTTCAGCACCATAGGTAAGAGCAAAAGGAGTAGCTCCTGTAGGTGTATGAATGCTAGTTCTATAGGCCCATAGTGCTGGATTGATTTGCAAGTGTCAATTCCTACCATTTTTGTGCACTGTCCTATGAAGAATTTTAAGAATGGTTTTATTAGAGGCTTCTGCCTATCCATTTCCCTGTGGAAAATAGATGGAGGACCAATGTTGCTTAATTTTAAACTTCTTGCATAAATGCTTTAGGTCCTTGTTCTTGAATTGACCTCCGTTATCAGTGATAATCTCAGAAGGCACTCCAAATCGGCAAATAATATGATTCAAGATGAACAAAGAGATAGTCTTCCCTGAAGCAACAGAAAGTGGCACAGCTTCCACCCATTTTGTGAAGTAGTCAGTGGTAGTAATAATGAACTTATGTCCACCTGATGAGTTGGGATGAATTTGCCCAACTAGATCAAAGGCCCAACGCTGAAATGGCCAATGAGAAATAGAAGGAATCAGCTCCCTACCTGGAGCATGAATCAGGTTTCCATGTTTCTGACATTTTTCACAAGACTTAGCAAAGGCTACTGCATCTATTTGCATCATGGGCCAATAATACCCCACCCTAAGCAACCTTCAGGCCATGGCAAGACCATTAGAATGTCCACCACAAATGCCCTCGTGGATGTCTACTAACGCTTGGTCGGATTCCTCCTTTTCCAAGTACCTAAGGAGTGTCCCATCTAAACCCCTCCTATATAAATCACCAGAGATAAGGGTGTGGCGAGAGGCATTACGGATGAGGTTTCGATGTTTAGAATGGTTGAAAGTGTCAGGGATGATGCCATCGTGTAGATATGAATAGATAGCACCATAGCGGGGAGACTCATGTGTGTACGGGAAGACTCATGTGTGACAAGGGTATATGAATAGATAGCACCATAGCAGGAAGACTCATTGAGACTTTACTAAGCCAGAAATGTACACACTAAAATGGTGTACTTCTATGAACCATTACATGCAAGGTTGCTCAAGAATGAGGCCTCACAAAGCGGCTCATAGCTCTCTATGCATGGAGTTGCAAGGAACTATGATGTATTTGCTCTCAGCTAGAGCTACAAGCTTGTGACCTTGCTAGTCAACCACACAACGAGAGATTCAAATGAAGACAAGGGAAAGAGTGCCAATATCCTCAAGAATCACTATGAAAATGCAATGCAAACTAGTCTAAAGAGATGAAAATGCAATGCAACTAAGCTATGAGATGGAAAGAACAAGTGTTACAAATCCCTCCTATTAAGCTATGTGAGTTAAATCTACTACATCAAAGGAAACTAAGCTATGAAATGAAGCTAAAATGCAAGAATGAAAGACTAAGAACAATGAGGTTTCCAAAAGTCTCCAAGAATTCCTGCAGCATAAGATTAGTATTCAAAACATGATGTAAAAATGAAGGAGAGAGCTTTCCTTTTATAAGAAATGCAAAGGAGTGGACCATTGAGATTAAGAGGCAAAAGTCTTAATCGACGGTGGAGTTTAAAAGAGGAGTGATCTATGTGCACAAGTATCCTCCAATAGGAATTGACTTTATGTCCATGTGAGACAAAAGTGCTTTTTTCCTTTTTGTAAAATAGGAATAATGCTTTATTTGTGCAACTTAGGATAAGAAGAAAAGGTGGGGCTTTTTTTATTTAATAAAAGGAGAGGAAATATTCTTTTTAATCAAATAAAGACTTAGGATAAATGATTAGCCCATAGGATAAAAATCCAATATATGATCGAAATTAAGATTTGATTAAGGATTTGATAATGTTGAAAATATTGATTATTGATAAAACTGATTCAGAGATAAATAAATCAAATAAATGGGGCCCAAAGTCTAGGCGACCATTTTTGGGTGCATACACTTACAACCTTCTTCTGAAGGAAGAGAATAATCCAAAGGATTAGATGAAGGTGTGGATTCCTCAGCTCACGCCGAAAATCAACTTCTTCTGGTGGACCCTTATGCATGGTAAAGTCTTAACTTAGGACAACCTCATAAAAAGAGGTTTCTCAATGGCCAACAGGTGCGTCCTATGAAAAAAGGAGGAGGAAGCGATGAATCACCTATTCGTACACTATGATTTCACCACTAACATTTGGTAGGATGTTATTGGCAAGTTGGGAATCTCATGGGATTTGGGTAATGATGTCCACCAGTTCATTGTCTAGAGATCTCCCTCCAATCATCCCCTCCTCCATCTCCTATGGAAAATTTTGCCTCCGCACATCTGTTGGACTATTTGGAAAGAAAGGAATAATAGGATATTCAAGGAGTCTAGTTCCCCACCTGAGGCTTGCCTCTATCTTGGAACCAAGTTCCTCTGCGAGAATGCCAGTGTGGATAAGTGGAAACTCCGCTTGGCACCCCCTTTGCCTGGGAAATCAAAATGGCTGATAATTGGAACTTGTTGATGGGTTTCTCCAAGTTTTAAGACTCCAAGTTGAAGGCTTGGAAGGCTATCTGATGGGTTACCCCGCACAGAGGCTGGACCAAATTAAATTTTGATGGTGCAGATAATAATCTCACCCAGGGTGGGGGAGGTGTGCAAAGAGACCACAATGGCACCTGCCTCTTGGCTTATGTTGGGCCACTTAATAATTGCACTGTCAATCAAGCTGAGGGCATGGCTCTTTTATAGGGGATTAAATTTTCCATTCAAATGAACACTAGACTTCTAGAAATTGAGGGGATTCCAAAGTGGTGGTGGAGGCTATCAAAAGAAGTGCTAATGCTAGGTGGCACGCCAGCACCATTATTTTCAAAATTTGTGAGCTTCTCAATAATCTCCAATGCATGACTATTTCCCACACTTATAGAGAGGAAAATACGGTGGTGGATTCGATGGCTACTATTGGTCTTAAGAAAACCAGGATAAGTAGTTGGGAGGAGATCAGCAAGCTACCTTGGGAGACTTAGTAGCTGATCGGATGGGAAAAAAATGATACCATTAATATTTAAAATGTGCCAAGTTATCAATTTTTCTAAAGGCCCTACCTTGATTACGTGTCAGCGTAAGTTAATGATTTTTTTTATTATGAATAAGTATGCCCAAAACCCCACAAAGGATCATAATTTCCTTTCGTGCGAATACATGTGGAAAGACAGCTGTCTGCATTAGTAGGTTTTTTTGGTTAACAAGGACACTAAGTTCAGCTCTGGTGTAGCTGCTAATTATTGTGCCTGGATATCCGATGGATATCTTAGTACGGAGCCTGATTCCCCAAAAACCACCCAAGGCCTACATTTTGAGTATATTTTCCCCTTTAAATGGCTAACTCAAAACAACCAGTTTTATGCTCTAATTCATGAAGCTCAGCCCTACAATTCTTAGGAAAATCTGGCACAATAAGGAGATTATCGAAATGGGAGGCAATACCTTACGCATTGAACCTGATAAGATTGATGAGGTGTTCACTTCCGACCCTCTAGTGACCCACTACTATAAGGAAATTGCTATCTGGGGTTTCATGGAGCGTATGAAGGGAGGGCATGATGAGCAATTATCCAAGCAGTTCTTGTCTTCCTGGAACAATAGGAAAGTTTATGTTGGAGGTATTCACTTCCAAATTAACAAGGAAGTTATTGCTAAGGTGATGGGGCTCTCCCTGGAAGGAAGAAAGTATAAAAAAACCAACAGGACACTGGACCCAACCAACCTCAACCAATTCTTCAAGGAGGGGGAGAAACCTCTAAAGAAGTTTGGAGGTTTCAATCGCGAGGAGCTCCCAGAGTTCTGGCCGAAGCTATGCCTCATTGTGATGAAGTATTTCACTGTGGAAGGTAAATTTACAGTGTTCTACTATTACCATTTACCTTTTCTCAATCATATCAAGAATAAGGATCTCATATCCATTCCCTTTTACCTCCTTCATTCTATTGAAAGTAATATTCTGGATATTAGGGAAAATCTTGAAAAGCCGATCCTTATTCTCCACCAGGGCCTCTTGCTCTATCTTTATAACTTCGATAAGGCCATTTTCCCTCTGCCCCAAGCTCCCCCTGTTATCCAACAAGTCACCCAAGAGGATTATCCATTGAAAACTGACAATCCCACTCAATCCACCTCTCGCTCTATCCAAGAAATCCTAGAAATGGACCTTGTTCCAAAAGAAGGTAAAAGCCGCAAAAGATGCAGGAAAAACCCTTTTAAAAGGGTGGAGGACCTTGAAGAGTCCCATGTCTTAGAGTCCTTAGAAGATAAAGATTTGAAGGAGATGGATAGTACCCCTGAGACCTAAAGGAAGCCCAAGAAACGGAGGATTTTTGATAGCTAGGTCAAGTTAGAGGTGGATTTGGGGGCCTCTATCTACCGTTCTAATAGAATTGCTAAGTAGAGATGCAAAACCAAAATCAGGGAAACAACCTCCAAGGATAAGTCCCCTTCGAAAAATGACTCCCATACCATTGAGTCAATTGAGGGCTCTTCTGATGACCACCTGAGCTCACACATGACTGGCACCACTCCCCCTCTGAATCTCAAGAAAACCATAGAGATTCCCTGAAGCATTACCCCACCCCGACCTCCCCCCATGATCACCAGACCAAGTCCTCCACTACTAAGTACAACTCTGTGCCTCTGCATGGTAATGACAGGTTTAAGGGCTCCCTTAAGCTGAAGTTCATGGAGCTAGACAATGAGATATTAGGCATCAAATAGGACATGCAAGACATCAAAAACCACATCATGGATACTAACAAGTTTTCTCTCAAGGTCATGCATGCGTAGGCTATGACCCTTTGCACTGTGCAGGAAAAGTTGGCTGGTGGAAAACTGGAGGCTGACGAAGACAACAAAGATCTTTTCCTATTCGTACAGGAGGAGTGGGCCACGACATTGATGTCCAAACATCTAGGTAGGAGATCTTAGCTTCTGCTACTGTCATGAGGTCTTTATTTTTTATTGGGCATGCTGGCCCTATTTTTTCTATGATGCTTTCTCGGTTTAAGGATAATCTGTCTAGTTCCTGGTCTAGCCATGCATGACATGATATTGTTAATTTGATTGCTACTATTTGCTTAAGATACTCTGCTTCAATTTTTTTTGAAAAGAATGATTTTATTTGTTTTTGATAGAGGTAGATTAGACTTTGGTTTTTCTGCTGACAAACTGCTAATGAAATGCTCTAACTAGTGCTATTAATATGTCATTAATGTGCTTCTAGTCCTTCTGTACCACGGGCCAACACCCTCTTGCTGCTTTTATCTATCAAAAAAATGTCAAGGAGATTTAATGGAGTTTAATGAGTTGATTAAAGAGGATAATGTGTTGTATCATACTTTTTTAAATCTTTGAGTCTAGTCTATTGTATTTCTACATTTTTTATGAATTTATGTTTGTCCTCAACCCACTCCACCCACCCTAACATAGTGATATCAAAGTCTAATTCATAGATGTTTTGAAGAATAGAGCATTTGATTGAAGGGTTTCATAAAGGATCAAAAAGAAGAGTTCAATAAGAAGTCATTATATGAGAACAAAATGTTGAAGGCTCTTTGTGTTCATTGCAAAGGGGAGTTTGAGATCTGAAAGGCATTGAAAGAGGAACTAATTGCTTGGAACTTGTTTTCCACCACCAAGGTCAATATGGAAGTCATCGTAGAAATTTCCCAAGCTAAGGTCACAAAAGCTACTAGTAAGTATAAAGAGTTGAATATAAATCCAAAGTGACACTAGAAGAAAAGTAATCATTGAGAAATTTACACCACTAGTCAACAGGTAGATGATAGTGTTGAACTTGTGTGGAATATAGAATGTCACCATCAAAGTATATCGAGTGAATGACATCTCATGGGTTAAGAGGTTTTCTAAAGGTAAAGAGTGTCAAGGTGAAAATGTTAATGATTCCACAAATCTACATAGTGTTGGAGTAAATAGTGATTTATTATTCATAGCTTAAGTTTGAATTAGGAAAATTATTAGTTAAATGACTTGTGGATTTCCTACAACAAGAAGATTCAAGTTATTCATTAGCTCTTGAACCAACTATACACTGCTAGGAAGAAAATTAATAGACTTGTAGCCTTGGAGGAGGTGAATTTGAGGGCAAGTGATCAATCTAAGGTAGTGCATGATGAGATGATTTGAAATGTTTCTAATGAGATTACTATTAGACTTAATGATTGGGAAAATCTAGATGCTAATGTCAATGAACTCAAAGCTACCATGACTTTTGATGAGGAAAATAAATAAATATTATATGTTATTGCAACTAGGTAAAAGCACAATAAGCAGTCACCATTTTACAAAGGAAAAGGCTAACAACACCAAAATTGAAAAACTTAAAAGGCATGAAATTCACATTTCTGTTGAGAATGTGAAGATGATACAAACTGATGAAATGTGTGAAATAGGATAAATTTTATGCCTATAATTTTTAAAAAATAATTTGAACAAAAATTAATAGATATTTAAAAAAAAATTTAGGTCTATTTTTTCATATCCTCAAAAATACTGCAGTTTACTTCCCCTCAAATCATTATAAGTAAAACATTGTTTTTTTCTATAATTTCAGAATATGTTTTATATGATATGTATATCTAGTGGAGGAAAAAAGAAAGAATTTTTTTTTTATCTATAGTTTTCCCGTTATAAGCATTCAAAGTTGAACTTACCGAGAATCAACAGTTTTTGTCTCAGGATTGCTACTTTTCCAGGCTATCAAAACTATACTAAAAAGAAAATAAATTATATATTCTTGAAGAGGACTCTCTTCTCTAGTGTTTTATATGATTTTATAAAATTTTTAAATTGATTTAGCAATTTTCTATATTTTTTGAATTAACGTCCTCTCAAAGTTTAATATACCTACATGTACTTTTTAGCAAATTTGTTTAGCATTTTGTAGTTGAAACAATATAAAATTTATATTTCCAAAATTGTAGTTCTACGAAAAGATAAGGGTACTTTGAGTTGTTTGACATTTTCTATTTTGATCACAGAAAGGAACAACATAAGTGCAAACATCTAGTTTTTTTGTCTTTTTGGAGGTTTGGCTACCAACATGGCATGCCACCTAGGTAGACTCGCCCGAGTAGGACTTGACTGAGTTCTACTGGGACGAGTACCCATAGCCCCTCATTGTGCAAATGAGGGGCTTGGGGATCTTTTTTTCTACTTAAAATAGCATTTGGACTCGGACGAGTCCTACTCGGCCGACTACTACTCGACCCAGTCAACAAGGCCACATAGGCGGCATTCGGCACCGTGTGGCACCTATGTGTACTTGGTCGTGTACAACTCAACCAAGTCAAACTGGGCCATGTCTTTCAAGTTGGCCTAAAAGGCGACAACTTATTTTTCTTTTACCCAATTATCAAGAGAAATCGGTAGGAGAAAATAAATCTCGATGAAGTGGTTGTGTATAGTAAGGATATGGTGAGAAAATAATGGATTCCATACAAGTTCTCCAAGACAAGTTGGAATATCATTGATCTAAGAGGAATAGAAGGTAGGTTGTGTATGGTTCTATCTTGGGCTCACCCAATGATATGTCCCTTTTTTGAAAGGAAAGAAAAAAGAGGGTCTCTTCAATTATAATTGAGAAACTTAAACAAAAAGTTGAAGTCTGGCAAGATCCTCACCTTGTACACCTTTTCAGTGTGTCTTTTGTGCACAGATTATATTTTTTAATTCTATTTTTTATTTTTTATTTTTCTAGTTCTTATGTAGATCTAGTGATACTCTTTTATTGTGTTTTCTCACTCCTTGTAAGATCCATTTATTTTTCAGAATACCAACTTTGTAATGATTTGACCTCTTTCCTAGTTTATCTAATAAGAACTTAGACAAGTTATTATTAGGTGGTTAGGTAAACTTTGTTATTATTTTATCTCTACCTAATCATAGTAAATTGTGTGGCTTACTTCTTATTAGTGTTATCATC
This sequence comes from Chamaecyparis obtusa, assembly GCA_027943335.1. NCBI lineage: Eukaryota > Viridiplantae > Streptophyta > Pinopsida > Cupressales > Cupressaceae > Chamaecyparis > Chamaecyparis obtusa. Next base: position 622,301 of record BSBK01008930.1, read on the forward strand.
TCTACTCTTCCCCTTATAAGAAAATCTTATTACCATTTTATAATCATCGAGCATGATTTATCATTTGGTGTTGATTTATGATTTTTTCTCTATAATATTGAAGATGTAGAAATTGTTGATCCTTGCTCAAGATAATTTCTCTAACTTTTTAATAGAACCTATATGCTAGCTCTTTTTTTTGTCCAAGGTATTCACTAGGAATTAGATCCTAAGTATTATAATTGTGTAACTATTGATATCAACATTTAAATATTAAATTGGTTATTTATTTACAAATATAATATTCATGATCTTTTTATCTATCTAGGAACCTATATTTGAGTTTTGGGGACATCTTTTGGCATGGAATTTGATGCAAGTATCATGCCATAGTTTCCAATGATTGGGGTTTGATTGGAAAAATTAATTTATTAACTAGAGGTATAGCGATAGATCATGATAGTTATAAATTGGTATTGTGGATTCTTATTATATTCTCTACTCTCATATTCCTAGTTGATAGCTCTTACCTTGTTGAGTGGTGCAAATTTTCTTTGGTTGACTTCAAGGGACCATAGTTGGGTGCATCATATCTTTTTCTTAGGCACTATTTTCTTAGGTTGTGTATTATCCTAAATTGTACCCACAAATAATTAGATGCTTAACTTAGCTACATTTAGTATGTATGAGCTTCTACACTGATTTTTGGTACTCCAATTTTACAACACGTATCTTTATAGCATTTTCTATGCAATCTATATTTTCAAACCAAATTTTGAGATTTTTTGCTGAGAATAGGTCAACCAAGGTGACCTTTTTCTTGGTAATAGGCTAGCTAGGGTTGCCTATGTTAAAGAAAAGGATCGTATATAAAAAGAATCTTAATGCTTAGTATTGCTTGATATTGCCATTGTGATTGATATCAACTGTTATCACTATTATAAATTTGTCCAGCCCCATGCTAGTATTTTGAAAAAAATCCATTTTAAGGATCTGAGGGTTAGGTTTTATTTTGAAAACCCTACATTTGATAAAGCTCTAATTGTTTTTAAAAATTGTTATATTTTGGTGTTACTTTTTGGCTCACTAATTTTCCAAAATATGCATGTGCTAATTTCCACCCCCTTTGACCCATCACTTCATAGGTTATATTGTTAGGTTGTTAGGCAGGATGCTTTTTAATTTATTTCATTCAGAAGCCTAAGTTTCAGTATTATTTCTCAATAGTTTGTTCTCTTTAAAATATGTGGCTGTCATTGAACCCCAAGCCTTCCCATTGTTAGAATATCTGACATGCGCTTTAGCGATGAGGCACCATCTGTCCAAGCGGGCCCGACTGGTAACAAGATGTGCTGGCATTTAAAGAACAGATCGCATCAACGGCTATCACTATACCATTAGACCAAGATAATAACCTTTTAAGCATCCTGGTATAATGACAGCCGTTTGATGCTTTAAGGTGGATGAGATGGTAGGTGGGACCTTGAGCTTCTAGGTTAGTATAACATGTATGTTTGTGATTGGTTAAGGCACAATGACGCGGCGGCTGACAAAGCCTTTTTCTATTAAAGAGGAATTTAGGAAGGGGCCCACTCATTTGTAAATGTGGCATGTTATGATTCAACATACAGACAAGTGATGTATCAAGCTGTGGGGTTGGACTTTTCAAAGGGTTAAACAACATATTGATCTGACGGTTGTTGTTATACCATTGATGAAAGATGTAAGGAATTTAAGCTTGCGGTATAGCGATGACCATTTGATTCTCTTTAAAGATTGAAGTGTGAAGTGGGCCCAAAAAGTGCCAGCTCACTCTGACATGTTCACTTTCTATTGGTGTAGTAAATTATGATCTGGCAGTTGTCAGGGTTTTTGGTGCCGAGAAAGAAAAGGTAAGAGGGGGTCCACTTCCCAGTCTTTGTAGCGTGGTAGTTTGTGATTCGATGTAAAGGTAGGTGAGGTGTCATGGTAGGGCCTATTTTCCTAGATGATTAAAGTACATCAAGATCTAGCTGTTGTCATTATACCGCTAGGATGAGATGCATGTTTTTTAGGGTTTGTGGTATAGCGATGGCCATTGATCTTGCTTGATGACAGAAATTGAAAGGTGGGGTCACTTTTATGATAATGAGTAAAGAGCTACATGTTGAAAAGGATCTTATGACTATCATTACACCGCTAGATGATGATGCTCAAGTTTTATGCTTGCGCTTTAGTGATGAAGCGCCACCTGTCCATTTTTTATCAAGATAAAGTTAAGTTACTTATTTCTTTACATGGCTATTTTTAAATGTTCTCATTGGTTGATAGCTAACTTAGGGAAAAATAATACAGGGTTTTGCTGTTAAACTTGCCAACCATCTGATGCGCCGGAAGGGAGATATATCTACGGTCTGAATTCAAATTTTTTCTCGATGATGTTTTTCACGTCCTGTGAACACTAAGGCCGCTGACTTTTAGTAATGGTGGGTTTAATGAGCTATGTGCGGATGGACTGTAAGTAGTTGGTGACATTATATATTGAAATTCAAATGTTGTTTCTCTTTACTGCTCTCATAAACCTTCTGGCGATCTGGATTTCCTCAAGGAGCCATTTTAAGTGAAGAATTTGCAGGTGTCTGGTAGGTTTATTTTTTGAGTTCAGAGTTGCTTAAAGTCTATGAAGGTATTGCAAGGAAGTTTCTGTTTACCAGTTGATAGCATTTAGGTTTCTCTTGAAATATTCATATATTATTTTGTAAAAGCCCTAATTTCAAAATTTTGCCAAAGAGGAATTTGTCTGGTCAAACGGAGTATAGCAAGAGGGGGGTTTTTGAAGATTTGATGCAATTACTCCCACATTCTGATAATGGGGCAGCAAGGATGAAAGAGCTTGTCCCAAGAAACCCTAGAGACTCAGTGGCTAAGGTGCTCCATGACAAAGGAAATTGGATGTGAGATGCTAAGGTGGGAGAGAATCATACTGGCCTTAGCTTGTTCAGGGTAGCCTACTCACAGAGAAATTCCTATGCTCCCCTTAGTACCATATGGCAATTTGATGTTGGGAAGTTAATATGCCCTGGTGTTTTCGTGGATGCTGAGTTGTTGATACAAATTGCCAAGTGCTATGATCCTGTGACAAGGTGTGTCAAGGATGTCAATGGAAAGAGCCTAATTAGCATTATAGAGGATGAGATTAGGGAAGTGTTTTCATTGAATGACCCTTCGGTGGGGTTAGAGAAGATAGATTTCAAAGATTTTATAGAGATATATGAAGTACTGAAGGATATTTTGAGAGTAGGGCCTCTAAGGGAATTCATTAATCAAATTGGATCAATGTGTGTTGTAAGTGCAAGCACCCTAGAGCCTTTCAGGCTAGATTTTTTCAGTAAGAGAGCACAAGATTTTTATAAGTCTCTCACCCTAATTCTAGTGTATGATGAAGCAACTCACATGCTAGTCCCATACATGTTTGTGATGGTACAAACACTTCACCCCCAGTTGGCATTGATTTTTGATTTTGCATCTCATTTGGTTGACTTGATCAATGAGGGATTGCAGGGAATTAGGAACATGAAGGTTACTAGGCCATTTGGATGGTATTCAATGCTTATGCACATGTTTTTATACAAGGGGGAAGGGATTTTTTAGTTCAATAATGAATATTGTGAAAGAAAGAAATAGAGAAACCCTCCCAATCTAGCTATGGACCACAACTCTATCATGGGATAGGATGGATGCCAATTATATTGCTTTTGACAGAGATTTTGCTTCTAGACTTAGGACTTTGTTATTCTTTGAAAATCCTAGAATCCCAATGGAGTTACTGAGACTGATCAGGCCAAAGGAATAATGTCAAGACATCACTATTGTCCACAATTTTGGGGATATAATTTTATACCCTGTTTCTACATTTTTTAGAGTGTATGGTTGCAGAGTGGCACCTTATATCTTGCCCTACCAAGTTCCACTAAAAATAGGATATGCTGAAATCTTAAGACAGATTGGTGACTTGCAAGAGTCCACTCTCATTGGTAAGGGAAGGGGACCTTTTTTCCTGGATATAACTATTGCACACCAATATGAGATTACTAAAGGAGGATGGGTGCATTTAAATAAGGTTTTGTAGCCCTACAAAATGCCCAGAGTAGTGGTTAGGTGTGCAGACAGAGGGTTTTCTTTCAGGAATGTTCAAAGATAAAATAAGGCATGCTCATATTGAGCATCAATTCAATTTCCCTGTGGACATAATAAGGAATGAGTTTGATCATCAAACTCAAGAAGTTAAGAAAGAAAAATGGATTGTCTACAAAAAGACTGTAGATTTCATCCAAAATTTTGATGGATCCTATGATCCATTACAAGGTTTTGAGCCATGGGCAAGGAAAGTGCATGTCCTAATTGAACATTTTGAGGGTATCATGCATGCGGTAAATGAAAAGAGGGCTGCTGTAAGCAAGACAGACCCTGAAATGGCTAGGCAGATTTTGAGCCAGCCTAAGTATATGAAATTGACTCCAAGGGGAGTTTATACAATGTAGAAGAGAGGTGGATATACTATTCTGTTGCCACCACAACAAAAGAGTGAGGATATTCCCTCTACTTCTAAAGGGAAAAGTCCCATTAGTGATCTAGCAATGTAGGGACCCTCTCCAAAGAGGCAGAGGCAACAAGAAGAAAGACCAGGAGAGAAGGCTTATTCTCCTTCCCAATCTCCTATCCAATTAGATGAACATGGGGTGGCAGAACAACTTGTACAAATGAGAAATGAGGGAAACATTTTTGTTTCCAATGATGAGTTGCAAGAAGGGATGCCTGAGGCACCTAAAGAGGTAGCCATGGACCTAACTGTCGATGAATTTGAGGGTAAACAATTGGACCCTATTTTGAAACAAGCAAGTGATTCCTTCCTTGCTGATGATAAATTTGTTGAGACTAGGGCATTCTCCCAATTTTTATGGAGGATGAAAATAAATCAATACAAAGAGATTTGTGAGAAGAGAAAGGAAGAGTTCCCTAATAGGGATATAACTGAGATAGAAAATGAGATCAAGGTAGAGATGGCTAAGCAGTTTGCAAAAATTACTCCTGAGGAGGGAAGGGCCATGTTTCATACTACAGGGGTGCTGATTCTGCCAGAATGGGACATTGCTGATGCAATTGTTTTTTATCAGGTCAGGAAGAGCAAAGTGAAAACTCTTGCTACTGTAGAGCAGGCCAAACAAGCTGCTAGGGGAATTGCCTTTTCTGATGACCATGTAGCCTTGGTGATGTGGTCCCTAAAGAGGGAGGAAAACAAAGGAAAGAGAGAGGATCTCTCTACAGGATATGTAGGCAGTTTATTAGTACAAAGGGTGGGGGAAACTTCTGGTGTAGAGGCATCAAATTTAATCTTGGAAACTACCAAATTTAATGTCAAGGTGGCAGAAAAGGATGCCCAAGAGAAGGAGGAGCTTAGGCTCAAGTTTGAAATGGTTCTTAAGTCTTATAATGAGCTCAAAGCAGAGCTAATTAAGAAAGATAAATTAATTGCTCAACTGTCTAGACCCTTGGATCACAGGTCTCCTCAATTGGTAATCTTTGACAAGCCTACACTGGCTTCATCTTCAAGCCCAATTGTTGAGTTACCACCATCCCCCTACCCAGAGACAAGTTTGGATGCAAGGGTTACTTGGGAGAAACAAAGATTAACAGAGGAGAAAAATAAATTGAGGGAAATAAGAATACAACTGGAGAAGGAAAAAGATGAAAATGTGAAGGCTGTAGCTTTGGTAAACCAAAAATATGAGGAGAAAATAACAGATGCAATCATGCAGTTTGCTATTGATTTGAAGCCCTCCATTCTCCATAGTCATGCTAGTAAGTTATATTCATTACTTGAAACTTTGAAAAAGGAGAAAATGGAAATGTCACCAATTTTGAAGAAATGGATTGAGAGATATCCTAGTATAAAGCTGTTTCGAATGCTATCAAAGGGCTAAGAGGATCCTGATCCATTGATCAAGCCAGTACATCAGATTATCAAGAAAATGGTGTAGTATGGCATCACTTTAGATAATTTTATCAGAAAATCAAGTATGTTGAAAGCTTAATTAATGCTTTCAAACTATGAGCTAGTGCCTACCATTTTTATAGATAAGGGAAACTTTAAAGAAGCATATCAATGGAGAGAAGAGATGGACGCACTTTTGTCAGAAAGGGTGACTGGTGTCCTAAGTGGCATTTTTTCTATTAGCAGCGTTATCAAGTTGTTAATCAATGCTAAATCAATGTTTGACAATATTCAGCATAAGGTTACTCAGATTGAAAATGAATGGGAACAATTATCAAGTAAGAAGACTAAGTTTTCCAATTTTGAGTTCCCAAGCAAAGAGGTGTACAATAAATGGAGGTATCAGTACATACCTCACGTTGAAAAAGTTATTACTCCGCCAGCCTCCTAGAGCAAGTGAAGGCAGTTAATTTTTGAGTCATAGAGGTTGTTGAGATATAGAAATACATTCATTGCAGGATGCACAATGAGATGTTGCAAATCAGATTTGTTGAAGGGAGCCAAGGATAGTGTTGAAAACATAAAGCAATGTCGCTCGACTACAAATATCTCACCTGCTTGACTTGTGTATTTATTGTAAACTTTTTGAGGTAGTGTAAAGGTTTTTAGGTTAGAAATTTTGCAATCCCTAGAATGATCGGTAGCTTGTTGCATCTCCTTGTATATAAAATATTTTCCACGATCATTCTAGGCATTGAGAGTCTAGGAGTTAAAAAGATAGAAACTCTAAAACCCTAACCCTCAGTCAAGGATTGTAAAATCTTGTATCATTTTATCAAAGAAATAGAAAAGAAGTACAGGTTGCTACTGCTACTTTGCAAACTTATTGATTCAGAATATGATGTGTGCAACATTCAAGGTTATACTTAATACAAACCTCAAGTCTTTTTCTCTCTTGTGAGTTTATTCAGTAAATCTTTAAGTCTTCTGAAGGTTTATATGTATGTGTTTAGCTTTGAGTTCTAATCTAAGATTAGATTAAATATTGCTCTGAGTGGGATGCATGTTCACTGAATCTATTTAGGGATTCTCTATAAGTAGGAAAGATTTGGAATATTTTGTATTTATGTTTCAAGACCAGTTATCTTTCAAACATTGTTGTATTCATCCTGTCTTCTAACATTTTGCCCAATGGATAGGGCACTAGCCTATATTTTCCCATCTTTTCTTTGTATGGAATGATTGAAATCTTGTAATCCTAAAAACATTAAATCAATACCATTCTTTTACATTTTATTTACTTTATATGTTGTTCTATCCAGTGATGGAGAGTCAATGAGTAATAGGTTGTTACTTAGTACTTTCTCACTGTCATCTATTGTAAGATCCAGTATTAGATAAGAAACATAGTTAAAACTATTGGATCAGGTGTACCTACCTTGGTTTTGTAGAGCCAAAAGTGAAGAGGGCAGTCTTGTCCCTATAGTTGGTCCAGTTGCCTAGAGATTTCTCATATTTGGAATTAACCAATCCTTAACATCAATCATAGGCATATTGGTATCTCATGCAGTGTAAAATCCTATCTAGGAACCAACAAACATTGGATAAGCATCTCTTATAAATACACTAATAGGTAGTCATATATACGTAGAGGTGTGACTCTTACAATAGAGTCACAACTGTATATATGTAACTACTAATTAGTTTGCTGATTAATTAACATTAGTTAAGCATCACCGATTTATTTAGATGGTTATGTATATTAAATACAATTATACAAACACACACACACACACATATATATTTATACATATATATACATATGTATATGTATATGTACATATACATATGTATATATACATATATATCTACATATATCTCTATATATATACATATCTCTCTCTCTCTCTCTATATATATATATATATATATATACACATGTATATATACTTATGTATATATATATACATATATATACCTATGTATATATATATATATAGATATATATACACATGTATATACATATGTGTATATATATATACATATGTATATATATATACATATATACATATGTATATATATATATACATATATACATATGTATATATATACATATATACATATGTATATATATATATACATATGTATATGTATACATATATATATATATACATATATATATATATATATATATTACATATATATATATGTATATATATGTATATATATATATATATATGTATATATGTATATATGTATATATGTATACATATGTATATATATATACATATATATATATTACATAAATATATATGTATATATATATATATATATATATGTATATATATATATATATATATCTATATATCTATATATGTATATATATATATACATATGTATATATGTATACATATGTATATATATATATACATATGTATATATATATACACATATGTATATATATATATATACATATGTATATATATATACATATGTATATATATATACATATGTATATATATACATATGTATATATATACATATGTATATATATATGTATATATATATACATATGTATATATATATGTATATATATATATCTATATATATATGTATATATATATGTATATATATATATATATATATATATATATATATATAGACATACACACACACACACACATATATATATATATATATATATCTGTGTGTGTGTAGATATATATACACATATAGATATATGTTTATAGTATACATTCCATCAATCAGATCGATGCTATTATCTAACAGTCACTCTTAGCAAGAGAGGATTGATCAGTGTGTTATCACAATCCCCAACTTATTTGGAACTAGATTTAGTGATGACTAACACACAACTTCATATCAAGATATTTGACACAACTCGGGACATCATCATGACGTACTCATCTTGATAGAAGAGTTATCACAATCCCCAACCAATTCGAAACTAGATTTAGCAATAACAATCAAGATATTCAGGACATTCTTAGACAATAACTTAATATAGTCTAATCTTGATTCACACATTGTTATAATCCCCGACCAATTCAAAATTGGATTTAATAATAACTCCAGAACATTCAGTGTTAGGACTAATGACTATAATACATAGTTATACCTAACACTAGGTTAAGCTATTGTCTAAGTCTTCACTTATCAATAGTAACCTAACAAATATGAAAGATCATCACCTTTCATAAAATAACACAAGAGTAATATTGCAATATTTTTCATTTATAATATTCATGAATATAAATTACACATAATTTAGATTTTATCTCAGAATTTACAACTATGGTTTAGTCATACCAAGTTTACCTTTGAAGTATTCTATTTTCAACCTAGCAGGGGCTTGGTGAAAGTATTAGTATTTCTTTGAAGTCTTGATGTAAACCAACTTGATAAGGTTTTCCACATATTCCAACAAGTAACTTCCTGTTCTACCTCTGATTCTTAATTGTATAGTCTTCATTTATTTTTGTAAGTAAATCATTTTCATTTTTCTTTATGACTAACATTTTCTTCAAATTTCACATCCCTACTGATTTCAACAGCTCTTTGTCTTGGAACATAGATTCTATATCCATTTTCTTGAGGATTGTATGGTGCTAAATACTTCCTCTTAATCCCAACAGAAATGTAGAATTCTTTAAAATTCTTTAGAATAAGGAATATTCATCTTCTTTGACCTCAACAATGTCTACATGATTTTCCTTCCTTTCTGGACAAAACCTGTGAGTGTGTCCAAACTTATTACACTTGTAGTGGCTCATTGAACTTTGGAGAGATCAAGTTGTGGTTTTCTCCTTTCCTTTTAAAATTATTTTCCCCTTTGTTATTTTCTTTCGCGTGTAGAGCTTGAATTTTTCCCTCTTTAGTTGGGCCTATTTCTCTTGAAATTAACCGAGATTCCTCCTGAGTGTAGTCATTCTTTAGTTGATCAAAAATTGGATAGAGAAGGATGACCAATTATGCATTGAATGAATGATTCCCATGAAATAGGAAAACCTCTAAGAGCTAGAAGTGTTAGTTCCACATCATCCACATTGTTTCCCATGGTAGAGAGTTGATCCTTGATTTCAGTGATTCTTAGGAAATAAGATGTTATAGTTTCTCCCTTATTCATCTTTATACTCAAGAGTTTCTTCTTTAGTGTCAGTATTATGCTCGTATTATTAATCTCATATGTATTCTTAATGGTGTTGACTACTTCATATGTTGTTGTTAAATTTGCGATAGAAGGAAGAATGTGATCTTTAACAATATCAATTATAATTTTCTTGGCTTCTCAACATAAGTGTCTAGTTCAAGTTCTTGTAATAGAGAGATTATTCAAATTTTCCATGAGTAGAAGTTGACATCGCCTTCTAATCTATCTTCAACTTTCATATTGTTCATTATTATAAATTATAATTTTTGGCCAGCAATTACTATCGATGCTGAATCAGAAGTGTTTGTATACTTGTTGTTGAGTATCACTGAATGAAGTATCGACCAAAATTTAACAATACTTGTCGCTAACAAAGTTTGTTGTTGTCAAATACTTATCGTTATCTATAATGCTTGTTACCATCTACAATACTTGTCACCAAGTATGGTGAGTATCAGCCAAGGTAAATGTATTTTGCTACTAATGTCCGATGGATCGACCATGAGAAGTATTTGTTGCTGTGTAAAGTGTCAATCTTTATTGCAGAGCTTAAATAAATCAAATGTGATTTTATTGCAACGAATTACTGATTTGACAAGATTGACCTCCTCCTCCTTGACATATATATGAGTAATTTGTTATTGATCAATTTGTCTACATATAAATGTATGTCTTATTTAATGGCCCAATGTCTCTGAATAATGGCCAATCTGTACTTATTTCCTATTTTCTGATTTAGAGTTTATTACTCTCCTATAATTATGTGATCCGATCTTCTATAATCCTTGCTTGGAATTGAATAATTAAATGTTTGTTATTATCTAGTCTGTATTGTTCCTCCACTCCAGTTAGTCCTTAATTGTATGATCCTGACTCGTATCCTATTTCATATGCAAGTTAGTATACTGGCTATCTACTCCATACAATCCACTAAATCATTGGTTATATGCACACTCCTTTCTGCAGTCTTATTCAACCCCCTTTTAGTGACTCTGTGGACTACAGGGCTGTTTGATTATATCTGTCAATGTCTCCTTGGAATTCTTTTATCTGTGTCATAGTCAATAGACCAATTTCTATTAGAGGGAATTGTTGAGTCTGGAAACGTGTTATGTACACATCATTCTCTATTGATGATGGTTCTTTTCTCTTATGGCCACGTAGAATTGGGTATTGATGTAATGATCTTATTGCTCTGTAGAGTGTTAATGTTGCGTGTATTATTGTTCTTTATCTTTGATTCTTTTCTATAGAGGCTCTGATACCATGTTAAAGAAAAGGATCGTATAGAGAAAGAATCTGAATGCTTACTATTGCTTGATATTGCTGCTGTGATTGATATCAACCGTTGGATAAGCATCCCTCATAAATACACTAAAAGGTAGTCATATATACGTAGAGGTGTGACTCTTACAATAGAGTCACAACTCTATATATGTAACTACTAATTAGTTTGCTGATTAATTAACATTAGTTAAGCAGCACTGATTCATTTAGATGGTTATGTATATTAAATGCAATTATACACACACACACACACACATATACATATATTTGTGTATGTATATACACACATATATAGATATATGTTTATAGTATACATTCCATCAATCAGATTGATGCTATTCTCTAACAACCTATTCCGCAAGGTTTGCCCCAAAAACTAAATTGGGAGCGCATCTCAATGGATGAGAAAGAAATCTAAAATATCATTAGCTCCCTTTGAGCTTTGATCCCCAAAATGTTGAAACAGGTATAAAATAAACTTTCCTATCCTCATTTTGATATTAATCAATAAGAATTCAAGCTCTCTCCTACAAATTCACATCTCAAGTATTCCAATGCAGTCCCAAGCATTTGAAGACATTTTTCAAGCCATTATTTTCCATGGACCAAGCTGCTTTCTCTCATTAAAGGCAAAGCAATGGAGTCCACCATCAAGAAATAAAATAAATTTGCATTCATAACTATTCAAGCATCCAAGCATTCAAGCATCCATTCTTTCAAGCATTCAAGTCTTCAACGCATTCTTTTTCTCTCCATCAATAATTATCATAGCAATGGAGTCTACAATCAAGAAAGAAGATCTTTGCATTCACAAGTATTCAAGCATCCAAACATTTAAGCATCCATTCTTTCAAGCATTCAAGTCTTCAACTGATTCTTCTTCTCTCCATCAAGCATTATGGCAGGCTACGACACTCATTTTGCAAGGTTTGTCTTTATATAATTTCTTTCTAATTTATGGTGTGGAGTCAAAGCTATTATATTAACAACTGTGATTGCATCGAAAGAAGCATTGGACCATCAAGGTATAAGGTAATCTATGATTTAGATCTAGCGTGTATGTCATACTAGCATACTTTAATTTCAAAGGTTAATTCCTCAACCAAGGTTTGATTGAGGCAAACCCCTCTCTACATAATATTTTCCATGTTTTCTATGTGTAGGTACATATGGCACTCGTACTGGGTCAAACTCTATAAGTTCAAGACCTCGTGCATAATCTATAGCTGAAATTGTTAAAAAGTACAATGAACAGGTTGGTCTAGGTGACCTGTTCCTGAGAATAGGTCGACCAGGGTGACATATTCCCCATAAATTTGCCCAAAATTGATTTAGTGTGATATTTGCATCCTCTGGACCACATATCCTTTTTTTAGTATGAATGTATCTATTTTCTATCAATATGCATGCACATAGAGAGTCAATATTTTCCCTAAATTCATCATAAATGTCATACATTTCTATCAACTTTTCATAATCTTGAAGGATTAGTGACACCCATTAAGTGCTTGCAAGCCTAGTGGGTCATCCTCCTGGCTAATGTGCGAATGCAAATAGGGTTAACCTCGTTGATCCCCATTTGTTATTGTACATTTTTGGTGAACTCAACTCAAAACATTTTCACTTTTGATTTGGTGTTAAGATCTAATTTTTCATGCCATTATCATTCATTTCTAAAATTTGTAAAAATTGCATCTTGCATTTATTTTTTATTCTTTCATGTATCAAAACATTAAAAAGAATTAAAGTTTCATTTAATGCATTGTTGTTACATTTCATTTGTATGTAGTTACATTCATATTATCATTTTGTGAATAGATTTGTTATCTTCATTTTGCCAATCCAGTTTCATGTTTTTTTCAAAGATTTCAAGATGTTCCCTCTTATCATATGATGATGACTTAGCTCTTCATTTCATCCATATCCATAATATACCTTCTCCCAAAATTGATCCCAGTCATGAGAATATTTTGGTGAATGAAAAGATTATTAACACTTCTTCAAAGAATCTTCATCCTAAGGATTAGAACTTGAAGAATGATGTTGATCCTTCTAACTAGTTTGTAACCACCATAACATCTCCATTATAATTAGTACGTAACCAACATAACACATACATTAGTATGAAATTTATTCTAATTAGTATGTAACCACCATAACATGTAATTCTATGTTAGTTCTCACATGTCTTATTTCATCAATATTAAAAAATCTAAAATTATATAAGTTATATATAGAGTAGCAACCTATGCTAAATACTATGTTTTCATAAACATTTGATTCAAACCAACTCTTTCTATTATTCAGATTTCCTAAAAAGGGCTTCTAATATTAATGGAAAAATAAAATAATAGCATCTTTATAAAATTATGTACTTAATTTTCAATATCATCTAATAAATTGCAGTTATTGATTAATTGTAATTAGTTGTATTAAATATTTGCCACTTTTTAGTTTAGATGAAGAATAAAATGATATTGATTATTTGATCATTGAACAAAATTATTTTTAACTAGATAATAGTATCTATATATATACTTATATCTAATACATTACAAACCAAGTACAATAATATTTAATACCTCTTCTTCAAAAAAACTTGTTCCTTTATAAAATTTTATTTACCAAAACCATAAAATATATAATAAAACAAAGAACATTTAGGTTTACCTTCTAATAAAATTCAATAAATATTTTATACAACTACATACCAGTTCATTGAGAACTACTAAATGAAATGAAGACTTTTGTTTTGGGTCTTTGGGTTTGAATGTACAGATCCATCATTGAGGAAAAGAGAATCTTAGCTAAATAAGATCGTAGCATGGAACTGCTACACCAAAAGAAATAACTAAAGGCAATGACTAAGATCCTTATAAAAATGCACCAAATACAAAAAAATGTCAAAGTTAGTTAGTTAGTATTTTTTTTTTAGATTTGTGAAAATACAATGATTTTTTTGCAATTTTTAACAGATTTTCAACCACAAAATATGCATATCATAAAGAAAAGATGGTGAATTTTTTGCTTAAATCTGTTATGTTTTCTATTTTTTATAATTTGGTCAACTGTACATTTTGTATGGATCTTTGCCATGTCCATAACTGAAGACCATCTACATAATTTTTCTTTTTATCATTTTTCAAGACAAGAGGATACTAATTGTATTAACAAATAAGAAGAAAGATTTATTTACTTTTAATAAGATTTAGGAACATAGAATTTTTGTTTTTTATAATCGAAATAGTCAAAAGAAAATGTACTTCATTAAAGATTGTAGAGAGTATATAAATATTTGGGTTAAGTACATAAGTATTTTTGACACAATATTTTTTTTTCAAATTGTCGAAACCATGACTACTGAAGGGGCTCAGAATTGAGTCTTTTTTTTATCATTTCCATCAATGATTTTCATAAGGTGAGCATTATTTGATATGACAATGATGGAGAAATTAGAAAAGTTTATTCTAAAATTAAGTAACAAAAGATCAATGCTTCATAAAAAAAATATATTACAATCTATTATTTTACGGACTATATTAGATCTACCAGCATAAAAAAATCTTATATTCTTTTATATTCTATTCTATTATATATATATATATATATATATATATATATATATATATATATATCTGTGTGTGTGTGTGTGTGTGTGTCATTAGTTGTATACATATAAGTGAAGCATAGTAAATGAAACATGCACATTCAAAACCATAAGATTCTTTCACAAAAACTTATTTCATATCTACATAAATAGGATGTATGATTTATTTCTTAACTTATATATACTAAGTTATTTTGTCATATGTCTAGTATTATAAGTATTACCAAGAATGTGAAATTCAATATGTTCTAATTTTATATAAATTCATTCCTTTTATTTATTCTTTATTAAGAGAATATATTTTTAGTATTTGTCATTTATTAAAATATTTTTGGATAGAATTTTTTAATTATATTATTAGCCTTTTAATATTCATATTTAGTAGTTAATGTCAATTGTAAATAAAAATAGGACAAAAATTTATCATATTTTAAAATAAATTAGGTATAAAATAATATTGTGTATTTGACAATTAAACAAAATATTGTTTAGCTAGATGATGACATTTATATTTATGTTTGGTACATTATAAATTACATAACAAAATTTATCTTCATTTCAAGAACATACTTCTCCCCCAAAGAAAAATTATTCACCACGACCATAATAGAAATATGTATATAAATATACTCTTGGCAAAACTAATTGCAATAAAGTAGAAAAAGATAGAAAGATAATAATGGAAGGCAAAATTTTGGATGCAAAATTCAAATTTGATGTGACTACTAGTGACATGGAAATTTTTACTATGGTGATGTGGAGGAGTTAATCTCCTCCACGCGGTTTGTGTTTTCTCCCTCTTCTGCAGCTTTCTTACTTTTCCTTTTTGGCGGTTGAGTGTATGTTTTCCTTGTGAATTTATTGCCTCTCCTCATTGCTCATGTGACCTGCCCTTGGCTCCCAATGGAGCCAGAATAGGATGGCCAAACCTTTATTACCCCTAATCCTACTGTTTCAACCCACTCAAACCTGAACAAATCATTTGCAAAAATGGTCACCCCAATTGGTAATGGTGTGCCCTTCGTTGCGTGATTTCTTTTGATTCCTAGAGGAGAGTGACCCTCTGAAGAAGGTAAGAGCTCTGGCATTACCTCGAATGAGCTCATCATTTCACCTAACGATGAAATGTTGACTGAAATAGCCATGGAAAAGAATAGGTTATGTGATACTGCTATTTTCTTTGCTTGCATTGATGTGGAAAAATGTCTGCCTAGGAAATTTATAGATGATTAGTTTCATAACCTATTGAATCTAAAATTAGGGATTAAAATTTCATTATGTAGGCAAATCCAGAGAGGTTTATATATTATTTTCTTCAATAACCATGATTCTGATCTTGAAGTATTTTAACGACAATATGGACAGTTGGGAAAACTTCATTTTGTGCGCTTACTTGGAGACATGAGGTGATTAATGAAGAGGTCCTTGCGTTGTCCTATCCTAGATGGTTCATCCTCAAAGATGTCCCTCCCTTCCTCTGGCGCTTCCTTCCTTAGCTTCTGGAAACATTTGGGAATTTATTCCGGATAGATGAGACCACCAGACTGGTTCCCAATCTTGATACTAGGATGCTTATTTCAATTAAGCCTAGGGTCGATATCCCATCTTATCTCAACCTTAACATTAATGGGGATATCTTTTCCTACCCTGTGGAAGTTCTTGGTGGGTTAAACGATTTCTTCCTCTGCAAAAAGGAAGGGCATCTTAGAAAGAACTTCCCCATCATTACTCGGAAGAAACCCAAATCTAACCCTGTGGAATCCCATGGAATCCCCAATGTTGGTAAGGATTTGACTACTAACCCACACAACCCTACTAAGACCAAACATGATAAAAGACCTATTAAATATAACCCTTTGGAAACCCATGAAACTCCCAATATAGGTAAGGATTTGACTGCTAACCCACACAAAACTAATGCAACCAAACTGGATAAAAACCTTGATAATCTTCCTACCCGTTCCTCAACTCTTGGTTCTAAAACTGATATGATGATCCCTACTATGACTTTCAACATAATTGGAGTCACTAAACCCGGTAATCTTAATTTTATTTCAAACCAAAACCCTATGGATTCTAGCATTGATGGTTTACAAATGGTCACTAATAGGAAGCACAGACGTAAGAATGCTCAACAACTTGCTTTGGAACAAATATGAGTTGTTAACCAAAATACTAACCAATTTTCGGTGTTGAATAGTCACCCTACTCTAATGATTGAAGATGTGCCAACTGATACTCAAATTATCAACAACCCTGTTATCTTTAATGAAGATGGTAATGATGGTTGCAGGGTTGGAAATCTCCCCACTCTCATGATTAAAGATGTGCCAACTGAAACCCCAATTTTGACTAACCCTGTGATTTTGCACTAGGATGGAAATGATGGTAGCAGGGATGGGGTTGGTGATATTACCATGAGAGAAGACCCTGCAGTTAAGATTAGGAAATCTATGACTCCCAAAAGCCTTGATCCTAATCTTGCTGGAGGATATTCCCCTGATGATATCATCACTAATCCCCCGGCTTATATGCTTAATGGAATAGAAGATAATCTATTTATTGAAGTTATTTATGCTAGTAGGGGACCTGAAAGCATGAAATCTAACCATCTACTCCCGAGTTTCCCAAAATCTCATGTGTCTGGATATAACATCAGAAATAATACTAAATTTAAGATTGATCAAACTGACAAAAGTGAGGATGATGATGATCTCTTGAAGGGCTATCCTACTACTAATAAGAAAGGTAGGCCTATTAGTTCTAAGAATAAGAAGATGATTGGAGAACATAATGCTCTCCCTTTCATCCCTCTTAACCCTCTTTCCTCATGAAATTCATCTCATGGAATATTAGAGGCCTTAAGTCTCCAGATAGGAAGTTTATTGTTAAGAGATTTTTGAATTGTCATAATAATATTAATTTCCTGATGCTTCAAGAACTTAAAGTTGTTGATTTCTCTCTTAATATTGCTCTTGATTGTATATGGAAAGATGTAATTAAAGTCTAAACTAACCATCCTAAAGGAAAGGGTGGAGTTTCTTTTCTCATTAACCCTATCTGGGCGAGGTATATTAAAGATAAGGGAACCTCCCCATGTAACTGTGTGGCCAAGGCTATCCTATATATTAGAGGTTCTTCCTTTGGTGTGTGCTCCTTATATGCTCCCAATGATTCTAAGGAGAGGATCTCCCTCTAGGATTGGTTATATGCCCCTCCTAATATCCCCTGGATTGTTGCTGGAGATTTTAATATGATTGAGAATAAGGATGATAAGGCTGATGGTATTCCTTTCAAATGGAAAATCCTTGAGAAATCTCATTGGGATGGTTTTAAACAACAATTACACCTATTTGACCCCCTCGATGGCCTTAAATATAAGACTTCTCCCCTCTGGTATACCTGGTGCAATTTCCAACAAGGGTCTAACCGGATATACTCCAGACTTGATAGGTTCTATGTTAATAGAAACCACTTCTCCTTTTCTCCTAATCATTTTGGGAATTCAGTCTTTGTCATCCCTACTACTCTCTCTGATCACTATCCCATCATAGCTAATATTAATAATAGGGACTCCATTACCATCAATAACCCTTGTAAGAAGAAGTTTATCCTCAATTCCTCTTTGTTAAAGGATCAAGACGTTTTGACTTCCATAAGAATGGTCAAAATTTTTAATATGCATAATCAGATTCCCTCTCACATTGCTCAATGGAATATGAATGTTGTCTCTTTGGAAAAAAAATTTCAAACCCTTGGCTAGAAGAAGGCCAAGGATTATCGATATCAGGAAAAAATTCTCACTGAATGTCTCCACTTTACCTAACAAAAAATTCAATCGAATCCTTCCTCCCCTTCCCTTGTTGAACAAGTTTTTCGGGTTAGAGATTCCCTTAGGAAGCACCAGCAAGTCAAAATCAGGGGTGCCTTAATCAGAGCCCATAACCATTGGCTCCAATATGGAGAGAAAGGCTCCAAGCTCTTCTTCAACCTTTTGAAACATAAATAGAACAGAGAAAGAAATGATAGTATTTTTATGGAGGACAAGGAGCTTTTGAATATTAATGACATCACTGATGCCTTTGAAATGTTCTATAAAATTTAGTTTACCACATAAGATAGTGAAGCTTCTAAGGATATTACCTGAATAAATGTAAAAATATCATCCCCAACATGATCTCTGACACTGATGCCCTCCTTCTTAAAACCAGAGTTTCCCTCCAAGAAATTACTAATGCCATGTTAACGTACTTAAAGATAATAAAGCCCCTGGTTTGGATGGGCTTCATGTTAAATTTTATAAAGCTAATATTGACTGGATAGATATAGACCTCCATGACTTATACTCAGAAGCCTTTGACTCTGGCACCCTTGGGGAGTCCATTAATATGGGAATTGTTAAACTTATCCAAAAAGATGGGGATAAAGCTCTTATTTAAAATTGGCGATCACTTACTCTCCTCAAGGTCTCTTATAAAATCCTTGCCAAAATCCTTTCCTCTCGTCTTGAAAAAATCCTTCCCAAACTCATTTGTTCCACCCAAACTGGATTCATTAAGGGAAGATATATCTTAGAAAACCTTGTCACCAGCTGGGACTCTATGGAATGGGCCAAATCCTCTAATCAAGATGCTTCCATGTTCCTTGTTGATTTTGACAAACCTTACAATAGGGTGGAATGGGATTTCATCCTCATGATGCTTAGGGCTTTTGGCTTCCCTAGTAAGTATTGTCGATATGTCCAAGTTCTCCTCAAAGATGCCTCTTCCCTGATTGAGGTTAATGGGAACCTCTCTCATCCTATCCCGCTTAGTAGGTCCATTAGACAGGCTGCCCTCTCACCCTTGCTCTATTTGTTATTGCCTTGGATGCTCTATTTTACCTCCTCAGAGATGATACCTTGTCTCCTAAGGTGAATGGTATTAAGTTTCTAGATGACTTTGAATTGTTTAATATTCAGTTTGCTGATGACACTTCACTTTTCCTTGAGCTTTCTAGACACAACATTGATTGCCTCACCCAGAAACTAGATATTTTTGGAAAAGCCTCAGGTTCTCATATCTCTAGCTCCAAATCTATCTTTCTTGGGTGGAAAGAGGAACCCCTGGACTGGCTTCATCAGTTTGGATTTTCTTGGGGAGGACCCAATAAAATTGTTAGATATCTTAGCATCCCTTTCTCTGTTTCTCCCTCCCTCAAGGATATGTGGCTTTAGATTAAAGAAAAGATTGATAAGAAACTCAATAAGTGGAACAATAGGCTATTCTCCCTTGCCGGTAGGGTCCAAGTTTTCCAAAAGATCCTCTCCTCCTAGAGTATATAATATTCCTCTACTTGGATGTTTAGCAATTATCAAATTTTTGAAATCCAAACGTCCATTATATGTTTCCTTTGGTCTGATGGTAAGGGTAAAAGGAAGGCCCACGCAGTCAAATGGAGTTGGTGTCACATTGACAAGAAGCTTGGGGTCTGGGTCTTAAGGATCTCAGGTTGCAAGGGATGTCCCTTACTGCCAAATGGATTTTCCATGCCCTGGAAGGCCAAGAACCCTAGAAGGTGTTGATAAGGAACAATATTCAAAATGGTGTCCCTAAGTCTACCAAGTCTTGGAGGGCACTCCCATTTTGTGATTTAGTGGTTCATTCTTTCCATGTGTTTGTCCAAGGCACTTGGGTCTTTAAATCCATATGGAAAGCTCGGGAGCATGTGCGTGGATTTATAGATAACTCTAACTTTGATTATAATTACACCCTACATGGGGAACACTCGATATGGTGGAATCTCTACCACAACAATAAATGTCTTGCCTTAACCCAAGGCTTCTTTGCTAGACATTGGCATAATAAGGGTATTAAATGTATTATGGACATTTTGGAAAATAATAACCTTATGAGTTGGGAAATTCTTAGTAATGACTACGGCCTTCCTGAATCTCACAAGAGAATTTACAACATGATTAAGAATGCTTGTGCTCCCCTAAACCTTCCCCGCAATACTGATGTTGACTCCCATAGATTCCTCTCCTTCTGCTAGAATGATGGATCCATCCTCCCTAAAGTTAAAGCTAAAGACATCTATAGGCTTCTCAACCATGACACCTCGGTTACTGATCACCTCAATTCCGTGTGGTATGTTGACACTAGTTCCTTGGATTGGCATAAAACCTTTGAAAAGTTATGGAAATCTCCTATCCCCCCCAAAATTAAGTGCTTTAGATGGCAACTTATGCTTGATAGATTGCCTATTAGAAGCCATCTTGCGGACTATGACACTTGATTGGTTTGTAGGATGCCTAAGACTATGAGACACATTTTCTTTGACTATATTTTTGCCAGGGAAGTTTGGTTGATGTTTGGGATAGCTCTTACTGAACATGTTTGTACTCTTGATATTATTACTGGTTTCATACATGGTCTAAAAAAAGATGCTAATTTGTTCTGGCAAATCCTTTCTTCTATCATCCTTTGGTTTATATGAAAGTAGAGAAATGAGGAAAAATTTCAAGGCAATGGCAGAGCTCTTATTGGTTTTCTTAGAAAACTCATTCGTTTTAAAATTACTATGCAAGTTTGCTGTGTGATGAATTTGGAGAGAGAAAAGCTGCTAAGATTCCTCAGAGATGGACATGCCACTATGTTCATCTACAAAATGAAAGATGGCTTTGAATGGGATAGTATTGCGAAAAACCAGATGACTTTTGATGATGCCCTCAAGAAGCTGATCAAGGAAATCAAGGATAATAGAGGTCCCTACTTTGACAAGCTCGAGCTGTTTACCCATATTCTAGAACGGAAGAAGGTGGTCTAGATGGAGGACGCTCAAGGGTGGACTTCCTGGGTGGAAAACTTTGATGATGTTCTTCAATAAGAGAACTTCATTTTGTTGGCTCTTTTTTTGTGATTAGCTTCTCGAGAACTGTTATATGCTTTGTTATTTTTGTACTCAATTGATATGTATTGATTAGTAGTGGTGCTTTTGTGGGTTGAGGCACTGCCTCCCACTTATTCGCTTTATAAACTCTTTTTGATACCTCAAATATTAATATAAAAAAAATTGCAACAAAGTACCTTTCCCTTTCAAATAAACAATATATATACAAGGCTACCTAGCTCCATCTTTAGATAAAAGTTAATTAAGTTGTACACAACAGTATCAATTTATAATGTTTAATTAAATGAAGACAATTATATTTATGTCCAATACATTATAAATTGCATAATAAAAATTTTCCTCTTAGAATTAAAACTTTTTCACTTATGAAAATTTATTTACTATAAGAATAAAAGACACACATAAAAAAATATCTGCAATAAAATATCTTTTGTTTTCCAATAAACAATATTACCTTGAGATAAATAACAACAAAGTACTTTTTATTTTTCACTAACAATATGCTTTACCTTGGTTTAAATAACACTTAAATATTATGAATTGATATTGACATTTATACTTATGTTAAATATATTATAAACTATATAATATAATTTACTCACTCTTTAAAAAACTTCTTCCCTCATGAGAATATATTCACTATTAAGATAGAGACATAAATATCTTCGTGAAAGAAATGACTACCAAAAAAGGTACATTTCCTTTTCTAATAAAGAATAGATATATCAGACTCCCTAGCTTTACCTTTAAATAAAAGTGCTTATGTGTCAGTTCACAAAGAACTGTCAGAAGAAACAAAACACTTCAGAATGGATCTGAAAGTGGATATCCATTATCGAAGAAAAGAGACGATGTATACAATTTTCAGTCTTCATAAGATTAGAGGCTTCTAATTGCATTAAAGAAGGTGTGAAGATAGGGTTTATGTCTTTTGTATAGTCAGATAATAAAACGTGAAACTTTAAACATTTTAGCAGCAACCGATTTCAATGATCTATTTAACGAAATACAAGATGGAGAAAGTGAAACAGCTCATTGCGAAATTCAATAGTAGAAGACGGAGAAATTGAAACAGTTCATTGTGAAATTAAATAACAGGAAAACAACATTTCATAAAACAAAAGTATCTATACCAGAATTGATCTCCGAGACAATAAAAGTCTCATATTTACATTCAAACTATAACATAATTTTCTTGGAAAACGTTGAAAAATATCTCCCCTGCACATTTGAAAAAAACTTATCTCTATCCGCGTAAATATGATGTGCGACAGATAGGACATTTTCTTCCCTGGCTTAGAGCCCATCTCCCCACGCACTCAACATGAAATCTACTTCCACAGCATCCAATCCGCGCCACTTCCTCCTCTTCCTCAAATTCGCAGAGACAAATCACACACTCAGAGATTTCTTCAATCTGCCCGCGCCTGTAATTTATGACCGTCATCAAAACAGTCCGAACAGGCAGAGTTTGAGGCACTATTTCTTCTTCTGTCTCTCGAATGAAGATCATGTAAATTGCCACCAACATCATAACTATATACGCAGTTATGACATACGGCGTGCGAAAAGTAAGCAGAAAAGCGTAGAGAAGTGGGAATAGTAAAAATCCCAACAACGCCCACAAAATCTTAAGCCATATGATAACATCGTCGCTCTTCATACTATACAAGATCTTACCCAGTATAAACATAGAAATGTAACAGGCAAGCCTGAAAGTGGAAATAGTAAAATAACATATTGCAATCCGATCATAGCGCCTTTGTCATTGGTATTTGCATCACCATGTCGACATTGTGCTTGGGCTGGGGTTGCCCAAAACAAATAGGGAAATGGAAGGCAGAACGTTGAATGATGGGGTTTGCGGAAGAGTGAGAAGAGAGTACCGATAAACACGCGATATGTCGACATAGTTTAAGGTCAATAAGCCTTTCGCCATCAATGAAACGCGGTTAGTGCTAAGCAAAAAATCTTTCCCTCGCTTCAACCATCTAGGGATGCCCACCTTGTTCTTTTTTTTGTCTTATTCGTTACTTTGAAAAAGAAATCGCATGAAATAGTTTTGTAGGATGGAAGGGAGAAGGAAGTTGCTTACTTGTATCATATCATAATATTCTCTTTAGAATATTCGTTTAGAAAAGTATTACCCTGTTAAGATATTAATTGATTTTGTGTGCTATATATATGTATGTATGCATATATGTATATGTATATATATTTATATTCATATTCATACATATTATTTGTATGTGTACATATACAAAGAGACATATCGATTTAAGTTATCTTTCAAGCTTTCAATTCTATGCAATTATTTGTAATTAGTATATAGACTAGGCTCTTACATGGTATGAGAGATTAGTCTAGTATGAGTGTGAATCTATATGTACCAATTTATATTTGATATCTACATGGTGTTAATGAGACTTTTATCATTGTTTCTCTTCTTGAGAATTGTTAATGAATTGTATACAATTGGACATTGATATTTGTGTATTCTTATATATGATTATGAAATTATATGGATGATGTTAATATGGGGCAATTAGAGATTCTATTGGGAATATAGTGCATAATTTGGTTAATTACCCATGTTGCATAGTTCATACATAGTTTAGCATGTATGCATAAATTATACATATATTAGATTACTAATTCAATTTAGCCATGTGTAAAGGAAATATAAATGATGAAGATATAATGTGAATGATTTATGTGCATTTGTTGTTATTTTTCTTTGTTCGACCTTCAAACGAAAAGGAGGAAGAAATAGATACAGGTGATCAAACTACATGTATACAACAAACAAGGAAAGAGGAAGGTGAGATTGCTACAGAATAAATAATTGAGAAATCAATAGGTGATGACTTAGTACAGGTTAGTAAAGAACCACCAATTGTGACTTCACCGCCTCCATTCTCTTCACAAGATCCTTTCAACATATAAAAGAAGCAAAAGAAAAGGAGACTGGAACACCTATGGGAGATAGTTGTTGCCAAGATACTGAGCTAGTTACATAAGAAGCTAAACAATAAAAAAATCCTGAGCAGAAAATAGATCATCTTCAAGATTCTGGTGAGACCTCACTTAATTTTGAGATCAAGGAAGTATTGGAGAAAGAAGCCGTAACATATGAGGAGGGAGAGGAAGTACAAAAACCAGCCACTAACCCAAATTTTCTATATAAGCTACTAATAGATTCAACAAATCCCACCTGGTTGGTGAAGGCAATTCAATGGAGGCAAAGGACCTGTACTGAAGAAGAAGATATTGATATTTCCACTCTCAGTCTAGCCTTCCATAGAGGGGAATCTAGCAAGCCTTCTAAAAGGATGTCTTATCTAACACAAGACTGTTCAAGAAAATAGAAAGCATAGGTGGTTGTTCCTCCCCCCATGGTGAACATTACAGATATTACCCCAGAAGACTGTGTCATGGAAGAGGTAGACCTTGGGATACCAACCAGAGAAGGGGGTACAATATCTACAACTCTCAGTTTGAGGAAATTGTTCAAATACATGGACTAGAATGAGAATACTCTATAGGATCTTGAGGAAAAAAATTGGGTTTTAAAAGAGTTTGTAACTAAGATAGTGGGTCATATTGACCCTAATAATCCTAAGGCTTCATTACAAGTCGCGCTTGAAAAGTGACTAGCACCATACTTGCCAACTAAAATTTCTCATTCGTTCATTAAAGCATGTACATAATGGAAGGTAGGCTTCAAATCATTTAGTGTAGAGAACCTAGAGGTTGTTTGGCAGCATTACAGAACTATTGTCGAGAATAAGGTCAAATTGAATGTCTTGGTCGAAGGCCAGGAGGGATCGTATGATAAAATTATCATATGGAACCAGTTGAGGGCTGATTTGAATATAATCTAGAAGTAAGGATTCAACGTTCTTCTCAAGTTGTGTAAGACTGAGGAATTAGATAAATTTGATGACTGGTTAAAACATGTACAATTTTCTACTAAGGATTTTGTGGGAGTTTTGGAATCAGTTGACAAGATGTCAATAGAGGCAGATTCATGGATAGAGGATGGAGATAAGTTTTGGGGAAATTTGAAACTAGAGATTTATCAAGATGAGGATAAAACTAAAATGTATTCTCTACAAAGCATCCCCCAACAACTACAAGGCAAATTTGAGGCCGTCAATACAAAAGATGATTTTCATGCATTATTTTGGTACCAAGAAGAAATAAGTGAAGTGATGGAGAAAATTGAAGAAATACAGAAGTTTCCCCTTGAAATAAAGAAGTTTTGCAAGACACAATACAAAAAAAATTCATCAATGCCTTTGCCTGATTTTGACAAGGTGAACGGGATAATGAAAAAGTTTATAACAACTCATCTAGGTGTCCTACCAGATCTACCAATTGGGTGGCCAAGTTAGGGGTTTCAATTTTTTAGTTTTTAGTTTTTAGGAGATAGAATTTTTTGTTCAAGTATTTCAGAGTTTCGGAGTCTGAAAGTCTGAAATTCCTAGGTCATATTTTGTGGACTTAGCATTTTTCTCTAGCTTCATTTTTTGGAGTGATGGTCGAGTCCAAAATTTATGGGCCTTTTTGTTGAAATAATATTTTGCATTGAGAAGCTGATTAGGGGAAAAATGCATGTGGATTTGGGGTCATTTCTAGTCGCCTTGGGATTAACAATCAGTTTCAAACATGAAGAGGAGATCTAGTGATGGTTTCGAGGAAGAGTTCTAAATTTAGAATAACACTCCAGTTGATGAAAAGATGAACTCCAACTTTCTTTTATGCATTTCTGGGTGAATTTAAGCCTTATTTTGCATGTAATTGAGTTGTAAATGGATGCAAATCCATGCACTCTTGTTTATGGTAAGCTTAGAAGTAGTTTTGTGTAGTTGAGGACAAATAGAGTTTTGTTTTCATTCTTTTTTGTGTAGTTCAAACCAGGTAGCTATGGGTTTCTTAGTTTCTAGTTTCATTTCTATATAAGCACCATTGAACAATGTAAAGAAGGTTGATTTTTTTGCAATACAACTATCTACAATTGGTGCTTCAATTGTGGTGTAGAAATTTCTATTATCTTTGTGAAGTTCTTGAATGTGTGATTGCTCATTCATTTATTTCAAAGAGTCAATTGATTATGTTGTGATTATAATATGTGAATCTTTTAGTTTGTTGTTTATCATTGCTACATTACCTTGTTGTGAGAAATTGTTGAGAAAATTATTCAACGGTGTCTTCAAGATAAATTTGTCTCATGTGTGTGTACATTCATAGTGGCTTCATAATTTGATAAATTTTGACAAATGTTACATCTGCGTTAATTTCCTTTTATGATCGCATGTGCAAAACTAGGATTGTGAGTAATTCTAATCTATGTTTTGTGGGTTTCCTCCATTTTCATGATAATTTAATTCTTAAGATTATGTAATTATGGTTTATGTCCATTAGCATTTACTTTCTACAATTTACTTAAATTCTGGTTACCCCGCAATCTTTTTTCATTTATTTGGAGGTTGGACTAATCTTAGGATCATAGTAAATTTGCATGGATAGGATTGCATTCATCATAAAATTAGAAAATACAAATAAAAGTTAGTATCACTGACATTGCTTACAACCTATAGTTTTGTTTGAACCAACCAAAGCCTCCTTATGAAAAATTCACATAATTATTCAATTGAGCTACCTAGGCAGTTGACAAATAGCCTAAAAGAACCTTGGGATTAATTCTATTACTCTTTCAAGAGAGGAATTTGTATCTCAAATTCCTAGTAGTCATCTTGTGTAAAAATGATGGTAAACACATATGTTATAAATTGGATATGTTATAAGTATTAAAAGAAAGTTGTTTGTGATAATATTTATCTATTTCTTATGTTGTTCATCTATAAAGGAAATGAACTTAGATATCGGTATGTTATGTTGTATTTAGGGAGATGTCAGCTAAGAAAGATATGTTATTAATTTTATGTTCAAAACAAATTATTTTTTATTGTAGGAAAAACCAAGTTTTAAAGGGGACATGAAATCCCATACAAGTTAGAGGATAAAAGTTTTAACATTAAGCATACTAAAGAGAAACAGGGCTGGGACCCAGTCCACCAAAACCAAAACTAGCATAAACAACCCTAAAAACCAAACACTAGCAAAAAAAAACAAACCAGGGAGAACCAAAATAAGGCCAGCACCAAGAACCCAGAGCACTAAGCAAACTCTTTGTGAGTTTCATCTGCTTCCTTCTTCACCTCAGAGATCTTCTTTATGGCAGCATTGAAGTAGGAAAGCTCTTGGATTATTTCTTGTATCTTTCTCATTTTTGCAGACCTAGTACGTTTACTTGGGCCCTCCTCTTCCATGTCCTTATTATCCTCCTCAAGTTTCTTGCTGGGGGAGCCAACATCCAGCTCCACTTTGATGGTTAGAAAATAGTCCATGGCAGAGCCCATGAACAAATTATTATCCTACATATGTTTCTTCATGGCATTCTCCAACATATCCATTCTAACTTGCATTTCGTGCATTTTCTTGTCCCTATCATTGTTCATGTTTCCATATAAAGTATTCAAACCAAACTCCAAACTTTCCTGTAGGGAATCAACCTTAGCAGAAATAGAATGACATTTTAAATTCAAATTCTTTATTTCCTGAAAAACCCATTTCAGTAAATGAAATGAATACATAGAAGTTTCCTTTGCAGTCTAGAGAACCCCAAAGGGAGGGTCAATTTTGTCGTCCATATCTTCTTTGAGCAGTTCAACATTCTGCTCCTGCATATCCATAGTTTTGGCAAAGAGAATGTTCTGAGAATTGGCAGGGACATTAACTATCTCCACACCACGAGAATCCATCTCTGTTTTAGGAGAAATCTTCTCCACATCAGGGGCATCCTTGTGAATATCTGAATAGACCTCCATTATCACCTCCAACTTAGGGGAGATGGACACGTCATGTTCTTTAGAACTATCATACTCCACCAAGATGGGGACCTATTGACCACCAACATCCTCCTCTTTCATATCTTTCTCATTGTTATTCTTGATCCCAAAGGTATTCCCCACCTCCATAGTACCAGTAGCCTCCTCCTCCATGATTTCATTATCCCTAGAAGCCGTATTCTCAACCGAAGTCAAAGCATCACTATCTTCCTTGGTCAAATTAGTCGTGTCCTCATACCCATCTACACTATTACCAGTGGTATCAATTTCCATACTAGCATCCTTTTCCTTTCTTAAATTTTTTCCTTAAGGACTCTTCTTTAACAACTATCTCCCTAATACATTTCTTAGCCAAGCCATAGGTTTTGGGAAAAGAAATGATAGGGCTAGAGATAGTAGTCTACTTAATATGTTCTACAATTAGAATAATAATCCCTTCATGCATAATGGGTTTCTTCTCTTTCTTTCTATGCTGGGAAATACTAAGGCAGAGGGACTGAAGGATATAGTAAGGCAAAGACATAGTAATCTTATGATGGAAATGATAGAGAAACACAAAATGGTAGGAATGAGCATGTTTAAACCTACCATCCAAGGTAACATATTCCATTATCGCCATCATAACCATCACCTAGATTTCTTTGAATGCAACAACATCATAGCAACCACTTGAATCTTTCACCAAACTCTTCCCTTCATCCTTGCTTTTGGGGGAGCGCTGGATAGCCTTTTACGAATTTTTTTTGTCTCTATAAAATTTGATTCCCTTGAGGCTAAGCCTAGACACCTCCGCAATGAGTTCCTCAGTGATATTCACAGTGAGACTAGCTATAGTAACCGCCCCATCTTTCCATGATTCTGCAAACATTTTCATAACACTGTCTTTAGTCCCATGCAACTGTTCCATATAGGTAGTAAGACCCCCCTTAGTAAAAATTTCCTAGACCTCTGGTATTTTTTTCTATTTGACACAGTCCTTAGGTTCCCTTTAATTAAGCCCACCACCCATGATCTTGGAGCTAACAATGACATTAGCATAAGCAGAGAAACAGAAAAGGAAACTTTGAAATAAACAGAGATTAAATCATGTCTACAATTTGTAATCTTCAGAAAGGCACCACTTTTTGTAATCATATTACCCTGTTTCTCTAAAATGTGTCTAATCATCATAACTTCTTGAAATACGCCCAATCCACCCTTTTTCTTTGAGACGTGTCAAAAGCCAGCTTGGCTTTCATATCAACAGTGAGATTGCTACATCCATGCCAGATCACGATGTCCTTAGCTTTAACCGCAAAGTTGGCCAGCTCATCAGCGGTACAATTCACTTCCCGGTAAGCATGGGATATAATAACTTGTTTAAAATTTCTAATAATTACCCGGGCTTCCTTGATTATCACCTTAATGGACCATGATGGTTTTGTCATATCATTGATGCATGTTAAAATATTCATTAAATCACCTTCAATCTGTACATTCTGAGCCATATCTTTTTAAATAATTTTAAGGGTTTCAAGAAGGGCCATCGCTTCCACCATGTGGTTGCTTTGCACCCCTATAGGCATCACCATAGCAACAAGGCCCATGTCATCACGAATGAGACCACCACAACTCGTCGGGCCCGGGTTGCCCTTCGCAGCACCATCAAAGTTTATTTTAATCCATCCAGGTAGAGGTGAAAGCCAGATGGAATTCTCCCCTTGAATTGAGTTTTTATTAGTGGGCCTAGCATTGAAAACACTAGCATTGAAGTCCAACTTCCTACCAGTTGACGATCTATAGTTTTCCTTGAGACTTCTCTTAATCTTCTCAACAATCACCATAGGCGGGACATCAATATTCCTAAAAACTTTGTCATTGCATTCTCTCCATAACCTCCATATCATGTGGGGAGCAATAAGATTCCACAACTGCTGATCCATGGGGACCTCCACTTTTCTCCACTGCACACAGAAATTCTCCATATTATTGGGAAAAAATGAGTTAATTTGCCAGCTTTGTAACAAAAGACACCAAACTTCTAGGAAGCAAAGCAACAGTCAATGGCAAGATGGAAGACCAACTCCTCAACTTTCTTACCTAGGAAACATCTATTACTCAAAATCATACCACGTTTCTGGAGGTTGTCTATAGTAAGAATTTTATTCTGCAAAACCAGCCAGAAAAAAATATTAATTTTCAGAATTAAACTTTTCTCCCACACCTGAGCTCAAAAGGGGAGAGGATTTAGCTGCTTCAGTAAGAGCTTAGAACAAGAGGCCATAGTGAAGATACCAAAAGGAATAATACCCCAAAGCAACTCATCTTCTCTTGATGACTTAACCTTCCAGATCATCAGATCCAACATCAGAGGCTTAAGCACTTCATCCACTATTGAGAGGTCAATCCACAAACCATTTCTCCAATAGTCCCTAACCCTAGGCCCAAATCTCTGACTGCAGAGGTTAATGAAAGGTTGAAAAGTAGAGACAGAGCTAAGGGGACAATCTTTGAGCCAACAATCATCCCAAAACCTAATTCTTCTACCATTTCCAAGATACCACTTAGCCCCTTTAAAGGCCACCTCCTTAGCATTCAGGATAATGTTCCAAATGGAAGAGCCTTGCACTTTCAGATCCATTTTCCAAAATTCAGAGATGTGGGAAAAAGAGAAGAGATAGTTTTTATGGATAATTTCATTCCATTCTCTTTTTCCCCCAAAAATCCTCCAAGTCTATTTAATCAGAAACACCATATTGGTAACTCTTAGAGGGTGAATGCCCAGCCCCGCCACTTTTTAGGAGTACAAACCTTGTCTCAAGCCACCAGAGCCAATCTCTTTTTATCTTCCACTCCTGACCATAAGAAATTTCTTTGAATTTTTTCAATAATATCTGCATGTTTACCAAGAATTTTAAAAAGACTGAGAGCATAAATGGGGAGGCTCTACAAAGAGGTCTTTAAGAGATGAAGTTTACCATCTTGACTTAGTAACGCACCTTTCCAACTAGCCAATTTTTTGTTAAATCTATCAATAATGCCAGCCCAAAAGGAATCAGGAGGTTTTAGACCAAGAGGAAGGCCAAGATAGGTAGCAGGGAAGGTATCAATTTTGCACCCAATAATTCTAGCAATTCTATATTACCTATCCTCTGGAGTATTGATAAAAAATAAAGAGCTTTTATCTTAGTTAATGGATTGGCCAGAACCTAAGGAATAAGTAGAAAGAGCTTGTTTAATCACCTTAGCTTCTTGGATAGAAGAAAAACCCATGATGATAGTGTCATCCACAAATTGTTCATGAGAACAAGATCTAGAGGCTGAAGATGGTGAGAGACCTTTGAATGATCCAGTGGAGACTTAATGCTAGAGATAACACCCCAGACATTCAGCCATGATAGAAAATAGGATAGGAGATAGAGGATCTCCCTATCGAAGCCCTCTGGAAGGTTTGAAAAATCTAGAAGGGGATCCAATAACCATAATAGTAGCAGTAGAAGTACTAATGAGCTAGTAAATAAGTTTGAGAAAATTGTTGCCAAAGCCAAAAGATCTAAACACCTTGATCAACAAGTCCCAGTCCACCTGATCATAAGCCTTTGAAAGATCCAATTTCAGAAGAAAGCCAGGGTTAAGAGAAACCTGAGTGGAGTGGATAACCTAATGAACCTTTATAATTGAATCAAGGATCTACCTACCAAGAACAAAACCACTTTGCTGAGGAGAGATGATCTAAGGAAGAATAGGGCCAGCAAGCGAGAGGTTATAACTTTAGATAAAAAAATTTACACAAAGTTACACAAGCTAATCGGTCTAAAGGAATTCATCGAATTAGCACCAAGATTCTTAGGAATCAAAGAAATAAAGGTAGCATTAATCTCTTTTAACAAATATCTAGCTCCAAAGAATTATTTAACAGCATTACAGATATCCACACCAATAATATGCCATAATTTTTGAAAGAACATAGGGAACCCATCTGGACCCAGGGATTTATCACCTTCAAAAGAAAAGATAGCAGACTTGACTTCTTCCAAAGAACAGATGGTAGTTAAAGCTTTGCTGGTGGTATCATTAACAATGGCAGGAATGGAATCAAGAAGAGTATCTTGATTTTCCAAATGGAGATTCACATATTTGGATAACAAGGAAGAAAAGTAACAAAACACCCATGAAAAACTTCTTTGGCTTAAACACTCTGCAACTTGGGTGCGCTTTGAAGATTTTGAATTTCAAAATATTCCCTCACATGGCAGACTCTCCTAGGGAGGAACCCCCTCCTCCTCCCCCTGGCAACCCTCCTTTGATACTAGCCATTCAACCCCTATTTGACTCTACCACTGTTCCTCAGTCAAAGTGCTTGGATTCATTTGGTTACCCCTAGGCCCAAGCCAGATTGGAAAGGCGCACTTGTGGGGACACAAACTACTGAGGTGGAATCCCCTTTTTGTGTGTCTAACATTACTAATGAAGGAACGAAAATCCTTCTCTCGGATCCCATTATCGAAAAAACTATGGTGGAGTTCCACCTCGCCAAGGTAGGATGCTTTTTCAACTTCAGACCCACCATCAATATGGTGAGGAAATGGGTAGGAATCAACTGGAAGTTTAAAGGTAGTGTGGCGACTTCAGTGATGCCAGGTGGTCTTTTTCTTTTCAAATTCACGGCAGCAGAGGACTTGTCACTCATCCTTGTGGGTTCCTAGCTATATGGTAAGCACCTCCTCACTATGGCTAAGTGGAAGCTAGGTTTTGACCCTTTTACTAACTTAAATAAGATGGCCCCTATTTGGATCCATCTTCCAGGTCTTCCACTTGAGTTTTGGGATGAATAGGTCTTCAAATCGATAGGGAACTCTTTTGGGCACTATATCTTTGCTGACCTGATAACCCTTTCGAAGTTTCATCTCATTTTTTCCTATTTCTATCTAAATGTCCCCATTAACAAGACACTCCCAAATTTTTCTATCCTTAAGTCCAAAGTGGGGAAATGGTCTCAGGCCATCATCTATGAGAATGCTACCCTCTTTTGTTAAGATTGCAATGCTAAAGGGTACACAAGGAAGGACTGCAAGGCACCTAAGCTACAAGAGCCAAAACTTAAGGGTGATGTTGCTCCTTTCCCTTGAAAACCCATAGATGCTATTACTCTGACGACCTAGGAAGGAGCTCTAACGAACCAAGTAACTAAGGAAAATCCCCCCTTGCTAGAAGAAGTCTCCTTGACTACTCATCTGGAAGATGGTGAAATACCAGTGGATGGGACTCCCATTGGGAAAGGTCTTTTCTCCCCTCGTAGTGAATTGGGTACTAAACATGTCTAAGAGGATCTGATGCTCATGAGTAGCATTGAACTACTACTTGAAACACCACCTATGGATTTGGTGGGTACCCCGGTGATGCAAGTGGCCCTTAACACTTGTGATACTGGCCCTTAATAGGCTACATGCAACATCCCAATGAAGTCGATTGAGACTTTGAAGATTGAAGATGGAGAATGGAAAACCCAACAAAAGAAAACAAGGAACAAAAAAATTGATGTTGGTGTGGATAAAAAACTAGGAAGACCATCTGACAGTATAAGAAGACAAAGAAGCACAACAAAGGAGATTTTTGCTGGCAGGCAGCAAACCCTCGACCTCAGACACAAAGGTATGAAATGATTATTTTATCTTGGAACATTCAGGGCTTAAATAACCCCCAGAAACAACTTGTTGTTAAGCAATATATTAGTGATTATAGATTTGATATTCTCCTTATACAAGAAGTCAAAATGACCTATAGTAACTTTGATTCTCTTGTGTGTTGGCTATGGCTTGGGGCCATGTTCTTTTATTCTTAGGCTAGTGGGGCTTCTGGAGGGATTGCTACTCTCTAGAACCCATCTAAAGTTAAAGGGGATGCCCTACGCTTCTCCCACCATCACCTGGTTGTTTCGTTCACTTCTTTGGTGGCTACCTGGCACTGTTTTAATATTTATACTCCTAATTCTTGTCAGGGTAGGAAGGATGTTTGGGATGAGCTTTTGGCCTCCTTTCTCCACCTTCAGGGCTCTAATTTTTTGTTGGTAGGGGACTTCAAGTCCCCTCTATACCATTCCAAAAAATGTGGGTGTTAGGATTAACAAGGCAAAAATAACAATTACATGCAAATATAACCAATATCATAAAACAATAAACCACACAGAAGAGAACACACGAAACAAAGATTTAACATGGTTCACCCAATCCTTAGGCTACATCCACCAACAATGAGTCCAATATTTTATTATTATCTAGTGATTACAACCTAATTACAATCCGTAATCCCTTATAGCTCAATTCCGCCACAAGTACTAAAATCATACAGCATAATAAAATCCCTAACCCTAAGCCAATATAACAAGGCTTATGTCAGTTAACAAGTTAACCCTAAAATACATGATGAGTCAACCTAAGAAAAAGCTTGACGAGTCAACCTAGGGAAATGTTTGACGTGTCAACTCAAAAATGCTTGACAAGTTAACCCCAAACCTTACAATGAATGAAAAGTGTATAGTACTTTCCTGGATAGTACTTTCCTGATCAATCACCACAAGCTAACAGTGAAGGCATTGTGGATTTCACTGAAAGCATGGGGGACCTGTCTTGCTTTATCATCTTGAATGGTCTCCATGATGTGGATCTTAAAGGTAATCCCTTCACCTGGACCAACTGTAGGAAGGGAAATCACCTTATTCAGGTGCATCTAGATCGGGTCCTAATTTATTCTCCTTGGGATCTG
Source organism: Chamaecyparis obtusa (assembly GCA_027943335.1). NCBI lineage: Eukaryota > Viridiplantae > Streptophyta > Pinopsida > Cupressales > Cupressaceae > Chamaecyparis > Chamaecyparis obtusa. The sequence goes on from BSBK01008930.1 coordinate 657,862, forward strand.
GGTCCTTCCTGCTCTCTCAATGTCCTTCCTAGCACCACCTCTGATCACAACCCTCTTCTGCTCAAGTGGTTGGACGGGAAGCACTCCTACCCTACCCCCTTCAGATATGAAATCATGTGGACTTCACACCCCAACTTCCGAGACATGATCCAACAATGGTGGTCTATCCCAATCAAGGGAACGACCATGTTTAGAGTGGCCTCTAAACTAGAAATCATCAGGGGAGCTATTAAAGGTTGGAGAAAAACTACCTTTGGAGACATCTTTCAGAAAAAGAAAGCCCTAGATGAGAAATTGGAAACCCTCCAAGGGAAGATGGCTACTAGGAACTTATCGAATGACTTATTCAATGAGGAGTAAGAGACCAAAACATATTGGAAGGCTACTCTTTCTAATGAGGAAGTGTTTTGGAAATAGAGGTCCAGAGTGCTATGGCTCAAAGAGGGAGATAGGAACACTGCTTTCTTCCACCAATCTGCCTGAAAGAATAAGAGACAAAACTCTGTCAGTACCCTCACTGATAGTAGGGGGATCGAGATCTCTAACCCTACTCTATTGGGGAATTTAGCTACAGACTACTTCATCAATACCTTTTGTGACGTGAGTACAAGGAACTCTGAAATCCTTCAAAATCAACTTATCTCAATCTTGTCGAAGGTGATCAGAGATAATGACAACAACTCACTACTCTCTAAAGTCATTGATGAAGAAGTCTGCAAGGTTGTGTTCTCCATGGGACCCTTCAAAGCCCCTCACCCTGATGTCTTTCCCCAACCTTTTTTCAAGACTTATGGGATATTAATGGATATGATGTGATTCATGCAGCTAGGGACTTTTTCATAACTAAGAAAATTCTCAAACAGGTCAATGACACCTTTAGTGTCCTTGTGCCAAAGTGTGCTAAGCCCAAAACAATGGAGAAATTCAAACCCATCAGTCTATGTAATACCTTGTACAAAATCTTCTCTAAGATTATGGTCAACAGAATCAAACCTCTTCTCAGTAAAGTCATTAATCCCAATCAGAAAGGTTTTATCCCTGGTAGATAAATATTGGATGCAACCATCACCACTCATGAAATCCTACACTCTATCTATCATAGCAAGGCTACTGGTTTGGCATTTAAGCTTGACATTTCTAAAGCCTATGATAAAGTTAATTGGACCTTCCTCTATAAGGTCCTTGCCTCCTTTAGTTTCTCTCAAGGCTTTATAACTCTGATCAAAGCATGCACCAAAACTATTAGATTCTTTGTGCTGCTCAACGACAAACTAGGTACTAAAATTGCTCTTGTTAAGGGTCTTGGCCAAGGGCACCCTCTATCACCCTATCTATTTATCCTCCTTGTTGAGGTCCTGGGTTGTAACATGATGCACCTGGCACAGTCTAGAGAAATTGAGGGCATCAAGCCTGCTTCCAGCCTTCCTCCTGAAGTCCTGCAGCAGTTTGTGGATGACACATACTTCTTCGACACCTCCTCAGTTTTGGAAGCTAGGGTGTGGAAAATTATTCTTGAAAAATATGCTATTGCATCAAGTCAACATATTAACTATCACAAAAGTAGAATATTCTTCTTCAACACTGAACTGGTAGTTCAAACAAAGATTTCAAGAATTCTTAGCTGCCAGGCTGATTTTCTCCCTGCAACTTACCTTGGCCTCCCCCTTATGGTCAAAGATGTGAAGAATGAATTCTGGAACTCCATCCTTGAGAAAACTCAAAGGAAGCTAGCAAGATGGAAAGGTAAATTACTTAGCAGTGCAGGTAAGCTCTAATTCCTTGTTGCTTCTCTTCAAGGCATTCATGTCTATTTCCTTTCAATATTCAAAGTTTCTGATGTCATGGATGATAAATTGGAGAAGATTCAGTGAGCCTTCATGTAGTCAATGTCTGAGGAAAAGAGGAGGCTTCCTTTGGTTAGTTGGGAAAAATTGCCTCCCTAAACACCTGGAAGGCCTAGGGATGAGAAGAATTAACAATCTCAATAGGGCCCTAGTTTCCAAACTGTCTTGGAACTTGGTTTCAGGTTCAGATAATTAGTGTAAAATTATGGAGGCCAAATACCTTGATGGAGGTCACTTTTGTAAGCTCTTTATGGAATAGGGGCACCAAAGAGGCTCCAAAATCTTGAACAACATCCTCAAGAATAAAAGTATTCTAGAGAAAGGGACCCTATGGCAATTGGGAAATGGCAAGGATATCAGGTTTTGGGAGGACCCTTGGTTACCTAATGGTATTCTTGCTTCCACCCATTTTTCCTAATTAAGAAACATTTGTATCCATGGGGTTGGTAGCCTGGTCTCCAACTTCATAACAAATGGTAGATGGATTGATATTATCCCTTTCCCAAGGGACAAACTAGATCTCCTTCATATGGCTACTAATCTCAACACCTTAATCCACTCTGTCCACATTCCCCTATTCGATATGCCTGGTAGACTCCTATGGTGTCATACTCAACATGGTGGCTTCACGGTCAAATCTGCTTATACTCAACTTACCACATAAAATGCTGACAGTACCTACTGGAAAAAAGTGTGGCAACCATGACTTATCCCTAAGGTCAACTTCTTCTAGTGGACAGTGCTAAAAGGTAAAATTCTCACTCTAGACAACCTCACCAAGAGGGGGTTCAGTCTTGCCAATAGGTGTTGCTTATGTAAAAAAGAGGAGGAGAGCATAAATCACTTGTTTATTCACTATGATTTTGTGACTGAGGTGTGGCAAAAGATTTTGACTCGTGAGTGCATCTGGTGGGTTCCTAATAAGGATATCCATGATTATTTCCACAAATGGCTCTCTCCTTCCCACCACCCTTTGATAAAGCTCATGTGGAGGCAAGCTTTGCCAATTTATCATTGGTTCCTATGGAAGGAACGCAACAACAAGATCTTCAGAGATATTGAATTGAATAGCATGACGATGTTCAATCTTGGGCTCAAATTACTTCAGGAAAGCTTATCAATCACCCACTAGAAGACTCCAAGTCTCCCACCTTCTACCTGGGATCACAAAATTTCCATGAACTAGGGAATGGATAAGGATTTTTCCAAATTTAATAACTCGAAGATTGCTGCTCAAAATACCACTGTCTGGACTCCTCCTTGTGCTACTTGGCACAAGTTGAATTTTGATGGTTCAGTTCACAATCAGCTCCAAGCTGGTGGTGGTGTTATCCATGATCATAATGGCTGCTTGATGACAGCCTATGCGGGACCCCTTCACAACAATACTATCAACTAGGTGGAGGGTATGGCTCTCCTATGGGGTTTGAGATTCACCATGACCATAGGCTACATCAACATTTCTATCGAAGGAGACTCCAAAACCATAATTGATGCTTGCAGGGGTATCTATAATGCTAGTTGGAGAGTGGATAATATTTTGAGCGATATCCGTGACATTATGGTTCGCATGAAGAGGGTTACTATCATGCACATCTTTAGGGAGGGCAATAAGGTTATTGACGCCATGGCGGCTATCGGTCTGCATCTGGATGAGCTTTGGTGTTGGAGAGCTATTAGTCAGCTACCCTAGACTAACCAAGACCTACTTAGGTGGGAAATAAGAGAAACTAAATTTGAATCTCATGAAGTTTAAAAAGGAGAGCTTGCGTGGGACACCTTGTGGTGGGACCGAGTGCCAGCACATTTTTGTGACCCCTATCAGAATGTCTTTTATTCACCACATGTCTCATTGTGGATTAATGTACAAAAGGGGCTTGATATGGCATATGGGCACAAGTTTCCCTCTAATTAGCCATCATTATTTCAAATGGGCTCTGGGCAATAAATCTTTGGAGGCCATCAAGAGATATGACACAAATTTTTCTATGGATAATTATTATGATAATTATGGGTTATTATGTACTTCTCACATTTTAACACCAGTGGCATTTACGACAAGGCTTTACAATCACCAAGACAATCAAAGCCTTAATCACTCTCTACAACTTGACACGACTTCAAATTCTTTGTTTGGCTTTCTTTTCAGCATCCCCAACCTGTGTTGTGTGAAATTTTAGAGAGCCGATCCTAGTGCGAGAGATCTTTCCTCTAGTCTTCCTCTGGTTTTTGGACATTTTTGTAGGTGGCTCGGGGGGAAGAAAATGGGTGGTGATAGGAAAAGAATCGAGCTGAACAGGATTGAGGAGGAATTCTCCTCGAATCACATGGTTATGTACTTTTGCAAGGAGGGAGGTATTTTTCCTTTCATGGAATGCCTCCAAGGCCACGATGAAATGATCTCCAAATAGGTTGCCAAAACCTAGAATGATAGGTAGGTCACCATTAACGGAATCACCTTCCAGGTCCATGAAGAGGTTATTGGCCAGGCGACGGGTATGCCGACCACTGGTAAGAAGTGGAAAAAAACTGCCAAGGCCCAAGCTAAGATGAAATTTGTGCAATTCTTCAAGGATGATGCTACCCCTTCTCCGCTTAATGGTGGCTAGGCCATCGCTAAGCTCCCAGAGTTCTGGCCAAAGATGTGCAAGCTCGTGATGAAATATTTCATGCTGAAGGGGCAGTTTGCTATGTTTTATAACTATCATCTCCCATTTCTAAACCATTTTCATCACAAGCTATTAATTTCCTTTCCTTTTTACCTTTTGCATTCATTGGAAGCTAATGTTAAGGCTTTGAATGAAGCCATTTCCCTTGGTAAAAATCACGTGTATCTCCATCAGGGCCTTATCCTCTACTTATACAATTTTCACCATGCCCTCTACCCCCTCCACCTCTACAGGTTTCTGACACCTCTCAACAACCCTTGTCACCATCAGTTTCCCTTAACCAAGGCATCCCCACTCCCATTGGGTCTAAAGGTGGTGTGACCCCTGCTTCAAGCCCTAAGTCTTCTGAAACCCAACCCACCCCCTGCTCTTAGAAGCATTCCCTTAACCCGGATGATATCCCCCAACCCCCTCCCAAGAATCTTAAAAAGATTGTTATTAATCTGGACTGTCCCCAGATGTCTATGCCCCATCTCACTTCTACCCGCCGCTCTACCCGCCTTGCCAAAGAGCAAGGAAAAAGAGCTATTAGAGAGCTCATGACAAAGGAGGAAACTTCTTCCCAGGAGGATGCTTCTGTGGGCTCTCCTAGCAAAGAGGAACCAGACAAAAACACTAAAAAGGTGGAAACAAAGCTTGTTGAGGACATGCAAACCAATGCAACTAAGGAGGAGAGGAAGGAAAAAGACCCCAGCAAGGACAAAGAGCACACTGGTAGCGGGCTGATGGGGAAAATTAAGTTCTAGTTTGCCTCTATGGAGAACGCAGTGTCTAAACTCACCAGGGATCTAGAAGCTACCAACACATGCCTGAAGGACGTTAGTAAATTCACGCTAAAAGTGATGCATGTGTCTGCCACTACTCTCTGCCTCCTTAATGAGAAGGTCTTGGAGGGCAAGGAAGATGTTAAAAGTAACTGGGAGCTCTTCAACTTCCTCAATGAGGAGTGGGTTGACACTCTACTATCGAAGCACCTATGGAAAGGAAATTATCTCTATGGCTTCTTGTGAACGGGAAGATGGTGACTGTTGTTGGTTCCCTGCCTCTTTTTTGGTTAAATTTAGTTTACTTTCATATGCTCAATACTATGAATTTGGTTTTTAGCCCTGCACGGCACCCGGTTGGGTTTAAGTTAGACTTTTTCAAAACTGTTCTGCAGTTGTGCAATACTCTACATAGATGGTGGTTTATTTTTTGCTACTTTTTTGTTTTTGATCTTGGTAGACTCTCATGCTTTATTGCTTCTTTCTATGATGGTTAACCTATTGTTAATTTCATAGTTAGCCTCTTTGTTCAATGGGTTAGGACCCTTTCTTGTTGCTGCTATTTATCAAAAACAAGGAAGAAAAGAAGTCAATCATGGCCTCAGATATATCTTTATCATTGGTGACCTCCCCATCCTCCACTTTAAATTTGGAGATTCTATTAGTGGCTCTATGTTTGGAAGTAGGTTAATAAATGGTAGATTCAAAATGAATTGTTAATAAATGGTAGAATAGTAATAGAATTCATAATAATAGATAGTTATGTATCTTGATAGAATGAGAAAATTATTTTCTTATGATAGGAAGAAGAAATGAACTAGGAATATTTTTTGGTTGATGAAAATGAACATAGATTAATGTAGTTCATATAATGTGGTCCCACAATAGTGTGTCCCCCTTTTTGGCCAACTTTAACACAGAGATCAACATTTTGAGAAAAAAACTTCACTTTCAAACACCTATTGCCGTAAAATTATTAGGAATTTGAAGATGATGTAAACTAGAGTCTTTTAGAACTTTTTTTCTAGTTTCGAAATATACTTTTAGAAAAAAAACTAAAATTCATTTTTCCTTGTCCTTTGAAAAGTGGTTTGTGTGAAAAACTATATTTTTAAGGAGTTACTGTCACTTGGATCAGCATAATTTTTTTTTTCAAATATGATAACGATGTAATTCTTTCAAGATTATATTTATAACTTCAATATCTAAATGATGCAATTGGTTTCATTCATTTTGGGTCAATATTTCATAGTTTATTAAGTTCTAAAGTGACAGTAACTGTAATTTAGACATAAGGTCACTTGGATCGCTCTAACTTGATCTATGTATATTGAAATTTAATTTTTCTTTTTTTTTATAGAAAGGTATCACAAATACTCTTTTCCTACATATTTTTCATAATTTTTTTTTTGTAATTTACTTTTTCTCCCGAAGTCTTGAAGAGACAGGTTGTTGAATGACCAAACAACCTATTTTTAGTTAAAGTAATATTTAAAAGTCATAATGAACTCAATATGTATTAAAATTATATTCATTAGAAATATTTTTATCACTAACTTACCTTACTACATATACAGATTTGTCAAATGGATTCATTTGATCGGCCAAAAAATTAAGTCAAAGTGATTTTGTGTTATCATTTTAATAGGTGCAAAGGAGACTCCATTGTAGCTATGAATGAGGAGTATAGATGTTATATCAATGTTTTTCTTATCTCAGAGGCTTTGAGCTAACCATTTATAATTAAATCCTTCAAATGGAACCTTTCGATTCTTAAATCATCATATTTTATTAAAATGTGTTATTTCAGCAAAAATCAGCATGTCTAAAAAAGTGTAACCCACTAAAATGCATATCTTAAGAGGTGATTAAAAAGATAGATAATGTTTCTTTGGTAGCTATTATACACTGATTTTTGCGCCTTTGTTTCAAGCTCTCTTGTTCTTGATAACTTAGTATAACATGGGAATCATCTCAAGGTTGTGGGACCTTTGCTAACCGAGATGAAACCTCCAGATTCTATGCACGTTCCTCTTGAATTATCACCCTGATTTACTTCTTAACATAAAAAATTAAATTTTGGAGGGAAAGGGATAGAAGGAGTGCATGAAAGGAGATGACTGGAAGAAAATCTACCTACTAGGTGATGCACCGAAAATGGGGTTTGGATCTCAGTATAGAGGGATGAAATTAGTGAAAGACCTAGGTCTAGTAGATCACAACTTACTGAATAGGCTTGCATAAGTATTTCATAAGAGGGCCTGAACATTAGACACAACCTATGACCTGCAGGCAGACATTCTCTTCAGCAAAAGGGCATAGGAATGAGACAAAATGACAGGGGGCTGAAGAATACCCACAAACTCACTCAAATCAGATCAAACATAGTAGTACACAAATAAGCTGAAAGTAAGAGGGATCAAGAACCCTAAATATCACTGAAAGCATTCATACACCTTAATCCAATAAGAGATAATGCAAACATGGAAGCACAGGGACATGAAGGATTGTCACAAACTACCTCTACAATATTTGTATTATCAATGGGAATTTACAAAATGTGAGAAACCAGAGGGTAGGAAGAAATGCCACAGATAGCTTCCCAAGAAAGAGTCTTTTCTTATTTAAAAAATGTAAATTCTTAGCTCTACAAGCTCCAAAAAACAATATATACATCCTCAACTACACACAGGTAGGATTCAAAATTCTAACTGGGGTTACAGGTTTTACAATAAAATAATTAACCCTAGGGTACTGAGAAGACTGATCATAAATAAAACTCTGTAGTATCATAGCTGATCATATATTCATCCTTGCATGCCCATCCCTATACTACAATCAACCTACAGACACAACAACTTGGATTCAACAACCTTTCCTGCAACAAGCCTCACCATGAATGCCACAAAAGTACCTCACTGGGACAAAGATCAACATGCGACAGCTGCCTAGACCTCTTCATCAACTTCACAATCTGCAACCATCCTAGCGACATAAACTCTCAGCTACCCGCCGCTCGCAATCATCTTTGTAGAAGAAAAGCCCACGAAAGGAGTCACACTATTTTGAAACAACACCGGTCACATAATCACATGAGCTCAAAAAGCCTCATGCGATCATGCGACAAGCCCTTATAATCTACCATTCACTTCATAGCCCACAAACCGGATTCAACACTGGTTGAATTTGAACATTGGTCACATGATTGCATGAGCCCAAAAAGCCTCATGCGACAAACCCTTAGAATCTAGCATCTTGCCACAAGACACCTCGGGTCTGCCAAAAAATTCAAACTGCTGGCCAAAAACCACACCTAGGATCTGACTACAAATCTAACCCCAGGATTCACCTCGGGTTCACTTTCTTTTTAGTTGCCAGGTTGCATAATGTTTTCCTTAACCTCAGTTCTATTCAGCGACTAGGCGAAATACATTAACCACGCAACCGCGCATTTGCTTTACCAACCCCGGGCCCATCCACAAACTGAGATTCCAATCAGATGGCTAGTGCAAGATCTCATGGGGTTGAAAGATCCCATGAGATCTTCTGACCACCGTAGATCTCTTTCCACCACCACCAAACTGCAACCCAGACCCACAGGCCGCTGCACCGGACGGTTGTCTCATGATCGCATGGGGTTGAAAGATCCCATGCGAACATGCGACCACCGTAGATCTCTACCACACTTGCATCCCGGGCCCACTGTAAAACCTTGTCACCAGCTGACCAATGAAACACGGGCACATCACCAAACTGCAATCCCTTATTAGTGCGGCTAACTATTTGTCACATGTTCACATAGCCTAAAAAGGGGCTATGCGATCATGTGACAGACCGCTAGCATTCTTTGAAAATAACCACTGGGCCCACTTGATCAGAGTTGCACACATGGAAAATGCTGACACTAGAGAAGAAAAATGAAGCGCCAAATAGGTCAAAAACATAGAGGGTTTTCAGACCGAAGGTCGAAAACATCCCAAGCTTTTGGAGCAAAAGGTCAAAAACATAGAGGGTTTTTGACACTAAAATTTTTTTGAATCCTTCGACACCAGTATTTCCTGCAAGCACTCAAACTTGGATATCTTTTTGGGCTTTGTGAATTAGGTCATGCGGTCAGAGCTGGAGCATGGTGACACATCAAAGAACATGGGGTTCAGAGCGCAAAGCATGAAACCTTGAGGATCTATTTCACAAGATAAAATGAGTTGCAATAGGGACCTAAACATTCACAGAGGCCAGAGGACATATCAGATGGCTATGAAAATTTTAGGAGTGTCTGGCAAGACAAAAATAGAGACCTGGGAATGAGTCTAGCCAAATTGTATAGAATAGGCAATTTTGGGCAACAATTTTGGTGATTTCTACTGGATGTCAGCCTGCTAGACATGGATCAGTGGCCTTGACATATCCATTGGGCATGGGGTCTTTCTGAACACAAAACTTCAACAAAGACAAAATTGAACTGCAAAGACCAAACTGTGCACGGGCACTTCTTGGAAAACAGGAACTAACCTAGAAAGTAGGGAAAGAAAGCAAGAACATATTTACAAGAATTTACATGAAGGACTTACAAAGAGGGATTAACCTCAAAGCAAGGCTTCAAGTGGAAACCATTCACTGAGATTAGCAGGGCATCTCCCTCAAGAGTTGAAAGTTGAAAAGCATTAGATCCTCTGCACTCTGTTATAACAAATGGTCCACCCCAAAATGAATCAAATTTTGTATGTCTGCCAGGCCTTGACCTGAATTCATCCCATTTGAGGACAATGTCACCAACCTTGAAATTCCTGATCCTGGCTCTTTTATCAAAACTCCTCTTTGTTTGACTCTGATGAAATGCCATATCTTGCATTGATTTATCTCTGATCTCCTCTAGCTCCATCAACTAGGCATATCTGATTTGCATAGGATCACTTTCTTCAAACATGGCATAATGAGTGGCTAAGTCTAGGGCTAGTAATTCAGTTGAAATAGATAACCTAGCCTCCTTTCCATACACCAACATGTATGGGGAATTACCAATGATCTTCTTCGGGGTAATTCTGTCTAACCACAAGGTAAATCTCAATTTAGTATGCCAGTCCCTTTGATTGTCTTGCAAGGTCTTTTTGATTATTCTAATCAGATTCTTATTTGTTGACTCTACCAAACCATTCCCCTGAGGATAGTAATTGGAACTTGTATTCAGATAGATGCCATTCTTGACTGCCCACTTTGAGAGTTTGAGGCTTGTGAATGCCAATGCATTCTCTGAAATGATGGAATCAGGAGTGCCAAACCTATGAATTAAATCATCATATAAACTCAATATGGCACCCTCATTTGCTTCTTTTAAAGCCATCACTTCTATCCATCTAGTGAAATAATCCATTGCAGTAATTATCCACTTGTGTCTTCCACTAGATGGAGGGTTAATCATTCCTATGAAATCTATGCCCCACTTCATGAAAGGTTGATCTACTTTGATTGGTTGAAGGGGCAGAGCAGCAAGCCTCTCTTTGCCTAAAAATATAGCACACTTGACGCATTTCCTGACATAATCATGACTATCCTTAAAGATAGATGGCCAATAGTATCCAGCCCTCATGATTTTATAAGCAGTAGTCCTAGGAGAAAAGTGGCCACCAAAGGGACCATCATGAAATTCAAATAGGACCTCACCTACCTTTTCTGAATCAATGCATCCTAAAAGGACACCATTGTTATCCTTTCTAAAAAGAACATTATCTATTAGCACAAAAGGAACAGATTGCAATCTATAATACCTCCTTTTTGCTAAATCCAAACCTGCAGGACATTGTCCTATCTTCAAGTAATTAATCATGTTGGATAACCAGCTTGTTGCCTTATCTTGCTCTTCAGTAGAATGCACCACCAGAGATGCATCCATGTATTCCAATTTCTTTGAAATTTCATCCTCTGCCAGATGCTCACAAAGACCTCTTCCTCTAACTAGCTTGGTAGTCTAAATATCTATGTCATATTCCATCACCTTAGTGATCCAACCAGCTCTTTTCTCATTAAGGTCTTTGGAAAGAAAAAATTCTTTGACACTTGGATGAGTAACAATCAAATGCACCTTGCTATGGGTCAGCAAATGTTTGAATTTTTTGAGGCTCTTTACCATAGCAAGTACATGTTTCTCTACAAAGGAGTACCTTTGTTCATACTCTTCTAAACCTTTGCTAAAGAAAGCAATAGGCTGCTCCAATCCATCAGCATTTTCTTGAGTCAACATTACAGACATGGCATCATGACCTCCATAAGCATAAATGGTAAAATCCTTACTGAAATTTGGGTTTAACAAGGCCAGAGCTTCTATCAAGGCTTCTTTAATAGCTTGGAAGTTAACTTTTCCCTCTTTAGTCCAACTGAAAGCTGAACCTTTCTTCAACATGGCTGTCAAAGGCTTGAGCAACTCTACAATGTTAGACAAGAATCTCCTAACAAAGTTAATCTTTCCTATGAAAGATTCGAGACTCTTCTTGTGATGTGGTAGGGGTAGCTCTAGGATAGCTACAACTCTCTTAGGATCCACTGTAATTCCTTCTTTGGATACAACATATCCCAATAGTTTCCCTTCATGAACTGCAAATACACATTTCTTGTGATTAAGAGATATCCCAAATTCTCTACACCTTTCAAAAATCTTCCTCAAATGTTTGATATGGTCTACTGCATGTTTGAATAAATAGTTATGTCATCAAGGTAGACCAGCACAAACTTGTATATGAGGCTTTTAAAGGCCATATCCATTGCCTTTTAAAATGTAGCACCTGCATTTGATAAACCAAAGGGCATCTTTTGATATGCCATGGTTCCCCACTTGGTTGTGAATGCAGTCTTATATTGATCCTCTTCCTTTACCAAGATCTAATTATATCTTGAATAGCCATCCAATAATGAAAATCTCTTGGATCCAGAGACACATTGTAGAATTTTCTCCATAGAGGGTAGTGGATGGCAGTCTTTTAATGAGGTTCTATTCAAATCCCTGAAGTCAACACATAACCTCAGCTCCCCACTCTTCTTCCTGACTGGAACAAGGTTGGAAACCCAACTAGTATGCTTAATGGGGTAGATGATGCCACTTTCTATTAGTTTGAGCACTTCCTTATGCATAAGTGGTTCAAGCTTAGGATTAACAGGCCTTTGTTTTTGCCTTACTGGTTTGGCATTAGGCTCTAATTCAATGGTATGCTGAGCAAGGGTAGGATTAAAACCTTTGAGATCTTCATACTTCCATGCAAAAACATCACTGAATTCCTTGAATAATTGTGTTTAAGCTTGCTTTTCCAATTCAGTATTTACCTTTCCAAATTGTAAGCTCTTGCCTGGTTCCATCTCTAATTCAACACAATGTTCTTGTTGAACTACCAGTCCAGCTTTGTTCTTCTTGACTTCATCATCCTTGTTGAAGATAGCTTCTAAGGTTATAAGACCTCTAGGCATCTTATTAGATCTAAGTTGTATCACTTGATCACCATAGCTTTGTGATAGCCTATCCTGATTGTATTATGAAAAAACATCTTCTTCAAACAAGAACTGCAAAATTTTCTCATCATTGTCAAACACTTGCCAATTGACATCATTATCGGGAATAGAAGGTCTAACAATAATATTCATGTGTTGCTGATCTATTTCTTTTGAAATGCTATTGGGGATGTCAAACTAAGACCCAATAGTAGCTAACCTATCTGCATTTTGATTTAACCTTCTAGGGATAGCAACAATATTGAAAGCATGGAAATCTTCAATTACATCCCAAACTCTATGTTTGTATGCTTTCATGGTGTCATTCTTGGTTGCAATTATCCCCCTCACTTGGCTAACAATAAGTTCACTGTCACCATAAACTTTCAAGACCTTAAGCCCTCTTTTTCTAGCCCATTCTAGTCCATTGACTAGACTTTCATATTCTGCAGTGTTGTTGGTGCAGGAAAAACTAAATCTAAAGATACCTTTCTCCCTTTGGAGACACCAGCATAGCACCACCACCAGAACCATGTCTACTTCTTGCCCCATCAAAGAATAGCTCCCAAACTTCATTACTCTGATCCTCTAAATCATTTTCCTCTTTGAGAAGGCTTGGTTCTTTCAATCTAGCTTCTTGTATCAAATAGTTTCCCAAACTAGCATTCCAAACAACATGCTCTAATTCTCTTTCATCTAGGAAAATATCAGGGATATCTCCTATCTTGGTGCATGCTTCACTAATGGTTTGGAAATCACTGCTATCAAATATGGGGTAGTTGGCATTGATTACATTGGACACATAGGGTTCTACATGGTGTGCTACCAATTTTTCTGACTTGATGGTAACCTTGGTACCATATCTTGTGTGGAAGAGCATGTGAGACCAATCAGAAGATAGATAACCACCTATCTTGGCCGTGAATTCTCTTGATAAACATATAGCAAACAATGTAGGGAGATCTATGATATATATGTCAAGGAGGATATAAAAATTAGGACTAGCATGGAGAACTAGACTAGTATCTTTGGCCACACCTATAGTACTGACTGAGGACCCATCAAGTTGTGTGACATTCTTTTGGAAGGGTTCATATTTCAGTCCTAATTGGTAAGCCACTTTCTTGGGCATTATAGTACTAGTAGCTCCACTATCTACCATGCAATTATGTACTAAAGAATCTCCAATAATCAAAGATCCATAAAAGGTAGGTGGCTTTGAATTCCTACCTTGCATGGTATTGTTTTTGGGGTTGCTGCTTGGAGTCTCCTTTTCTTGATCAGTGTTAACCAACACTGGCTTTGTAGTTTCTTTTGCAGGTTGAGGAGTTGCTGCTTCTGACATAGCCTTCTTCAAAATCTTAGGTTGTCCTGGAATAGACAAAGAGTCCCACATGGACATGGTGACACTCACCTTCTTCATGTTTTCTACAATATTATAAGGTGTCAGAGTGTGTACTCTTTGTTGTGCTTTTACTATGATGGGCTCTGCCTCTTTTGGGACTTGGCCTTCTTTGCTTGTGATGACAAGGGCCTCCTTGGATGTGATAGGGGAAGCTTGCTACAATGGCTCTGTAGATGTAGTGGCCTTGTTACCAGAATCTTCTCTCTCCATGTCTTGGGCTCTCCTCTTTGCTCTTGTGTAGGCAACAAAAGCAGCTTCATCATTGACTCCATTGAAGTATGGTTGCTCCCAATTGAAGAGAGAAGTCTCATTCTCTTGTGATTCTTGTTGAGGGATTGTCCCACTAGATGGAGGCTCTGATTGAGTATACGAGGCACTCTGAACCATTAGGGCTTGATTCATTAATCCATTTGAACATGTAGCCTGACTGTGAGGCTGATTGCAAGGAAAACACCATTCATAATCCATAGCCATATTATTTTGGCTAGGAACCATATCCCTCATTGGATTTGCAAAATTGAGAGGTGTGGGGTTATATGGTTTAAATGGTCTCTGATTGAAATTTTGCCTTTGATAGCGTCCTTGGTATGGTGGCCTATTTTGTTGATAAGGCTGTCCTTGATTTTGGTATTGTTGATTAGGACCTTGGCCTTGTTGTTGGAAGGGTGGCCTGATGCCTTGATTTTGTTTCTTAAAATTTGTGACCTCTTTGGTTAGAGTCTATAGCAAGTTTGTCATTTCTTGCATACTAGTTTGCATACTAGTTTGCTGACTACTCTTCAGCTCTTGTGGCTCTTGAGAGAAATTTGTTGTTAACTCTTGACCACTGGTGCTAGCTTGAGGTGCTGATATTATGGGAATAGGGGTAAATGGGGGTACTTGTGCAGGTGCAATGGGCTGAAGACTAGGGAAGATAGGCATGGGTGGTCTTCTAGCTATCATGTCTGCTGGATCAAACAATTTTCAGCCCTGATAGCAATGTCAAAGGCTTGGGGTAAAGAGGTACCACCCATAGATTGGATCATGATAGAAATTTGTTTATTTAGACTTTGCAAGTAGTACAGGAAGGCATGGTCAGCTGATGGCCTTACATAGATTGGGATTCTATTCCATGTCTTAAGGAACCTACTATTGTAATCTGTCATTTGTTCTTGAGGGTCTCTCTTAATGGTTGTTAACTGCTCAACCAGAGACAAATTATCTAATTTATCCTCAAAATGTTTGCTTAATGCATCCCCTAATTCATCCCATAAAGTGATAGAACCAATAGTTAAAGTTCTAAACCACTCTAGAGCCTTACCTTTTAGAGAGGTTACTGATAATTTTGTGGCCACATCCTCATGAGTGATATTGTGAATGTTGTAGATGGTGGTCATATCTCTTATGTGCTCAAAGGCTGCAGTCTATCCTTCACCTGTGAAATCAGCTAGACTCTTCAATGCCACCAAGGGCACATCATGATGCACTGCAAAATTTAATGGACTCCCTTGATTGAAAGGTGCAAAGGAAAAATTTCTAGCCATTGTATGAGCTGGAATCTGAAGATTAACAAATATATGAGCTGTATTTTCTATTGGATTTAAATCTTCTTCTAGATCTCAGGTTAGAGATCTGCCTCTTCTTCTGGAATGAAAGGAAAAAGGTCTCCTCTCTGAAGTATTAGGAGATGTTGATTGAACTCTCCTCGCAGGAGACTGTCTTTGAGTTGACCTACCTTTGTGACTTCTCCTTGAGGGCAACTCTAAAAATCTAGTGGGTTTTGAGCTTCTAGTCTCAATCTTTCTCATAAACCTTAAACAATGTTGGCCTGAATCTTTGAAACCAGTGGAGTCGCCAGATATACTTGATAAAACAACCTCTAAAGGACTGTATTATGCAATCTCCATATCAGAGATGACATAATTTCAACAAATGAACTTCTTTTACTATCCCACCAAGAATGCCAAAAATGTTATACACTGAGTTTTGCACCTTTGTTTCAAGCTCTCTTGGTCTTGATAACTCAGTATAACATGGGAATCATCTCAAGATTGTGGGAGCTTTTCTAACTGAGATGAAACCTCTAGGTTCTAGGCTAGTTCCTCTTGGATTATCACCCTGATTTACTTCTTAACATAAAAATTAAACTTTGGAGGGAAAGGGATAGAAGGAGTGCATGAAAGGAAATGACTGGAAGAAAATATACCTACTAGGTGATGCACCGAAAATGGGGTTTGGATCTCAGTATAAAGGGATGAAATCAGTGAAAGACCTAGATCTAGTAGATCACAACTTACTGAATAGGCTTGCATAAGTATTTCATAAGAGGGCCTGAACATTAGACACAACCTATGACCTGCAGGCAAACATTCTCTTCAACAAAAGGGCACAGGAATGAGATAGAATGACAGGGGGCTGAAGAATACCCACAAACTCACTCAAATCAGATCAAACACAGTAGTACACATATAAGCTAAAAGTAAGAGGGATCAGGAACCCTAAATATCACTGAAAGCATTCATAAACCTTAATCCAATAAGAGATAATGCAAACATGGAAGCACAAGGACATGAAGGATTGTCACAAACTGCCTCTGCAATATTTGTATTATCAATGGGAATTTATAGAATGTGAGAAACTAGAGGGCAGGAAGAAATGCCATAGATAGCTTCCCAAGAAAGAGTCTTTTCTTCTTTACAAAATGTGAATTCTCAGCTCTACAAGCTCCAAAAAACATTATATACATCCTCAACTGCATGCAGGCAGAAGTCAAAATTCTAACTAGGGTTATAGGTTTTACAATAAAATAATTAACCCTAGGGTACTGAGAAGACTGATCATAAATAAAAATCTACAGTATCATAGTCGATCAGATATTCATCCTTGCATGCCCATCCCTGTACTACAATCAACATGCAAACACTACAACCTGGATTCAACAACCTTTCCTGCAACAAGACTCGCCATGAATGCTGCAAAAGTACCTCACTAGAACAAAGATCAACACATGACGACTACCTGGACCTCTTCATCAACTTTGCAACTTGCAACCATCCTAGCGAGATAAAATCTTAGCTACCCGCTGCTCGCAATCATCTCTGTAGAGGAAAAGCCCGCAAAAGGAGTCACACTATTTTGAAACAACGCCGGTCGCATGATCACATGAGCTCAAAAAGACTCATGCGATCATGTGAGAAGCCCTTAGAATCTACCATTCACTTCGCAGCCCGCATACTGGATTCAACACTAGTTGAATTTGAACATTGGTCGCATGAGCCCAAAAAGCCTCATGCAATCATGCGACAAGCCCTTAGAATCTGGCATCTTGCCACAAGACACCTCAAGTCCGCCAAAAAATTTAAACTGCTGGCCACAAATCACACCCGTGATCCAACTGCATATCTAACCCCAGGCTTCACCTCGGGTTCACTTTCTCTTTAGTCGCAAGGTTGCATAATGTTTTCTTTAACCTCAGTTCTATTTAGCAACTATGCAAAATCCATTAACCGTGCAATCGCGAATTTGCTTTACCAACCCCGAGCCCATCCGCAAACTGAGATTCCAATCAAACAGCGAGCGCAAGATCTCATGGGGTCGAAAGATCCCATGAGATCTTACGACCACCATAGATCTCTTTCCACCGCCACCAAACTGTAACCCGAACTCATAGACCGCTACATCAGACGATTGTCGCATGATCGCATGGGGTCAGAAGATCCCATGTGAACATGCGACCACCATAGATCTTTACCGCACTTGCATCTTCGGCCCACTGTAAAACCTTGTCATCGGCCGACCAATAAAATGCGGGCACATCACCAAACTACAGGCCCTTATTAGCGTGGCTAACTATTTGTCGCATGTTTGCATAGCCTAAAAAGGGGCTATGTGATCATGCGACAGACCGCTAGTGTTCTTTGAAAACAACCACTGGGCCCACCTGATCAGAGTTACGCACATGGAAAATGCTGACACTAGAGAAGAAAAACAAAGCGTCGAAGAGGTCAAAAACATAGAGGGTTTTTGGACTGAAGGTTGAAAACATCCCAAGCTTTCAGAGCAAAAGGTCGAAAACACAGAGGGTTTTCGACACTAAATAATTTTTGAACCCTTCGGCACTAGTATTTCCTACAAGCACTCAAACTTGAATATCTTTTTGGGCTTTGCGAATTAGGTCATGTGATCAAAGCTGGAGCATGGTGACATATCAAATAACGTGGGGTTCAGAGCGCAAAGCATGAAACCTCAAGGTTCTATTTCACAAGCTAAAATGAGTTGCAGTAGGGACCTAAACATTCGCAGAGGCCACAGGACGTATCAGACGACTATGAAAATTTTAGGAGTGTCTGGCAAGATAGAAATAGAAACTTGGGAATGAGTCTTGCCAAATTGTATAGAATAGGCAATTTTGGGCAATAGTAGCAACATTAGAGAACCTGCATGGACATAGGATTAGATAAAAAAAATTGTATATTTATTCATTGTTAATCATGCATTGAAAAAAATGTAATGAAATGACACATCTCATATTAGATAACTAGTAGATATTAAAAAAAAATTACTTGCATCTTTTGTCCTTAGATGTCTAGCTTCCTTCCGGGTTCCCTGGTGGGGCATTACACATCTCACATATTTAAGTGTATTTTTCTTGGCTATTCTAAATCTTGCAAAGCCTATAGGTTGTATGATGAAGTAAAAAAAAAATTATTACACATGATGTTTTATTTTGTGAAACTTCAACTAGTGTTGAAAATATTGAATGCCTATTAAAATGGCTTGATAAAATTAAAAAAAATTCTCAATGGATAGAAAATTCTGATGATATTTTATATTTTGAGTGGAATCCAACTTATTTAGAATCATATTTATTTGATTCACATGTAAAATGTACATCCCAAGATGTTCTAACTCAAGTTGATCCATCTATAAATGATCAATAAGAAACCCTATCTAATGATGAGCCCAAACTTTCAAAACCATTAGCCACTAGTGAAGCATCTATTCATGAAAGTATCACATCTTTTGGGAAACCAAAGTCTCCTCATAGGTGGTCAAACCAAGTCCAAAAAACTTTGAAAGATTAAAGATTTGATGAAATAGATAAAATAAGTACAAGAAGCTCTTACAAATAAAGGTTGTAGGCTCAATCAAATATTTTAGAGAGCTTGGAGTCCTTTGATGAACTCAATCTCATAATCAACTCTAAACCAACTTCCTATAATGAAACTAAAAATATTGCAGTGTGGAGGAAATCTATGCAAGATGAGTATGGCGCTCTTTTGAAAAATGGCACATGAGAGTTGATTGATCCTCCACTTGGTTGTAAACCTGTTGGTTGCAAGTGGGTTGTTAGAAATAAATATAAAGTACATGGTACACTTGATAAATAAAAATCCTGACTATTTGCCAAAGGTTGTTCAAAAAAAGAGGGCATAAATTGTGATGAAACTTTTGTACCTACAACAAAATGGACCATAATTTTTGCTTTGTTGTCCCTTGCAACTCAAAATGGGTGGAAAATTCTCCAAGTAGATGACAAAATTGTATTCTTAAATGATTATCTTAAAGAAATAATATATATAACTCAACATGAAGGGTATTTTTTCAATGTTAAAGAACACCAGGTATGCAAGCTTTTTTTGAATCATTGTATGGTTTGAGACAAGTCCCCCCAATCTTAGTATGAAAAAATTATTGAGTATTTCCTCAAGTTGAATTTCAAGCATTTCAAATTTGATGATGAAAAACTCTTTTCTAAAATAGACTGATAATATTTTTGTCTATCTTTTTGTTTATGTGGATGATTAATTTATCACTGGTACTAATGAGAATAATATTCAAAATGTGAAAGAACAAATGAAGCAAGATATGACTGGTTTGGGCCATCTTCATCACTATTTGAGTAATCAGATGGTTCAAAAATAATATTTTATTTTCATCATTAAATAAAAATATATTGGTGAACTTTTCCATAAGTTTGGCATGACAATTGTAAACCCCTTTGTACTACTATGGGGAAAAATCTTAAATTCACATTAGATGACTCTTTAACATTGGTTGATGCAACTACCTACATAAAACTTGATTGAAATTTGATTTATGCTATAACTACTCATCCAAATATTTCTTTTGTTGTTGGATTTATTTCTAGATTCATGCAACAACCTAGATAAACTCATTGGTTAGTTATCAAACATGTTATTTCATATTTACAAGTTACTCAACAATATAGGATCAAATACTAGACAAGAAAAATATTTTTCTTTCCTTGGCTATTCTAATTTAGATTATGCATGTGATTTGGTAGATGGAAAATCTAGATATAGTTTTTTAATGCATCTTGGGTCTACAGTAATCTCTTAGAGATCTAAAAATAAATTAGTCCTTACTATCTCTTCGTTTGAAGATGTATATATGGCAGCCTTTGAAGCAACTCAAGAAATCTTATGGCTTTGAAGAATTCTTGAAGAGTTGTAAATACAATAGGTTTCATCAACCCCGCTCTTTATTGACAGTCAATTTGCAATCAAAATAGCTAAAAATCTAATATTTCATGATTGCACCAAACATATCAATACAAAGCTTCGTTTGGTTTGACATCATATGAAAGATGGTAGCATCCACCTTAAATATTGTTCCATTGTAGACCAACCAACTAATATTATTACCAAGGCATTAGGTAGAGAAAAGTTTGACAATTTCAAAGAAATACCTGGGCTAACCACTTCAGATTAGGGGGGTGAAGTGTTAATGTCTTATCACCAAGGTTCATGAATATCAGATTATGTTTTCTTATTTTTCTCTTTCTATTAAGGTTTTTAATTAATTTTCTATTCTAGTGGTTTTGTATAATAGTTTATAGCTGTTTAAACTTAGTGTTGCCTATTTGATATATCTACCTCTTTATTCTATTTGTTTGATATAGATTATAGAAATAAATAATATAGTTTCCAATTTTCCATTCTTTCAATTTTATTTTTAATCATGGACTAACACTTTCTATCATGCACTTAAGAAAGTGAGTTCTTTTGGTTATGTTTAAAATGTGCGTAGAAAAATAATCAACAACATTTAGTGGCGCTTGCATCGATATTCTTGAAATCTATTTGTATTTGTAAAAGAGTTCAAGCTATTTTGCAATAGAGTGCTATGGTTAAGAGAAATGTCAAACATGAAGGTAGTGTGCCCCAATAGAGTGAGTATATATATATATATATATATATATACTTGCAAGCATAGCTGAGAGAAGATGATAAAGGAGTTTATTTTGTGGTGTTGCAAGTGAATAAGCAAGAGGATAGGTAATGATACATAACAACACTAGTGGGATGGTTCATAGAATATATGAGCCTTGACATACCTTCCGACATCAATTAAATAGTTATTATAACTTAGGGTCACCAACGTAAAGTGATATAGAGCTAGATATCATTAACATCTTGTAATAGTAGTAATATCAATTAAGCTGATAGGCTTATTTAAGTGGAGGATTCCACCACAATGTTTGGATTTCCTAGTCGTTGTCTTACGCTGTGAAATCCTGGCAACGACATGTGGAAAATGTTGTAGTTTAAATGCCACGGTGAATATGCTTGTGACATGTGGAAGCTTGGACAATACGTGAGAAGTTTGACAAAATGCTTCAGAGAAAATGGAACCGGATGCACTGCATGTGAGCTGATTATAGAATGGCTGAAGGTTGTGTCATTGTAAGGAATGAAATTGAAAAATTTTGGTATGTGCACGAAATGATGGTGGAGTCAATTTATTGCGTAGAATCACTACATCTTGAACTTGTATTTCATATTTTTTCAGTTTAATCTTTCATTTTAAGGTGGTGGAGAAGGAGGGAAATTTTCTCTACCCTCTTTTGGACTCCATTTTGGTCCATTTTGTGTCGTAATAGGTCTGCAATTTTCCAGTTTCTTTTCTTTGCACTTTTTCTGCATCTAACTTGTTTAATTTTTTCGAATTCGATTCTTTCGTAAGGTTAAGATTGAAGCAGCGATGATCCAATAGTGGTTTCACATTTCAGAGCAATAAAATCATGAATTCAAGAAAATAGATGAGAAATCAGTGTTCAAGTGGCTGCCTTTATTTCAGAAGATGCAAGTCACATACATTTTTCTATTTGTAGCTGGATTATTGCACAAATGTATATTTACCAACTTAAAATTTGTGCCAAAATTCTTCAATCTCCACAAAATCAAGCTCAACACATGGGGGCCACTGTTTGATGTGATCTGAAAGCTTTACAATTACATGAATGATTTTCAAGTTACAGTGCAGTTATATGTTGAAAATAGTATATATTTTAATAATATCAATTTTTATAATTAAATAAAATTAATTTTTATTATATGGTAGAATTCAAATGAATGATTTTCAATTATAGTGTGAGTATAATTTATATATTAAAAATATTTAATTTTAAAAACTAATTAATTACGGAGAAAAAATATTTGAATTGAGGATCTCTGCTTTGCAATGATAGGCGGCAATTCGCAAAAGCTTGTGGGCATCACTGCTGGTGTCAAAGGTTTTGAATTCACTGGCAATGGTATGGTTGGTGCCCTCTCCAAGGTGGTCGATGTAAACAGGTGTGTTCGCTCCATGTTTCTTGATGTTAACATTTCTAATTCCCTCTATCCTCCTTCAGAACTTGTACCTGCGGCCATTAACTCTCCCCCTCTGAATTTATTGCTCCCCACTTCCAATGGCCAAGTTGATAAGGCAGCAGTTATTAACCAGGCCTCTATTCCAAAAGAGGCTACCCCTGTTGCCATCATTAAACCCAAATCTTTCCTGGAAGCAGCCGTAAACTCCGCTCCTTCCATTAGCGTTAGCGCAAGATTTACCTCCGCAACAAATAATGAGGCCAGTCAATCAGGTAAGAACCCTGAGAGTCCTTCCTCATTTGATGTCTCTCCAAACCTTGAAATGTTAGTTGAAATTCTGAAGGAAAAGGATAGGCTAAGAAACTCTGAAATTTTCTTTTCAGCGGTTGAAATTGATAAGGTTCCTCCTAGGAAATTTTTAGATGACTGGTTCCATAACTTCTGGAACCTAAAACTTGGATATCACATCTCCTTTTGTCATTAGATCCGGAGGGGATTGTTTGTTATCTTTTTTAATAACCATGAATCACAATTTTCTATCCTCAAAAATAAATACTGGACGGTTGGTAACACCACCTTTCGAGCTCTTGCTTGGACTCCTGAAGCTATCCTTGACAAAGTTGTTGCCCTTTTGGCTCCCAGATGGATTCTTGTTAAGCAAATCCCTCCCTTTCTGTGGCATTTTTTTTCGCAACTCCTCGAACCTGTCGGCAAGTTTGTTAGAATGGATGATTCCGTCTGGCTGGTTCCTCACATGGATGCTAGAGTTTTAATTTTGCTAAATCTGGGCAAAGAGCTGCCAAGCAAACTAAAAGTTGTCATTACTAATGAAGTTTTTTCTTGCCCTATAGAGATTTTGGGTGGGCTTAATGCCTATTTTCTTTGCAGAAAGGAGGGGCATCTTAGAAAAGATTGTCCCATCATCAAGAATAAATCTCCTAAAGCGGCTAACCCTACTGTTTCCCCAACCTCCAATCCCCCGAAACCTGCGATTTTTACTTCATCTAAGTCTAATCCTCTGCCCTCAATTGATGTTTCTTCCCAGTCAAGCTTGGTCTCTCAACTTCCTCTTATTCCCCCATGCTTTGCCATGCGTATTCTTGAGGACTCTGTGGATGGATTCCAAACTATTTCTAAAAAGAGGAAGAAGCATGGCCACAAACCTAATAGGTCTGTGCATAATGTCATTTCCTTCCCTCCTCCTACTTTTATTGCCGAGCCCAACCCTCTTTTGAATAACTATCCCTCTACACATCCCTCTATTGACAACTCCATCAAACCTTCCACCTTGAATCCTCTAGCCTGGCCTAAACCTCCAGTCAAAAATTTCAAAGAAATTGACGATGATTTTGTTTTGGAAGTCATTCCAGTAGCCCCTAGCTTAGCTAGTACCCTGAGTATGGATATGGATCTTATTTCTCCATCTCTCTCAAATAATGATGATCTCCTCACTTTGAAGAGGAGAGGGAGACCTCCTGGTTCCAAAAACAAAAATTCTGCGTCTAAAAAACAAAGTCCCCCTGACTCTGTGGATCTTACTCCTATGGAGGGAATTGCGGGTGTTGATGCATCTAATCCCAAAGTGGTTTCCTCATGAATTGTGTTTCGTGGAATATTAGGGGACTTGAATGTCCCGATAGGAAATTTGTTATCAAGAGTTTTCTCAACAGTATTAATTATATCGATATCCTAATGTTGCAAGAAATAAAATCTACTGGATTCATTCTTGAATCCAACCTAAATTTTATGTGGAGCAATGCTATTAAGTTTGTCACTAACCATCCTCATGGCAAAGGGGGTGTTGCCATCCTAATTAACCCTAAATGGGAACCCCTCATCAGGAGTAGTGTTATATCTCCCTGCAATAGAGCCATATGGATCATTTTTAATTATAATAATAAAGATTTTGGCATTTGTTCTATTTATGCTGCCAATGATTATAAAGAAAGATCAAATCTTTGGTCCTGGGTTACCTCTCTCCCTGATATTCCCTAGCTACTAGGGGAGACTTTAATATGATCGAGTCCCATGAAAATAAAATTGGAGGACTTTCATTCTCTTGGAAAGAGCAAGAGAAGTGTCATTGGAATTTGCTTAAACACTCTAAGCTCCTCTGTGACCCGTTGACTAGGAACAAGAATACTAATCCGGGGCTTTGGCACACCTAGTGCAACTTTCAAAAAAGCCCTTCCAGAATTTATTCGAGGTTGGATCATTTTTATCTCAATAAAAACTTCTTTTATGTGGCTCCTGATAACCATAATAACTTGGTCTTAGTTTCGCCTACCACTCTTTCGGATCACCACCCTATTTCTATCTCGGTCAGGTTTAGCTGCTCCTTTAACAATAGTAGAAATACTAGCCCCAAGTTTATTCTCAATACCAGCCACTTAGCTGATGAAGATATCCTCTCTTCCATTCCCATTATCAGACATATCAATAAATCTCACTACCCTTCCATTTCTCATGCTGAGAGGTGGAATATGAATGTGATTGCCTGGTAGAATCTGCTTAGGACTGTTGGTCAGAAGAAAGCCAAGGATTTTAGATGTACTGAGTCTAGGCTTGCTGCCAACCTTTTTGAAGCTGAATCCGCTATTCAAGATAACTCGGTTGATCCTTCACTGGTCCCCATTCTCACCTACACTAAGGATGCCCTTAGGAAACATCGACATCATAAAACTCTTGGTGCTAGAATTCATTCTAGAGCCCATTGGCTTCAATTCGGTGACAGAGGTAGTAAGTTCTTCTTTAACGTTATTAAGTAGAAGCATGCTAATGAGACCACTGAGAAGATTGTTCTTGATAATCAAGAAATTACTGACATTAATAGCATAAAAATGGAATTTGCTCACTTTTATGAAAAGCTATTTTCTTCCAAAGACTCCGTCGAAGCCAGCTCCCTCAAGGAACAATGTAGAAGCATTATTCCCAAAAGGATTATGGACAATGATGCATCCCTTCTCAATAAACATATCTCCCTAGAGGAAATCAAGAACTCTATTAACTCCCTTAAGAATGATAAAACTCCTGGCCCTGACAGTTTGCCGATTGAGTTTTATAAACCTAATAGTAAGTGGATTTGCACTAATCTGCTTGAGATCTATAATGAAGCTATTAACTCTGGCTCCCTGGGCTACTCCATTAATATGGGCATTATCAAATTAATCCCCAAGGATGGAGATAAAACCCTCCTTAAGAATGGGAGACCTATCACTCTCTTGAACGTCTCTTATAAAATCCTTGCTAAAATTTTATCCCGCAGACTTGAAACCATCCTCCCGAAGTTTGTTTGCTCTACCCAGACCAATTTTGTTAAAGGCAGATACATTCTTGAAAACCTTATTACCAGTTGGGAGGCATTGGATTGGGCTAAACATTCTAATCAAAATGCCTCGATATTTTTGTTGGACTTTGAAAAGGCGTATGATAGGGTTGAGTGGAGTTTTATTACTATGATGCTTGATGCCTTTGGTTTCCCGCATTATTTTTGTAAGACTGTTGAAATGTTTCTTAGAGATGCTTGTGCCCAATTTGACATCAATGGCTCATTCTCAGAATCTTTTCCATTGGGTAGATCCATCAGGCAAGGCTGCCCTTTGGCCCCTGCCCTCTTTGTTATTGCCTCCAATGCTCTATTTTACATTCTTAGAGATGACTCTTTGTCCCCTACTGTCAAAGGTATTACCCTCCCTGATCATAATGATCTTATCAACTGTCAATTTGCTGATGACACTGCTATTTTTCATGAAGCTTCAGAAGATAATTTTGATGCTATGATAAAAAAAAACTCAATATATTTTCTGATATTTCTGGGGCTCGTCTATCTCAGGCTAAATCCATCTGTCTTGGTTGGAATGACCAATCGCCCAATTGGTTTAATAACTATGGTTTCCAATGGGGAGGTCCTTGTAAAATTGTTAGATATCTTGCTATACCTTTCTCCATGGAACCCTCGCTTAAGGAAATGTGGCTTTGGGTCAAATACTAAATCTACAACAAGCTGAATAAATGGCATAACAGGTCTTTATCTCTTGCTAGTAGAATCCAAGTCTGCCAGAAAATTCTCTCTGCCTACAATATTTATTATGCCTCTGCCTGTATGTTCAATGACTACCAAGTTTTGGAAATTCAAAAAGCCATCCAGAATTACCTCTGGTCTGATGGAAAAGGCAACAAGAAGCTCCATTCGGTTAAATGGGAGTGGTGTCATGTTGACAAGCTCCTTGGGGGTTTAGGGCTAAGGGACCTTAAAGTTAGTGGCCTTGCTCTGGCCTCCAAATGGATCTTTCATGCCCTTGATGGAGATGATCTGTGGAAAGTGCTGATTAGAAACAATATTGAAAGAGGATACCCCAAGAATGCCAAATTCTGGAAGAATCTTCCTTTGAGTGATCTGATTTGTGGTGACTTTCCTATCATGGTTCAACATTCTGTTGTCTTCAAATCCATCTGGAAGGCTTGGAACCATGTTAGGCAGTTCATTAAGAATACAAACTTCTATGATGACAAGCATCTCTGTGGTGAAAGATCCATTTGGTGGAATTTGAAGCTGGGTGGTAAACCTTTAGCCCTCTCCCAAGGATGCTCTACCAAGCAATGGGTCACCTACGGGATCAAGCAATTTATGGATATCTTTGAAAATGATAGACTCATCTTGTGGGATGAGCTGAAAAGTAAATATAACATTCCTACTTCTCAAAAGAAGATGTATAATATGATTCTCAGAGCCTGTAAAGACATTCCCACCCTCTGCCATGTTGACTCCAGCAACTACTTGAACATTAAGTGGCCAGATGGTACTGTTATCACCAAGCTGAATGCCAAGAATATATATTCTGTTATTGATCAAATGAATCCATTATCAACCATATTAATAAGAACTGGTATACTAATCTGGATGTTTCCTCCTGGAAGAAATTATTTGCTAAACTTTGGAAAATTTCTATTGATCCTAAAATTAAGTGTTTTAAGTGGCTTTTAATTCTGGATAAACTTCCTATTGGGAAGAATTATTCCGATATCACTTACTGCAGCATTTGTAGGACCTCAGAAATGGGGGAAATGGGGAGACATATCTTCTTTGACTATAGCTTCGCTAAAGAGGTTTGGCTTATGTTTGGTATATCTATCCCTACTAAGTTCAACATTTTTGAAATTATTATTGGTTTTATTAATGATGCTAAGGACATTAATTTATTTTGGAACATTCTTTCCTCTAACATTTTATGGCAAATTTGGAAATGCAAGAATGAGGAAAGGTTTCAAAATATTCCCAGGGTTCTTACTAAGTCTTTTCAAAGTCTCACTCATTTAAAAATTTTCTTGCAGGTTCACATTACCATGAAAGTTGATAAAGTTAAATTCAAAGGCTTCTTAGAACTGGATACGCTATATTTTTCACCACTAAGCTTAAGGATGGTTACTTTTGGAGGCATCATATGGACAATCTTTAAACCTTTAATCAAATTGTCAAGCTGCTCAACAAGGAGCTCAGGAGGGACAACCAGGATACTATGAGGAATATGATCCTCATGCTCAATCAAATTCAAGATCAGAAAAGCATTGTGTGGATGGAAGGCACAATGGGATGGACCGCTTGGGTGGACACTTATCATGACTTGCTGCATTAGCCCTTATGCTCCTTTTTTATTCTGTAGTCAGTTTTTTTTAACTTCTTGTGCTTGCACTAGTGCTGAGGCTTGGCCTCATGTAATTATTTTTTGATACTCTACGGTCTCCTTTTGTTTTGTGAACTCCTTATACTTAATACAAAAAAAAAACTAATTAATTATAATTTAATTCTATTGTATCATAGAATTTTGTTTTGATTTTTTAAATCAATTACATTTCATAATTTATTATATATCAAATAATTTAAATTTCTTCAAGCTGTATAACTCAATTATCTATTTTTTTTAATCCTTTATAATATTTCAATATAAATTATAAATTATAAATCATGTCTATAAAAGAGTCAAAATAAATTTAACTGAAATATTTTAGATTTTGAATTTTAAAGATCTATACCATAATATTATTTAGTCCTAATCTCAATCTATATCATTCCTTAAAAAAATGGACTCTCGACTTCTATATTAAACTTCAGTTTCCCCAAACTTGTACACATAGATCTATAATCTTGATTTTCTCTCTCATTTGTCTCATCTCTCCATAGGTTTCCTAAGGTTTGGTTTCATGTTAGTCAATATGGCAACATGACTAATATGGAACATCTTTGGCATTATAGCGGTGTGATTCTTCCAATTTTATTATGTTTAAATTTTGGAAATGATATTTTCACTTTCATCAACCGAGTTTTTCACTTGCTATTCCCCTTGCATGTCAAGAAATATAGTGAGATGGTTGGCTGGATCCCTTGCCAATAGATTTTACCAATGTATGGTGATCATGATAAGTGATTTTGAATATTTTTCATAAATTATTGTATGAATTATTTTGTAAAGCTTTATGGTTTTGGATTTTGAGATCTAAATTATATTTTGTTGAACATTTTATAATTTTTCATAAATATTGTATAAAAAAATTTAATAAATTATTTTAGTTTTACTTTTAAATTTTTAGAGAAATAATTTTGAAATAGTAATTTAAAATAATACTTATTTAGTAAGACAAATGATTGCATGGAATGGGTATATCAAATGTGAGACATATAATTATTCTTTTAATATTTTTATAAATTTTAAAAATATTTTTTTTTTGTGAATGATTAAATAATTGCATGGAATGGGTAAATTGGGTAAATTGAATGTGGGGCATATATATTATTAGTTTAGAGAGAAAGAGAGAGATGTGCAAAGAATGAGAGAGAGGGATATATAAAGATGCAATAGAGATAAGAAGCGATATAGAGAAAGAAGTAGAGAGGGGTGTTATATAGGAGTGGAGAGAGACAATGAAAAATGTGAAATATGGATAAATAGTGATAGAGATCCAAATAGATATATGCAGAGAGAGAGAGAGAGAGAGAGAGAGAGAGTATGTGTAAGAAAGATATAAATGTAAGGATAGGGAGGTAGATAGAGAGAGTGTGGGAATTAGAGAGAAACATATGGATATATAAACAAAGAGGGATGGACATCCAAAAATGGACCACAATATCATCATTTGATATATATTTTACTATCCGCATCACCATTGCACCCCTTAAAGATGCAAGTGCCAGTAATAATACAACCAATGTTATCACCAAATTGAAATTCTTACATAATTGGACCTAACATATCACCTCATTCCAGTTAACCATAATGATGATACTAGTGTTGGATAACATTAGAATGGAAACTAAAAAGAATTTATCATTGATTACAAGTATAGTACAAAATTAGAATATCAAAATAAAAGGGAAGAAAAAAAATTAGGGCAAGTAGTGATAGATCTAGATTTGTATGCAACCTTGAATAAGTCTACTTATGATTGTATTGCTTATTAAATTTAATGGTTATGCATATTATTGTAGTTTTAACCATGTTTTTAGCTGTTGATTGTGAATATTTATTTCCTTCGAGCATTTTACAAAACCTCATGTGTGTTTCTAGGAATTAATGAAACAAAGAACTATGCAAGTTCTATGGTTATTTTAATTGATGTATTGTGCAATAGTGTGAAGGGAGAAATATATTCTCATCTTAGTGTATGCACCTCCTTTACTTCTTATGCATGCCTTCTTACATTTTTCCTTTATCAAGCTAATAAAATATGTCTACTGGAAGATTTAATGTGCAGAGTTGGTTCAACACTATGCACCTGGATCATAAATGAAGTTATCCTTTTCTGGAGACTCAACCTCAATTGCAACGGTTCCATATTTTAAACCTATATACATTGTGCCATTGAAATTCTAGATCCAATTTAACACAATGCAATTTGAAGTGACAATAGCACTTACAAGCCACATTCGGAGCACAACACAAAGGTTTGCTTAGGATGTCCATAATGGAAGCTTTGTTTGATGAAGGATAAGACTAAGTCACTAAGTTAGGAGTCATATAGTTTCTAGTAGCATTGTTCTTAACATAGTCGAAGGGTGAGACCAAGACCATGTTCAATATATCCATCACTAATGTAGAGGAAGGGGTAGCTATTAATACTAGTAGGCATGAGCGGAAAACCAAAATATGAAACAAAAGAAGGGCAGGGAGGGCAGAAGGCCATATGACTACTATCAATTGATATGATATACTTTACTTATAAGTTATGTAGTTATGTCTAATTAAATGATATTTTATTTAACATTTAAACTTGTAATGCATTAGAAGTGAATATGCCATTTTAATATTTTCTAGTAATTAAGAATCTATATCAAAAGTGATGAATAATATTTTCATCTTGTGAAAGACGGCTTAACTAAATCTTAGATGGTTATGCAATTTCCAAAGACCGAGAATTCGCAGAATCGGTTGAATTCAATTTGACCAAGCTCTTATTAACATGCTATCATAAAATTTGTAGGCAAAACGATGATTTCATAGTATTTATGCATTAGAGACTCTTCAATAGTCTAAAATATTATATGAACAGGAAATTAAGAATATTTAGCCCAATGTATCTAATTTCATATAAGGAAATCTTATTGATGCAAATTGTCTCCCCCCTGCTACCTTTTCTATTCATATCCCCACACATATTGAAAAGAAATATGTAGAGAAGTCTATCAAATGAGATCTTGAAAGGTTACGTACAGAAAATATGGACATTACCAGCAAAATCACGTTAACAAAAATGCAAACAAATGATTCATCTCAATTTTGTTTGAGATTTCTTTTGTGTCCATTGCTGAAATATTCTCATTAACGTTACATGGAGCCAACCCATTTATATTGAGAGGTCAACCTAATTACAGACTATATCATATTGCATTGGAATGATCTTATTGTTTTTGGTTGTATAAGGGTTTTTTTACGAATAGTTCATTTAGTTGCTATTGAAGTTCTTGAAATCGACAACTATATCTAGAATATTCGTTCTTGAAATTCGTATGTAAAATTTATGATATCTAATATCTGATATCAACGCGATAAAATCAATGTTTCTCTCCGCCTCGTCAATATTCAGAAAACAGCTTGAAATGCGTGCTCAGTGTTAAACAATGCAACTGCTGCTTTCATAAAAAAATAAAATCAATTATAAATGTTACAAATCTTTACAAAGCTGAATAATTTACATCCTTAAGCAAACAGAGCAATTCATCGAGAGAATCTTCATGAAACTAAGAATCGAAGAGCAGCATTTGAAGGAGAGTTTTATAATGACGACTATAGCGACCAGTAAATCTAACCAAATATACTGATAGCAATAAAAACAAATCAGACAACTTCAAGCTAGGATCATAGCATCAAGAACATTGCTGAAGGGATTATTTTTCAAGAAAACTATTAATGTATCCATCAGGTATATTACACATGTTAAGGCTCTACCTTATATTTGGCCTGTTGCAAATGCTAATCACTGCGAGTCTAACTAAATTGATAAGATCTTTCTATGTATATTCACAGGTGTTGCAAAATCTTAAATTTTTCTGCAACCCCAAGAAGCTTCATGATCCAACGAACTGGTTAAGAACATACCACCAGCCTATCAATCTATATATTTGTGACAAACTTCTAAGGTAGGAGAGAATAATAGTTAAACACGTCCTGCAGATATTCTATTGATTGTTGAATTAGGAAAATTTTATGAAACCTTAAGAATACAGCAAGGTTATGGTCAACAATGAAGCAAGCCACATTGAGAATAGGAAAACTAAACTTCCACAAGAAAATCAAGAATATTATAAACTTGAGAAAGCTATGAAAATCTATGCCCAAAACATAAATGAAAAGAAAACTGCAAACCCAAGAGGGGTCTTCTAAGAATATCTATGGGAAATGAACATGGAATTAAGATATATCTAAGTTAAAGCTCACTAAGCAATGTATGGAAAATGGGGGAATAAGAAATCCTGTTTTATTGCAAGACAAGTTTGAAGAGTAACTGAATATTATACAAATTCTTGATGTCTTTTGAAAACCAAGCTCATTCAATTCCTCTACACATGTCCTGGATCATGTAATGCAGTATCAGAACAAAAGATAGGAAAGAACAATACTAACTGTGATGCCTTCATTACATAGCAGGCAGATCCTCCACACACATTGGCCTCGAATGCTTATTTGGCATTAGTTTCAGGTTCCTTATTATCATCCACAGCCTTACACTCTAAATTGGATTCCTTATTTTCCTCCATTCCTGTCTCTGGCAAGATACTTGTGGAATCAGGCATAAGATTATCGAGCATGTCTTTTACTGAATTGTCCCCTGTAGAACCTCCAGATTCAAAAGGCTTCGTCAGTTTCTCTAAACTTTCCTCCTGATCTTTTGTCCTTTCTCTTTCTAGCTCTTGACCAGTCTCTTGTGTTCCTGCGTGTGTTCCATCTAAATCCCCATTAAGGGCTTCTTGAATTCTGGGAGAATTCACCATTCCTAGAATATCCTCATGATATTCCTCTGGATATGGTAATGGTGAGGATAACAATGGTAGGCCATCTATACTCAGATTTTCTTTCACAAGCCCTTTTCCAAGTCTTTCTACTGCAGTCTCCAACAGATATTCTATTGCATCACCTGGATTCCAATTGTGTAGTTGCAGAGCAGCCAAAGCCTCCTCAACAGTTGCAGATCCAATTGTTTCTTTCTAAACAAACCTCAAAATATTCTGATCATGTTTCTCTATTCCAGGGTAATTGGCTAACGCTGCTGTGACATTTGTATCATTCATTTCTCCATTTTCTTCTCTCACATGTTGAGCAACTTTATCTTCTTGAGTCTTGACGCGCAGGCTATTGTAATGGCTGCCATTATGATATGATAAACGCATGGTAGATGCATTTGAATCATGAAAATTGTCTATCTGGGCGACTTCTATTCTCCCCTCTTTCAACACGTAGAGATGAATATTGGTCTTAAACATAAGTGAAGCTGCTTGAAGCTCCAAATTATCACCCCATACTCCATCAATTGCCTTATCTTGACAATATTCTTGGAAATCTGCATCATTTCCTTCATAGAAATCTTTAAAATCTTGAGGATGTGTCTTCATGTAGTGCACCACCATCAGACGGCATGTTACGTGCGGTTCTTGGTCAGACTGCAGCTGATCTGCCAGAGCTGAATTTCGATTCTCGTCCACTTGACGAGTTGGGCTCTCTTGTTTCTTAAGTTTTCTTGATTTGTCTTCTCTAATGTCCTCCTCATCTCGATTTTTCTTCTCTAAATAACTCTTAGAAAGCATTTCAACTCTCCATTCCTTTGCCATTTCATTGCTTAGCCAATCGGACAAACAGAGGCAGTTCAGTATGGGCACCAGCATACTGAAATCTGCCAATAATGGTGGAATCATCACCCTAACTTCATTTTCAAACAGGCCCACAATCTTCGCGCATTTTCAAACAGGTCCACAATCTTGAAAAGTCACTGTTCCCTGCTATCATTATAATTATTCTTGATTCCTCTCTGTGGCCTTTCATGTTGCATGGCTTTGGGGTTTTCCATTTTCTTTAACTGTTAAGCATATATATTCAGATATGTGTGCTTCACAAAGCTTCAAAAGACAGTAAATCATAATAACCTCCTATACTCTGCCTGCTTACAAACGTGAAATTTGTATTAAGAACCAAGGTTTAGAGTGTCATTCGCAACCTGAAGAAATTGTGTGAAAACCACGACTTATTGAAATCATTTCTAGGATTCCTTGAATTAAATACCACAGAAATGAATTCCCCCAAAAAGCCGTCGTCGTTCAAGAACGAAATAAAGATTCTGTTATTTTATCTTTTTATTGTGAAAACAAGTAAACAGAATTAAAGATTAAAGAACGGAATAAATAAAGATTCTGTT
This sequence comes from Chamaecyparis obtusa, assembly GCA_027943335.1. Classification (NCBI taxonomy): domain Eukaryota; kingdom Viridiplantae; phylum Streptophyta; class Pinopsida; order Cupressales; family Cupressaceae; genus Chamaecyparis; species Chamaecyparis obtusa. Next base: position 692,509 of record BSBK01008930.1, read on the forward strand.
ATTTTCTGTCTACACAATAATCTGATTACGGCGTCTTCAAATTAGCTCTAGAAGGAACCTGAAACTCATTTATTAATATATTCGTATTTCAGATTTTTTCTGAGCGGACTGCCGATTCCGGCTTTCTGTTTGAAGGGCTATCTAGTTTTGTAAACGTAAATATACTATTAACATTGTCATGATGTTCGCTATAAATTCAAAATACAATGCATGAAAATACACTTAGAAACACATATTATGTAATTTATCCGACCTCGTTTGAAATATATATATATCTGTGTGTGTGTGGGGGGGACTTTTTTTGAATTAGAATTAATTTAAAAATATATATATTAAAAATTAGAGAGGTTTTCCTAGCTTTTAGAAGACTGTATGTAAATTTCTAGATGTATCTTAAAGACCTCTTCAAATTGAAGCATCCATGTAAGGATGAATATTAGGCATTTGAGGTTATATTGTAAGGTAAAGAATGTTGCAGCATTTAAGGGAGATCTAATGGAGTTTAATGAGTTGACTAAAGAGGATAACATGCTGTCTCGTAGTTTTTAAATTTTTTGAGTTTAGGCTATTGTATTTATGTGTTTATTTATGAATTTATGTTTGTTCTCTATCCACTCCACCCACCCCAATATAGTGGTATAAAAGCCTAATTCGTATCTATGTTTTGAAGAACAAAGCATTTGATTGAAGGGTTTCATAAAGGATCAGAAAGAAGAGTTCAACAAGAAGTCATTATATCATAACAAAATGTTGAAGGCTATTTGTGTTCATTGTAAAGGGGAGTTTGAGATCTTAAAGCCATTCCAAGAGGAACTATCATTTGATGCAATCAATAAATTTCTATAAGGAAATCACAACTATTTTTTTTTAAGTCACTTGGAACTTGTTTTCCACCACTAAGGTCAATATGGAAGTCATCATAGAAGTTTCCCAAGATGAGGTCACAAAAGCTACTAGTACTTGTATAAAGAGTCATAGAAAGCCAAAGTGACGCTAGATGAAAAGTAATCATTGAGAAATTTACACCCCTAGCCAACAGGCAGATCATAGTGTTGAACTTGTATGGAATAGAGAATGCCACCATCAAAGTCCATCAAGTGTATAATATCTCATGGGTTAAGAGATTTTCTAAAGATAAAGAGTGTCTAGGTGAAAATGTTAATGATTCCACAAATCTACATAGTGTTGGAGTAAATAGTGATTTATTACTCATAGCTTAAGTTTGAATTAGGAAAATTATTAGTAAATGACTGGTGGATTGTCTACAACAAGAAGATTCAATTTATTCATTAGCTCTTGACCCAACAATACATTCCTAGGAAGAAAATTAATAGACTTGTAGCCTTGGAGGAGGTGAATTTGAGGGCGAGTGATTGGTCTGAGGTAGTGCACGATGAGATGGTTTGAAATGTTTCTAATGAGATGACTATTAGACTTAACAATTGAGAAAATCTAGATGCTAATGTCATGGAGCTCAAAGCTACTATGACTTTTGATGAGGAAAAGAAATAAGTATTGCATGTTATTGCAACTATGAAAAGAAATTAGAAAGAGAAAAGAAAACTTCATGAAGTGGTTGTGTATAATAGGGATATGGTGAGAAAAATAATGGATTCCATACAAGTTCTCCAAGACAATTTGGAATAACATTGATCTAAGAGAAATAGAAGGTAGGTAGTGTATGGTTCTAACTTGGGCTCACCCAATGATATGTCACTTTTTGAAAGTAAAGAAAAAAGAAGGTCTCTTCAATCATAATTGAGAAACTTAAATAAAAAGTCAAGAAGTCTGACAAGACCCCCACCTTGTACACCTTTTGAGTGTGTCTTTTGTGGATAGATTCTTTTTTTTTCCTCTAGTTCTTATGTAGATTTAGTACTAGTTTTTTATTGTGTTTTCTCACTCCTTGTAAGACCCCTTTCTTTTCTAGAATACCAACTTTATAATGATTCGACCTCTCTCCTAATTTATCTAATAAGAACTTAGACAAGTTATTACTAGGTGGTTAGGTAAACTTTGTTATTACTTTATGTCTACCTACTCTTAGTAAATTGTGTCATCTTACTTCTTATTAGTATTATCATCTCTACTCTTCCCCTTATAAGAAAATATTATTTATATTATTTAATCATCTCATGATATATCATTCAGTGATGATTTATGATTTTTTCTCTATAATATTGAAGATGTGGCAATCGCTGATCCCGACTCAAGATAATTTCTCTAACTTTTTAATAGAACCTATATGTTAGCTCTTTTTGTTGTCTAAGGTATTCAATAGGGATTAGATCGTGAGTATTATAATTGTGTAACTATTGATATCAACATTTGATTGTTGAATTAGTTATTTATTTAGAAATCCAATTTATTCATGATCTTTTTATCTATCTAGGAACCTATGTTTGAGTTTAGGGGACATCTTTTGGCATGGCATTTGGTGCAAGTGTCATGCCATAGTTTCCAATGATTGTGGTTTCATTGGGAAAATCTATTTATTGACTAGATATAGTGATATGTCATGATAGTTATAAACTGGTATTGTGGGTTCTTATTATATTCTTTGTCCTCTCATATTCCTAGTCGATAGCTCTTACCTTGTTGATTGGTGCAAATTTTATTTGGTTGACTTTGAGGGCCCATAGTTTGGTGCATCATACCTTTTTCTTAGGCACTATTTTATTTGGTTTTTTATTGTCCTAAATTATACCAACCAATAATTAGATTCTTAACTTAGCCACATTTTATTATGTATGTGCCTCTACATTGATTTTTGGTACTCCAGTTCTATAGGTCACTTATCTTTCTAGCATTTTCTCTGCAATCTATATTTTTAAACCAAATTTTAAGATTTTTTAGTGAGAATAGGTCAACCAAGGAAACCTTTTATTGGGAATAGGTTGGCTAGGGTGACCTTTTCCTTAAGGTTTTCCCCAAAAACTAAATTGGGGCCTCATCTCATTGGATGAGAAAGAAATCTAAAATCTCACCAGCTTCCTTTGAGCTTTGATCCCCAAAATGTTGAAGGAGGTATAAAATAAACTTACCTATCCTCATTTGGATATTAATCAATAAGAATTCAAGCTCTCTCCTACAAATTCACATCTCAAGCATTCTAAGGAAGGGAAAACATTTCAAGATATTTTTCAAGCCAATCTTTTCCATGGATCAAGTTACTTTCTCTCTTTGAAGGCTAAGCAATGGATTCCACCATCAAGAAAGAAAAAATTTGCATTCATAACTATTCAATTATCCAAGCATTCAAGCATTCATTCTTTCAAGAATTCAAGTCTTCAACTCACTCTTCTTCTCTCTATCAAGCATTATGGTAAAAATGGAGTCAACAATCAAGAAAGAAGATCTTTTCATTCTAAACTATTCAATCATCCAAGCATTTAGGCATCCATTCTTTTAAGATTTCAAGTCTAGAACTCATTCTTCTTCTCTCCATCAAGCATTATGGTAGGCTACAACACTCATTTTGCAAGGTTTTTTCTTTATATGATTTCCTTCCAATTTATTGTGTGGAGTCAAATCTATTGCATTAACAATCGTGATTGCATCCAAAGAAGCATTGGACCATCAAGGTATAAGGTAACCTATGATTTAGATCTATCTTGCATGTCATATTAGAATACATTATTTTCAAACATATTTCATTTCATTTCAAAGTTTGATTCCTCAACTGAGGTTTGATTGAGGAAAACCCCTCTACACAATATTTTCCATGTTTTCTATGTGTAGGTACATATGGAACTCGTACTAGGTCAAATTTAGGAAGTTCTAGACCTCGTGCATAATCTAAGACTGAAATTGTCAAAAAGTGCAACAAATAGGTTGGTCCAAGTGACCTGTTCCCAATAATAGGTTGGCCAAGGTGACATATTCTCCACAAATTTTCCTAAAATTGATTTAGCATGATGGTTGCATCCTTTGAACCACATATCTAGAATTTATATGAATCTATCTATTTTCTATCAATATGCATACATAGAAAGTCAATCTTTTCCCCAAATTGATCCTAAATCTCATATCTATTTATCAACTTTTCCTAATTTTGAAGGATTAGTAACACTCATTAAGTGATTATAAGCCTACTGGATCATCCTCTTTCCTAATGTGTGAATACAAATAGGATTAAGCTTGTCGATCCCCATTCCTTATTATACATTTTTGGTGAACTCAACTCAAAACATTTTTACTTTTGATTAGGCATTAAGATCTGATTTTGCATTCCATTATCATTCATTTCTAAAAACTATAAAAATTGCATCTTGCATTTCTTTTTCATTCTTTGATGTATCAGAACAATAAAAAGAACTAAAATTTCATTTCATGCATTGTTTTTACATTTAATATTTATGTAGTTACATTCATATTATCATTTTGTGAACAGATTTGTTATCTTCATTTTGCTAATCCAGTTTCATATTTTTTTCAAAGATTTCAAGATGTTTCCTGTTATGCATGCATATGATGATAACTTAGTTCTTCATTTCGTCCATACCCATAATATACAATCTCCCAAAATTGATCCCACTCATGAAAATATTTTGGCGAATGAAAAGATTATTAACATTTCTTTAAAGAACCTTCATCCTAAGGATGAGACCTTGAAGAATGATGTTGATCCTTCTGATTAGTTTGTAACCACCATAACATGTACATTGTGATTAGTACGTAACCAAAATAACATGTCCATTAGTATGATAGTTATTCTAATTAGTATGTAACCACCATAACACATACATTCTATATGTTAGTTCCAACATGTCTTATTTGATCAATATTGGAAAACATCTAAAATTATTTAAGTTATATAGAGTAGCAACCTATGATAAATAGTATGTTTTCATAAACATTTGATTCAAACCCACTCTTTCTATTATTCATTTTTTCTAAAATGGACTTTTAATATTTATCCAAAAATAAAATAATAGTATCTTTACAAAATTTTGTACTTGATTTTCAATATCATCTAATAAATTATAGTTATTGGTCAATTGTAATTAGTTGTATTAAATATTTGCCAATTTTTAGTTTAGATAAAGAATAAAATGATATTGATTATTTGATCATTGAACAAAATTATTTTTAACTATCTAATAGCATCTATATATATACTTATATACCTAATGCATTACAAACCAAGTATATACTTATATACCTAATGCATTACAAACCAAGTACAATAGTATTTAATACCTCTTCTTAAAAAAATCATCCCTTTATAAAATTTTATTTACCAAAACCATAAAAGATATAAATATATTTATTAAAAAAGGAATGAAACAAAGCACATTCCATTTTCTATTAATAGGTTTACCTTCTGATAAAATTCAATAAATATTTTATATAACTATAGACCAGTTCATTGAGAACTACTACATGAAACAAAGCCTTTCATTTTGGCTCTTTGGGTTTGAATGTGTATAGATCCATCATTGAGGAAATCAAGATCTCATCTACATAAGATTGTAGCATGGAACTACTGCACCAAAAAAAAAAGCTGAAGGCGGTGGCTAAGCTCCCTATAAAAATGCACCAAAGACATAAAGTGTCAAAATCTTTTTTTCCATATTTGCAAAAACACGATGATTTTTTTGCAATTTTTTAGTAATTTTCAATCACAAAATATGCAAATCATGAAGAACAAATGGTGAAATTTTCATGAAAATTATGTTCTATTTTCCATTTTTTGAAATTTGGTCAATTGTATATTTTGTAGGGATCTTAGCCACGTCCATAACTGAAGACCATCTACATAATTTTTATTTTATTTTATCATTTTTCAAGAAAAAAGAACACTAATTGTATTAACAAATAAGAAGAAATATTTCTTTACTTTTACTAAGATTTGGGAATTAAGAATTTTTGTTTTTTATAATCGAAATAGTCAAAAGAAAATATGCTTCATTAAAGATTGTATAGCGTATATAAATATTTGGGTTAAGTACATATGTATTTTTGACACAATAATTTTTTCTTCAAATTGTCAAAACCATGACGAGTGAAGGGGTTTAGAGCTTGGGTCCTTTTTATCATTTATGTCAATGATTTCATAAGGTGAGTATTATTTGATAAGAAAGTGATGGAGAAATTAGAAAAGTTTATTCTAAAATTATGTAACAAAGGATCAATGCTTTATAAATTAAATATATTATCATATGTTATTTTATGGACTATATTAGATCTACTAGCATAAAAAAACCTTCTATTCTATTCGATTATTTATTTTATTATGAGTACATATATAAGATATTTTAAAAAATAAAAATAAAAATCTATCTATAAATCATTGGTTGTATATATGTAAGTGAAGCATAGTAAATGGCACATGCACATTCAAAAGCATAAGATTCTTTCACAAAAACTTATCTTATATCTGCATAAATAGGATGGATGATTTATTTCTTAACTTATATATTCTATGTTATTTTGTCATATGTCTAGTATGATAAGTATTATCAAGAATGTGAAATTCAATATATTCTAATTTTACATAAATTAATTCCTTTTATTTGTTCTTTATTAAGAGAATTTATTTTTAGTATTTGTCATTTTTAAAAATATTTTTGTATAGAATTTTTGAATTATATTATTGACCTTTTTAATATTCATATTTATTAGTTAATGTCAATTGTAAATAAAAATAGGATAAAATTTTATCATATTTTTTTAAAAATAGGTATAAAATAATATTGTGTATTTGACAATCGAACAAAATATTGTTTAGGTAGATGATGACATTTATATTTATATCTAGTATATTATAAATTACATAAAAAAATTTATCTTCTTTTCAAGAACAAACTTCTCCTCAAAGTAAAATTATTCACCATAACCATAAAAGAAATACATATAAATATACTCTTGAAAAAACTAAATGCAATAAAGTACCTTTCCCTTTGAAATGAACAATATATATACAAGGCTATCTAGCTTTATCTTTCGATAAAAGTTAATTAAGTTTTACATAACTGTATCAATTTACAATGTTTAGCTAAATGAAGACAATTATATTTATGTCTAATACATTATAAATTGTATAGTAAAATTTTTCCTCTCTTAAAATTAAAACTTCTTCCTTTATGAAAATTTATTTACTATAAGAATAAAAGACACACATATATGAAAAAATATGGACAACACAATATCTATTGTTTTCTAATAAACAATATGTTTTACTTTGAAATAAATAGCAACAAAATACCTTTTATTTTTAACTAGACAATATGCTTTACCTTGCAACAAAGTACCTTTTATTTTTCACTAAACAATATGCATTACCTTCATTTAAATATTATGAACTGATATTGACATTTATATTTATGTTCAATATTTTATAAACTATACAATAGAATTTACTCACTCTTTAAAAAAACCTTTTTCTCTATGAGAATCTATTCACTATTAAGATAAAGACATATAAATATCTTCGTGAAAGAAAGGACTACCAAAAAAGGAGCATTTCCTTTTCTAATAAAGAACAGATCTATAGGCTTTACCTTTAAATAAAAGTGCTTATGTCTCAGTTCACACAGAACAGTCAAAGAAACAAAACATTTCAGAATGGATCCGAAAGTACTGCAGATCCATTATGGAAGAAAAAAGACTCATCGCTATATCGGATCTGAGAATGGAGCCACTGTACCAAAAGCAATGACTCGAGACTATGTATACAATTCTCAGTCTTCATAAGATTAGAGGCTTCTAATTGCATTAAAGAAGGTATGAAGAGAGGGTTTATGTCTTAATAAAACATGAAACTTCAAACATTTTAGCAGCAACTCATTTCAAAGATCTATTTAACAAAATACAAGATGGAGAAAGTGAAACAGTTCATTGCGAAATTCAATAGGAAAAGACGGAGAAAATGAAGCAGTTCATCGTGAAATTAAATAGCAGAAAAACAGCATTTCATAAAGTAAAACTATCTATACCAGATTTGATCTCCGAGACAATAAAATTCTGATATTTACATTCAAACCATCACATATTTTTCTTGAAAAACGTTAAAAAATATATCCCTAATCCACTGGCTAATAGCAGATCTCCCCTGCACATTCGAAACCATGAGTTTTTTAATAAAAAAAACTTATCTCTATCCGCGTAAATAGGATGTGCGGCAGATAGGACATTTTCTTCCCTGGCTTAGAGACCATCTCCCCACGCACTCAACATGAAATCTACTTCCACAGCAACCAATCGGCGCCACTTCCTCCTCTTCCTCGAATTCGCAGAGACAAATCACACACTCAGCGATTTCTTCATTCTGCCCGCGCCTGTAATTAATCACAGTCATCAAAACAGTCCGAAGAGGCAGAGTTAATTGAGGCACTATTGCTTCTTCTGTCTCTCGAATGAAGATCATGTAAATTGCCACAAACATCATAACTATATACGCAGTTATGACATACGGCGTGCGAAAAACAGACAGAAAAGCGTAGAGAAGTGGGAATAGTAAAAATCCACCAACGCCCACAAAATCTTAAGCCATATGATAACATTGTCGCTCTTCATACTATACAAGATCTTACACAGTATAAACATAGAAATGTAACAGGCCTGAAAGTGGAATAGTAAAATAACATATTGCAATCCGATCATTGCGCCTTAGTCATTGATATTTGCATCACTATGTCGACATTGTGCTTGGGCTGGGGTTGCGTGAAACAAATGGGGAAATGGAAGGCACAACGTTGTATGAGGGGGTTTGCGGAAGAGTGATAACCATCACCTTGTCACTTTTATTCAGTACTTGAGATATGAAAGATCATTAATCATTGCTTAACATCAACATGTTTAAGAATAGGAAAAATAAGATAAGATGATTCATCCTTAATTATAAATGTTCATAAGTGATATTCAAATACATAATAATTTTTAAGAAATAGGCCTAATAAAATCTAGTTCTATCATGTCATTCTTCTCATATATTTATCAATAAGTAATAAGATTATTTGATGTAATAACTTTAAGAATTTAAAGGATGAACACATATACTAACTGACGACTAACATATACTTCTCTTTAAAACACATATTTCTAAGATAGTTTTAAAAGATATAGTTTATAAAATTAATTCTATATTGCTTACTTGTTTAAGTTCACTAAATAAAGTCTTCTATATGTTGACATTATTCCAATGTGAATGAGCACGGAATTCCCAATTCTTAATAAGAAAAGGAATGCAAAATTCTATATGTAAAGGATCGTTGTGAGATGGGCTATGTGTTGGAAGCTCTTTTTCAGTGAAGAGTACATGATGTGAGGTGGATAGATACCCCACCATGGCTTGAAACTCATCAACTTATAGATCTTTTGGGATGGACGACTATTGTAGGGTTATTTCTAAGACTAGTTTGTGGTGAGTTAAAATGCAAAGTATTTCATAGATGGATATTTGTGTTGGGGTCTTCTTCAGATGGTTTAGAAGATTGCATTGACCTGATGGTGGATTGGATGAATTAATTGGTTTAGGAATTTTTGACGTGGCTCCTTGTACTATTATTTTGGTACAATGGGTGGTAATAGCACAACTTATTTCTGGACCTTGGATGGTGATGGTGTTTATGGTCAAATTTGGATCTTCCTTGGTGTAGGTGAGGTTTTCCTAGTTTTTCATTCCTAAGGTAGAGGCCTTACCTTTGTCATGATTCATCAATGGGGTTTGGAAAATGTTGTGATCTTGGTTGGTGGTAAAATTTACACAAAGCTAGTCTGGACAATGTAGGAGTAAACTTCCCCAAACAAATGAGTTTCCTTCAACCTGGAATACATTGTGAAATAGTTTTTAATGCATATGGAGAGAGACAAGTGGACAAAAATAATAGCACTTGTAGATGAGTGAGAGGCTTTATGTGGAAAGGTTATTTAGGGAGCGAGTTGCACAAAGTGTTTCTTAAGAGGAAGCCACGCCAAAAGACTTACAATCACTTCTGAGCCCTTCCCTTCCATGACATGCATGTTGATATCATTAATGTGCAACACCAATAGAGAAATATCTAGGGACATGTGTGTTCTCTTGCATAGAGATCATACAACCCTTTCCTAACATCCTACGACCGTAGATGCAGACCAACAAGAGAGTGACAAAGAAAACTTGAATAATAAATTTGTGTTAAAAACCATGCATCTTCACTCATTATAATGGTAGGGAAACAAAATATTACAAAGGAGATTACTCTGATTCATTGTTAAAGTTTAGTTTAATCGCTAGTTAATGTTGAATCCCTCCACCATAGTTCCAGTAGGCAAGAACTAACAATTCCACACACACCTACCCAAGCTATATAAATCACCCATGACATGCTTAAACAAATCAATGTACAAATTGTTCTCCTGATTCTCAACACCATTTCTACTATCATCCACATAAGACATCCACTGGAAAATCAGAACAATCAGATGGAAGTCTTCCCAATAATAAGCCTATCAACTTAATAATGATCTAAACAAAATATCATTTAAAAATGGCCATCTTGACCCTTTTTTTATTTTCCAAAATACTTCCTACTTACAAGAGGGAACACCATGAATATGAACATACAAATTTAATAAACGCTACTTGTAGCCCCTACGAAATAAATATATATACATTTTAATTAATGAATATATTAAAGGGAACGGTCAACAATTCAGGTAAAGATTGGCACATAAAAATAAACACAACCTTATGAGCTTATAGAACAAGCATTAGAATGCCAATGAGAGCTACACCATTTTCCTTAGTCTTTGGAATAGAAGCAGTTTTATGTTTGGAGGTAGAACTTCCATTCTTAAGAATATCTCTACATGGTTTGATAACCAAGGAAGATTATAGAGTTGCTAGATTGCATGAACTAGAACTACTAGATGAGAAACAACAACAAGCATTTGATTGAATTTGAAAGTATATCAAAATTGAATGTCAAGAACTTATAACAAGCACATCAAGTCAAGAACATTTCAAATAGGTGACCTTGTTTTGCGAGAAAATCCCAAGAACCAAGCAGAAAGAGAAAAGAAAGGAAAATGGGAAGCAAACTGGTTAAGACCTTTTTTGATCACTTAGTCTTTTGGGATTGACAACTATAAGTTATCTGATTGTGATGGAGAAGAGTTACAAGAACCTATCAATAGCTTTCATCTCAAAAGGTTCTATACATGAGACAGATAAAGATAAAGAGTATCAAAAAATCAGATGGCAAGCATCTTATTTATTGTATATAGTCAAAAGAGATCTTGAAAATACCAAAAACATTTGAAAAATAGAAAAGAGCAAAAAAATCATAAAAGCAGAAACAATAAAAAATAGTGGAAAATTGAGCATGAAGAAAGCCAAAAATATTCATATATGATCGTCCAAAAAGATGTTGTCTTGGTGAAAACCTAGCAAATAGGCACCTTGATGATATGGAAAAAGAAAAAAATTGAAAAAAGAGAAAATACAAAAAAATTGAAAAAAAAGAAAAAGTATCTAGGTGAAAACCTAGAAAATAGGCACCTTGGTAGCAAAAAAAGGAAAAAAGATTAAAAAATAGAAAAAAGAAAGAAAGATCCATTCAATCGGTGAAAACCTGGCAAATAGGCAACATTGAAAGTCCAAGTCAGTCGCATACCTAGTAGTCATCCTTGCAAATATTGCATTCGTCAATATTTGTATATATTGCATAATAAAACCCCACAGTTGCATTTGCAAGTACCTAAAGATTTTGGTCTCCTAATTTGTGAATTGTCCTAAGTCCCACAAATGACATCATATCAAACTGGGGGCAATCTACTCTAAAGGAGGAAGGGATTCATCAAAAGAAAACTTCAATCAATCATCGAATCAATTCATCGAAAACACAAGTGAAACGCTTAATCAATCTTCATCCTAATCCAATTTGAACCCAAACAAAAAAAATTGATCCAAGATCTCACAAGACCTTATCTTTATCAAGATTAAAAGTATGAAATGGATGGAACTACACTTGAAATATGGATTTAAAAAACATTGCAAATTTTTTTCTAAGTGTTGACTTGATTGGTGAAATCATGTCTTTCTAGTGAATCAATGAAATTTTTTAAACTAGACAAGCTATGATGAAAGCATGATATTTTAGTTTATTTCTAAATGCCTGTATTAAGATCAAAGTTCTAAAGCATGCATTATTTGTCTAAGGACGTGATCATCAAAGAATCATCGAGGACTTGTACATAGGATAAAACTGAGATCTTTGTTTGTTTACGCAAAAGGATACCTTGGATGTTTTGATGTTCAATATCATAATACCAAAATCCACTTGCAACATAGAATCTGACAAAATCATTATTCACACTCTCATGATTGGCTTCAATCAATGATACTCGTACCAAAAAGAGATGGGAAAGCAATGAAAGAGGTGCAAAAAGTATTCATATCATCATGGTTGAACTAGTGATGGTTGTACTAAAAATTGGGATTCCAAAAATTGCTCAATGATGAATATAAGCTCCAAATTTTTTAATAATGACAATTATTTGCATACATCTTAGATTAAATGCATTTAATGTATTTTTCCTTTCTTAGTTTATAATTGCAAGAGGAAAAGAGAAAGGGGGTGTGGTCAAATAAAAAATCAAAGGATCATAAAAAACTATTTGTGATCGAGTGTGTTGGAAATCCAAAATAAAAAACAAAGTACATTCCATTAGTTCACTTGTATTTGTTAGGTTCATTTAAAATCATTGCATTATGTTCTGTTTGATCATTATAATCATCTTCATTAGATTCATTTCAATTTACATTCATTATTTTCATCATTTAGATCATTAAGTTCATTACATTAAGTTGCATAAATCATTATCATTAGGTCTATTGCATTAAGTTGTATTTTTAATTAATTGCATTAGGTTGCATTCATTATTTAAATCCAATTACATTTACATTATATTGCATCATTCTTTTATAAAAATAAATCATTCATTTTACATCCATTAAGTGCATTTACCATTGCATTCATTAGGCATCATTATATTCATTAAATCATTGCATCTCAAATAGAACATCATAACATCATCATTTGACATCATTTAAGTCATCTTAGAAACATTTCATATAAATCCATTCGACAGAATCATTGCATTGCAATATCATTCATCTATATCACATATAACATTTAGAATCATTAATCAATAAATATTCACGATCATTATACATTACATCATATAGGTCCATCACATTTGCATACCATAAAATTCATTGCATCCATATATCAAAATAATTACATCCATTATACATTAATCATTACATCACATTAACCATTACATTGCATTATCCATCTAACACATCTATAAATCATTATATCCATAATAAAGCATTAATCATTAAAGTTCATTATACTCATCCATATATTATATGTCATACATAAGACAACCATTTAAGCATCATTAGAACATGTGCATACATATACAAAAACTGCATCTGAAAAGCATAAAACAAAGCATATAGGAGATAGAACCATCTAGATTTGCATATCATGCTAAAACACCTGAAAAAGAAGATCCAACACAACATGACATCAAATATAGTGAAATCTATCAAACTGAGTATCAGAGTCTATGGTAAACATCATCATAAAATTAACAAAATATCAGAGTCTATGCAAAGATCATTAAGGCAATGTCCAGATAATAAAAGTCCATCTAAGTATCAATGTATCAACATAAAAAACATCGATGAATCAAAAGATACAAAGAGAGTCCAATGTCTTGATAACAACAAAGGAATGAGATCATATACAAATCAAGAATCTAAAGTATCTCAAATCATGAATCAACTAGCCGACCTACTAGCACCATCTCCACCATTAGGACTAGGAGCACTATCTGGAGGACAACTCAAGCTCAGCTATAATCCATGGTGACTCATAGTTGCCATGAAGGCCTGTATCATACTACTCAGTTGTCTCATCTCCTATCTGATCTCAAACACATCTAACTGTAAAGCATGAACTTCTGGTGTAGCTATGCTAGGAGCCTGTGACACATAAGTCTATAGTGGAGGCATGGAAGAAGATGGATCTGACAAAGATGGAACAAATCTAGAAGAAAATGGACATAAAGAAGATGATGGCATCAGAGTAGAAATAGGTTCCTACGGAGATGTGGCTTGTGGAATGACTAATAGTGTACCTTACTGAGCAGGAGGAACATGTTCCCGATCCAATAAAACCTATGCAATCTGTACATCCATCTCTCTCTTCCACCTAGCTCTATGTCGATCCTGTCTAATAGCTAGATTTGCAACAACTTGATGAAGTTCTCTATCTGCACCACCTCTAGCCTGACCAACCCTAGGAGGAATAGGAGCAGCAATAGTAACTGGAATCTGAACTCTACCTGCTCTGGCTACTCGACGACCCTATCGTCCATGCCATGCTCTAACCCTGCCACCACCCCTGCCACCATCTCCATCATCCCTAGCATCACCACCATCATTGTCAGACAACTCATCTATGCCATGAACTCTCTCAACTGGATCTGTAAACCTCAGAAATAGGTTATGAGAAAACCAATCAATGTACTCATCTGTAACACTAGCATCAATAACATGCTCTCTCATCGACCAAGGTAAATGCCCAAGGTCTTGAACCTCCTGGTAAGTTGTCCTAAAATCCACACAGGGTCCCCATAGTGATCTCTTAGCCTGGACTCGAGCATACATAGTCACTCCCTAGGGCATACCCTATGTGCACCCATACTGACGCAATACCCTCCTGAAACAAAATCTCTCAATGAGATATGGGGTACACCCAATCATCCATCGTAGATAGAACATGTAAGGTAGCTCAGTACCATCCTCAGACCAAGCCTCACACCCCAAATAAGGCCTCCAAACCACCACATCCATATCATGGATGACATGACGCCAATAATCTAATTTACCAATGTGGGTATGTATCACCATACCCTCGTACATCCAAGTGAATGGCCAACCTGAATCTCGTTGTCATGCTGTAATGGGCCATGTCACTGGGATATGCTCCCAAGTCCAAAGCTGTAACAAAATCTCTCCTATAGTGAGCATGGAAGATGATCGATACACAACTGTATGTAGCTCATGATACAACTAAGCTAACACACATGATCTCCAATCAAATCACTGAGGATGAGCCATCAAGTCCTCTAGAATAGGACCTCATTCGCATGCAAACCCATGTCCTCGTATGTCAAGAACAAGGAACCCACCGATCAAAGCACCCAAGACTGCTGGCAACACCGAAAAAGAATGAAATTATACCCATTGGATGGGATCATCTCCAATGGTTGGATCCTGGAAAACCCACCGGCATGCTAATACATCATAAACAGAATCATAATATACCAACTCTCCTCTTGTAGGAAGGTGAAGGATGCGCTATACATCCTCTGGGTTGATCGTCATCTCACCCATAGGCAAATGAAAAGTATTATGGTCCAAGTGCCATCTCTTGGCCATAGCAGTAATCAAACCTCGATTCACTCAGAATCGTGGTAAGGCAAGAAGGAAAGATAATCCACAAAGGCCGACATGTCTGTGATCAAATGCACTCAAGTCATCGATCATACTCATAGGCAATGGATACAAACCACAGATGGCTAATGACTTAAGCACCACCTACACAAAGAAAGTTCAATTACATCAGTTTAGTTATCATTTGGATTATCCTAAGTCAATCAAACATGTATAAATATCAAACCACAATCAATTTTCCTGAGTCTATTCAGAGAGGATGGAAAATTCATCATCACCCATCATCTAAATCTAGATTGATGATCAAACATTCAGACTATGACTGACTCATACTGACATCTTACGAATCGCTATAACATCAAGTTTGTTACCTAAACCAATTATCTGATCGACGGCTTTGAACAATTTGAAAAACTGACTACGATAATTTAAAACTTTTCTATCAGGGTGAAAGCACTATTTCAGGCTTTAAAAGCACTAAAATTCAAAAGTGTTATTTAAAATTTTAAATATGCTACTTCAAATTTCTAAAGTGAAACATCAAGGCAAAAGTGCTAGAACTTTTTAAAAGCACCATTTAATGAATCAAACACGCTAATCAAAAGATCATAAGAAAAATTAAAATTAAAAGCGATATTTGACAAATCAAAAGTGGTTTATGCCCTAGAACAGGCGTGTAAACACGCAATTCTACTTCGCGGAAGCCCTAATTAAAATTGCGGAAGTGCTGAAAAAATGCAAACGCGCTATTAAAAGTTGCAAAAGTGCTAGTCCAAAATTCAAATGAAAAAAATAGGGTTTTTCTAAGAAAAATTTAATTTTTTTGAACTTAAATGCATAAATCAAACAACTGAGAGGTTCAGGCACTTATTGGAGGACCGTAGGGGAGTGGCCGATGATATCGGCAGGCGTGCTCGAATCTATGCTCACATATCGGGATCGACATTGCAAAAGAGTCAGAGAAAAAGTCAACCAGTAAAAGTGAAAATGAATAGTAAAAATAACTTTTTACTCCTTTAATAGACCCTTTTGACCTTAAAGGTCATCTTTGACCTAAAAAGGGAATCTTTGACCAGAGGGGGCCCGGGGACCCAAAATTTTCACTAGATCGGCCAAATTAGTGATATTTGTCATCATGCAAATACAAAAACATTATCAAAAATGAATTTGAAATTTATTATAAAATTGACCTAATAAACACAAACTAACCTAAAACTGTCATAATTTTTCCAATATCTATCAAATTTGATTTCGTTTCTAGGGGGGCATACCATCAGATAATCAACAACAACAACAACAACATCATCGAATTAGGGGCACGAACATCAAATCAAAGCATAATCTTTTGTCAGGGAATTTTTCGCTAATCAATCGAAAGGGGCATCAAACATCGAATCATATCAAATCATTTATCACATCAGAGATCTATCATCAAATTAACCATCAAGGACTTCAAATCAATCAGAATTGTATCGAACTTCATCAATATTTACATCTTTCATCCAATATCAAGATCGACCATCAATAGAACCAGTACCTTTTATCAGTTGGATCAAAACATTCTTTGAATCGACACGCTTCACATGTCAACTCAAAGAGGGGCATTTGTAATCACCAAAAAGTGGACAAGATCATTCATGTGAGAAATCAAGGTAAATCAAGGTAAAATCAAAGCAATTGAATCCAAACAAGCATTTAGCCAATCAAAATCAAAATCGAGCTTCAATTCAATTTAATTAAAAATCAAAAGCCAAAAGATCAATTAAAACCTATCAAATCATGATAAATTAAATCAATGTGCAATTAATTCAATTAATTGTATAGTTTGAATTAAATCAAATTAACCCATTCAATGGGTGCACATGGCTAAACAAATTAATTAAATTCAATTGATTAATTCCTATTTTCTCTCAACACCACATGGGAGGAAAAAGCCACAACCAATAGAATTTAAGGAAAGAGCTCACATGGATCAAGCCTAAAATGAATCTCAATCACTCAATTGAAAAGAACATTGTGTCCACTCATCTTGTCTTCTTGTCCCAAGCTTTGAGGACAATCCATTGAAATTGTCTCCAAAGGGTGGAACCAAGGACTTGACCCCAACTCAACCTTGATCAAATCCAACTACACCCCCTACCCTTGCCAAATCCTATAAAAGCAAGGCATAATTCACTCATAATTCATCCACAAATCTAAGAATTGCATCTAACCTCTTGAGAGATTTTGAGCTAGGAAAGCAAATTTAGAAGTTAATTAAGCATTTCAATTTGGAATTGAATATTTTAGCTTGCTTTATCATTTATTCTCATTCTAGGATTGTCATTAATGGAGGCTTGCTGAGAGCTTCACCATTAACATCCCTAGTTAAATATCCATAGAGTGCTTAATTGTCTTTATTTGTTAAAATAGCTCTTCCTTTGTCGTAATTTAGTTATTTTATTCAATTATTTTCTATACTAACCCTATGAAGGTACAAATTCTAGTACACAAGTGGATGATAAAAAATCAATATCTTCAACTATAGTAGAATTTACTCCATCTAAAAATTAATATTTGAAATTTTAAAAATATTTAATCTCAATTATAAATTTACTTAATAAAATTATAGTTCATTATAATGATACTATTATGTTAGAATAATGTTATCTTTGACTGTAATTACTTACTAATTTCAATTATCTTTTATGTTCAATGTATCTTTTGTCTATTGGATAAAATTGAAATCAAACTTGAATTGAGTATATTTATACATGTAAATTTATTTATTAGTTACAAATTAAATTAGGTGTATGAAAAATGATGTATTAGTGTTTAAATGTAATAATGACAAAATAATATATTTTATATTTTTCTTTTATTTTATCTTCATTTTGATTTCTTTATTTGATAAATATGATAAGTATTTTTTTGAAAGTTGGTATTTGAATGTAGCCTCTAATGAAATTTAAGTAAATAAATGATCAAGTCTAATCTATATATGTTTATTCCTCGTTGGAGTAAAGTTTTTTGTTTTGAATAATTTTTTTATTGAAAATTATTATTGTGAATTTGACCTCCAAAATGTAAATTCAAATTTATATATACAACTAACCCAACTAGCTAAAATATTGCAATTACAAAAAGAACAAATCTAGAATATTGACATATGTTTATATTGATTGACCATTTATTAATGAATAATTTACTATATCTGCAACACACTTAGAAGGTGTAATTTGATGCGTATGTTTTAATTAGAATGTAATGTGTGATTAATATTACAAAAAACTCTTGTCTTAGACAATATATACAATGATGAAGGTTTACAACCTTTATTGATAGCTATAAAAATGTTCATCAAAGTTATTTACTCTAAAATGATTATTGATTGTTGGAGAAGCTTTCATAGTGGTTCGTTGATCACATATTAGTTCGGTTATTATTTAACACATTCACCTTGGGATAGAGGTTTATTAAAGAGAAATGAAAAGTGAAAGATGATATTTTTCATTAGTGTATATGCTATTATTACACTTTGAAGAGCCTCATGATTTTACAAATGGTGGTTTTCAAATTTATAATGGTTTGATTATGAACTTCAATAATATGAAATGTAGTGTTCAGAGTCTACTTTTTAAATATGTAATTTATTCCAATACCCACATGGTAGAAATCACTTTTACAAAATGCATGTTTCAGGGCCATACAATACATGTTTACAACCAACATATTTTGGCCTAAATAAAAATATTTTTCTAAATTCTTTTGGGAAGAGATACCTAAGACACTAAGGATTGATTAGCATATTTTTGTTTTATTACATCAAATAAAATTTTACTAATCTTTTATTGACCCTAAAGTCTATTTTGGAAACCTATGGCGCACAACTACCATAAAGTGGCCTAAACTTAATATTTTTTAAAAATGTTTGATTTTAATCTTCAAAAGAATTATGTGCAGATTGATGTCATATAATTTATTTTGTAAAAAATGTAAAAACAAAAAGTTATTAAAAAAATGGACAAGCTCACTATTTGAAGTTTATGTATCAGTTTGATTAATAAATAATATAAAATAGTAAAATTAATCAAATCCTCCAAAACAAATTTATACTTTTGAGTTCTAAACAGTAAGAAGTCCAACGACTTTTTATTTTCTAAAAAAAATTGATTAGGAAGGCCTTCAAAAAGTTATGGCAAGGCATAATTTATGGGTTCCAATTCTTTACTAATTAATTTGCAAATCCAAGGCATAGACTTGGTCTCACCAAGCCTATCGCAATGCAAAACCTAATGGAAAGGATAGGTGGTGAATTCAACCCTTAGATAACGCATGTACCCATAAAAAATGTGTAATTGTTACATAAATATAATAAGCTTGTATGTAAAAATGATTTTGTAGGTATAACTTTAAAAAATTAATACTTTTACAAAATCTTTATGCACTTTGAAAGAAATGCATACCCATTTAAAAAAGTGTACATATTTTGAATAAAAATGCGTATGCATTTTTTGAATTTTTGGATTGGGTGCCCAAACCTAAAATGTGTATAATTTTTTTCAAAATTGGTATGTATTTCTAGCAGGGTTCCCAAGGTTGGAAAAACTTTCCTTGAATTGGGACCCAACTTCCTACACATACCCAACATGCCACTATCCTTTCATTGTTGAAATGAGAACAAAGCAACAAGATCCTAGATACAGATTACAATATTCATATCATTTCCTAGGTGCATCCATAAAAACTCAAAAGATAACACAAATAGTTTATTCTATTCCTCATACATATATCCACTTTCAACATCACTATTAACATGCTATAATTCTAAGCATTCCACTATTCTTTAATCAAAAGAGTTAAAAATTATGCAATTTAACAAGTTTCACAATTAGAATCATTCGAGTAAGAATTAAGACAATAATAATAACTCAATTAACATAAAGTCTCCATATATTCATGATCAAAGTAATATCATAAAGGCCTAAAACCAAGCAAAATCAAACATCTATGACATGAATTTAACACAAAATAAAAATCTGATTAAATTAGACTGTTAACATGATATTAAAAATAACATTGTCTTTCTTCTAAAACTCAAAACGCTTTTACTCACTCTTTAAAAAACCTTTTTCTCTGTGAGAATCTATTCACTATTAAGATAAAGACATATAAATATCTTTGTGAAAGAAATGACTACCAAAAAAAGGTACATTTCCTTTTCTAATAAAGAATAGATATATCAGACTGACTACCAAAAAAGGTGCTTATGTGTCAGTTCACACAGAACTGTCAGAAGAAACAAAACATTTCAGAATGGATCCCAAAGCACTGCAGGTCCATTATCGAAGAAAAGAGACTCTTCGCTATATCGGATCCGAGAATGGAGCCACTGACAAAATCAAGGACTCGAGACTATGTATACAATTTTCAGTGTTCATAAGATAATAAAACATGGAACTTTAAACATATTAGCAGCAACCCATTTCAATGATCTATTTAACGAAATACAAGATGGAGAAAGTGAAACAGTTCATTGCGAAATTCAATAGGAGAAGATGTAGAAAATGAAACAGTTCATTGTGAAATTGAATAACAAAAAATCAGCATTTCATAAAGCAAAACTATCTATACCAGAATTGATCTCCGAGACAATAAAAGTCTCATATTTACATTCAAACCATAACATAATTTTCTTGGAAACGTTAAAAAACGTATCCCTAATCCACGGGTTAATATCAGATCTCCCCTGCACATTCAAAACCATGAGTTTTTCAATAAAAAAAAACTTATCTCTATTTGCGTAAATAGGATGTGCGGCAGATAGGACATGTTCTTCCCTGGCTTAGAGCCCATCTCCCCACGCACTCAACATGAAATCTACTTCCACAGCAACCAATCCGCGCCACTTCCTCCTCTTCCTCAAATTCGCAGAGACAAATCACACACTCAGCGATTTCTTCATTCTGCCCGCGCCTGTAATTAATCACAGTCATCAAAACAGTCCGAAGAGGCAGAGTTAATTGAGGCACTATTTCTTCTTCTGTCTCTCGAATGAAGATCATGTAAATTGCCACCAACATCATAACTATATACGCAGTTATGGCATACGGCGTGCGGAAAAAAGGCAGAAAAGCGTAGAGAAGTGGGAATAGTAAAAATCCCACCAATGCCCACAAAATCTTAAGCCATATGATAACATTGTCGCTCTTCATGCTATACAAGATCTTACACAGTTTAAACATAGAAATGTAAGAGGCAAGCCTGAAAGTGGAAATAGTAAAATAGCATATTGCAATCCGATCATTGCGCCTTTGTCATTGGTATTTGCATCACTATGTCGACATTCCGCTTGGGCTGGGGTTGCGCAAAACAAATGGGGAAATGGAAGGCACAACGTTGTATGATGGGGTTTGCGGAAGAGTGAAAAGAGAGTAGCGATAAACACGCGGTATGTCGACATAGTTTGAGGTCAACAAGCCTTTCCGCATCAAGTAAACGCGGTTAGTGCAAACCAGGGATTCCCTACAGCTTATCTAACATAAAAATCTTCAACCATCTAGGTATACCCACCTTCTTGTTTTTTCGTCTTATTCGTTAGTTTGAAAAAGAAATCGCATGAAATAGTTTTGTAAGAGGATGGCAGGGAGAAGGAAGTGGCTTACTTGTGTCATATTCTAAAATTCTCTTTAGAATATTTGTTATATATATATATATATATATATATATATATATATACACATATATACATATCGATTTATATTATTCTTCAAGTTTTCAATTCTATACAATTATTTGTACTTAGTATATAGACTAGATTCTTACTTGGCATGAGAGATTAGTCTAGTATGAGCATGAATTTGTTCTTACTATGTAAAAATTTATTTGAAGTCATGTAAGTTTGAGTGGGAGGAAGTGTTGAGTAAGATTGTGGTTCTCAAAGGATTGTGGATTTGTGTCATTATTGTTCTTGTGTGCTCATGATTGTTGGGATTAAGTATGGAACAAAATCTTCAACAATCTTCTACAAGTGAATCTAAATTAGCACAAATAATTTAATATATATCATTTACAATGAGAGTATTAGTAATGTTCAAAGAAAGCCTTGCAGATAGAAAAATGTTAATGATGTGAGAAGGTAGGAAACAACAACTGGCTAACCCTCCAAACATGGGACACTTGTTATCTTGCTCGACAAGTTTGCGAACAAGTGATAAGTGTGCATGTGCTAGGTGTCTCACAAAGTGAGGAGACATGTCTCCACTACATGAGGTGAGACAAAAGATAAAAATTACCTTAGCAAAGACTTTTAGTAATGTGAATAGACTTTAAGTATGGAACAAGATCTTCAACAATCTTCTACAAGTGAATCTAAATTAGCACAAACAATGATGTCTATCATTTACAATGAGAGTATTAGTAATCTACAAAGAGAACCTCGTAGATGGAAAAAATGTTACTGATGTGAGAAGTTAGGAAACAACAATTGGCTAGCCCTCCAAACATGGGACACTTGTGAGGTTTCTTGATAAGTTTGCGAACAAGTGATAACTGTGCATGTGCTTAGAGGTGTCTCAGAATGTGAGAAGACATGTCTCTACCACATGAGGTGAGACAAAAGATGAAAATTACCTAAGTAGAGACTTTTAGTAATGTGAATAGAATTATCTTTAGATATTACAGTGTGGAGGCAATCTATGCAAGATGAGTATGACACTCTTTTGAAAAATGACACATGGGAGTTGATTGAAGCTCCAGTTGGTTGTAAACCTATTGGTTACAAGTGGGTTGTTAGAAATAAATATAAAGTACATGGTACACTTGACAAATAAAAATCCCAACTAGTTGCCAAAGGTTATGCTAAAAAAGAGGGCATAGATTATGATGAAAATTTTGTACCTACAACAGAATGGACCACCCTTCATTCTTTGTTGGCCCTTGCAGCTCAAAATGAGTGAAAAATTTACCAAATGGATGTCAAAACTACATTCTTAAATGGTGATCTTATATAAATAGTATATATGACTCAACTTGAAGGGTATTTTTTCTATGGTTTTGAAGGGTATTTTTTTTCTAGGGGAGAGGGGGGTTGTTAATGTCTTATCACCAAGGTTCATGAATATTAGATTAGGTTTTCTTATTTTTTCTCTGTCTATTAAGGTTTTTAATTAGTTTTCTATTCTGGTAGTTTTGTATAATAGTTTATAACTTTTTAAACTTATTGTTGTCTATTCTATATATCTACATCTTTATTCTATTTGATTGATATAGATTACATAAATAAATAATGTAGTTTCCAATTTCCCATTCTTTCAATTTTAGTTTTAATCATAGACTTACACTTGTTATCACGCACTTAGGAAAGTGAGTTCTTTTGGTTATGTTTAAAATGTGCCTAAAAAAATATTCAACAATATTTAGTTGCCCTCACGTCCATATTCTTGGGATCTGTTAGTATTTGTAGAAGAGTTCAGGATATTCTACAATGCGGTGCTATGATTAAGAAAAATGTCAAATATGGAGGTAGTGTGCCCAATAGATAGCAACCACCTTACACAAAAGTATGTTTGAAATGCCTTCCGTAGTAGTGTGTCTATATATATATATGACAGTCATATGAGTGATTATACTAGATACTAGCAAGGATAGCTCAGAGAGGATAATAAAGAAGGATGTTTTGTGGTGGTGCAAGTGAGTAAGCAAGAGGATAGGTAATGATACACAGTTCAACACTAGTGGGATGGTTCATAGAACCTATTAGCCTTGACATACCTGCCAACATTAATTAAGTAGTTAATATAACTTAGGGTCACCAACGTAAAGTGATATAGAGCTAGATATCATGAAAATATTATAATAGTAGTAATATTAATTAAGCGGATAGGCTTATTTAAGTGGAGGTTAGAATATTTGGATTTCCTGGTGGTTATATTATGCCACGAAATGTAGGCAACGGCCAAATGTGCTGGTGAATGGATGTATTTTCTCAGTGGAAAATGTTGTAGTTTTAAATGCCACGGTGAATATGCTTGTGACATGTGGAAGCCTAGACACCACGTGAGAAGTTTGACAAAATGCTTTAGACAAAATGGAACTAGATGCACTGCATGTGAGCTGATTGTAGAATGGCTCAAGGTTTTGTCATTGCAAGGAATGAAATGGAAAAGTTGTGGCATGTGCACGAAATGATGGTGGAGTTCATTTATGGCATAGCATCGGTGCATCTTGAACTTGTATTTCATATTTTTCCAGTTTAATCTTTCATTTTAAGGTGATGGAGAAGGAGGGAAATTTTCTCTACTCTCTTTTGGACTCCATTTTGGCCCATTTTATGCCGTAACAGGTCTGCAATTTCTCAGTTTCTTTTCTTTGCACGTTTTGTGCATCTAATTTTTTTCGAATTTTGTTCTTTCGTAAGGGTAAGATTGTAACGACGATGATCCAATAGTGGTTTCACAGTTTAGAGCAATAAAATCATGAATTCAGGAAAATAGATGAGAAATCAGTGTTCAAGTTGCTGACTTTATTTCAGAAGATGCAAGTCACATACATTTTTCTATTTGTAGCTGGATTATTGCACAGATTTATATTTACCAACTTAAAATTTGTGCCAAAACTTCTTCTATCTCCACAAAATCAAGCTGTTCATATTGGGGCCACTGTTTGACGCGATCTGGAAGATTTACAATTACATGAATGATTTCCAAATTACAGTGCATTTATTTGTTGAAAATAAATGATCAAATTTTATAATTAAATAGAATAAAATTTCCAGCAAAATTACGACATATCATAAATATACTTAAATATGAACATTACCAGCAAAATTACGTCAACAAAACTGCAACCAAATGATTCATGTCAATTACGCTAGAGTCGGTTTTCTTTGATATTTCTTTTGTATCCATTGCTGAAATATTATCATCAACGTTACATGGAGCCAAAACCATTTATATTGCAAGGTCAACGTAATTACAGAACATTTTAGTGTTCGATATCTAGTCAAAATCTTATGGTTCAAAACATTAGACATGTAACATGCAAGAGTGGAATTCGAATTAGAAAATATAAATTACAATCCGTCATTGGGCCTTTGCCATTTGCGGCACCATGTCGACATTCTGCTTTGGGTGGGGTTTCGTAAGAAACTTGAATTTTATTGCAATGGGAAATTGAAGCCTTGAAATTGTGCGATGGTGGTTTTTAGAAGAGAGAAGAAATAAGCGGAGAGTACCGATAAACACGCGATATGTCGACATATTTCTAGGTCAACACAAATTTCCCCATCAAACAAACGCGTGCAGGGTTAACCAGGTATTTCCTAGGGCTTACCTAAACATAAAAAATCCTTCCGTCGCTTTCAACATATAGGTATACCCGCCAATAATTGTTTTTATGCTTTTCTCTGGTCTTCTTGGGTAGTTTGAAAACGAAATTGAATGGAATACATGTTTTTGAATGATAGATGGGATTGTTCTCGTTACAAAAGACAAGGGCTAAATTTTTAAACGAGAGAGTCCACAACATAAATTTTTCCCACTATTTTCACATAATAGGGTGGAGAAAATGTCTATTCTCTTGAAGGGTCCATACATATGAGTCAAATGCAATATAGATTGAAAGAGCTAGATTCTTTGATGCCTTTTAAGAGAAGATATTGAGCTCGATGGTGAATTTACGTGTATAATTAAGAAACATCTCAACAATGATATCTTATTTTGGGGTCATTCTTAAACATCACAAATTAAGGAAAAATAAAGTTCATAAAAGTAAGTCAACTTTGACTATTTAAGACTTTTAGTTTAGGAGTCAATCATTAGTGTGTGATGTTTACAGCTGGAGCAAAATGATTGGCTATTCGCGTATATTACATTGACAACAACACCTTTTTGTTTAGCAATAGTAAATGTCTCAAACGTGGATGGTTTCTAGGTTCATTTCTTCCAAAAGTTTCAGTATATCCATTTAGGTTTATATGTTTAGGAGGTAAGTCAATGAGTGTATGAAGAAATAAGTTTTAAATAAGAGTGGAATTTGACTTTTCTTGTAATTCTTATTGTGAAGGTTAAAAACATGAATTATTTTAATTTTATCAAATAAGTTTCCTTAAGCAATTTAATCTACAAAAATATAATTTTGGGGGAACCTTATCATTCTATAGGGTTCTAAATGAGATCATTTTAATATCGCAGAGTGCTTTTTAGAAATAAAGATAGCTCTGAGATTGTATTATTGTAGGAAAAGGATGCTTTGAAAATTTGTTTAGATTGTGAATTTTAGTTTAGGTACACAGGGTTTATTGAGCATTCATATCATAATATTCATAGTTCCATTGCAAGTGTATTCTTTTTTATGCTACTAAATGAAGCCTTAATGGATTTTTTTGTAGCCAAGGGGAATCTGCAACAAAATATAAAAGAGTTTTAAATCACTTATTTGTTGAGAAATATTACACTTTATTAGTTTCTTGAATACACTCTTATTTATGAGAACCTCGAACAAGGAGCCTTAGATTTTCAAGAAAATTTTGGTCAAGTTAAGAAGGCAATATGATAGAAGATCAAGCCAAGGAGACCTATTATTTTTAGTACATAAAGAAAACTATGAGGAATAACTAAAAAATAAATATCTTATGTTTTTAGGTTGATGATTCTTGTAGCTCATATCTAGGAAGTATTTTTCGAGATATAAATATCTCTAATTTAGAGTTTAAGTCTATGGTTGAAAGGATTTGGAATAGGCTCTCATAGAAAGTAAAATAACCCTCTCTTGTAGATGTCATCACTCTAATCAAATAAAAACACCTAACTATTCTTATTTATGTCAACTCTATTTTTTATACCATTGAATGGATAAAAAGAGCTATTATATATTACAAAACACATTTCTCTAATTTGTAATTGTACACACAAAAGTAGTGCACTTCTCTAAGTCATTACATCAAAGGAAATCCATGAAAGGGAAACCTTCAATAGCGACCTAGAGCTCTCTATGTATGGAGTTGCAAGATTGTAAAATTGCTCTCAACTAGAGCTAATAAACTTATGACCTTGCTAGTCAACCACACAATGAGAGATTCCAAAATTGAAGACAAGGGCAAGAGTGCCAATATCCCCAAAGAATCAAATGGAAATGCAATGCAAGTAAGCTAAGAATGAGGATGCAAGCTAGCCTATGAAAATGAAAGTGCAAACTAGGCTATGAAAGGAAAGTACAAGTCTTACAATCCCTCCTAATTAAACTATGTGAGATTAATCTATAGCATAAAGAAAGTCTATACTAAGAATGCCATGATTATGCAACTATGAAAGCAAGAAAGCAAGCTAAATGAAATGCAATAACAATGTCTTCAAAGCTTGAATGCAAGAATGTCTTCAAAGAGCTCCAAATAACCTAGAAAACTTGCAGCATAACATTAGCATAAAAGAGATGGATATGCAAATGAGGAAGAGAGCTCTCTTTTATAGGAAATGAGAAAGAATGGACCATGGAGATTAAGAGAAAAAAGATTTAATCAAGGGTGGAGCATCAAAGAGGAGTAATCCATGTGCACAAATATCCTCCAATGAGAAAATAAGAGTTGACTTTTGTGTCCATATGAGATAAAAGGTGTTTTTTCTCTTTTTATAAAATAAGAATAATGCTTTATTTCTGCAACTTAGGATAAGAGGAAAAGTGGGGAATTTTTATTTATTAAAAGGGGAGGAAATATTCTTTTTAAATAATTTAAGACTTTAGGATAAAATGGTTAGCCCAAGGCAAATAATCAAAAATGATAAAATAGGACTTGATCAAGGAAATTGATATAATTGATAAAATGCTGATTTTTGAAAATATTGATTCGGGGATTTGATAAATTGCAAGAATGGGGCCCAAAGTGTAGGTGACCATTTTAGGGTGCATACAGTAATTAGTGATCAAATAAAATGATATCTTATAAAATGCTTGAATGTCTTTGTAAGAATAAAGAATGTTGGGTTGGATTTAAAATAGTTTAAATAAATGAATAAGGAGCTCAATATGAAGCTCCTATAGTGAATGTAATCAGAAATAGATTGGCTCTAGACCATATTCTCAAATAGGAGAATGGAGAAAAATGACTAAAGATTAGTGAACACATTGAAAAATAGTGCTTAGTATAGGCCAGTGATGAAAAGAACTAATATTAATTATTTTTTAATTTATTTTTTAGTTCTTAGGTGGTAGTGGGTGGTTGGTTTCTTGGATAAAAGCACAATTAAGTGTTGCCTTTTAGGTTAACTCAACACACTCTACCCAATTGGACTCAACTGAGTCCAACATGAACAAGTACACATAGGTACCATGCGGTGCTAAATGGCACCTACATGGCCTAGTAGGCTAGGCTGAGTGATACTCGGCCGAGTAGGACTCAATCGAGACCAAATGATATTATAAATATAAAAAAAGAGCCCCAAGCCCCTCATTTTCACATTGAGGGGCTAAGAGAGCGGGTTTGGGGCTTCAGAGAAAACTCGACTAAGTTCCAAGTAGGGACCCCAATTTTATTATTTTAATTTTTTTAGTTTTTAAAAAAAATTTCCGTATTTATATGTAAAAATGATTTTTTTGAACTTAACATTATAATATATTATTTTTTTCTTCATTTTTAAAGAATAAATGTTTTTAGGCTATATATTATTGATGTTAAAAACATTTTATTTAACTAAAAGTTTGAAACTTAAACGTAAACCCAAACCTAAAAATATATAATTTACCTAAAATTTTGAAACTTAAACGTAAACCCAAACCTAAAAACATGTAAATCATGTAATATGGTTCACAATGATGAGAATTCATAGCACTTTAAGTCTTTATGATCATGTCAATTAGGTTAGTCTTAAGGGGATTACCCAACTCACTAAATGAAAGTGGCTGCCAACTAGAGTAATGGGTGGAATGTATTTTTCTACCACCACTACCTTCCTATGGGTTTGGAAAACAAGTTCATCATGTGCATAAGTGACCAAATTATCTTGTGGTTGTTGAATTTTGACAAATCTTCAGAGAGATTAAGAATAAACCATTCAATACTTAACTTCAAACTTGGGTATTGTAACTCAAGCATAACCTCAATTTCTTTGAGCATATGCACAATAAATTAGAGATGAAAATATTAATAAAATCATAATTGAAAACAAATTATATGGTTAGATAAATAATAGAGAGATCTAGGATGCATTAATGTGTCCTAGGACCCATTTATAATCATTATAACCCCTAATGTGTAGAGAGAGGGGTCCTATGGTTTCAAAATGGGTTTTAAGAGCCATTAAGACCCCTTAGGTCCCTTTAGCACACCGTACCATACATCTTAGGGGTCCTGAAGTTTCCTAAAGGATCATAAAGGATCCTAGGAAATATTAATGTGTCCTAGTGTATGGTAAGGGGTCCTAAGGGGTTGTAAGGGGTCTAAGGACACATTAAATTTTCTAGGACACCTTATGACCCCTCAAGACACCTTAAGATACATATTATGGGACCTAAAGAGTCCTTAAGGGTTGCAAGGGATCATATGACACATTATGACACCCTAGTACCCCTTACCATACACACCTTATAACATAATAGTGTATGGTAAGGAGTCCTAAGACACATTAATGTGTCTTAGACCACTTAGAAACCCTCATAACCTCTAATATATAGAGAGAGTGGAGATAATAGGTCATAAGGGATCATAAGGGGTCCTATGAAATATTAATGTGTCTTAGGACCCCTTAAGACACCTTAGGACCCATTACAAAAAATTAGTACATGGTAAGTCATTGTAAGGGGTCTTAAGGGGTCCTAGGAAACATTAATGTGTCCTAGAATACCTTGACAAATCATAGAACCCCTAAGATGTAGAGAGAGAGGTGCTAACAAGTCCTAAGGGGTCATAAGGGTTACTAGGACACATTAATTTGTCCTAGAACACCTTAAGAAACCTTAGGACCCCTTACCATACATTTCTATATGGTAAGGGGATGTTAGGTGTCTCAAGAGGTCATAGGAAATTTTAATGTGTCCTAAGTCCCCTTAGGACCCCTTACCATGCACAGTAAGGGATTTTAAGGGCTCATAAGGGGTCCTATAAAATATTATGGTGTCCTACAACACCTTAATATCCCTTACAACCCCTTAAGACACCTCACCATATATTATTGTATGGTATGGGGTCGTAAAGGGTCATAAGGGGTCCTTGATCACATTAATGAATCCTAGGACTGCTTAAGACCCCTTAGGACCCATTAAAATATACTAATCTATGGTAAGGGTTCATAAGGAGTCTTAAGGGGTACCATAATATGTATGGTAATGGGTACTAAAGGGTCAATATGGGGCTTAGGATATAATAATGTTTCCTAGGACCCCTTACAACCCCTTAACATACACTAGAACACATTAATGTGTCCTATGACCCCTTATGACTCCTTAAAGACCTTTAATACCCATAAGATGTATAGTAAGGTGTTGTAATGGGTCCTATGTATTCCTATAACCACTTAGGACCCACTAGAACACCCGAGGACACATCAGGACCCATTAGGACACATTAGAACCTATTACCACCCCTTGGAACACATTAAACATTGTAGGACACACTAATATGTCCTAAGTGGTCCTAATGTATTATAAGGGATCATAATGGGTCTGAACTAGTCCTAGCACCCTCCAGGACACGTTACAACCCATTAGAATGCATGAGGATCAATTAGGATAGATTAGAACCCATTAATACCCCTTAGAGCACATTAAGAGGAATATGACACAATAATGGATTCTAATGTGTCCAAATGGGTCCTAATGTGTTCTAAGGGTTTCTAATGTGTCATAAGTGGTTCTACAACCCCTTAGAATCCATTAGGACCCCTTAGGACACATTGGGACTCATTAGGACATAATAGAACCCATTAGGACCCGTTAGAACACATTAACCATTATAGGACACATTAAGGGGTTGTAATGGGTCCTAATGTGTCCTATTGGGCTTTAAGTGGTCCTCATGTATCACAAGGGGCCTTAATAGTTCCTAAGAGGTCCATGTACCCTTAAGGACACATTAGGACCCATTAGGACCCCTTAGAACACATTAACCATTATAGGACACAATAATGGGTTCTAAGTGGTTATAATGTATCATAAGGTGTGATAATCAGACGTAAGTGGTACTATGACTCATTACGATCAATTATGACCCCATAGGATGCATTAGGACCCCTTATGATACATTAAAATCACTTAGAACCCATTAGCATGTCCTACAAGGATGAATGTATTCTAAGGGGTCTTAGGACCACTTAGGACCCATTATGACCACTGATGTTCCATAATGATGACATAAATCCAAATAGGACACATTAGGGACCATTACAACCACTTAGGACCCATTAAAACCACTTAAGAAACATTAGTGTGTCTTAAGATGGTTAATGTATGCTAAGGGGTCCTTATGGTCTTTATTGTTTCTAAATGGGTCCCAATGTATCCTAAGGGGTCGTATGGGGTTTTAAGACCACTTAGGATACATTAGAATCCCTTAGGAACCACTAGGACACATTAGAACCCATTAGTGTGTCCTAAACCCCTTGATGTGTTATAAGGGGTATTAATAGGTTCTAATGTGTCCTAATCCATCCTAAGTGGTCATAATGGGTCATGATGGGTCCTAGGATCACTTAGGACCTATTATGACCCATCATGTTATATTAGGACCACTTAGCACATATTAGTGTGTTCATTAACAACTAATATGTTCTAATGGGTCGTAACATGTTCTAATCTATCCTCACGGGTTCAAATGTATCTTAAGGGGTCCGAATGGGTCCTAAGTGGTTGTAGGACCACTTAGGACACATTACAACCCCTTAGGACATATTAGGACTCGTTAGGACACATTAAAACCCTAAATTGTGTCCTAAAATAATTAATGTGTTCTAAAGGGTCATAACAGGTCTAAGTGGTCCTAGGACAAGTTTGGACCCATTATAATCCAAAGAAATATTAGGACACATTAGACCCTATTAGTGTGTCCTATACCTCTTAATGTGTTCTAATGGGTATTAAGGGGTTGTAATGTGTCCTAAGGGGTCATAATGGGTTCTAATGTGTCCTTATGGGCTCTAATGTGTCCTAATGGGTCCTAGTTTATCCTAATGAGTTTTAATGGTTCCTAAATGGTCCTAGGAATTCTTAGGACCCATTGCAACCCCTTAGGTCCCATTAAAACCCATTAGGACACATCAATACCCCTTAGAAAACATTAATGGTTGTAGGAAACACTTTATGGTTCTAATGTGTCATAATAGGTCCTAATGTGTCCAAATTAGTTGTAATGGGTTGTAAGTGGTCCTTAGACCCCTTATGACACATTAGGACCCCTTAGAACACATTAATCATTGTAGGATACATTAATGTTACGAATAGTCCCAAGAGATAACTGAGAGGGGGGGGGGGGAATCAGTTATCTACAAGATTCAATTATTTATCCAATTAAGTATACTTAAACATAAAGACTAAACACAATGAAAGAACACTTGAACACAACACCAATGTTTTGGTTGCAGGGAAACCCAAATAGGTAAAAACACCGGTGGGAATTGACACCCACTAATATTCTACACTAGTGTATTATGATCCTTGTTAGAAGATCCTTAACCCTATTAGAAGTTGCTTTACAATGTATTTAGTATATAGACCTTGTCAAGGGTCAGACCATGTTAGGAGTCTTTTACAATTAACCCTGTTAGGGGTGAGGATGCACTATTCGAGAGCACACTGCTCAAATGGGTGAAGGCTACAACCTTCTAAATAATAGATACACATTATATCTAGATCTTGGTGAACTGCACTTTGACCTATTATCTAGATCAGTTCCAATGTATAGCACAAATACTTTACTTGGTCACATAGACCTTCTTTTGATGGCTTAACACTTTGCACACTCTTCTCTTCTCTTCACAATCAACTATTAACCACACTCTAGCAATAAAAAATGAATGCCTATAAATATCTTTCCTCTAAATGATATAATCAAGTCAGCTTGTTAGAACCACCTTGAAATCATATTAGAGAATCCATAACAAACTCTAATAATAATTCAGTTGACTCTACTAAGCACACAACACATTCTGGGACCTGTCCAATAAGATAATTGTAGACACACGCTACACACTATCGGCTCTACCAAAATAACTAGATCGTTCTCCTCAAGCTGAATAACATCATGCTCTCTTAACTAAACATTACTAACTCTTCTCCAAGCACTAATCCAATGGTGCATACCAAAAAGATAGGTGCAACTCCTGATTCAATATAATCTCTGTCGGCTCTTTTGAATAAACATAGGAAACTGCTATTGGTGAATAGCAACTGCATAACTTCACTTCTACTAATCATCAGACTCTGCATCCATGAATGTAACATCACTAACATGTCTCCATCACATATCCAAATGCGCAAGGCTCCATGATAACTGTATAGACAATCATTCACAGAACATTACCTGTTACTCTGTTAGGAACACTGCTGACACAAGCAGCTATGTAACTGTCTGTACTAACAGTTAACCTCTACATCCATGATATCATGTTGATAACATTTCCATGCTACATATAATTAAATCTTACTACATAAGTCTTCCACACATGCTACTTACCATATGTTGTCATCAATGATAAACATAGAGTCAGCACTGGCTTACTAGCAAATCTCCAACAATTAATGGGTTCTAATTGGTTCTAATGTATCATAAGGGGTCATAATGCATCCTAAGTGGTCCTAGGGCCATTATGAACCCTTAGGAAACATTACGACCCATCACCACACATTAGAACCCATTAATATCCCTTATAACACATTAAGGGGCATAGGACACACTAATGGATTATAATGTGTCCTAATGGGTCCTAATGTGTCCTAAGGGGTTTTAATGGGTCCTAAGTGGTCCTAGGAACCCTTAGGACCCATTACAACCCATTAAGGCCCATTAGGACACATTAGGAGCCATTAGGACCCCAGTCAATATATTAATAGTCATAGGGAAAAATTTAGGGTTCTAATGTGTCCTAATGGGTCTTAATATATCCAAAGGGGTCATAATGGATCCTAAGTGGTCAGACCACCTATGACTAATTACATCTCGTT
This sequence comes from Chamaecyparis obtusa, assembly GCA_027943335.1. Taxonomy (NCBI): domain Eukaryota; kingdom Viridiplantae; phylum Streptophyta; class Pinopsida; order Cupressales; family Cupressaceae; genus Chamaecyparis; species Chamaecyparis obtusa. Next base: position 727,088 of record BSBK01008930.1, read on the forward strand.
AGGATACATTAGGATTTTTTAGGATACATTAGAGCCCTAAAGTGTTCCCTATAACTATTAATGTGTCTTAAGGGGTCTCAATAGGTTTCAATAGATCCTAAGGGGTCCTAATGGATATTAAGGGTTCTTAGGACCACTTAGAATCCATTACAACCCTTTAGGAAACATTAGGACACATTGGGATCCATTAGTGTGTCCTCTAATGATGAATATGTTCCAAGGTGTCCTAAGAGGTCCTAATGGGTCCTAATGTGTCCTAAGAGGTCGTACTCAGCCTTAAGGAGTCCTAGGACCACTTAGGACCCATTATGGCCCCTTATGATAGATTAGAACCACCTATAACTCTAAAGTCTCTCTCTCTCTCTCTCTCTCTCTCTCTCTCTCTCTCTCTCTCTCTCTCTCTCTCTCTCTCTCTCTCTCTCTCTCTCTCTCTCTCGACATGGTTAACCATACATGTCAATTACTAAAATAACCATAACATAAACAATAAAATGATCAATGATCCTTAAATGATCATGCACAAGTCAAGGGATAAAGGTTACAATCAATAGTCCATTGGAAATCATGTTGATGATAATGTGTTGATTCCTGAAGTATGGCTAAGTTTGGAATTTCCTAAAAACCCTCAAAATCTAGAATCTTTATCTTAACTCCTCTGAAGTTGAAACCACTCTCAAACATCTTTAAAGTATATATGTAAAATGTGACATTTAAGTATAATAAAAAAAGAGTATATAACTTATAATTAAATTTTATATTTTATGTATGGTCCTCATGTTGGAATTGGCTTGGAAAGCCTTGTTGAATTTTAGTTTCCTATTTACAAGGTTTTTGGCATGTTTTTACTCATTTAGGAACTTTACTTACTTTAGCGCTTACACACTATACCGTACATGCACTATACTGCACACGTGCTATGTTTTAAATTGCCTAGCCATAGAACGTGGGTGTTAAAGTGTGTACACCCTATAGGGAATTCACACTATGTATTTTGGGGGATCAAAAAAGAATTCTCCACCATTTTGGTCCTTCATCTTTGTGTGTATACCAAACCTTACCATAATGAGTAACCACCAAAAAACAAGAACCAAATCTTACAAAGATCATGTAATCCCTTATGAAGAAACAAAACTGTGTATAGATGTACATATTATTCCTATTTGAGATATGTTAGATAAGATGGGAGCATGAAGACTGATGATGTCTCTAAAAATTTCTCATGGGTCTCCTTTTCCAAGAAATTTGATGATGCCACACTCCAATAAAACAAACAATCAAGTGAATAAATGGAGATTTGCAAAAATTGATATGGATCAAGATTCAAACAAAAAAAGATGTGATAACATAAATGCATTAACTACTACATGAAAGAGGATATTTAACCCCTCATATATTTCTTCCAAATCTTAAATGTGAGACTCCACAAATAATGAATCTATTTCTATAAATGGGAATCCCAATCAACAAGACAATTACATACAGGTCATACAATACATCACTAACATTATATCATTTAACCAAGCTTGAAAGAAAAATTGTCTTCCTACTGAGTAAGAACCCAAGTCTCAATGACTATAGAGAAGGAGTTAATGTCCAAGTTAAATGAAAATTAACTATCTCTAAAGAAGAATTACGAGCCTTAGAAGAAATCTCATCCTCATATGAAGTCTCAAAAATGCTCCAAAGTTGAAGATTTGATAATAGTATCATAATCATGCAGTGTATCCTTGTTGAAGGATGAAGAGGTACATTGCAGTAGGAAATAGGATCCTCTAAGATGGCTAAACATTATAATCCCCTTATAACTCTCAAATGTGATTCCAAAGAGCATGCGACCACTTCAATCATACAATAGACTTTAAGATATCATTATCTAAATGAACGCCAATAAAACCTTTGACATGATCTCTCTTTTAATTTGAGGTGAATCGCTATCAAGGTTTGTTAGGTGGAAGAACAAGATCATACAAACGTGACTTCAAGTTTTGAAAAAAAGATAATAATTTCATTTCTATATTTTTTATTGTCCCCCTCTTTGGAAAAACTAACGATAGATGAAAAGAAAAACTCATACAATATTCTTCAAAACAATTATTTTTTAAAAGAAAAACATCTCAAAAAATTATATACAAACTTGAAAAAAATATCAAATTGGAAAACTTGATTCAGTGAAAAATAATAATTAAGAGTGAAAAAGTGCATGATTGTCAATGAAATGGCCATTGCATATACCATTTATCAGATGTGAAGTTTTTAATTTAAGAATGCACAACAAAAATATATCACTTTATGCCACATCACATGTAGGAAGAAGCTTTAGATATTTGCACAAACCTTATTCATGCTAAGTACACCACCAATGAGGATTTTAAATTGCAGAGGAAATATTTATGATTCCAATGTTGTATTCAAATCCTATGTAAGGAAAATTAAAAATTACTCGACCTACAAGCTGAAATGGAAACTTGACCAAGTCAAATTACAATTGGCATGTTAATCAACGATATCCTTGACATGCGGGTGTAGGATGGTTTCAGGTTTTGTGTGAGATACTTTAAAATATTTACTAATCTATGGTTGGGATATAAGAAAAAAAAATTATTCACAACTCTTATGTGTGGTATAATAAATGGCCTGATGTCATGCTTCTACGTTGTGGGTACACTTGTGTTCCACTAGGTACTTTCATAAAATGCTAAAACCTGTTGCATATTGCTAATGCATGGGTGGTGATTGAGACATTTAATATGTTTAATCACTATGTTACTGATTGGGCACTCATACTATTTTCATTTGTGTTTTGTCACTGATGTCAACATATGCTTCTATGAAGGAACCAGACTCATAATCACATTGTACGGACACTGTACGGATGTTTCAGGTACCGTGAAGTTAGATAAAAGTTTAGATGGATGATGTGATCTTATGTCTGAGATCACATCATTAGATGTTTCATATTGACAAAGTTACAACTATTTTGGTAAAGACTTGTCACTGTACTATGACAGTGAGAATTGATAGAGTTAGTCTCTAGGTTTTTGGTATATCTTCCAGAGGATTCAGTTTCAAGGTATGTGAGCTTGAAGGATGATAGAAAGGATACTAAAGAATTTTCATTAGTTAGCACAAAGTATAGAATGATTGGTGATGTCATCTATGGCATGTGTCCTGGAAATGGTTTATTCTGAAGTTGACTCAGGGAATGAAGCATGTGTTTTGTTTGGAAAGCATAAATTAAGGATTTCGGTCCTTAATTATTGTAATGTAATAATTGTAGACTTGTTCTAGATACCGTGTGTAACTTAGCAAGGGTTTATGTATTTATTTGTAATTAGGAAAGCCTCATGGGCCGACCTGATCTTGGTAAATTGTAATAAGGTATAAATGAAAGGTTTTTTCCTTGGAAAAGAGATGGATGGAATGCATATGATATAAGGAGGTTGTAAAAGATATGAGCTTGTGTCTACTATATGTAGAGCAGAGGTTTATTGGTGGACTTCATTGGAATTGATCAAACAAAGATAGTTGTTGTCTAACAGTTCAAAATATTGTGTATTTCTTGATATACACATGTTGCGAACTAGTGAGTTCTTAAGGTGGATTTAACCTTCTTTGAGCAGTGAGCCTTGGGTAGTGAGCCCTCTCTTTGTTCTTTTCTCCTAATAGGGTTTGTCCTCTAACAAGGACTATTACCTGTAATGCTTCAATAAGCTCCTAACAGGGCTATATCTTCTAACAAGGATTACTATACTATCAGTACATCATTAGTGGGTGCTAATTCCCACCGGGTTTTTTACCTTTATCAGGGTTTCCCCGAAACCAAAATAGTGTGTTATTATGTTGGCATCCATTTTGTTCATTGGATTTGATATTGTGGAGCTTAAAGTTCAAAGTTTAATATTATGTTATACAACTAATTCACCCCCATCCCTCTTAGTTGTATTGTGGACTGATATTCTCAACAATTAGTATCAGAGCTTGTGGTCCTAAGAGAGAAAGATTAACAACTTGATGTGATCTTGGAGATGGCATTCTATAGGAAGGATAGTCCTAAATTTGATCTTGAAAACTTTGATAGTTGGAAAAACAAGATGTGAACACATTTTCTATGTTTGGGGATAGATTACTGGATGATTGTAAAGAAGAAGGAAGCTCTGAAGGCTGAGAATGATTTGGAGTCAGCTACTGATGATGAAAAGAAGTTATTTTCATGCAATATGGTCGCAAGAGAAGCATTGATCAACGCACTATCTTAGGGTGAGTTTACTGAGATTAAAGATCTGGATTCAGCACATGAAATTTGGAATAGATTAGAAGCACTTTATGAAGGAGAAAAGTATACCAAACAAGCGAAGTTACAAAATTGGAAGACAAAAATGGAGAAGCTACAAATGAATGAAGATGAAAGAATTAGGGCCTATGTTCAAAGGGTTATAGAAGCAATAGTCAGAATCAGGAATTATGGAGGCACTTATGATGAGGATGAAGTTATTGCCAAGATTCTTAGATCTTTAACTCCTTACAAGTTCAAGGCTATGTCTATTGAAAAAACTATACCTCTAACTCTAAACTTTAGCAAAGAGATGTTGATTGCAAAGATAACTACTTTTGAAGCTGTAGAATTAGGAGAAGCTGCACCTAAAGTTGAATCTACATTTAAGGCATCCTCTCACAATAAATTATCTACACTTCCAAGAACAAGCATAGAAGACCTAAAAGAAGAGCTTGGTGAGTATGGTGAGGAATGGGAACAGATAATGGAAAAAGAAAGAAAGATGGAAGAGCTTGTTGCACTAATTTCTAGAAGAGAAAAAAGAGGTAAGGGAAAATTTGAAGGCAAGTTACCCTTGAAATGTTTTTCATGTAATAAGATAGGTCATTTTGCATCTAGATGTCCTACAAGAGTTTCTAAGTACAAACCTAATTATGCAAAGATTAGAAGAGACAAAGAATGTTATTATGCTAGTGAAGGAATCTCTGATGATGATGATTTAGATTGTGAAGAGGTTGGATTTGTTGCTATTAAAGATGAACCCGTACATGAAGAAAAATCCTTAGTATCTCATGTTGACAAGAAAATTGAATGGATAATTGATAGTGGATATTCTCATCACATGATTGGTGATAAGAACAAGTTTGTTAAATTAGTGAATTATGATGAAGGTTTTGTGAGGTTTGGGGATAATCTCCCTAAATCCATCATAGGAGTAGGATCGATTACTCTGGATGGAAAGACTAATACAGATAATGTACTATTTGTTGAATGATTGAAACATAACTTGTTAAGTGTTGGACAGTTTTAATGGATAAAGATTTCCAGTTAAGTTTTTTTAATGGTAAATGTTTCATCAGAAGAAAGGAAGGAAAATTGATTGCTACTGGTTTAAAATCTAGAGGTAATGTATTTGAACTAAACACATCTGGAGCTTCTTGTTTTGTTGTGAAGGTAGATGACAGTTGGTTGTGGCATAGAAGATTATGTCATGTTAATTTTGATAACATTGTGAAGGCAAGTATGGCTAATGCAGTGAGAGATCTACCAAAGATTGTCAAACCATCTAACATTGTATGTAGAGAATGTGTTATGGGAAATAAAACTAGAAGCAGTCATAAAATAAAATCATTTACATCAAAAGGGAAGTTTGATCTGGTACATAAAGATCTATGTGGACCTACAAGAACAAAGTCATACTATGGTGAAAGGTATTTTATACTCTTTGTTGATGACTTTTCTAGAATGATGTGGGTTACTTATTTAAGAGAAAAATCAGAAGCATTTGATAAATTCAAGTTGTTTAAAGAAAAAGTAGAGAATGAATCAGGATTGAAGATAAAGTGTTTAAGATCAGACAGAGGTGGAGAGATTGCATCAGATTTATTCAATTCATACTGTGAAGAGCATGGGATAAAAAGACAAACATCTACTCCTAGGACTCCACAACAGAATGGGATAGCAGAGTGAAGAAACAAGACTATACTTGATTCTACTAGGACAATGTTGATTCAAGGAAATGTATCTCATGTGCATTGGAGAGAGGTTGTTGGAAAAACACTGTACATATTGAACATAATTCAAATCAGAGAAGGTACAAGTAAGACTCCCTATGAACTATGGTTTGATTATACTCCTACTGTAAAATATTTCAGAATTTTTGGTAGTAAATGTTATATCAAGAGGGATGATGAGATAGGAAAATTTGATGCTAGAAGTGATGAAGGAATCTTCCTTCGTTAATCTGTTAAAATCAAGGCCTACAAATGTCTCAATCTGAGATTGAGGAAGATGGTTGAAAGTAACAATGTAAGAATAGATGAGAAATGATAGATACAAGAAATAATGTATGACAATAGTCATAATTCAGAAATAAAAGAGACTACTAGTGTTGAAGAAGAAGAACTTGTTGAGGAAGAAAGTGAAAAGAGGCTTGTGATGCTAGCACAAGTAAGGCTACTGAAACTCCTAAAACACCAAGGTATGTAAAAAATAACCATCTTGAAAATCAAATTATTGGCAATACCAATCAGGGAGTGCTAACTAGATCAAAGGTTAGAGAAGAAATTTGTTTAATTTCTCAAGTTGAGACAAAAACTATAGATGAAGCATTCAAAGATGAATCTTCGATAAATTCTATGAAAGAAGAATTGGATCAGATCAAGAAGAACAATACTTGGGAATTGGTTCCTAGACCAAAAAATAAAAATGTTATAGGAACAAAATGGCTCTTTAGAAACAAAATAGATGAAGAAGGAACTGTTGTAAGGAACAAAGCAAGACTAGTGTGTAAGGGATACTCAAAGTAAGAAGGCATAGACTTTGAAGAAATATTTTCTCATGTTTCTAGAATAGAGGCAGTGAGACTGTTCCTATCTTATGTTACACATAAAAAATTCAAAGTATATCAGATGGATGTTAAATCTACATTTCTAAATGGAAATCTTGAAGAATAAGTATACATAGAACAACCAAATGGATTTACTCTATGTGAAGACAAAAATATGGTGTGGAAATTGAAGAAAGATTTGTATGGGCTGAAGCAAGATCCTAGGGCTTGGTATGCAAGGTTAGACAAGTAGATCTACTTGGGCTTGGATTTAGAAAAGGTAATGCAGACAGTAATTTATTTTTAAGAACTACTAAAAATGGAATCATGATAGTAGAGGTGTTTGTGGATGACATTATCTTTGGTGGTAATGATGATCTATGTAAGAAATTTTCTAAAGAAATGGAAAGTGAATTTCAGATGTCCATGATAGGTGAAATGAAATTCTTTCTTGGATTGAAAATAACTCAGAATGAGAATGGTATCTTCATCTTTCAAACCAAGTATCTCAAAGAATTTCTTAAGAAATTTGGAATGGAAGATTGTAAACCAGTAGGAACACCTATGGTGATTGGAAACAAGCTAACAATTGATGATGAATCAATGTGTGTTTTTTAGACTTTGTAAAGATCAATGGTTGGAGGATTAAAATATCCGACTCACACCAGACTAGATATTGGTAATGCTATTGGAATTGTGGTGAGATATCAGGAAGAACCCAAAGAAACACATCTAGCTGCTATGAAAAGGATACTGAGGTATCTAAGATGAACCATAGACAATGGCTTATGGTATGACAGAAATGATATTTTTGAACTTCATGATTATATTGATGCTGATTGGGAAGGAAATATTGATGACAGAAAAAGTACTAGTGGTGGTGCATTTTTCCTTGGGAAAAAGTTGGTTTCTAGCTAAGCAAGAAAAAAAATTGTATAGCACAATCTATTGCTAAATCAAAGTATGTTGCTACTGCTATAAACTGCACTCAGATTATTCGGATGAAACAAATGCTGACAGACATTGGAATAACTTTTTAAGAACCTATGGTTATCCATTGTGATAACACCAGCATAGTAAATATGTCAAAGAATCCAGTGATGCATTCTAAAACTAAACAAATTTCTATGAAGTATCACTTCTTGAGAGACGAGGTGGCAAAAAAGGAAATCAAGCTAGAATATATCAGTATAAAAGAGCAAATTGCAAAGATTTTTACAAAGCCACTACTAAAAGATACCTTTGAATATCTCAGAGGTATGCTAGGGGTTCAGGCCCCTCCTAGTCAGAACTAAATGATGTAGAGATGCATCAATCTAGAGATATTCAGAGCCTTATCATTAATTCGACTGGATGGAGGGATCTACTCCTTAGGGGGAGTGATCATGGAAGAAAGTTTATATGTGAAGGTAGTTGAAGGCTCATGGAACCCTTTGCTATTGGTTCCAAAGGGGGAGTGTTTTCCATGATAAAATCCCCACTATATGGGGAGATTGTTCAGTTGAAAGACTTTGGATTGATATAACTTTGGGATAAGATTTTTTGATATGTTGACATCAATACCAAAGGGAGAGATTATTGGATATTGCTAATGCATGGGTGGTGATTGAGACATTTAATATGTTTAATCACTACATTACTAAATGGGAACTCATACTATTGTCATTTATGTTTTGTCACTGATGTCAACACATGCTTCTATGAAGGAACTAGACTGGTAATCACAATGTACAGACACTATATAGATGTTTCAGGTGCTGCAAAGTTAGATAAATGTTCAGATGGATGTTGTGATCTTATGTCTGAGATCACATAATTATATATTTCATATTGAGAGAGTTACAACTATTTTGGTAAAGACTAGTCACTGGACTCTGACAGTGAGAATTAACAGAGTTTTTCTCTTGGTTTTTGGTATATCTTCTAGAGGATTCGGTCTCAAGGTATGCGATCTTGAAGGATGATAGAAAGGATACTGAAGAATGTTCATTGGTTAGTGCAAGGTATGGAATGATTGGTGACATCATCTATGGCTTGTGTTCTAGAAATAGTTTATTTTGAAGCCGACTCAAGGAATGAAGCATGTGTTTTGTTTGGCAAGCATAAATTAAGGATGTCAGTCCTTAATTATTGTAATGTAATAATTGTAGACTTGTTCTAGATACCATGTGTATCTTAGAAAGGGTTTATGTAATTATTTTTAATTAGGAAGGCTTCATGGGTCGACCTGATCTTGGTAAATTGTAATAAGGTATAAATGAAAGGTCTTTTCCTTGGAAAAGAGATGGAAGGAAAGCATATGGTATAAGGAGGTTGTAAAAGTTGCAAGCTTGTGTCTGTTGTATGTAGAGAAGAGGTTTATTGGTGGACTTCATTGGAACTGATCAAGAAAAGATAGTTGTTGGCTAACAGTTCAAAAGATTGTGTATTTCTTGATATACACATGTTGCAAACTAGTGAGTTTTGAAGGTGGATTTAACCTTCTTTGGGAAGTGAGCCCTCTCTTTTTTATTTACTCCTAACAGGGTTTGTCCTCTAACAAGGACTATGTACTGTAATGTTTCAATAAGCACCTAACAGGGCTATATCTTCTAACAAGGATTACTACACTCTCAGTACATCATTAGTGGCTGCTAATTCCCACCAGGGTTTTTACCTTTAACAGGATTTCCCTGAAACCAAAATAGTGTGTTATTGTGTTGGCATTCATTGTGTTCATTGGATCTGATATTGTGGAGCTTAAAGTTTAAAGTTTAATATTCAGTTATACAACTGATTCACACCCCCCCCCCCCCCCCCCGAGTTGTATTATGGACTGATATTCTCAAAAAAACCCTCACTCAAAAAAAGAATAGATTGTTGGCATTAGGATGGATTTTGATGTTAAGATATAGTGTTGATGTTTAGGAGTTTTTCATTGATGGAAACTCTATTTTTTCTATCATATTTAATGAACATATTGCAGATACCATTATACTTGATGGATAGGTAAAGGAAAAATAGGTTGTATTTTGATCAGTAAGTAGGAAGTAGTAATAGAGAATATTTTGCGTGGTAGTTGCGATACAAAAAACTTTGGCTAGTGTAATTTCTCCTGTGGATTACCAAGGTCTGATAACTACAGTTCTACAACCATAATGGATAACTCAATATTTTGGGTGAGTTAGTATTTTGGTGATATGATAAGTGTGAATCGGTTATGTTACTAAGTGGTTCTTGATGATTAGATGGTCAAGGTGATTGTTTTTTAGGCTGACATGTTAATATGTTTTAGGTGATATATTTTGGGCCGACATGTTAGGTATGATTGGAGTGGATTTCCATAAGTTAGGTAAATATTGTGGACCAACTTGTAAATGTTTTTTAAAGTCTCAACTGACTTAAGAACAATAGTAGAAAGGTGAACTAAATCACACGATTTAGGGTTTCAATCATGAGTTTGGATGTTATGATTACAGATAGAGGTAGTACTATGTGCCATAGTTCAAAGATTTTAGTGGATCTGATAGGCAAGCAATATCATTTCCAGATCAGCTATTTGAGTTCAGTACTCAACGTTAACTTGCTAGGTTAGCAACTTAAAATATTTAACAAGGTGGACTTTAACTGGTCTTTTTGTATAAATCCTTTATCAAGATAACTTATTAACTAGAGTTCTAAATCCTCTTGTGAGGTAGACCCTAATAAATCTTTTGGTACTTCTAACAAGGTACTAGTCACTCCTAATATGGTGAAACCTTAAAAGGGTATTGTAATCTTGTAATAGGGAAACTCTTATTACTGTAGTAAAGAGATTAATAAGTGTCATCCCCACCATGGTTTTCTACCTCTTACAAGGGTTTCCGTGATAAAAATAGTGGTTTTATGTGTTATTTTTTGTGGATGCTTGAATTATTTTACTTCTATTTCATAGTTGCACTTGCATGTTTGGTTGTATGGAAGTTTTTTAAAAGCATAATCAGATTAGTGGCCGAATTGGTTCATTACCTATTTACACTGATTTACCCCCCCTTTCAGTGCCTCCTATATATAACAATTGGTATAAGAGCATAATTTCCTAGAAGAAGCTTAATAACCTGGGAGAGATGCTTGAGGAAGACATGGAATCATATATAAGGCAACTTCAAGAGGATGAAGACATGATTGAGAAACTCAAAGATTAGTTGAATAAATCTAGGACTAAAAGATGAGAATTGGTTCAATAGCTGAGTGAAAGTCAATAACTAATTGAACATCTATCCGAACAGAGTGGATCTGATGAATTAGAGGTAGAATTTATGATCTTGGAGAATGAGCAGTTAGCTGAGGATAACAAGGATATGCGAAGGGAGATGGAAAAATTGAAGCAAGAAAAGAAAAATATGCAAAGAGACTTGGAGAACTTTGGAATCATAATGGGTCAGGAGATAGAAGCAAGGAGAATGGCAAATGAAGAAAATATGGTTGAAGAAGATTCTCTCAAAGACAAAGATGAATCCTTAAAGGAAAAGATGGAAGAACTACTCATATTTGAACAAGAAGTTTCTATTTTACATGTACATTTAGATCTCTTGGACCTAATAGACCTAACACACATATTCCAATATTTGGAAATTTTTATGGGAGATCAGAAGGATGCAATGCTAGATCTAATATATTTTATGTTAACTTTTATCATTACAAAAATCATGGTCTAGGGCTAATCAATGTGGGGATAAAATCAACAATCAAAGGGTATATGACCCCAACCAGTTGAAACCTAATTATCAAGGAAACCGATTAGATATTAACTATTAGATATGTGTCACAATTATGGACATACAACAATCAATTGAATGATGATAATTGGTACATGAAATTTTGGACCATGAAGATAGTCAGGTATGGTGTCTCACTATTGCAACAAGATTGGACATATTACTAGATTTTGCAGAGCTAAGAAGAAAAACATTGAAGATAAATCAGTAAATAGGCCTAAAAATGATAAAGGAAAGAAGATTGTAGATGTCAAAGGAATTAGAAAATAAATGAAGGAAACATGGACTAAGAAAGGTGAACTCAAATATTTTGAATTGACAAAGAGCTCTACATCATCTGATAATATGGAGAATTCATCATCAGAATAAGTCAAAGCTATTGGCCTAGGGGGAGAAAATCAAGTAAGATCTATAACCTATCCCTTAAGTTGTGTGCATTGTAAGGATTATCAAAATAATTAGATTCCTATTGATGCTTTGGATGAATTTGATGAATAATTTTGTGTCACGTATGATTCTATGTGACCACATAATGTTTTCTTTTGATACAATGACCTCTTATGTTCTAACGGTTGAGAACAGTTAAAGGTACTATTTGAGCTTCATATTTTTGGCTTGTGAATGTAATGCTATAAAAGTAGAAAAGAGAAATTAAATTGTCACATTACATTCTACGAGTTGCATTGAGCACTTGGGAGAAATTTGAGGGAAATTTTAAGTAATTGTGGATTCGTAGTTGTGATCGTCTAGTAGAATTAAAGAGTTGTTTGAAGAACCCTAACCAAAGAAAAAAAGAGGTATTTCTATGTGTTGCAAAGTTTATTTTGAGATTCTTGAAGAAAATTTCCAACAATATGGACACTCCAATATTGGATGAGATTACTAAGGAACCAAGGCCAATATTTAAGTTGCATCCTATGAACATGGTAGAGAATGATTCCATATAAACCTTGTCATTGGTACCCTATGGTGTGATATTAATTGAGGATATATTAATTCATTGTAAGATTGAGGATCTTGGTTCAAATGTTATCTTCAATGCATATACCAAACTGTGTAATGATTCGAGATTAAATGATGAATACAAGCATTTGGCAGACAAGGGTTTTACTGATGTAGTCAACCTACTTGATGATTTAAAACTAGAAAGGATCAGATATGTGTTGAGTCAAGTCCATGATCAATTCTTAAGGTTGGATAGGTCATATAAGATTACTACGAAGATTATTCATGCATAGTTAACTAGGTTGTGTGTGATCGGTAGTCTACCTATTTTGAGAATATTTAGTGTTGATGAGGTTTCTCATCTAACAAAGTAAAAATAAGATGAACATGCTATGAGAATAAATTATATCAAAGATATCTAAGTCAATTTTTCATTTATGGTGATCGATTATAGATTCCATCAATCAATCTGATTGAACAATGTTCCTGGTGGTTGTATTTATGGTGCATATTGGATGGTTGAGGAGAATGCATAGTACCAACTATGTGAAGTCATGACAAGTTAGTTATTTGTGAACATGGAGAGAATCAAGAAGGACAAGAGAAAAAATCAAGTATGGTTTAGTGCTGATATGTATATTCTTCTACTTGCAAAATCATTTCCCTAGTATTGGTAATGTTCAGTGGTCAACCAATAAACTAGTAGTAGCACAGATTAAGGAATGCATAATAATGTTAGGAAATAACTTTAATAGTTCTATGTGGGGTTATTTAAAAGATTTATAGAAATAAATACATGAGAGGGAAAGGATCCCAATCGGTATAGTACACAAGTACAAAGATGATAAATTCTTTATTGTGAATAGCGATACTTGCAGGATGCAAGAAGTATAACCGGGAACTTATTGGGCTCTGGGTATGTGCAGGATCATGGTATACCAAACTATGGCCTCAAGTGGAAATGAAAAATTAGAAAATCAGGGTTAGTCAACTTGACATAAAAAGTTGTAAGAACAAAATTTGTAGGAAATTGAATGTAGTTTTTAAACTACTAGCCCTTGTCTAAATTTTTTTTTTATCTAATTGTTCAAAATTTTAGATTTCAATGCAGTAGTACAAAAATTTTAGGGAAAAGATAAAAAGTACGTGTATGTATGACCACCTTAATCACAATCAAATGATGATATATTTTCCCAAGATTCTAGATATAAGTAGTAGACTCATTCACAGATGTGACACATTTTTTTGTAAGTTTTTGCTAGATAAATAATCAATTATGAATTTTCTACTACACATTTTTTAGAATAAAAAAACTCTCGTGTTTGACCACCTTAACTAATTCTAAACTTTACTAAATTAATTTTTTTTCCCTTATAGTAGCTGAAGCATAGAATGTGACGCATGTTTCGGATTTCAAAAAGGTTAAATGGTTTGAAAGTTATAGTTGTTTTTCAATCAATATGTCAATTACAACTTTAAAGATAACTCAATTGAAAGATAAGTAATAATTACTTACTGAACTCAAAATTTGACAGCAATTATATTGATGGAAAGCTGATAAGGTCTTTAAGAAACCCTTTTCATTTCATCAATTTCGGGTAATAGTCGTCAGCTACATGGTCAAAGTCTCAATATCAGAAACTATCTCCTAAAACATGCCTAAAGGGTGGACCACCCACGTTTGGTATTTCCCATTAAAATACCAAGCCTAATCGGATATCTGATAAAATTGGATATCCGAAACTTCCCACCTATTTTGAAATTTCAATTGCACTATTTTTCTCAAATTCAAGTTACATAGTGAATGTATTTTTTTAATGGTAATATTAATTGTGTTATATTAAATGGTATTCTTTTTATGTTAATATTAATTCAATTGAGTATTTTTTTTAATTTTAAGTTATATATTATAAATTATTACTTTTAATATTAATATTAAATAATAATAGCATAGCATTTAATAATGGGAACTCAAAACTAAAATATTTACCTATCTTAATGACCTCCTTAAAAGATTCTGACTATTGGGCAAATCCTTCTTCACACTTCTGACGACATCAGCTTTAGGGTTTCATTACAGAGCATTACTATTATAATATAAATTTTTATAATAGCATGTATTATATTATTATTATTTATTTCTATATTGTATAATAGTATAATATTAACTTATTAAATATTTATATTATATATTCAATATTATATGTAAGGGAGGGAGGGAGGGAGAGAGAGAGAGAGAGAGAGAGAGAGAGAGAGAGAGAGAGAGAGAGATTTTGACAAAATTTTGGTGGGAGATATTTGATATTGGATAATATCAAATATCTGATATTATCGGATATCTGATTTTGTTTACTAATAAAAAGTAAAAAGAATATTCTATGGGTCTCTCCAAAGAGTCACATTTTTTTGCTGAATTACAGGATTTGAGTTGCACCAAATCACGTTTTGTCTCTAGAGAAAACAAAAATCCACTTTTTGGTTGGATTTTTTCTATTACCAAAGGTATTTGCATCACCTTTTTGGTCTAACTATGGGGAGCAGTAGTCGTTGAAAGCATAAACAGAAGACGAGACTCACAAACGAAGATGTTGAAGTGTATAGAGAAATGGATAGGGTTGCCCATAGGAACAAGAGACAAGGTATGTTAAATATTAATGAAGATTTCAGAATAGACCCACCTTCAAATGTGATTTCAAGTGAAGAACATGAATTTGAAGATGAAAATATAGGTTTGAAAATGAGAATTTAAGTTTTGAAGATGAAAATGTAGGTTTTGAAAATGAACATGTAGATGTGTATCATCTTAAAATGGAACACTTCCATGTTAAGAGCATTTAGCCCTTTGAGTAAGTGGTTTGGGGTCATGTCAAGCACCTTGAATGGGTCTCCGGCTTTGATTTGGCTTTTTCCCCATTTTCCACTTCTTTTTTTGCACTTGATTCCTTCATTCTAGGTGAAATTAGGGTTAGGATCCTGAGGATTCTCCTTAATTTCCCTCTTCTATGGCTCTATTTTCTAGGTAGGACTTATAAATAGGTCCTCCTAGACTTCATCATGTTCATCATAGGATTTTGTGCCTCTTCCTAGCACTCTGCCCTGATTTTGCCTCTTTTTCCACTTTTTGGCTGCATTTTCTGACACTATGGACTGAGACCCTAATATCTATGATCTCAAGGTCAAGGATGACCTTGAGGGTCAAAAACAACCTTTTCCCTAACCTAGGTTAGTTTCAACCTCATCCTTGACCCCAGGTTCAAGTTTAAAGGTCCCGTGATCTTTGGATGTCGGGTTTCAGAAAGAATTGTTTTCCCGCTTTCGGGTCGGGTGTTTTGGTTTCTGAAATGGTAAAATCTTAAATTATATTTAATATAGGTCTATTCCTAAAGTTTTGAGGCCTAATTGGAATTTAGTTCTCCAAGGTGACCCCTCTAGAGGATTGTGCCCTAGATCAATATAAAAGGAAGCCTTCCTCTCTCATTTTCTCCATCAAGTTTTCATATCTCATCTCAAGCTCTCAAGCAAGATCAAACAAGCATTTCATCAATAATTTTCAAGGAAGAATTTAAGTCTTCTTATCCATTCAAGTTCTCCTTTAAATATCAAAGATTCAATAATTCAAGCCTTTGAAGGGATTTGGTTCAAGCATTCAAGAGTCATCATTGAAAACCCTAGATCTAGCCATCATGGTGGTGTGATATTCCTTCAAGATCTTTTGTTCATCTTCAAGATCAGTTTCATTCTTCTCTCAAGGTGGATTCCAAGCATACAATCATAGAGGTTTTGATTTACATTTGTTAGTGTTGATTTCAAGATTTTATATTAACAAACTTGATTACATTTCAAATACAATTGCATACCTATTGAATTTCATAGCTTCATTGTTAGATCTAATTCTACTACTTGCTATCATTCTCAATTTCATTAGTAAGGTTGATTCCAAACTAGGGTTTGACCAAGGAAAACCCCTCAAAAAACAATAAAAACCTCCTTTTTCTTGCAAGTACAGGTGCAGGACTGCGAATCCGAGCTTGGATTTGGATACCCTTTTCGGTGAACTTCTGAGATTTGTGAACAAAGTCAAAGTCAACCTTCAAAATCTTGAGGTAGTCTTTGACCTTTTATCAAGGTCAAGGATGACCTCCCTTAGAATTGAAAAAGATTTCTGGGTTTTGTAGATCTCGCAGTTTTGATTTACAAATGCAATAGTCAACAATTTTTGAGATTGTTTAACAAGTTTCTCAACTGATTCTTTTTTAGAGGTAAGTGCCTTTATTTCTTTATTTCAATATTAGTCTTCTACGTTTACTTTCCATATCAATACAATTTCATATAAGGGTAAAATATTGACTTTGGGGTCTCTTTTATGTGCAAACCATTGTTCTAGGACCTCATCCATATTTTATGCTATACATTTTGGTGAACCCGACAAGCTTACCCCCTATCTTTTTATGGAATTAGATGCCCTATTGTGTTTATGACAACTCTTTCTTTTTGGTGTTAGATTTGCATTTTATGTTAGATCTTGCATGCTTATAAAAGTAGATTTATTTTTCTTGCATTCATATTTCAAAAATACAAAAAAATTGCAAAATTTCTTTAAAAATAAAAAAATATTTACATTTTTCATTCTTGTTGTATCGTCTTAAAATGGAAGCACTTCCATGTTAAGAGTGTTTAGCCCTCCGAGTAAGTGGTCTGGGTCATGTTAAGCACTTGGAATCAGCTATTTTCTCAGATCATACTTGTTAGATCCTTAATCTGCCTCTATATGTCCTTGATTTTTACTCCAATCTGCATTTCCTAGCATTCTAGGTCTGGATCTTGAGGTTTTTGACCATAAGGTCAAATTTGACCTTATGGGGTAAAATTCAACCTTTATCCTAACCTGTTCAGGATCGACCTCGACCCTAACTTGGTTAGTTCCAACCTTGTCCTTGACCCCCTATCCAGATTCCAAATTTCCTTGATTCTTGGGTGTCAGGTTTTGGGGATATTTGTTTTCCCACCTCTGGGTCAGCCATTTCAGGTTTCAGAATGGTAAATCCTCAAATTGCATTTAATTTGGGTATATTTTCTAAAGGTTAGGACCTAATTGGGATTTAATTCTCCAAGGTGGCCACTCTATAGAATTGTGCCCTAGCTCACTATAAAAGGAGGCCTTCCTATCTCATTTTCACATCCATCATTCATATCTTCTTTGCTCTCAAGCTCTCAAGGTGATCAAGAAAGCATCCATTCAAGCATTCAAGTTCTCTTCTCCATCCAAGTTCTCCATTGAAGATCAAAGATTCAATCATTCAATCCATTGAAGGGATTTGGTTCAAGCATTCAAGATTCATCATTCAAACCCTAGATCTAGCAATTAGGATGGTGTGATCTTCCTTCAAGATCTTTTGTTCATCTTCTAGATCCATTCATTATTCCCTCAAGTTGGATTCCAAGCATACAATCATGGAGGGTTGATTTACATTTACCATTTTTATGTTCAAGCTTTCAGATCAATATACTTATTTAGATTCAAAATACAATTACATATCTATTGAATTGCA
The DNA here is from genome assembly GCA_027943335.1 of Chamaecyparis obtusa. Lineage (NCBI taxonomy): Eukaryota > Viridiplantae > Streptophyta > Pinopsida > Cupressales > Cupressaceae > Chamaecyparis > Chamaecyparis obtusa. The sequence goes on from BSBK01008930.1 coordinate 745,139, forward strand.
TAGATTCATTATTAAATCCATTTCTACTACTTGGTAGCATTCTTATTTCAATTTTAATATTAAGGTTGATTCCAAACCAGGGTTTGAGCAAGGCAAAACCCTCAAACAAACAACAAAAACCCTCTTTTTGTTGAAGGTGCAGGTGCAAAATTTTGGATTTGAGAGTAGATTTGGATACCCATTTCGGTGAACTTCTGTGATCTACAATCAAAGTCAAAATCGACCTTCAAATAAAGAATGTAGCCTTTGACCTTTTATGAGGGTCAAAGACTACTTGCCATCAGAAAGACAAAAGATTTCTATGTTTTCTTCATCTCGGCATTTCCAGTCCGTAACAGGATGCAAAATTGCCTAAAAGTACACACAGACATAAAAAATTGGCATTTTCTAGATTTGCCCTAATTTGAGGTTAGTATTTATATTTCAATTATTTCAGATTTCAAGCATAATTCTCCATAGGGAAATATAGGGTTTTTCTCTCTCTTTCATATTCTCCATAGATTGATTCGATTGTGGATTAGTCTTTCAGTTGATCAAATTGGATCTCTCCATTGGGAATTTTGATTTAAGAGTGGATCTCATATTTCCCCATACACATACATTTAAATAGAGGTGATTCAATTTTACTTCTATTCATTTTGGTGAACCTGACAATCTTACTCTCTTTCTTTTTGGTGTTAGATTTCCTTTTAGATTAGGTCTATTTTATGCTCTTGCATTTTAAAATTCAAAAATACAAAAAAAAATCTATATATTCAATAAAATCCAAAAATATTTCTTGCATTTCATTTTCTATGGCGATTGTTAAGATGCTTTGGTGTGTAGTTATGTTCTTTATTACTCTTCTTTTAGCATCTCTTTATAATACCTATGATGTTTATGAGCGTATTATTCATTTCATTATGTTGATGACCCTTTACTTTGCTCTTGCTTATGCTTTTGTGAAGATGACCAACACTAGTCTGCCTACATTAGAAACTTTCATTAAAGATTTATGTGGTAGCCTTATTAATCTTTTGGATTATGTGAAGAATTTGGTAGATGATACACCATCTCCTAATCTTCCTAATCCTAATCCTATCAATCCTAATCTTAATCCTATCAATCCTAATCCTAATCTTCCTAATCCTAATTTGATACCTAATTATCCATCTTTTCATCCTCGCTCTTCCTGTACTTATGATGGGATTCAAGCTATAGTTCAGGATGCGGATGTGGAAGATTTCTTTGATTTACCTTCTCCTCCGATCCATGATGATATTAAAGGAAAGGGTAAAGAAACTTCTTCAAAACCTATTATCCCACCTTATACAACCTTTACTCATGAACATGATAAACAATCCCCTCCTATAGAAGCTTTACATAATATGTACACTAGTAGATATAATATGGTGAGTAAACAAGGTTATAAAGGTTTAGGGCTTGGGGTTAATGAGCATGGTATTAGGTTTCAAGTTCATATACCCCCTAAACTGGATATGTATGGTGCAAGTTGTTCAAGATCTCAAGTTAAGGAAGGTGATGCTAAACATCGTCCTCCTCTTCACATTCTTCTCCCCACACCTATCTTAGATAACCCTAATACTCATCAAGAAGTGGCTAAGAAGGTAGATGTTGAGCTAATTAATTCCAAGAAGGAAATCTTTAGACCTATGCCAATAGATGCTTTACACACATACAAATTTCCTTTTCATTATAGTAACAAACATTTACTTGCTGATTGTAAACATTTCAAGTTATATGTTAGAGAAATAGTTGCTTTAGGAATTATATCTCACTCTCATGTAGTTTTACAATTACTTCATAATTTTGATATAGGGGATTCCCCTCCTTTAGATATAATGTAGATGTTCTTCTTGTCTTGTCTCATGACTGAGGGGCAAGAGGTGTATCTTCATCCAATCTCCTAGAATCCATTAGGTCTTTTATTGGGGCTTAATTGGTATTCTTTCTCTCCTATTTTTCTATGGCTTTGCATTATGTTTTTAATCATCCATAGAATCTATATTTTCTTTTCAAGATATCTTTTCTAAGACATTTATTTTGTGAAGGTATCCCTTGTCTCTATCTCTGGGCGACAAGGTACCTCTTTCTTTCTCTTTGTCTAGGAAGCCACTTTCCTTAGCTTAGTGGTATTTGTTTATAGTGCAATATTATTTCATCATATTGATAGATGTTCTGACTATTGATAAACTTCTTATATGAGAAGTTGTTGTCCTAAGTCGTCACTTCTTCTCTATTTTGCAAATTATGTTCTTTATAAACTCTCACCCTTGCTTTGGTGTTATATTTTTTTCCCTTGTTACAAAGATTCCTCTTCCCCTTGTTTTCAGGGGGCTTGATGATTGAATCTTTGTTCCCATTGTTGAAAGATGATATTTTATCTAAAGCACTCCTCTTTGGTGGGGGGTCTTGTTGATAATATCTCTTTCTTTGAGGATCCTTTTCCATGAGTGACATATCCTTTTCATGATTATCTATATTCTTGGATGTAGGGTTCAATATCCCTTGCTAAGGATATGATGTACATTATTGTAAATAGGATATCTCCTTGCATTGTGAAGTAGGTATCCTCTTCCATCTTTGTTCCTACACTTTGGGGGCAAGGATGCCATCTCCTTCTTTCCTATCTTTCCGGGATGCACCTCTTTCCTCGGGTAAGTAGTATTTATCTATTATGTGATACCCAATCATACATGAAAATTTTTCTTTTCATTGAGGATCTATGTCCTTGGTAAAAACCTCTTTTTGTTGTTTGACATTAGGTTTCCATGGTTGATATATCTCTCACCTTGGAAATTGAACAATGTGATATCCCTCATAAGGGTTACTTTCTTTTCACTTCTTGCATGATATCTCTTTATATTCATCCCTTCCATGGCCTCATAGAAGTTGTGACCTTCTTGGCTTGGAATGGGTGTTGTCTATGGATATTGTCTTGATGCTGAAGAAGGCTTTATCCTTGTTCTTTTCTTTCCTTAACATGTCAAAATAGTATGTTTTTGCCATATTAAGGAGGGGGGCATATATAGGGTCTCCCTTGTACTATAGTTTTTTATTTTTACATGTTAAATCTTGGAAGGTAACACACATAAGTTGCTAAATCTTGAAAAGACATGCATTTATATGCTAAATTTTCTAAAGGTAACACACATAAGTTGCTCAATCCTGAGGAGACACGCATTTTTCAAAAAATTTCAATATGTTAAATCTTGGAAGGTAACACACATAAGTTGCTAAATCCTAAAGGGACACACATTTCCAGTTTCAAATATGCTAAATCTTGGAAGGTAATGCACATAAGTTGCTAAATCCTAAAAAGACATGCATTCAAATGCTAAATCTTCTGAAGGTAATGCACATAAGTTGCTAAATCCTGAGGAGACACACATTTCATATTCATAGTGATACAAGAAGGTGGATCTATGAGTATTCCACAAGCCATCAAAAGATGCATTACAATTGCAAGCACAGTTTATGGGTGAACATGTTGGGTTCTCCCTCTAGGGTGATTCATGGTAAGGTGGGCATCTTATTAGGCGAGGTAATCACTCTTTTTCCCTTTCTCTCTTTTTCGCTTTCATGCTAGTAGGACTGGATCATGAAGCTATGTCATTTATAGTGTTGTTCTTGTCTTTCTTATGTAAACATTTTATGCTTTTATGATAGCTTTCCAAATATGATGTTAGTATAAGAAATGTTTCTTAGCAAGGTTTCTTATGCTAGTTGATTTGGGTTTGTTTTAGTACTAACCCCTCTTTTCACTAATACATTTGGGGGCATTTTGCGAAGGCTATGTGTCACAATTGTGACGGTTATGTGTCGCAATAGTGACACCCATAGACGTCATAGTTTTTTAGTCGCAAATTGTGACGTCTATGGGTAGCCATCGCAATTGCGATGCCCTCCCATCGCAATGTTTCCCCTTTACCCATTCTGGGCCTCTACCACATTGCGATGGCAGGGCGTCGCATTATGACGAGCGCCTGTCGCAATTGCGACACCCATGGGTGGATTAAAAAATAAAATTATTTAATACATTGCTAATGAACCACATTAATGCTTTTTTCTTTCAACAAATAAGGACACTCACTGTAAAGACAACATGATAATGTACACTCACTGTAAGGACAGTCACAAATGAGGACATCTCATAGTGACTGTCCCTTGTGTAATTGCCACTTGAATGTATTGCTATTCAGCCACATTAATGCTTTTCTTCTTCAACAAATGAGGATAGTCACTCTAAAGACAACATGATAATGTACACTCACTGTGAGTGTACATTATCATGTTGTCTTTAGAGTGACTATCCTCATTTGTTGAAGAAGAAAAGCATTAATGTGGCTGAATAGCAATACATTCAAGTGGCAATTACACAAGGGACAGTCACTGTGAGATGTCCTCATTTGTGGCTGTCCTTACAGTGAGTGTACATTATCATGTTGTCTTTACAGTGTCAATAAATGCATTATTACTTAAACTGAAGAGTACTCTAAAAAATATGTCATTGTGGAGTTCTGATTGCTTCCAATTTGATATACGCTTGTTCTACTTATGTATCCAGCATCATGTAAGAAAAGTTGATGCTTTTAAAATAGATTCATTTAGCCATGAAATGCCTGTGCATGTTACATACAAGATTCCAAGGCCCAAAATTGATTACTCATTATAATTCATGTACAGAATGATAATCAACCACAGCGAGGCATGCGTAGGCACTGCTTAGATTTTGAGGCATCAGAAGCTCGCAGAAGAAACTTGACCAATGGCTCATGGAATGCAACAAACTTATTGCCTAAAACAGGAACATTGGTAACCACAGATGATGGTTCTGAAAAGAACACTTCACCATCAATGTCACGTGAGGGAACTGCAATTTTTGATGGCAAGAAACTTGTAGTATATAAGAGAGATGCAGGTACAGATGCTGGGAGAAGTTCCCAATCTTTATCTGTTGGACAGTTTTCATCTTGCTCTTATAAAACATCTGAGGGTAACTCAGACAAGTCTGACAGCTCACTTAGAAATAATGGGCATTCTTCTATGTCAGTGGGTATGCCAACTGGGATTGGTTTGCATTTAAATAGCCTTGCCTCTTCAATGTCATTAAATTGTGGAACTGGGCTGCTAACAACTTCAAAGGGAGCTACTGGCATGCAGGGAATGCTGACTTTGTCTGGAGTGAAGGAGGCTCCTGGTGACAGTCAAACAAGTTCTTTACTTCCTGTAAGCTCAGGTGGAAATATTTCAGTATCAACAAATACAAGCATGGCTCCTGGAATGCTTGTGTCAGTTGTGGAAAAGACTAGAATTGATCAACAGGAGGTGCAGTCTTCTAGAAACACACAGATTGGAGTCACAAAGTCCACTACATGTTTCCGATCCCTAACAGTTGGCATAAAGCCATTGCAATGTAGGCAACCTTTTAAAACTGAATATATGAACTCAAGTCCACTTGACAAGAAGAGGCCAGTGCTACAAGATATTTCTCGACAACCTGGATTTGGTATAGGGGAAGAGTATAATCAGAGCAGTCCTAAGAAGAAAAGGTAATTGTAGGATTTTATCAACTTTACAGAGATTTGTCTTCATTTGTAATGCTTTGTTGTCTGGATAATTTTGAATTCACTTTTGCATCCTTTTCTTTAGCTTTGACTTTTTCTTTGAATGCCCAGAAGAAAGTCTGCCACGACTGGGGATAAAGAAGGCTGCAAACGTTGCAATTGTAAAAAGTCAAAATGCCTTAAATTGTGAGTCTTTGTGCACTAGAGTGGGTTTATTATTTGGTTCCTATGTCTTTTCTATTTGTCTCGGAACTTGAACATTGCTATGAAGGTCTATGTGTTAGCACTTAAGAAAAGAAAATTGCAATCCAGAACATTCTACGTACCTCTTAGATGCAGCAGATCAGATAATTAAATAAATAGATGTTTTTTGATTTTTGCATTTCAATTCATGTATTGACATGACTAGATTTATAGTTTTAATTTAAATGAAATTCTTACTAGTACTCTTGCAGGTATTGTGAGTGTTTTGCAGTAGGAGTATACTGCGTTGAGTCCTGCACATGTCCAGAGTGCTTTAACAAACCCGAGTATACAAATATGGTTGTTGGCACACGCCAGCAGATAGAATCATGCAATCTGCTTGCTTTTGCTCCTAAAATTGTTCATGGTGCTGACTCTCCACCAACTAATGGGGTGAGAAAATACTGAGAGGTTTTCCTTTGTTCTAGTGTTTTCTCTTTATAGTATCACTATTACTTAACTATCTATGGAGAGTTCTTATCTTTCTCGCTATCTTACTTCAGCAGAGAGAGTGCACCGAGACTCCAGCATCGGCAAGGCACAAAAGAGGCTACAATTGTAAGAAATCAATGTGTCTGAAAAAATACTGTGAATGCTATCAGGTAGATATCTTCAATTGATTGCTTAATTTAAGGTTAAAGGATGGAGAGTAGTTTATGTGTATTCTGATTAGTGCTCGTATCTTTTATTTTAGGCAGGGGTTGGCTGCTCAGATGGCTACAGATGTGAAGGTTGTAAAAACACATTTGGCAAGAAAGAAGGTATCCGGTCACTTTTTTCAAATATCGAATGCATCATATTATCTCAATATATACATGAACGATAATACAAATATTGAATGCATTATATTCTGTCATTCTATACATGTACGACGATTCAAATATCAAGTGCATTATATTATCTCAGTCTATACATGAATGATAAATTTCATTTGCAACTTGTATAGGAGGATCAGATGACACAGAAGACAAAGAATCTCAGGATGAGGTATGGGAGAAGGCTATATCAGAGGAAAAGCTAGGGCTTTGTTACTGTCCCTTGTGACAGTAACAAAATTTGATGAAAATAATTTTTGTTTCACTAAACTTTGACATTCACAACTTCCTCTTTTATTATAATAAGAAAAAATACAGTGACTTTAGAGAAAATAATGAAACTAATACAATTGCAATACAGTGGTATTTAGAACAAACAGAGCTTCACAACCATCAAAGAAGAAAAAAGCACATGCATATATCGAGTACTCCTCAATCAAAGAGATAGAGAAGAATTCAAAACATACCTAGACTGAACATGGCCATACCAAGACCAGCATTAGACAATATTCTTATTGACTGCTCTAGGATAGCTGGCATTTCAACTTTCCATCTGCAAAATAGATTATAAAAACATGAAAATATATCAGAGATGTTTGATATTGATACGAAACAACACAGATTCATTTCTTCATACACCTGTATATCATAAAAATCCTTGCACACTTTGAAAAATTGTATTGCCTTTTACTTACTCAAAAGTAATTTACATAAAGCAGTCATTTGATTAACATGGATCCTAATATTCACAAGTACATGGTCATGTGCTCCATCGTAGCATCTTATAGATTTAGATCTGTTCTCTGAAATAATTCAATGTTTTGTTTACAATCCACAAAAGAAATATTTTCCCTCGTCTACTTAATCCTAAACAAAAGGCCATATAGCAATATAGATAGAACTATATAACAGAAACCATAAACAATGGTAACCTTAGCAGTAGCAAGAAATTGTTGCAAAAACTTTACCTTATCATACCCAGATTGTTGCTTTGCCTGGCAAAGGGAAATTTGATCAGTAAAATTGACACAGAGTATGTTGTCTCCATTGTCATGCTGGATAACAAAACACCAACTTTAATGGGCATGTACTGTCCCTTGTGTAATTGCCACTTGAATTCATTGCTATTGAACCACATTAATGCTTTTTTCCTTCAACAAATGAGGACAGTCACTGTAAAGACAACATGATAATGTACACTCACTGTAAGGATAGTCGCAAATGAGGAAATCTCAGAGTGGTTATCCCTTGTGTAATTGCCGCTTGAATACATTGCTATTGAACCACATTAATGCTTTTTTCCTTCAACAAATGAGAACAGTCACTGTAAAGACAACATGATCATGTACACTCATTGTAAGGATAGTCACAAATGAGGAAATCTCAGAGTGACTATCCCTTGTGTAATTGCCGCTTGAATACATTGCTAATGAACCACATTAATGATTTTCTCCTTCAACAAATGAGGACAGTCACTATAAAGATAGCATAATAATGTACACTCACTGTAAGGACAGTCACAAATGAGGACATCTCATAGTGACTGTCCCTTGTGTAATTGCCACTTGAATGTATTGCTATTCAGCCACATTAATGCTTTTCTTCTTCAACAAATGAGGATATTCACTCTAAAGACAACATGATAATGTACACGGGCTGTAAGTGTACATTATCATGTTGTCTTTATAGTGACTGTCCTCCTTCAAGTGGAAATTACACAAGGGACAGTCACTGTAAAGACAACATGATAATGTAGAGAAACATTGTCATTTGTATTTTCAACAGCACCGAGAGAGATTCCCTCCGTGAAATCATAGCTACAATTTCTGAGTACGTTGGGTTTATTTTTCTTTTGTCATTATTATGTAATCTGGTATTTAGCTGTTACAGAGCTAAAATACCCAGAAATGAGGACATATCTGTGTTGAGTTTATTGTTAGCGGCTTTGGTTATTTAGAAGTTTAATTTTATTTGTTCATCTTTCAAGCACAAACATTTTGTGGACTGTAACATCTTCATTGTTTCGGGTATGCAATGAAACAGCCCTAACTTGCGACTACCTTCACGGTACTTGTGTACATTATCATGTTGTCTTCACAGTGACTGTCCTCATTCAAGTGGCAATTACACAAGGGACAATCACTGTGAGATGTCCTCATTTGTGACAAGGACAGTCACACATGAGGACATCTCACAGTGACTATCCCTTGTGTAATTGCCACTTGAATGTATTGCTATTCAACCACATTTATGGGCCCATTTGGACCACAGCACATAGTAGCATCTACAGAGAAGAATATCCCAGGTGTAACAAGTTGTAAGAATATACCAATAGTTCTAAGAAGTTCCCTAGCACATAGTAGCATCTACAGAGAAGAATATACAACATGAAGGCAGCCACTATAAAGACAACATGATAATGTACACTCATTGTATGTGTACATTATCATGTTGTCTTTACAGTGACTGTCCTCATTCAAGTGGCAATTACACAAGGGACAGTCACTGTGAGATGTCCTCATTTGTGACAAGGACAGTCACACATGAGGACATCTCACAGTGACTGTCCCTTGTGTAATTTCCACTTGAATGTATTGCTATTCAACCACATTTATGGGCCCGTTTGGACCGCGGCACATAGTAGCATCTACAGAGAAGAATATCCCAGGTGTAACAAGTTGTAAGAATATACCAACAGTTCTAAGAAGTTCCCTAGCACATAGTAGCATCTAAAGAGAAGAATATGGGTCAACGAGGTTGACTTCAAAGCCATGCAATCTAATGGTAATAGTAATATCATAATTTGACATACTATCAGAAATACTTCCTAAATAGACTATTCAATCTTATAAGAGATGGATTCATGAGAACTATTATTTATGAAATATGAGTCAATGACTTTAATTAAAAAAATTACACAATCTAATTCTTGTAAAAATATCAAAATTTGACACATTGAAAATACCTTCCAAAAGTATCATTAATTGATTAATATGAATCACTACTCATGAAATATAATTTTATAAACCTAATCTAAAAACTACACAATAAAAATCTTAATAGCAATATTGTAAGAAACTATTCCCAAAAGCAAGCCTAACAAAATTTGATGAAAATAATTTTTGTTTCACTCAACTTTGACATTCACAACTTCCTCTTTTATTATAATAAGAAAAAAAATGTCTTTTTAGATATACCTCATGAACCATACTCGAATAATCTATCATTTTTCTTCTCAAAAACATATTTGCAGAGCCTGCTTCTTTTACTTGTTTGTACTTTTATCTCTCTGATGGAAAGGGTTCCTTCAAGACACATTTTTCCAAGTTCACTGCTTGAGATATTTGAGGAGGGTTCCCCTGCTTGAGTATCCATCCAACCCATATTCGAGTAGTTCTACAATTGCACAGTCTAAATTAATAATACTGACAATTGAATGACGAATGATGATACATAGAATTGATATAAACTAATCCTAAAAAAACTAAAACATTATTAATATATTTATATTTCATAAATAAAATTGATATAACAGATCTGGAAAGATACATTAAAAAATAGAAAAACAGTAATTTATAATAGATCACAACCAATGTATTTTGATGTCTTGGGTTGTTTAGATCACAACCAATGTATGATTCTTGTTATTTAGATGATATCTAAGGGGTTTCTAAGTTTTGCTGCAGGAAGTAAGATCTAGAACCTTAAAAGTCTCTTTTGATAGAAAATCAGGGAACTTGTCCCTAAAAGGAAATTTGTTATTGAATGGGATTGAGTCCATAAGTTGTGTGATCCTTGAAACCTTCAAATTCATTACTTTGCAGAGTTTAAACATTAACCTATAGAAATCAGAGCCTAATTGATTAGTTGAGTCATTTTGGTGTCTTGAAGTGGGTTGGGACATAGATCCAAGTTTCTTGCTGACTACTCTGCATCACTATTGAACCACATTAATGCTTTTTTCCTTCAACAAATGAGGACAGTCACTGTAAAGACAACATGATAATGTACACTCACTGTAAGGATAGTCACAAATGAGGAAATCTTAGAGTGATTATCCCTTATGTAATTTCCACTTGAATACATTGCTATTGAACCACATTAATGCTTTTTTCCTTCAAGTGGCAATTACACAAGGGACAGTCACTGTGAGATGTCCTCATTTGTGACAAGGATAGTCACACATGAGGACATCTCACAGTGACTATCCCTTGTGTAATTGCCACTTGAATGTATTGCTATTCAACCACATTTATGGGCCTGTTTGGACCACGGCACACAGTAGCATCTACAGAGAAGAATATCCCAGGTGTAACAAGTTGTAAGAATATACCAATAGTTCTAAGAAGTTCCCTAGCATATAGTAGCATCTACAGAGAAGAATATACAACATGAGGGCAGCCACTGTAAAGACAACATGATAATGTACACTCATTGTATGTGTACATTATCATGTTGTCTTTACAGTGATTGTCCTCATTCAAGTGGAAATTACAGAAGGGACAGTCATTGTGAGATGTCCTCATTTGTGACAAGGATAGTCACACATGAGGACATCTCACAGTGATCAATTGTCCCTTGTGTAATTGCCACTTGAATGTATTGCTATTGAACCACATTAATGCTTTTCTTCTTCAACAAATGAGGACAGTCACTCTAAAGACAACATGATAATGTACACTCACTGTAAGGATAGTCACAAATGAGGACATCTCACAGTGACTGTCCCTTGTGTGATTGCCACTTCAATGTATTGCTATTCAGCCACATTAATGATTTTCTTCTTCAACAAATGAGGATAGTCACTCTAAAGACAACATGATAATGTACACTCACTATAAGTGTACATTATCATGTTGTCTTTACAGTGACGGTCCTCCTTCAAGTGGCAATTACACAAGGGATTTGTGTTTTCATTTTTGTTTTCAACAGTGCCGTAACCCTCCGCAAAATCACATCGGGATATAAGGGAAAAAAAAACAAGAACATTGTCATTTGTATTTTCAACAGCACCGAGAGAGATAAACAAACTTAAAACTCAGACTTAAGAAAGATGAAGGCAATGCTTCAAAAGGTCGATGCCCTAAACACGGGAAAACACAATACCACCATTAAACGATGCCCTAGTCACCGTATTAATGTTGCCAGCTCTGTACTAGTATGTTGACTGCTCACTTTCATCCTGTGATAAAGGTAACTTCATTAATCATACTTGAAATGGCAGCATACGAACTAAAGCTACTGTGTGTCATGGTCCAAACGGGCCCATAAATGTGGTTGAATAGTAATACATTCAAGTGGCAATTACACAAGGGACAGTCACTGTGAGATGTCCTCATGTGTGACTGTCCTTGTCACAAATGAGGACATCTCACAGTGACTGTCCCTTGTGTAATTGCCACTTGAATGAGGACAGTCACTGTAAAGACAACATGATAATGTACACAAGTACCGTGAAGGTAGTCGCAAGTTAGGGCTATTTCATTGCATACCCGAAACAATGAAGACGTTATGGTCCACAAAATGTTTGTGCTTGAAAGATGAACAAATAAAATTAAACTTCTAAATAACCAAAGCCGCTAACAATAAATTCAACACAGATATGTCCTCATTTCTGGGTATTTTAGCTCTGTAATAGCTGAATACCAGATTACATAATAATGACAAAAGAAAAATAAACCCAACGTACTCAGAAATTGTAGCTGTGATTTCACGGAGGGAATCTCTCTCAGCACTGTTGAAAATACAAATGACAACGTTTCTCTACATTATCATGTTGTCTTTACAGTGACTGTCCCTTGTGTAATTGCCACTTGAAGGAGGACAGTCACTGTAAAGACAACATGATAATGTACACTTACAGTGAGTGTACATTATCATGTTGTCCTTAGAGTGACTATCCTCATTTGTTGAAGAAGAAAAGCATTAATGTGGCTGAATAGCAATACATTCAAGTGGCAATTACACAAGGGACAATCACTATGAGATGTCCTCATTTGTGACTATCCTTACAGTGAGTGTACATTATCATGTTGTCTTTAGAGTGACTGTCCTCATTTGTTGAAGAAGAAAAGCATTAATGTGGTTCAATAGCAATACATTCAAGTGGCAATTACACAAGGGACAATCACTGTGAGATGTCCTCATGTGTGACTGTCCTTGTCACAAATGAGGACATCTCACAATGACTGTCCCTTGTGTAATTCAAGCGGCAATTACACAAGGGACAGTCACTGTGAGATGTCCTCATTTGTGACTATCCTTACAGTGAGTGTACATTATCATGTTGTCTTTAGAGTGACTGTCCTCATTTGTTGAAGAAGAAAAGCATTAATGTGGTTCAATAGCAATACATTCAAGTGGCAATTACAAAAGGGACAATGTCATGAGCCGTGACATATTGAACTTAGTATAATAATAAAATGATTAGATGATATATAATAATCTATTATTAACGGTATATAACAATAATATATAATTATTATCAAAAGATAATAATAATATATAGTTAGCATAATAAGTAATATGTTAATTAAATAATATTAAAATATTAATAAATAATATAATTATGATTATAATTATAATATAAATTAATAATAAATAATTATTAATAAATTATATATATTATATTATAATAATATATTAAGTAATAATATTAAATCAATTATTGATATAATAATTTTAATATATAAATAATATTAATAAACCTCTCAATATAAAACAATATGTTATCACTATAATAATATTTATTATAATATTATTAATATTACTAACATCATTAATTATAATATTTAATAATAACAATAACATTAATAATAATAATAATAATAATAACATTTAAAGCAATATCGAATATCTGTAATCGATATACATCTACATTAAACATCTGCATTATCTATCACGATGAGGAATGAAGAAGTGATACAACAATCACTAGTCATTACACATCGATACCATGAGAGGATGATTAATGAACCAAATACTATGAAGTCAAGATCAACATGATATGAATAAGGGATAGGTCGCTATGTGTTTCAGAAGATGTATTGATAAGCAAGAAGGATAACCATTCATATATTATAAATAATCATTAATTGCACAAGTTTAGACAATGACATATCCGATAAAGCAATATCAAACATGAAGACCCACTAGCAAATATGCACCATCACTTCCTATGTTATCATGACAATAACATAAACTAGATTGAATTCTACTATCTATATCAATAGACACCACATAGGAGGATATCGACTAAAGGATTGAAAGATTATCGATTGTGTGAGATAAACCACATCTTGTAGAAACACAAAAGCATCAGTGATTATATCACAAGCTATTGATGAATGAGGCATCAGTCATGGATAATAAGTACAATGTATCCTTAAGTATTAACAGGAATGGAAGTCAATTTGAAGATCAAACTCCATTACCAGCAATCAACCAATAAATGGACAATTATCAGAAAATGATATCGACTTATATCAGAGTAGAAAGATTGGATATAATCATAACAATATGGGATAAGGCAAGAGTTAATATCGATTGACTAAATACTAATGATAGTTAGACCAAACTAATACAAACACAATGGATGTTAACAAGTGGTTGCACTACCAATTAGGGAAGATTACCTTCATAAAAAGATTTGATATTGAGTCAATCTGGGAGTTATCTATGATCAGAAAATAATGAAATAATATTATGTGAACTGTCAGATTATGGAAAGGTGTGATTAATAAAGGGACATGGAGGAAGAAACAAGACACGTCTCATTCATAGCATCTCTTCATTTGTTAAAGACAATATAAGAATGCATTCTCGTCAGTCACTCAAGGCATCATTAGAACTTTATTTACTTATCCATATTTGGATATACTCAATAGAGCATCTGCCTTTGGCAGTTTGGTTTCAAGTTTATCATTGCAGATCAGAGACAGCACCATGATTGCACAGATAGAAAGGATAGTCAGAAACAGCATCAATATTTGAAGTTGCAAGCATATAATTTAGAATCTAAAATAGAAACATATCACTCATAGCGATATTACACATTTTCATAATTACATCATCATATCAGACACAGCAAATACATTGCTGTAAGCAATACTTATTGATTGTATATCGATATTGTTTATATCAGACATAGCATCATTATACTATCACTATAAGTGATAGGAAACATCATATTCATAGCATATTTCATATCATTATATCCGATAGTGCTATTAAACATATTGGTATCAATATCATCTTGCACACATATTGTGATTGAATCTGAAATAGCGGTTGATATCTTAAGTAACCTCCATTACTTAGTTTAATTGTAAGTATCTGATAGAGTAAGTCTGAGAAGTGGAGTAATTGTTCCTGTTTTCCAAGTTAGCCAAAAAGGGGACATTACAGACAATCACTATGAGATGTCCTCATGTGTGACTGTCCTTGTCACAAATGAGGACATCTCACAATGACTGTCACTTGTGTAATTCAAGCGGCAATTACACAAGGGACAGTCACTGTGAGATGTCCTCATTTGTGACTGTCCTTACAGTGAGCATAAATTATCATGTTGTCTTTAGAGTGACTGTCCTCATTTGTTGAAGAAGAAAAGCATTAATGTGGTTCAATAGCAATACATTCAAGTGACAATTACACAAGGGACAATCACTGTGAGATGTCCTCATGTGTGACTATCCTTGTCACAAATGAGGACATCTCACAATGACTGTCCCTTATGTAATTCAAGTGGAAATTACACAAGGGACAGTCACAGTGAGATGTCCTCATTTGTGACTGTCCTTACAGTGAGTGTACATTATCATGTTGTCTTTAGAGTGACTGTCCTCATTTGTTGAAGAAGAAAAGCATTAATGTGGTTCAATAGCAATACATTCAAGTGGCAATTACACAAGGGACAATCACTGTGAGATGTCCTCATGTGTGACTATCCTTGTCACAAATGAGGACATCTCACAATGACTGTCTCTTGTGTAATTCAAGCAGCAATTACACAAGGGACAGTCACTATGAGATGTCCTCATTTGTGACTGTCCTTATAGTGAGTGTACATTATCATGTTGTCTTTAGAGTGACTGTCCTCATTTGTTGAAGAAGAAAAGCATTAATGTGGTTCAATAGCAATACATTCAAGTGGCAATTACACAAGGGACAATCACTGTGAGATGTCCTCATTTGTGACTGTCCTTACAGTGAGTGTACATTATCATGTTGTCTTTAGAGTGACTATCCTCATTTGTTGAAGAAGAAAAGCATTAATGTGGTTCAATAGCAATACATTCAAGTGACAATTACACAAGGGACAATCACTGTGAGATGTCCTCATGTGTGACTATCCTTGTCACAAATGAGGACATCTCACAATGACTGTCCCTTATGTAATTCAAGCGGAAATTACACAAGGGACAGTTACTGTGAGATGTCCTCATTTGTGACTGTCCTTACAGTGAGTGTACATTATCATGTTGTCTTTAGAGTGACTGTCCTCATTTGTTGAAGAAGAAAAGCATTAATGTGGTTCAATAGCAATACATTCAAGTGGAAATTACACAAGGGGCAATCACTGTGAGATGTCCTCATGTGTGACTGTCCTTGTCACAAATGAGGACATCTCACAATGACTGTCCCTTGTGTAATTCAAGCAGCAATTACACAAGGGACAGTCACTGTGAGATGTCCTCATTTGTGACTATCCTTACAGTGAGTGTACATTATCATGTTGTCTTTAGAGTGACTGTCCTCATTTGTTGAATAAGAAAAGCATTAATGTGGTTCAATAGCAATACATTCAAGCGGCAATCACACAAGGGACAGTCACTGTGAGATGTCCTCATTTGTGATTGTCCTTACAGTGAGTGTACATTATCATGTTGTCTTTAGAGTGACTGTCCTCATTTGTTGAAGAAGAAAAGCATTAATGTGGTTCAATAGCAATACATTCAAGTGGCAATTACACAAGGGACAATCGATCATTGTGAGATGTCCTCATGTGTGACCTTTGTGAAGGCAAGTGCCAATTTGTACCCAAGTTACCAATATTGTGGCAAAAGTGGGAATGAAGCATTTAGGGGTCAAATTGGGTAAAGAAGTGTAGAAGTGGCCTATGTGAGGTCTAAATAGCCTAACTAAGTCATGGTTAGGGTCTTATGGTGTTTGAACAATAAGTTTTGAACCAAAATCCCAAAGGTTGTAACAAGTTGTCAATGTTGTCATTCACAACATTGACAACATTTGTGCAAGGGAGCATTTTCGAGTAAGATGGTTATGTAACTATATGAAACCATTGAATTAGGCATCAGATCAACTATAAGAGGCCTCCATCAATCTATGCAAAAGGTTGGGGGGAAAAACATTTGGAATTAAGAAGATTTGTAGAGTAACACGGTTTTAGTGAATTCTTGAGTTTTTTTGTTTCTTTGTTTTCAGTTGATTAATGGATTAGATAGCTCGCAGTGTCTATTGGAAAAGTTAGTACAAGTTGTTTTTTTATTCTTTGTTGTGTTTTTTTTGAGTTTTGAAGCATTCCAACTAGTTTGTTAATTCTTTTGTTAAGTACCCTATCATTGGTTTGAACCAGGCAGGTTGAACAAATGGAGTCTTAGCTCATCATTCCATTGTCAATTTTGTATGGGCTCTTGGAATGGGTGAGGAGACTCCATGTACTATATGTTTGGAAGGAGGGGCCCTGGGAAGCTCATTTTCTATGTTTGCAATGATGTCCTAGGTGAGTCAGTTGAGCACAGTTAGGGATGACAAATCATTACAAGAAGATTACAACAAGTTGAATGCATTGGTTGCTTCAACTAAAATCTCATGGAGAGGTAGACACACATCTAAAGAAGCCCCAAGTCAAATTAGAAGATTGGGTGAGTTTCTTTGGTTGCTAAGAAAACAAACTCTTAGTCAGACTGTCCAAGTTGTGTCAAAATACTTGTTTTCAGGCATGGCTGTAGCAGTTGGTGTACAAAAAATCTAGGAGGAGAAGACCTTAGATATCTTGGAGTTCTCAATAAAGGGCATCTGAATCCTAAGCCCTTTAGGTGGCTTAATATAAACAAAAAGGCTTGACAAAGGCCTAATTGCTAGCAGCCTATTTTTGGGTGCAATTGGCATGGTTTGATGAACCGGATTGAAGTACTGATGAAAAGTATAGGTGAAGGAGTAATATTGAAACCAATAGAGGTCCTAGTGGCCAGCCTCTCCATGGAGTAAAGTTCTAGTTGAAGGTGTTTCAATTTGTGAAGACAAGACTAGGAGTGTCCTAGTAGCTAGATTGGTATTGAGAAGAGTTCATTGTATTTCTTGTTGGTGTGCACTAGTTGAAGGAGTGGGATCTTGGGTAGAGATACCTAAAGAGTGTAGGGATAGTTAAGTACCCTATCAAGTCAAAACATTGGCCTAAAGAGACCCTAGTGAAGGATAGGGAGTGAGCAAGACAAAGTGTTACATCAATTAACAAGATCATTTTTTGGTAATTGTGTACATTATCATGTTCTCTTTACAGTGACTGTCCTCATTTGTTGAAGAAGAAAAGCAATAATGTGGTTCAATAGCAATACATTCAAGTGGAAATTACACAAGGGAATATCACTATGAGATGTCCTAAGTGTGACTGTCCTTGTCACAAATGAGGACATCTCACAGTGACTGTCCCTTGTGTAATTGCCACTTGAATGAGGATAGTCACTGTAAAGACAACATGATAATGTACACAAGTACCGTCAAGGTAGTCAAAAGTTAGGGTTGTTTCATTTCATACCCGAAACAATGAAGACATTACAGTCCACAAAATGTTTATGCTTGAAAGATGAACAAATAAAATTAAACTTCTAAATAACCAAAGCCGCTAACAATAAATTCAACATAGATATGTCCTCATTTCTGGGTATTTTAGCTCTCTAACAGCTGAATACCAGATTACATAATAATGAAAAAAGAAAAATAAACCCAACGTACTCAGAAATTGTAGCTGTGATTTCGCGGAGGGAATCTCTCTCGGCGCTGTTGAAAACACAAATGACAACGTTCTTGTTTTTTTTGCCCTTATATCCCGATGTGATTTCGCAAAGGGTTACAGTGCTGTTGAAAACACAAATGACAACGTACCTTTTTTTTTTTGCCCTTATATCCCGACAACATCGCAATTGCAAGTTAGGGCTGTTTCACTGCATACCCGAAATAATGAAGACGTTACGGTCCACAAAACGTTTGTGCTTGAAAGATGAACAAATAAAATTAAACTTCTAAATAACCAAAGCCGCTAACAATAAATTCAACATAGATATGTCCTCATTTCTGGGTATTTTAGCTCTCTAACAACTGAATACCAGATTACATAATAATGACAAAAGAAAAATAAACCCAACGTACTCAAAAATTGTAGCTGTGATTTCACGGAGGGTTACGGCGCTGTTGAAAACACAAATGACATTGTTCTTTTTTTTTTGCCCTTATATCCCAATGTGATTTCGTGGAGGGTTACGGCACTGTTGAAAACACAAATGACAACGTTCTTGTTTTTTTTGCCCTTATATCCTGATGTGATTTTGCAGAGGGTTACGACGCTGTTGAAAACACAAATGACAACGTTCCTTTTTTTTTTTGTCCTTATATCCCGACAACCTCACAATGGCGACGTTGCCAAATGTATTGTCATCGCAATTGCGACGGTGTCAGGCTATATTTGAAAAAAAAAAGCCAAAACCGCATGACATTTGCCTGTCGTCGCAAATTGCCGTTGCAATTTCACCCCAAATGTATTAGTGTTGGTGTCCTTTTGTTTTTTGTACCCTCGTGCACATATGTTGACTTAGAATCCTTAGCCTCGGGGCTTGTGTCCCTAACTAGTGTCATTCTATCTCATTTTGAATCCACTGGGATCTCTTCTTCCTTCTCCTTTAGCAAGATTTTGAATCGAATCCATACTCTTGCTAAAGTGGGGGCTTAATGTATCATCTTAAAATGGAAGCACTTCCATGTTAAGAGTGTTTAGCCCTCCGAGTAAGTGGGTTGGGTCATGTCAAGCACCTGGAATCAGCTCTTTTCTTGGATTATACTTGTTATCCTCATTCTGCCTCTATATGTCCCTAATTTTTACTCCAATCTACATTTCCCAGCATTCAGGGTCTAGATCCTGAGGTTTTTGACCATAAGGTCAAAGTCAACCTTATGGGGTCAAAGTTGACCTCTATCCTAAACTGGTCAGGATCGACCTCAACCTTGACTTGGCTAGTTCCAACCTCGTCCTTGACCCCCTCTCCAAATTTCAAATTTCCTTAATTTCTGAGTGTCGGGTTTCGGGGATATTTGTTTTCCCACCTCTAAGTCGGCCATTTCACATTTTGGAATGGTAAATCCTCAAATTGCATTTAATCTAGGTATATTTTCTAAAGGTTAGGACCTAATTGGGATTTAAGTCTCCAAGGTGGCCCCTCTAGAGGATTGTGCCCTAGCTCACTATAAAAGGAGGCCTTCCTCTCTCATTTTCACATCCATCATTCATATCTTCTTTTCTCTCAAGCTCTCAAGGTGATCAAGAAAGCATCCATTCAAGCATTCAAGTTCTCTTCTCCATCCAAGTTCTCCATTGAAGATCAAGGATTCAAACATTCAAGAGTCATCATTCAAACCCTAGATCTAGCCATTATGATGGTGTGACCTTCCTTCAAGATCCTTTATTCATCTTCTAGATCCATTCAATATTCCCTCAAGGTGGATTCCAAGCATACAATCATGGAGGTTTGATTTATATTTACCATTGTTAGGTTCAAGCTTTCATATCAATATACTTGTTTACATTCAAGATACAATTACATATCTATCGAATTGCATAGCTTCATTGTTAGATCCATTTCTACTACTTGCTAGTATTCTTATTTCAGTTTCAATATTAAGGTTGATTCCAAAATGGGGTTTGACCAAGGTAAACCCATCAAAAAAACAACAAAAACCCTCTTTTTCTTGCAGGTATAGGTGCGAAATTTCAGATCTAAGAGTAGATTTGGTACCCTTTTCAGTGAACTTCCAAGATCTGCGAACAATGTCAGAATCGACCTTCAAATAAAGAATGTAGCCTTTGACCTTTTATGAGTGTCAAAGACTACCTACCATCAAAAAGACAAAATATTTCTATGTTTTCTTTGTCTCAGCATTTCCAGTCCAAAACAGGTTGTAGAATTGCCTAAAAGTACACATAGACATCAGAAATTGGTATTTTCTAGATTTTCCCTAATTTGAGGTTAGTATTTGTATTTCAATTATTTAATATTTTAAGCACAATTCTCTATAGGAAAATATAGGGTTTTTCTCTGTCTTTCATATTCTCCATAGATTGATTCAATTGTGCATTAGCCTTTTGGTTGATCGAATTAGATCTCTCCATTGGGAATTTCAATTTAGGAGTGGATCTCATATTTCCCCCATACACATACATTACACACACATTTAAATAGAGGTGATTCAATTTTACCTCTATTCACTTGTAGTATTACTTTGTGTTCAACATGTATGATTTTTGTTTTGAATACTTTGATGAGGTCTTTCTTGCAAAAGAGGATAGATCCCTTAATGAGGTACAAGGAAGTGAGGATAAAAATTGTTCGAATGAGATCTCCATTGGTCCTATTCCTAGTTCACACTCCTCCAAAACCTCTTCAACTAACCTTTATAAAGATGAGTTGGGGATTGATGTTCATTCTTCTCCTCATATATGTCTTTTCTATGAGCCTATTTTAGAATACAGTTTACTTTCTTTCCCCTTTAGGGATCAAGCTTTAATGACTTATGACACTCCTACAATGAGCTTAATGGATAGGGATGATAATCCTCCTATTTGGGATGAACCTTTGAATTTGGATATTGATTCCTCTCTTCCTCATGAAACCATTGTGGATAATCCTCCTATTTGGGATGAACCTTTGGATTTGGATGTTGATTACTCTTTTCCTCATGAAACCATTGTGGATAATCCTCCTATTTAGGATGAACCTTTGGATTTGGATATTGATTACTCTTTTCCTCATGAAACCATTGTGATAATCCTCCTATTTGGGATGAACCTTTGGATTTGGATATTGATTACTCTCTTCCTCATGAAGCCATTGTGGATAATTCTACTTTTTGGGATGAACCCTTGGATAAATACATTGATTTATCCCCTCCTTGTGAAGAATTTTTGATACAAAAGGATGACATATTCTCTAAAACACACTCCCCTTATGCGAAAGAAGATGACATTATAGATCCTTCACCTCCATTTGGGATTCCTTCTAGTGATGAGGCATTAGTGGAGAAAAATATGAATTCCCTTAATGGTCTTCCTCTCAATGGTGATCTTATGGGAAATCAAGATCCTACCTCACAGCCTTCTTACCATAATATTATTTATATCTATTCAAACCCTTTTCCAATTTTGGTTCCAAGTGTTCCTCCGGTTGTGTCTTCCATTCATATCAGTTCCTAAACTTTTCCTAGTATTCCTAATCTTCTTAATCCTAATCCTATCTTTCCTAATCTAATTCCTAATATTCATATTCCCAATTCTCCATCTGCTATTCCTAGTTCTTCCCACACTTATGTTGAGGTTCAAACTATGGTTCATAATGTAGATGTGTAAAGATTATTCAAAGTACCTTCTCCTTATCATCTGATCCATAAAGATAAGAGAAAAGAAACTTCCCCTTTGAGATTTCTTCTTAATTTTACCCCTCATTCTGATATAACATAGATATTTTCTCGTCTAGACTGGGGGGTAGGAGGTATATTTCTTCCTATTTTCTAGAATCCATTATGTTCCTGCTTTGAGCTTAATCAGTATTCTTTCTATCCTATTTCTCTATGGTTTTTTATTATGTTTATAATCATTCATAGATTCTATTTTATACTCAAGATATCATTTCTAAGACATTTGTTTTGCAAAGGTATCCCTTTCCTTTCATCCCTAGGGGGCAAGGTTCTTCCTTCTCTCTCTTTGTCTAGGGAACTGCTTTGCTTAGCTTAGTGGTATTTATTTATATGGCAATATTATCTCATCATATTGATAGATGTTTTGACTATGGATAACCTTCTTATATGATAATTTGTTATCCTAAGTTGACACTTCTTCTCTATGTTGCAAATTAAGTTCTTTATAATCTCTCACCCTTGCTTGGTGTTGGAGTTGTTTCCCTCATTCAAAGATTCCTCTTCCTCTTGTTTGCAGGGGGCTTGATGATCGAATCTTTATTCTTGCCTTTTGAAAGATGATATTTTATCTAAAGCACTCCTCTTTTGTGGGGGTCTTGTTGATAAGATCTCTTTCTTTGAGGATCCTTTTTCCATGAGTGACATCTCCCTTTTCACAATTATCTATACTCTTGGATGTAGGGGTCAATATCCCTCGCTTAGAATATGGTATACATTGTTGCTAAAGAGGATATCACCTTGCATTGTGAAGTAGGTATCCTCTTCCTCTTCCTTATCATGTCTAGTAGACAGCCACAATAAGGAGGGGGACACATATAGGGTTTCCCTTGTACTATAGTTTTTATTTTACATGCTAAATCTTGGAAGGTAATGCACATAAGTTTCTAAATCCTGAAGAAGACACACATTTTCAACATGCTAAATCTTCTAAAGGTAATGCACATAAGTTGCTAAATCCTGAGAAGACACACATTTTTCAAATTTTCAATATGCTAAATCTTGGAAGGTAACGCACATAAGTTGCTAAATCTTGAAAAGACACACATTTATATGCTAAATCTTCCAAAGGTAACACACATAAGTTGCTAAATCCTGAGGAGACACACATTTCATATTCATAGTGATACAATAAGGTGGAACTTTGGGTATTCCAAAAGCCATTAGAAGATGCATTACAATTGCAAGAATAGTTTTTGTGTGAACTATTAGGTTGGCCACCTATTGGTCTCTCCCTCAAGGGTGATTCACGGTAAGGTGGGCATCTTACTGGGTGAGGTAATCACTTTCTCCTTTCTCTCTTTTTGCTTTGATGCTAGTAGGACTAGATCATGACACTATGTTATTTATAGTGTTTCTCTTGTCTTTATTATGTAATCATTTATGCTTTTATGATATCTTTCGAAAAATGATATTAGTATGAGAAATGTTTCTTAGCAAGGTTTCTTATGCTGGTTGATTTGGGTTTGTTTTAGTACTAACCCCTCTTTTGTGTTGTTTCATTTTTTGCACCTCATGTGTGTATGTTGAGTTAGAATCCTTATCTTGGGGGCTTGTTCCCTTAGCTAAGTCTTATTTTATCTCATTATGAATCCACTTGGATCTTTTCTTTCTTCTCATTTACCAAGAGTTTGCATGGAGTCCATACTCTTGCTAAAGTGGGGGCTTAATGTATCATCTTAAAATGGAAGAACTTCCATGTTAAGAGTGTTTATCCCTTTGAGTAAGTGGTTTTGGATCATTTCAAGCACCTTTAATGGGTCCCCATCTTTGATCTGGCATTTTCCCCACTTTCCACTTCTTTTCTGCACTTGATTCCTTCATTCTAGGTGAAATTAGGGTTAGGATCCAAAGGATTCTCCTTAATTTCCCTCTTCTATGGCTCTATTTTCTAGGTAGGACTTAAAAATAGGCTGTCCTAGCCTTTATAATGTTCATCATAGGATTTTGTGCCTCTTCCTGGCACTCTGCCCTGATTTTGCCCCTTTTTCCACTTTCTAGCTACATTTTCTGGCACTCTGGACTGAGACCCTGAGATCTGTGACCTCAAGGTCAAGGATGACCTTGAGGGTCAAAGATGATCTTGTTCCTAACCTAGGTCAAGGTTGACCTCACTTTTTACCCCAGGTTCAAATTTCAAGGTCCTGTGATCTCCAGATGTTAGGTTTCGGAAAGTATTGTTTTCCCACTTTCGGGTCAGCTGTTTTGGTCTCCGAAATGGTAAACTCTTAAAATATATTTAATTTAGGACCATTCCTAAAGGTTTGAGGCCTAATTATAATTTAATTCCCCAAGGTGGCCCCTCTAGAGGATTGTGCCCTAGATCGCTATAAAAGGAAGTCTTTCTCTCTCATTTTCTCCATCAAGTTTTCATATCTCATCTCAAGCTCTCAAGCAAGATCAAGAAAGCATTTCATCAAGAATATTCAAGGAAGAATTTAAGTCCTCTTCTCCATTCATGTTCTCTTTTGAAGATCAAGGATTCAATAATTCAAGCCTTTGAAGGGGTTTGGTTCAAGCATTCAAGAGTCATCATTCAAAACGCTAGATCTAGCCATCATGGTGGTGTGATCTTCCTTCAAGATCTTTTGTTCATCTTCAAGATCCATTTCATTCTTCTCTCAAGGTGGATTCCAAGCATACAATCATGGAGGTTTTGATTTACATTTGTTAGTGTTGATTTCAAGCTTTTATATTAACATACTTGATTACATTTCAAATACAATTGCATAGCTATTGAATTTCATAGCTTCATTGTTAGATCTACTTCTACTACTTTCTAGCATTCTCAATTTCAATTTCATTATTAAGGTTGATTCCAAACTGGGGTTTGACCAAGGCAAACCCCTCAAAAAAACAATAAAAACCTCCATTTTCTCGTAGGTACAGGTGCAGGACTGCGAATCAGAGCTTGGATCTAGATACCCTTTTTGGTGAACTTCTGAGATCCACGAACAAAGTCAAAGTCAACCTTCAAAATCTCAAGGTAGTATTTGACCTTTTATCAGGGTCAAGGATGACCTCCCTCAGAATTGAAAAATATTTCTGGGTTTTGTAGATCTCACAATTTCAGTTCAAGATGGTAGAAATCAACAGTTTTTGAGACTATTTGATAGGGTTCTCATTCGATTCCTTTTCAGAGGTAAGTACCTTTAATTCTTCATGTCAATATTAGTCTTCTACATTTACTTTCCATATCAATACAATTTCATATAAGTGTAAAATATTGACTTTGGGGTCTCTTTTATGTGCAAACCATTGTTCTAGGACCTCATCCATATTTTATATTATACAAGATGTGGCCAATCAAAGTGTGGATATTGTCAATGACAATCCATTGATTGAATATGAAGGAATTGACAATGATAATGGTGCAGAAGAACCAAATCAGCATTACACATCTCCAAATTATATGAGAAATGAAGTCCATTGGGAGGAAGAAAGACAAACTTCAAAATTGAGACCTTCAAGAAGAACTAAATGGTTACTTGAAATTGATGAGAACATAATGAACAATTTCAATGGCAAGAGATTAGAAAGAACCATTCGGTTGTGGGTTTCAAAACTTTTTGATCAATTTTTTAGCCACAAGACATTGGTTGAGCAATGTCAAATGTTTGTGGAATTATTAAAGATGCAGAAGATGAGACATATACTAGTCAAATTGAAAATTCGTGTGAACAAGAAAAAAGTGTGGAATGCTATTATTGTGAGGAATCTTTTTAGTGCTCTCAATTCTTTTGGGAAGAATACCAAGGAAAAAGATAAGAGAGCCACTAGGAGGGTTATTACAACCTCCTTAGTAAGTCATCATTTGAGAAAGGCTCGTTTGATGAGACAAACTTGTGTTGACTTGAATATAGATCATAAAAATTTGGATAGAGCACTTGCAAGAAGAGAAAGACTCGATGATCCTCTTCAAAATGATACATGGGCTTATGGTGGGAGACTTTCACGTTGTGATAAGAAGTTTACCGATGTTGTGAAGGATCAAATTCAACTATTTTGGCAATCCAACTCAAGAGTGTCACCAAATGTGAAGGATGTCTTGAAGTTGAGAATTGGCATTTGAGACCACACCCCGCATCCCAAACATTATTTGGAGGTGATTCAAACAATGTTGTTCAAAAAAATTTGTCAGAAACATCCAACATTGCAAATATCACAAAGAGCTTTTGAAGACCTGAAGCTTTTTTTGTGTGTGCCTCTTAAGATTTGAAATACTTGTTGTTGCAAATATCATGTGGAGTTTTCAATGCACCATGAATTGTTATGATGCATTCATTCTACTTTGCATAGTAGTGAAATGTTGGAGGAGTCTGGTGCAAGTGCTCTTCCAAAATCATCAAGAGACTTGCTAGATCATTTTTTATGTCCTAGAGATGATGGATGTTTCTTTTATAGAAAAGATTGCTTAAATGACAAGTGTTCAGAGTGTGGTGGGCTAGATAAGTTTATTGAATGTTTTCATGAGGGCTGCAAACATGATTTTGGAAAGAAAATTGTCCACAAAAAGGTATATGAAACTGTTAAATATACATTAAAAAGTGGAGGTGAAGGATCTAGATGTGAGTTGGTTACTAAATAATGAAATGTAGCTGATTTTATTTCAGATTTCAGGAAGAATCTTTTTTACAAGTATGCAAGGCATATTCATAGGTCTTAGTGGTTGGATCAACAATTCAAGATGTGTAAGGACACTTTCCCAATTGGCACTATTATATCAGTTGTTGACTTTGCAAAGAACTATACATTGCAGCCCCAAAATGAGTTGCAAGCTCAATATTACAATTCTATTCAGGTTTCTATTTTTGTGCACATAACATATAGACATTCCCATGATAGTAAAGAAGATGAATGAAAGATAATCAGAGAGTACCATTTTTATATGAGTGATGATAGATCTCACTCATCTGAGTTTTTCCAACATTTCTTTGACAATTATTTTGAGTGGGTGCGAGAAAGTAATATTTCTATGGATAGACATCTCATTTGGTCAGATAACTGCACAGGTCAATTCAAAACTACTCGTATGTTTTAATGGTTATGTAGAATTCATGTAGAGAGAGGTGTACCTCATATTTGGAGTTTTTTTGAGGTCCATCATGGAAAAGCAGAGCATCATGGAGTAGGTGCATGCATAAAGAGAGCTCTAGTTAAGGAGCAACTGAGGATTTTAGGTGCAAAAATCATTGATTCTTGTTCTATTGTTGATTGGTGTACTTCAACATTGTCCCAGGGGGGGCTTTTGATTCAGTGATGCGTAGATTATTTAGGTTGGTTGAGTTGGGCACAATAGGAGATAGGTTGGATTGTCAAACTATGAAAGATTCTTCAAAAATGCATTCATTTCAAAGCTCAGATGCTAGTACATGGACCATTTGGACACAAGAGTTGGCTTGTTATTGTCTGAGTTGTCTTCAGTGTGATTAGGATCAGTGTGAGTCAAGTGAGTAGGTTGATACATGGGTTCCACATTATCTTACTCCTTTATCTCTCACAGTCTATGTAATAAATGATGACATGGATTGTTCACTTGACTATGACCATATTTCAGATCTTCTATAGCCAGGACATGTTTTTGCATTGGTTGCACCACAAGGGAATGATGAGAGATCAGATTACTGGTTAGCACGTTGTGTACAAGGAAAGAAAAAACTTGCACAACCGATGACAGATGATGATCTGTTCACATATCCAATAGGATCACATGTTGTGGGAACATGGTTGCACACATACATGATTAGAAATAATGGCATTCATGCATTTGAAGACTATGGGAAGCACTAAACCATTCTCATGCATTCACACCTTGTTATAGCAGCCAACATTAAGTTGTTGAAACATCAAGAAAAACCAAAGACAAGGGAACTTTGTACTATTAGTAGTGCTAATCATGAAGTAATATTGAATACTCTCAAGCATAGAGATGACACTTTAGGAACACTTCAATAGGTAAGTTCAACTCAAGTTGTAAGGTTTTCCAGGTTTATTATGATTACGTTCAATAAATTAATTGTAGTTTTCTTTCTTTATTTGTTTGATCTAATAAACTTGGTTATGTATGTGGATTGTAAATGTAGTTGGATACATATATGATAGATATAGAAGATCGAGGTGTGCATTTGATTAGCCCATCTTTTATGATGGTAAACTTCACTATGCATTGTCTTGTCATGTTCTTTGGTTCGTTTAGTTACTTATACATGTTCATAATCTTTTTCTCAAACCTATATAAACTTCTTATATTCTCTATTAACTTTTCTTCTGCCTTCTGAATGCAGGGATTGGAGCAAATATGATACTTATTTTTTATATATAGTTGTGTAATTTGCATAATTTAGATGCCAAATTTTGTAAATAAAACTAGCAATCGAATGTAATGTGCATAGTTAGATGCCAAATTTTGTATATAAAATCAACAATCGAATGTAATGTGCATATTTAGATGCCAAATTTTGTATATAAAAACAAAAATCAAATGTAATGTGCATATTTAGATGCCAAATTTTGCATATAAAAATAACAATCGAATGCAATGTGCATATTTAGATGCCAAATTTTGTATATAAAAAATTTGATGCAAAATTTGAAATATAAAAGAGCCCATGGGGTTGATTTGCAAATAATAATAGCCCACATTTGTATCATCTTAATACCATGTAAAGTGCAAAAAATGTGTTTCCTTACTATGAATGTTGTATCCTTATATAATTTGTATCCTTACATTTGTATTGCATTAATTCCATGTACATGTGTATGGTCAAATAATGTAATAGTTGGAGTCATTGAGTCAAAATTGGTCAAATGTGTCCAAAGTAAAATGATGATTCCCTGGGGTGAAGGGATAGTTTTCAAGGATTGCATCCTGGCACCAAATGGACTATGCCATTAGTTTTGGTTGGGTGGGTAAATGCTAGGGACAAACCTATTTCAACCACTAAGTCAGTAGAATGTTTCAGACCATGCCGGACCAAAGTGTTTGCAAGGTGCACTAAGCACGATTGGGTAGTGAACTGTCGAGACTCGATTCTCAGACTCTGTGAGAGTATCAGTGATCCATGAGATGCTAAAAGAACAAATTTAGGATTCCTACGATAAGCTCTCTCCATTTAGGGAGATTCAAATTTGTTTGAATTTGGCGCGCCATTCTCGTTCAATGCCAAAACTTGCAGTGAGGGTCAGTTGAAAGTTGCACTAAGGAGTTTCATCCAAATAATTCATCTGACACCAAATGGACTAGGCCATTAGCTCTAGTTGGGTGGGTAAATTCTATGGACAACCCCATTTCTACCACTGAGTCAGTAGAACGTTCCGGACCACGCTGGACCAAAGTGTCCCCAAGGTGCACTAAGCACAATTGGGTAGTGAACTTTCAAGGCTAGTAACTCAGACCCCGTGAGAGGTATCGGTGATCAGTGAGATTTTTTCACACCATCTTTCCAAGGCCTACGATAACCTCTCTCCATTCTACAAGATTCAAATTTTTTTGAATTTGGCACGCCAGTCTCACTCGATGCCAAAACTTTGAGTCAGGGCTAGTTGAAAGTTGCACCACTGGATTACTTCCAAACGGTTCACCTCAACACCAAATGGACTATGTCGTTAGCTCTAGTTGGGTGGGTAAATGCTAGGGACAACCCCTTTTTGACCACTGACTCAGTAGAACGTTCCAGACCACGCCAGACCAAAGTGTCCCCAAGGTGCACTAAGCACGATTGGGCAGTGAACTTTTGAGGCTCATAAATCAAACCTCATGAGAGGTATCATCAATTTTTGAGATGATATAGGACCACATTTTTTAGGCCTACAATAACCTCTTTCCATTTTGGGAGATTCAATTTTGTTTGAATTTGGCACGCCAATCTAGCTTGATGCCAAAACTTGCAGTAAGGGTTAGTTGAAAGTTGCACCACTAGATTACTTCCAAACCATTCATCCTGGCACCCAATGGACTATGCCATTAGCTCCAATTGGGTGGGTAAATGCTAGCAATAACCCTATTTTGACCACTGAGTCAGTAGAATGTTTTGAACCATGCCGAACCAAAGTGTCCCCAAGGTGCATTAAGCACAATTGGGCAGCAAACTTTTGAGGCTCGTAACTCAAACCCTGTGAGAGGTATTGGTGATCTGTGAGATGCTAAAAGATCACATTTTTAAGACCTACAATAACCTCTCTCTATTCTAGGAGATTCAAATTTATTTGAATTTGGAACGCTAGTCTCGCTCGATGCCAAAACTTGTAGTGAGGGTCAGTTGAAAGTTGCACCAATGGGTTTCTTCTAAACCATTCATCCCAGCACTGAATGGACTATGCCATTAGCTCTAGTTGGGTGGGTAAACGCTAGTGACAACCCCATTTCGACCACTAAGTCAGTAGAACATTCTGGACCATGCCGGACCAAAGTGTCCCCAAGGTGCACTAAGCACGATTGAGCAGCAAACTTTTGAGGCTTGTAACTCAGGCCCCGTGAAAGATATCAGCAATCTATGAGAAATATAGGACTATGTTTCTGAGGCCTACAATAACCTCTCTCCATTTTGGGAGATTCAAATTTGTTTGAATTTGGCACGCCAGTCTCGCTTGATGCCAAAACTTGCAGTGAGGGTTATTGAAAGTTGCACCACTAGATTACTTCCAAACCATTCATCCTAGCACCAAATGGACTATGCCATTAGTAGATATTTTGATTAATGAAGTGATCACAACCTAATTAGTGAAGGTTTTCTAATTAAAGTGATGGCAAAAGTATAGCAGCAGGAGTTTGAGTTGAAGGACATAGCCTTTTTATGATTTGAATATTATTGTATGAGTGTTTGAATGGTGAATCAATTGGTGTTTGATTATTTCCAAAAGGGTGTTTGATTATGTAATTAGGCTAGTTTGAAGTCTTTTAGCCATTGAGAGTAAAGGGTGAGTCTAGAAAACTTGAAACCACTTTAATAGATATCCTTATATACCTCAAATGATGAATTACACATGTGAACACACGTAGCACATAAAGCGTACACATAAATTTTCTTAAGTCATGAACCATACATGTAGCACATAGATTAGAAAGCATACCACATGAATTCACTTAAGTCATGCACGTAGCCCATACACATGAATTTAGGTTATGAAGAATTTACTTGAATATACATGAATATACTTAAGGCATAAATCATACACAAGATTACATACACAAAAGCATATTTACATACTAACAATGAATAAATGAACACATGTAATTAACTAATTGGATTGAATATCAAGTTTCATATATATCAAAATGAACAATAATTTTGTACATATTTACATGTCAATATATCTAGATACAATGTGCCATATGCCATCTCAAAATGTGTCATATGACATCTAAAAATAAGAAGTTCAACTATAAATTTATTTCTAGGACATCCTATTTTACTGGTGGATCATCAAAATGCAGCCTCTTCGAAGTACTCTTTAGCTTTGATGGATCTTGCATTCAAAAACAAAAGTGAAACCCCAAGTTAGATTAAAATTCAAAATCATAGTCAAGAATAATAAATAAAATTTAAACTAAAATTGAGCTCTCATATACCTCACCTCTTTGTCTCCTCCCGCGGGCAGGAGACCTAATATATGCCCTTGGTAGCGTAGGAACAATGCCACCAATGTTGACTCTAGCCTGTATATGTTTTCAAACATGAGATTGATCTACGAGTTATACTATTTAATATTAAATACTTGGTAGCAAATACATGTTTACAAAATAACTGAATTAACATTAAAACTTACCCATGTTGAACTTTCTTTAGGGATTGTTAGTTGAGTCATCAGTGATACAAACCCTTAGCATTCTGCCTCCCTCAAACTAGGAGTGACCTAAAAAATTCAAACAGATACTTCATACTATCATAACTTGACCATATTATATATACTTGATAGTAAAATACACACAAATAACTTTAGAAATGTATGTACCATTGTGCTATCACTGTGAATGGATATGCCTATGACTTTATCATGATGATACGGTCTCAGGGCATCATCATATGCCACTCTCTATCAAATAAACCATGTAAATTAAAAATGAGTACGCACAACTAACAAGTATACATGTATGCATAAACAAACTAAATTACTTAATTACCTTTCCTTTATTAATGACTGACACCTGCACCCCGTCACATTGCCCCCTGATGGCAACTGGTGACACCTACATGACTATGTAAAAGATTATCATAAAAATTAGAAAATAATGTACATATACTATTATCATAATTTAAAAGGAAACCAATGAGTACATCAAAACATATGTATCATGGAAGTGTCAAGACCAAATGATATGGCCGAAAGCATGGACCCCTCCACTTGTGCCATCTCCTCCTCTATCATCAACTGGACATAAATGTAACACATAAAAAGACATAAGTGATAAATTATTATAAGGAAATTCTACTAAAAATATGAACAATAAAATTTAAATATAATTTAAAAAGTGAACTGTTTACCCTTACTATAATAGTGGGAGTTCATGGCTCTGTAGGCTCTTGATGTACATCTCCATGAGCTGCT
The DNA here is from genome assembly GCA_027943335.1 of Chamaecyparis obtusa. Taxonomy (NCBI): domain Eukaryota; kingdom Viridiplantae; phylum Streptophyta; class Pinopsida; order Cupressales; family Cupressaceae; genus Chamaecyparis; species Chamaecyparis obtusa. The sequence goes on from BSBK01008930.1 coordinate 778,005, forward strand.
TTAGTGCCTATAGTGTGATATGTAGAATCATCCACATCGAAGGAAAAATTATATGCATCACTATCAGTCAGGGGACCTAACAATAGATTATTTCATATAATGCAAGTGTGGGGCACACAAAAATGTGAGCTCATGGAGGATGTGGAAGCACCAAAAGCATTAGGACAAAGAGGCAACATTGTCGTGCTTTGCGTAACCAGTAGATCATTCAAGGTGTGAATGACTCGAATAGTCTGTGAGTTGGCCTTAGCAATAATGTTAGGATACTACACTGTGGGAGGTGGTGAAATCTTGGGAGGGGGGACATATGTGCAGGATTTCACCCATTGTGCCCATGGCCTGTCCTGAGGAGTGCCTAAACCTACACCTTGGTTCGGTCTCATACTCCAATAATTCACCTTGTGACTGAGCACAAATTCAGCATACAATTTTTTAATAAAATAAAATGGGACATCCACATTATTGTGAGGTGGTCTATTAAAAACCGTCCACCAACGGTCCCAAAATTTCTCACGTATATCACTATTTGTGCACCATTTAATTGACAACTTGGCTTTTTTATGGTCTACTTTTAGACCAGTTTTAGGATCCACAAAAGATTAGCTATGTCATGTTTTTTTATATTTAGGTTCATGACTTGATCATAATCAAGCCCATCATCAAACTGGGCATGCATGGAATCACGCCAAATAAGTGCAACACTATGTTTCTATGTAAGTTTCTCCACATTTTCAATAATTGAGTTCAATGTCGTAAACATGGGGCACAATGTGGGGATATTGGCATAGGTGGTTTGAAATCCTCTAAGTTCATTTAGATTATCTCCTAATAGATCTTTTAAATGGTGAGGGTTTGTGATAGGTACATCTTCTGGAGGTGGGGGATTGTTGGGAGGTGGTTCTAGATTGTTTGCGGGATCATTAAGAGGGTTTTCTAATTCCATGTTTGATAACAATGAAAAAACAAATAGATAATTACAATGAAATTTCAAAAACAATAAAAAAACTTATTGGGACCCTAATTTTTATACAAAAAAGTCTAAATTTCTATTTAAAAACAATACAAACAATAAAAACAATAAAAATTAGAAGCTTTCACATACCTTTGGATTTAAGCAAAATCAGATAGGGGATTTGAAAGCCAATATATGATAACCCTAGCTGCGTTCACATTTTCAAAATGAGAAATGTTGAACGCAACTGGGGTACAGTGTAATATATTTACTGTCAAATATCAGATATCTGATATTATCGAATATCCAATAAAACCTTTTGCTTTTGTTGTTGGCTTGGCTAGGTGTACTGACACACAAGCCTACTAAAAAGTCAACATATGCATTTGTGAGCTTTTGGATGAGTGAAAATAATCTTTTTTCACATTGCCACTTTTTGGCATACCGTGATCCTGCACATGCCCCTCTATAGATGGGTTATGAGGTAGATGGTGATATCATATCACTCCATGTTGATAAGTTACTATCTAAACTGATTGGTGCTAGTACTCCTAGGTTTGGTTCTATTTATTTCTTATGAAGAAACCTATTTGAAAATTCATTCACAACTAATGGAAATTGGTGTAGAGCACCAAGGACATGAGGGTACCTTAGGGTCACTCAAGGGTCCTAGGGGAGTTGAAGACATGACCATGAAGGGTAATTTTCAATGTGATAAGACCATTTTGTTTATTTGATTATGTTTTGTTAAAGAGTTGATCATTTTGTAAAAGGATCATGAATGTAAGCTATTTTGGCACTTGAGGCTATAAGAGCACTCTTTGGGGTCACTTGATGATTCAAGGGTAAATGAAGTTGGTTAAGACCTATAAGGTCACTTAGTGATGTAAGTTGGCCATTAGTCCCACTTTTTATCTCTATTTAAGCATTAGATGTTGTCATTAGTATCAATTAGATCAGTCAGTTATCTAAGATGATCAGTCGGTAAAAGATGGAATAAGAAGCTAAAGAAGCTAGTCAGTTGAATCTACAAAGCCTTCATACCGAGCAGTCACAAGGAAGAACCAAAAGCTAAATGTATATAGGTTTAACCAATTATTGATTATGTTTATCAAGCATCAAAGCATACTGAGCACCGAGTCAGTAAACACTAGGTATTCTACACATTGAGCATCAGGTTATTCACCAAATAGAGAAGGCTATATTTAACAAGTTGTTCAAGAATGAGATAGTAATCAGTAAAGGCACATTTATCTATGCCAATGATTTACATGGATCCATAAAACATTTTACCAAGATTGAGGCATATTTATTATTGATGTAATCATTAAAAGTTGTGATGATTCCTATGTAATAGTTAGATCTAGGTTAATTTTGTACACCATAGATCTTAGGTTTTCTAAGATGTTGTAAACCTAATTCGGTCATAGAAATTTACTATATAATTGTATTTGATGTCATTTTGATATGATCGAATATACATGAAAAGGAGATCATGAAGCAGTATCTTCCTATTAGGACATCAAAATTTAGAGAAGGTTTACATGACATAGCAGTTAATAGAAACAATATTCAATTTATTTAGAAATATACAAGGCTACCAAGAAGAACAAAGAGAAGTTTACTACACATCAAGGTGATATTTATTCATTATATCATAGATTTGATTCAAAAAAGTCATAGTTGTCATTTAAAAATATTTTCTTTTATCTTCTAATCATTATAGAAGAATTGAAAATATCTTAACATAGTAGACTTAACAGTCTGATTGTAAATATCTTAACAAATTGCACACTTAATTGGTGTCGCTAAAATCCTTTCACAAGGTAGATCTAATCGATCTCATGTTACTCCTAACAGGGTAAGATCACCAGAAGTGATCACACTTGTAGCCTTAACCGACATACTTTATTTACTGTAGTAGTGAAGATTTGTGGGTGTCATCCCCACCGTAGTTTTTACCTTCTAACAAGGGTTTCTACGTAACCAAAATACATGTGTCATATGATTATATTTCATGTATGATTTATTGTTTTTTTCATGCACTTTACATTTGCAAAGTTATTTGAATGCATGTTGCAAAAAATGGAATTAATTAGTTAGATAGACACTACTATTGTAGATTGTGGATTTAGTAAAAGTTTTTGAGGGTACTATTCACCCCTCCCCTCTTAGTACTTTATCTTTCCTATCCCAAGAATTGGTATCAGAACTAGATCTCTTATTTGGAAGTTTAACCACTGAAGAGGAAAGATCTCAGGATGGAAAGATATAAGTTGGACAAGACAATTGAGAATCAAAGGATTCATATGAAAATCTTCATTGAGAAATATAAACAAGAAAATATGAATTGAAGAAGTTATTGGTTCAGAGAAAAGATATGGCTATTCGACAATGTGAGACTGATTATCATGAAGAAGATATTGATGACCCATTTGAGATTTATGGATCTAGTTCAGGCAGTATATCTGACATATCTGAAAGTGCAATTTCTAATTTGTTTGAGAAAAATATTCATCTTACCGATCAAGTTAAAGCCTTGCAAATCGCTCAAGAAGTAAAAATGGTAAGGATGATTGATGTAATGAATAATGCTAGACAAGCTAAACAAGAGAGAAATTTGGTTGTTGAAGACAAAAGACAAATGATTGAGAAACTGTAAGAGAAAAGAATTTGAGATACTAAGACTTATCAAGCATCATTTTGAGATATCCAATTAGTGAGTTGACAAGGAAACTTGAAGACATTGGTGAACTCAAAGAAGATAATGAATGATTGAAACATGAAGTGAAGATGTAGCAACAACATAATGAAATGATGAAGAAAGCTAAAGATAGTTCCAAGAAAATTGATGATTTTCTGATCAGTCAAAGAGGACTTGGAAGCACTATTGGAAAGGCTATACCAAGCAAGGAGAATCATCTAAGCAAGTTGAACATATGCACACCTACAAAATTCAACAGCCTAAGAAACTATCATGCTATCATTGTGGTAAACCGGGCCACACATTAAATGTTTGTAGGAGTAAAGCAAAAGGTAATCCTAAAACCACTCCTAAGTTTAATGGTCATTGTTATAGTTGTAACAAGTATGGACACCAATCACATGAGTGCATAATTAAGTTGAATAGGAATCCTAACAAATCCTACATGGAAAAATAGTTTCTCACTTGCAACATGCACGGTCACACCTCACAAGAATGCAGAATAAAGATGAAGGGAGTTTGGACAGTGAAAGGACAAAACAAGACCTATCAACTGAGAAGACAAGGCAATACCTATACTTGGGATTATAACATGTGGGTTAACTATACATCATGTTGAAGATATGGATAGATTGCTGCTAACTGCATGAGAAAGAATTGGAGAGGTAGATCTCGTAGATGGACAAGCACTAGAATTGCATGCTTACACTGTCACAAAGTCGGTCACTTAAGTAAATATTACAGAGACTGAGCACTAGAGACACAAATATTTAAAAATGGAAATACAATTAAAGATATCATGAGGATAGGAAACACTATGTGGAGAAAAGCATTAGGTGATAATGTTGAGTCAAGTAATGTAGTCGGTGAAACCTCATCCATTGGATTGGGTCACATCACCACCTCCACCTAAGCTAAAAAGGTATGTATGGAAGTGATAATCCTAATTGATTTTATTTTCCATACAGTTCCTTATATTAAGTGTTCTCATACCAAATTTGCATGAATCAAGATGCACTATGGTTTTACAAAGTTTTGAGCTTTAAGTGTTTATAGTCGGTATATGCTAGACCGAGTGGAAAGTCACTAATTAGTAACTACTAGAAAGGTTAACCGAGTGCCAGTATTAACCGAGTGAAAATTTCATGAGTTAACTAGGCTTATGTTATTTTGTGGTATACACCGAGATTGATAGTTGTCATCGAGCTATGTTAGGTCAAGCATTTATTGCAAATAGTTTAAGCAAGAATTTGAAAATGCTATAAATACATGGTGGACTTTGCTTATTTTTTCACACTACAATCACGAAGAGCTAAGAGTCTATAGAGCAATTTTGAGCAAAATATTTTCACAACAGTTGAGTAAAGATTTAAATAACTTCGAGTGTTTATTGTTTCTACAAGTAAGTGCTATCATCGTTGAGCTATTCATTTGATATTTTATTGAAACCCTAAATGAAGAACATGGCATCCACATCTAAGGTCAAAAAATAAAATAATGTAGATCAGGAGGAAGTGAGACTAATTGTATCTACTACTTGTGATGAGTCGAAGTACTCATCATGAAGTTGCTTCGTAGATTGACAAAATGGGAGCTTTTTTGAGCATACTGTCTAGGGTTTTGCTAGTTGAAGACATACACTCCTACATTCAATACAAAATAGGAGAGATTGGTGATTTTGAGCTAATTTCTACTTATCAAGAGCTAAGTGTCAATGAAAAGCTAAAAAATGATCACGGGCATTTGAAAGTCAAGGGTTTGACAAACACCCTACATTTTTTGAAGGTTTTCAAAAATGAAGGGATAAGAATTGTGTTAATTCATTATCATGATGGAAAATTCTGGTTGGATGAGCCCATAAAGATCACAAAAGACACCATACATGTAGTAACCGGATACCCAACCACTGACAAATTAAAAGAATCGAGGAGTGCATCGAGAATCAAGCTGGAGAAATATATTGGAGAAGAATGGGATGATAGAGAAATGAAAGTTAACACAATCACAGATCCTGAGACAAGGTTTGGTGCATATGTCATAGGGTACAAAATATTTCAATAAAGTATACCTAATAGTGTATTCTGTGGAGCAATTGACATTGCTTATAAAATAGTGAAAAGGGGATTTCAGTTGGATCTTGCCGAGTTGATGTTGAGGAAAGTTGAGGAGAATATGAAGACTATTTGGTTGGCGAAGTCCAACACTTGTAAGTTTGGATCTCTATTGCTTTGCATATCCTTCTATGTGAAAAATGGATTCCCTTCAATCAGTAATATTGATTGGTCTACCGACAAACCTGTGACACTAAAAATTACTGATTTGATATCAAGTTTGTGAAATAATTTTGTGAGTATGGGAGATATTTATTTTAAACAATTTAAGGAAAGAATAAACTCAAGAACCACGATACTGAGTCAACTGGTAGAAAAGTATGAATATGACATTTATTTTCTAGTTGATATAGATTACACATTGATAAAGGAAGTAGAACCTATGGCTAGCCCCTATGGGTTATGAACTTGATATTGACCAAGCCTCTAGGTCAATCAAAGATTTATTAGATGAGCCTAAGGATCCAAAAGATGCTAGGTTTGGCACATATGAGGAAGCTAAAACTAGGTTAAAAAAATAGCTAGTCATTGGGAAAATAACAAATAAATCAAGGAAAATGATGAGCAATTTGGTAAAAAAATTTGGAGATGATGCTAAAGCATCTGAAGACATTCTAGTTGAGGTAGCAACTGAGGGTCGGTTACTTCTAACTAACAAAGCTCATCATGATGAGTCAACCAAGTCTGATAGAGATGCAGATTATACACCAATTTCACCCACTCCCACTCCAAAGAAGAAGTAGGTAAAAGTGAAAACTAGGGCACACACAAGATCAACCACTATTGCTTCACCTCCACTAATGAAAGGAGTTGTGAAAATATCTAGGCCAACACCAACTAAAAGTTATCCGAAGAAGAGAGGTACAAAAGCTACCACCGAGGCTCCAAAGAAAAGAAGAAAGTTAATAAGAGGCAAAGATGACATTAATGATAATGAAGATGACACTAAATAATTAAAGGTTGTTGTAAATAAGAACCATTCTATTGATGTAGTTGTTGAGAAGATAATAGACAATGGAGGTCTAAGTGATCCTCAAATCAGTCGGTTTGAGCATCTGTCAATCGAGGATCAGAATAAAATAGAGGAAGCTATTATAAAAATGATGATTAAGTTCAAGAAGGTACCTATAAAATTTTCTAAGTATGTACCTAAAGATTTATATGATATAATTTAAGCAAGATGAACCTATGCATTGAATACTGAAAAGAGAATGAGGGAATAATCCCTAGTCATGACAATGCCTACATTGACAGTTCTTGAAGTTGAGGACTTAATTAAAACATATTCTAAAAGATTTATAGTGAAGAGTTGAGCACTGAAGATACTTGATGAAAAGCTGGAAGAAATTGATGAAAATAGTCAATTACTTTAGTCTTCTATATTACAAGCCCGAGCTGCAACAAATAAGATGGCTTTGGCCATAATCCTCGAGTGGAAGACAAAGAGAAAAGGTAAAGGAATCCATTCTAATGATTTTTATCTAGCACCAAAGGAAACAATTGAGCTATTAGATACCAAGGTACTTGATACTACTAATGCCACTGAGTACCTAGATCTAATCCAAGATACACCCAAATAGGTAACAATACAGGGAATCACTAATGATTCAAATGATGTACTCATTGAGGATATCACTAATGGTGATCCTGAAGATATCAAGGATGATGAGGATATCACAGTTACTGGATCTCAACAAGAAGAACAAGCCCCCACCGAGCCAACAATAATTATGATATCGAGTGAACTTCCTATACTAGTTCAAGTAGTAAAAATAATAACACAAAAGGAACCCGAAGGCTCAATCCCTGGGCAACCACAAGATACAACAAGGGAACAACAATCAAGTAATCAAGATACTACTAAGACAAATACACCTAAAGAAAAAGAGGTTGACACGGAGGCATAGGAAGATCCTAAGCCTACCAAGTGTACACCAATTAACACTACAATAGAGGCTCCATCTCAATTGACCAAGACACAGGTCACTGAGGAGAAGAAGAAGGAATAAATAGTATCAACCAAGCATGACAAACCAAATTTTGAGGTCAAGGAAATAGTTTTGTTTGTTAAGTCATCCCCTCAAGAGTCCAAGAAGAAAAATAAGAAACATGGAAAAGGGCCAGTCACTCTAGATCAAGTCATTGAGATTTCTGATTGTGACCTAATAAATTTAGACATGGAGGAATTGAGGAAGTATGGAGAGTTGTGCACAAGGAAGGAAACACAAGAAAAATTGAGGAAAGAATGCAAGAGTAAGAAGATTCTAGAGGATGTGCGAGACATTCTGCAACAGGTTGAACCAGATGTCCAAATCAATGAGGAAACACCTATTTTGGACCAACTTGGAACTCTTTCCAATCAAATTAGTGCCCCAAACATAGATGCCAAGAAAAGAGTTGAAGAAAGGGTAGAAGCTAAAATTAAAAACAAAAAAGAAAAGAAAATTAGCCAAGAAGTGGCAATTAACAAGGTCAAGCTTTTTGAGGTTATAACCAAACTACAATCAATAACTCATAAAATAATTTAAATTTTGTTCAAGCTATGCATTGTGGAAACTTTCACTCCTGAGGTCAGGGTAATCCCACAAAGCTGTGTCCCACTTTTAGGGATGAAGAAAATCGGCGTGGTTGGAAAATAAAATTTTTTAGAGCCTTCGCGCAAAGTCATCACTTTGGGAAAAGTGGTGAACCCAATTCGCGCAAAGTATACCACACAGGGGGCTTTGCATGAAGAGGTCCACCTTTGTGTGAAGTATCCTACGTAGGTTACTTCATGTGAAGGGGGTCTTTGTGTGAAACCCCTTTAGGTCAAATTTTGTTATATGTTTCCAGCAATACTTTTTTATTTGTCATTATCACTGTTTGGATTTTGCGGACCCCAAGGCTTGGAGTGAAGAACCTCAACACATCAGTACCTCAACACCTCCTGAGCTTTTTTGACATCTTCAAATTGTTAGCACTATCAGGTACACACATTTTTCTCATATTTTATTGTAAATTATATGTTTTATATTTATTTTAGTTAGTTATTTGTTTTAAATAATTTTTTATTTGTAGAAATGTTAGAAAATCATAGTAAAATATTAGAATATGTTAGAAATTGATAGTAGAATGTTAGAAAATCATAGTTAAATATTAGAAAATGATAGATATATTAAAAATTGTAGTATAAATGTTAGAATGTGTTAGGAAATGGTAGAAAATCATAGTAGTTCATTAGCAACTGTTAGAAAATATTTATAAAACATTAAAAACCATAGAAGAAGTGTTAGAAAATGTTAGAAAACAATAAGATCTTATAGAAATTATTAAAAATATTTGTTTTTAAATTTCAAGTTTAAAGTTAGTAAATATTAGGAATCTCTCTCTCTCTCTCTCACATGTACATGCATTTTTAGTAAATTTAGTAAATATTAGTTAGTTATTTATTTTAAATAATTTTTAGTCTGTAGAAATCTTAGGAAACCATAGTTAAATTTTTTTAAATGATCTAGTAGTATGTTAGAATATGTTAAAAAATTATTGTACAGTAAGTTTCTGAATGATGGTAAAAATGAATGGCGATATAGAACTTATCCCTTCTCCAAATTCCCAAAAAAAGAGATCCAAATTGATTAATCACAAAGAAGTGATTAATGCACAAATGAATCAAACTAAGGAGAATATGAAGAAAGGAGAAAATCCTATAATCTGCTATAGAAAGTATGTGCTTGAAATCTTAAATGCATAAAAGACGGATACTAACCTCAAAATAGGGTAAATTTGGATAAGACTCATTTATGATGTCTATGCACAGTTTCGGGGAATTCTACAACTTGCTATGGACTAGAAATGTCAAGATAGAGAAAAACCAAAAAAAATTTATCTTTATGAAGGTTGGTCAACCTTGACCCAGATAGCGGGGCACAATCTTACCCCTCACTGAAGGTCGACCTTGACCTGAAATAGCTCTGACAAAAATTCTATTCGCAGATCTCAAAAGTTCACCAACAAGGGTATCCAGCTGAACTGCAATTCACTATCATGTACCTATACATGCTAGAAAAAGGGTTTTTGTTGTTTGGATGGGGGGTTTGCCTTGGTCAAACCCTAGTTTGGAATCAACCTTGAAATGTAATTGAAATTGCAATATATAAACAAAGTAAATGGAACTATTCACCTTGCTTATGTTGAAATCCTTGTGGAGGATTTGAATCCTTGAATCCATAAGTATGGATGCTCCAAATGAATGTAGAATTATGTGTAGGATGTCTCAAATCAATGGTATTAGATCTTCAACACCAATCTTGAATGGATCTTAGCATAGGAAGAGGCTTGGATGAATATGAATGGAGAAATCTTCAAGGGGGATCCAAAGAGATTGAATCCTTCAATGGCTAACAATGGATCTCCTTGATGAATGCTTGAATACTTGAATGCTTTCTTTCTTGAAGAATGCTTGATCACTTGATTGTACTTTCTTGATTGTGGATTCTAGGAGATACTTGATAATGGATTGAGAGATGGATCGAAATGAGAGAGGAGGCTTCCTTTTATAGTGATCTAGGGCACAAACCTCTAGAGAGGCCGACATTGGAGAATTAAATCCCAATTAACCTTAACCCCTTGAAATGGACCTAGATTAAATGCAATTTAAGATTTTACCATTCTGAAATCTGAAACAGCTGACCCAGAAGTGGGAAAATGAAACTTTCTGAAGCTCGACATCCCGAAACCTTCAGAACTTGAAATTTAGACCCAGGATGAGGGTCGAGGATGACTCTTCCCTAGGTCACAGTCAAGGTCGACTCTGCCCTAGGTTAGAGTCAAGGTCGAATCTTCCCTAGGTCAAGGTCAAGGTCAACCTTGACCTAGGAGGTTGACCTTGACCCTGAGGTCTGAGATCTCAGGTTCAGGTTCTCAAGTGCCAGAAATAGGTGGCGAGAGAAGCAGAATAGGGGAAATAGCCAGATCCATGAAAAGACTTATTCAAGGCACTTGACATGCCCCCAGACCACTTACTTGGAGGGCTAAACATTCTCAACATGGAAGTGCATCCATTTTAAGACAATACATTAAGCCCCCACTTTAGCAAGAGTATGGAGTCAATCCACACTCTTGGTAAAGGAAATCATAATGAAAAGACAATCTCATTGAAATCAAAGCGACAAAGGAAACCTCAAGCCCCCAAGGACTCAAGTATTTGTCAACTCCAAGATCACAATAAGAGACATCTCTAGAAAAAGAGAAAGAGAGAAAGAGTGTGATTACCTTGCCCAATGAGAACTTATGTGCCATTGTGAACCACACAAGGAAAAAATGCAACTGGAAAGATGGAATTGAACCATCTAGTGAATGTGGCTACTCACTAGTCAACCCACAACTTGCCAACATGTAGGAATGCTAAACTTGTTTTGAGTCAAGGATGCAAGTTGTTATTGTAAATATGACACAGTTTGAGCCAAACTAATGATTGTTGAATCATTAGAAGAAATAGGAGGAATAGCAACATTAGAAACACTAGGTAAAGTTTAAGAAGCTATAGGAATGGAAGACACAACTAGAGGAACACTTGGAACTATAGTTAGAAGAGGATTAGAATAAGTAAAAGGAACATTATGGTAAGAAGGTTGTGATGTAGGAAGGGACACAGGAGGAACACTCATAGGAATAGAGGGAACCATCATAGTCACCAAAGAAGGAGTATAGGTAGGGATACTAGGTAAAGGAATAGAAGAAGGTTCTACACTAGTGATAGGTGGAGTCAATCCTAACTCTTGAGCTTCTTGAGCCAAAGGTTTAACATTTGAATGCACGAGGTGAGTAATACCATGCAAGAGATTAACACCTTGATCACTATCACAAAGAACTTTCTTAAGAGCCTCTATAACTTGAATAGAATCTTGATTATGGTTTTCTTGAATAAGCCAATTACCCATTATACCAAGTTTAGTTGAAAGTTTTTGGAATTGTTCAGGAGGAACTCTTAAAAAATCATCCTCATCATGAGATGAGTGAGAAGAGTTGTGCTCCATAATAGGATTGGAATCATGAATAATCAAATTGTCATCCAAGATCCTAAGGAAAGGAGATGAAGACTCAGGATCAAAGGCACCCCTAAGTCTATGACTTCATCTAAATAGAATATTATAAGTAGGACTAGAGGTAGTAAAGCTCATAAACCAATGCAATGAAAATGAACTAAACTAATGAACCCATGAATATTTTGTATTTTGAAATGGATTTTGTAATCTTTTTTTAAAATTTTTGAAATTTAAATCTAATAAGCATGCAAGATTTCACATAAAAGAAAAATATAACACCAACAATATAATATAAAAGGAAATATACAAACACAATAGGGAATTTAATTCCACAAAAGGAAAGAGGGTAAGCATGTTGGGTTCATAAAAATGAATGATGGTAAAAATGAATGGGGATATAGAAATTATCCCTAATCCAAATTCCCAAAAAGAGAGATCCAAATTGATTAATCACAAAGAAGTGATCAATGCACAAATGAATCAAACTACGAAGAATATGAAGAAAGGAGAAAATCCTATAATCTTCTATAGAATGTATGTGCTTGAAATATTCAATGCATAGAAGATAGATACTAACCTCAAAATAAGGTAAATCTAGAAAAGACTTATTTATGATGTTTGTGCATAGCTTCAGGGAATTTTGCAACCTGCTCCAGACTGGAAATGCTGAGATAGAGAAAACCCAAAAAAAAAATTTCTTTCTGAAGGTAGGTCAACCTTGATCCAAATAGCGGGGCACAAACTTACCCCAGGGCACAATCTTACCCCTCACTGAAGGTCGACCTTGAGCCGAAACATCTCTAACAAAAATTATGTTCATGGATCTCGGAAGTTCGCTGAAAAAGGGCATCCAAAGCTGAACTACAATTCACTATCCTATACCTATACCTACAAGAAAAAGGGTTTTTTCTGTTTAGATGGGGGGTTTGCCTTGGTCAAACCCTAGTTTGGAATCAACATTGAAATGTAACTGAAATTGCAATATATAAACGAAGTAAATGGAACTATTCACCTTGCTTATGTTGAAATCCTTGTGGAGGATTCAAATCATTGAATCCACAAGTATGGATGCTCCAAATGAATGTAGAATTATGTGTAGGATGTCTCAAATCAGTGGCATTAGATCTTCAACACCAATATTGAATGGATCTTAGCATAGGAAGAGGCTTGGATGAATATGAATAGAGAAATCTTCAAGGGGGCTCCAAAGACATTGAATCTGTCAATGGCTAACAATGGATCTCCTTGATGAATACTTGAATACTTGAATGCTTGCTTGCTTGAAGATTTATTGATCACTTGATTTTACTTTCTTGATTATGGATGCTAGGATATACTTGATAATGGATTGAGAGATGGATCAAAATGAGAGAGGAGGCTTCCTTTTATAGTGATCTAGGGCACAAACATCTAGAGAGGCCAAAATTGGATAATTAAATCCCAATTAACCTTAACCTCTAAAAATGGACCTAGATTAAATTAAATTTAAGAGTTTACCATTCCAAAATCTAAAATAGCCAACCCGAAAGTGGGAAAATGAAACTTTCTGAAGCCTGACATCCCGAAACCTTTGGAACTTGAAATTTGGACCCAAGATCAGGGTTGAGGTTGAATCTGGCCTAGGTAAGAGTCAACATCGACTCTGCCCTAGGTCAGGGTCATGGTCAACCTTGACCTAGGAGGTCAACCTTGACCCTAAGGTCTCAGATCTCAACTTTAGTTCTCAAGTGTGGGAAAAAGGTGGAGAGAGAAGTAGAATAGGGGGAAACAACTAGATCTATGCAAAGACCTATTCAAGGCACTTAATATGACCCCAGACCACTTAATCGGAGGGCTAAACATTCTCAACATGGAAGTGCTTCCATTTTAAGATGATACAGTTTCTAGGACCCTTATCCCTCCCTTACGAAATATTAAGAAACTTAGGATCCCTTAGGAATCTCATTGTTTCCCTCAAGGCTCCTTAAGACATATTAGAATGAGTTAATGTTACCTATGATCTCTTAGGACCTATTATGACACCTACAACCCCTTAAGACATTCTAGGACAATTATGTATCGCTTATGACATCTTAAGACACATAGAACCTCTTAGAACCCATACGACCCATTATTATATCTTAAAATGTCCTAGGACATGTTCATCTATCTTAGCTTTTGTTAATATATATGTGAACCCATCATTGCCCGCAAGAACCCTTAAGATATACTAGTATCAATTAATGTAACCTAAGATCCCTTAGACCACTTATCACATCTATGATCCATTAACATTATTGGACTATTATACATCCCTTACAACATTTTAAGACATATATGACCCATTCAGATCAACAAGACCCATTAACATATCTTAAGTTGTCCTAGGGTACATTTATGTATCTTAGATTCAGTTAATATCATACGAGGATCCTCTAATGTAACCTAGGACCCCTTAAAACCTCTTATGTTACCCAAAAACACTTAAGACTCTCTACCTAACCCTTATCCATCCCTTACACTATCTTAATAAACATCAAGAAACCTTAATACATACTAGGATCAATTAATGTAATGTAGGATCCCTTAGGACCTATTATTGCACCTACAACCCATTAACATTCTAGGACTCTTATCTAGATCCCTTATGAAATCTTAAAACAAATAAGAAACCTTAGGACCCCCAAGACCCATTAAAGAATCTTAGGATGTTCTAGGACCACTTCTAGACCACTTATCACATCTACGACCCATTAACATTATTGGACCATTATACATCCCTTGCGACATTTTAAGACATGTATATGACCTCTTCGGATCCTCAAGACCCATTAACATATCTTAGATTGTTGTATGAGATATTTATGTATATCTTAGATTCAATTAATACATTCAAGGATCCACTAATGTAACCTACGACCCCTTAGGACCTCTTATGTTACCCACGATCCCTTAAGACACTCTAAGACCCTTCTCTATACCTTATGACCTCTTATGTTACCCATGACCCCTTAAGACATTCTAGGACCACTTATTGCACCAACGACCCATTAACATTGTAGGACTCTTATATGGATCCCTTATGACTCCTTAGGACCTCTTATGTTACCCACGACCCCTTAAGATGCTCTAGGACCCTTATCTATACCTTAAGACCTCTTATGTTACCCATGACCCCTTAAGACACTCTAGGACCACTTATTATAGTTATGACCCATTAACATTCTAGAACTCTTATCTAGATCCCTTAGGACCCCTTAGGACATCCTATGTTACCTACGATCACTTAAGACACTCTAGGACCCTTATCTATACCTTAGGACCTCTTATGGTACCCACAACCCCTTAAGACAGTCTAGGACCACTTATTGCACCTACAACTCATTAACATTCTAGGACACTTATTTGGATCTCTTATGAAATCTTAAAACAAATATGAAACCTTAGGACCCCCAAGACCCATTAAATAATCTTAGAACGTCCTAGGACCACTTCTAGACCACTTATCATATCGACAACCCATTACCATTATTGGACCATTATACATCCCTTACGACATTTTAAGACATGTATATGACCTCTTCGGATCCTCAAGACCCATTATCATATCTTAGGTTGTCTTAAGTTACTCATGACCAATTAAGACACTCTATGACCACTTATTGTACCTACAACCCATTAACATTGTAGGACTCTTTTCTGGATCCCTTAGGACCCCTTAGCACCTCTTATGATACCCATGACCCCTTAAGACACTCTAGGACCACTTATTGCACCTACGATCCATTAACATTCTAGGACTCTTATTTGAATCCCTTAGGACCCCTTAGGACCTCTTACATTACCTACGACCCCTTAAGACACTCTAGGAACCTTATCCATACCTTAGGACCTCTTATGTTACCCACGACCCCTTAAGACACTCTAGGACCACTTATTGCACCTACGACTCATTAACATTCTAGGACTCTTTTTTGGATCCCTTATGAAATCTTTTAAAAAATATGAAACCTTAAGACCCCCAAGACCCATTAAATAATCTTAGGATGTGCTAGGACAACTTCTAGACCACTTATCACATCTATGAACCATTAACATTATTGGACCATTATACATCCCTTATGACATTTTAGGACATGTATATGACCTCTTCGGATCCTCAAGACCCATTAGCATATCTTAGGTTTTCTTATGTTACCCACGACCCCTTAAGACACTCTAGGACCACTTATTGCACCTACAACCCATTAACATTGTAGGACTCTTATCTGGATCCATTAGAACCCCTTAGGATCTCTTATGTTCCCCACGACCCCTTAAGACACTCTAGGACCACTTATTGCACCTATGACCCATTAACATTCTAGTACTCTTATTTGGATCCCTTAGGACCCCTTAGGACCTCTTATGTTACCTACGACCCCTTAAGACTCTCTAGGACCCTTATCTATTCCTTAGGACATCTTATGTTACCCATGACCCCTTAAGACACTCTAGGACCCTTATCTATACCTTAGGACCTCTTATGTTACCCATGACCCCTTAAGACACTATAGGACCACTTATTGCACCTATGATTCATTAACATTCTAGGACCAATTAGTACATCATAGGACCCTTAGGATCTATTAAGACCACTTACGTCACCTAATAGGACCTATTAATACCAATTAGTACATCTTATGACCCTTAAGACCTAATAAGACCACTTGCCTAACATAATAGGACCTATTAATACCAATTAGTACATCATAGGACCCTTAAGACTTAATAAGACCACTTACGTGACCTAATAGGACCTATTAATACCAATTAGTACATCATAGGACCCTTAGGACCTAATAAGACCACTTACTTGACCTAATAGGACCTATTAATACCAATTAGTACATCATAAGACCCTTACGACCTGATAAGACCACTTACATGATGTAATAGGACCTATTAATACCAAGTAGTACATCTTAGGACCCTTAAGACCTAATAAGACCACTTATGTGACCTAATAGGACCTATTAATACCAATAAGTCCATCCTAGGACCCTTAAGACCTAATAAGACCACTTATGTGACCTAATAGGACCTTAAGACCTAATAAGACCACTTATGTGACCTAATAGGACCTATTAATACCAATTAGTACATCATAGGACCCTTAGGACCTAATAAGACCACTTACTTGACCTAATAGGACCTATTAATACCAATTAGTACATCATAGGACCCTTACGACCTGATAAGACCACTTACGTGATGTAATAGGACCTATTAATACCAAGTAGTACATCTTAGGACCCTTAAGACCTAATAAGACCACTTATGTGACCTAATAGGACCTATTAATACCAATAAGTCCATCCTAGGATCCTTAAGACCTAATAAGACCACTTACATGACCTAATAGGACCTATAATTTTATATATTTAGATATTTGTTTCCATTTTACACACACTTATAGAGTTGAGGGTTGAGATCTTGAGTAATGTTTCCTTAATGACATTTCAGAGCCTTGTCCCCAAGGAAATCATCAAATGAGGGGTTTCCCCATATTATGATGGGAATGGCATTGTGAGGGCACATCAGGTCACACGGTGTGTCATGTTGGAAACTGCAATTCAAATAATTATTGTATTATCATTGATGTCAAACCTTAATTGGTAAGACTGTTACTACTTAGGAAAGTACTATATCTATTGTATTGTTGTGAAGGATTGGGGCAAGGTTGGTAACAATAGCACCTAGGGAAAGGTTGAGTTAGCTTGATACTACAAAGTGTACTTGACTATGTCATACAATGATGAGACAATGTATTCTTTATCCTAAAAAGATTGAAGACTAAACTGGTAGGCTTGACCGAGAAAAAATGGAGACTAAACTGGTAGGTTAGTGTCGACCGAGTCAGTGTATGCCGAGCAAAATTCTAGTGTCAACCAAACAACAGTTAATTGCCGAGGAAGATAGTATAAGTCGAGGAAACATTTTTAATAATGACCAAGATTTCTACATGAAGACCTTGTAGTTGATCACAATATTGACCGAGCATCAGCAATTTTATATTTGAAGAGAATTTAGTTTTGGAGCCGATATTGTTGAATTCTTGGATTATGTAAAACATGTTGACTTTATTTATTGATTATTTGAAAGTATTAAATGCACTGTAAAATGTTTTATTGTAAATCTTTAAGAGATTTGAGATGAAGCCAAAGAACCTGAAGTAGGTAGATTCAATGAATCTGACCTAACCCTAAGATCTATGAATGAGATTGAGTGGCATAAGATGAGTTAACCTAATTAAGGAAAGTATTAAGGGAATCTGAGCATTGGATATGCATGTGCATGGGTGAAAAAGAGAATGCTAGTAGATCAGTAAAGTTTTATTGACTGTATAAGAAGAAAAGGTTGAAGGAGAATTGTGGTGGTCGCTTGAAGAAAAGCTTTGAGTAGATCAAAGATGGAGATGGAAAAGTTTCAAAGTTAATAAACCAGCATTAGTGTACAGAATTGGATCTGATATTTGCAAAGTGAGTTGTGTTAGGCTGATTTTTTGTCATAGCAAAATCTTATGAAAATGACCTATTTTCTCTGCAAGCTTTGTTTTTGCCTCCTGCCCTGTGTTCCTTGTGTGTCACCTTGCTCTTGTCCAAACTGCATCTCCAAATTCGCAAAGCCCAGAAAATTATTCAAAGTTTAAGGCCTGCTGGAAATATTTCAAAATCTGCCTAAATGTCGAAAACCCACAGTGTTTTTGAAAATCCATGATGTTTTTGACCTTTTTGGCTTGCATAAAGTCCTCGCTGTTTTTGCATCCTTGTTTACCTTTGTGTCGATATCGAAAATCTTGTGTGTTTTCGACCCTTTCTTGTTGTGAAAACTTCATGTGTTTTTGACCTCCCAATTCCCTATCTGTCGGCTTTCCTTAGGTGCGCAAGTGCGATGACAGGTGGGCCTAGGCCTTCAGATGCTTTTCCTGATTGGCTGTCGCATGGTAGCATGTCAGACTTTTCTGACATGCGATCACGTAACCGCCCGCCACCTATTCGCATGGTCCTGGCTCTTTACATTGTTCAACTGTCTGGCGGTTTGTTCTTCATTAGGTGACCTGGTGACTGTTAGTCATGTGATCTCTGAAAGATTGGTGGTTATTTGCTAGCATCCAGCGACTTGATAGATGATTTTTCGTGTTGTCACTGAATGCCTGGCGGTTGGTAAGCGGGCTCATTTCTTCAAGCGATAGGAAAGGAGATCGATGGTCAGCATGTGATTGCAAGGAATATTCTTTCCCCTTGCGATCATGTGCCTGTCATTGATTTTGTTTGCAGAGTGTGGTGATCCCTTGTTTGAGGGGCATGTTCATATCGGTTGTCGCATGGCCGCATGTCAGACTTTTTCTAACATGAGATTATGCAACCGCTTGCCACGTGTCCCTAGGGCCCATCGGTAGGGTGGTTGCAATTTGGTGGTCATGCAGGGTGGTGATGTGGTAGCTTGGGGTTCGCTGTCGCATGATCGCATAGCCCAGTCTTTTGGCTATGCGATCATGCGGCCGATCGATGTGTGTCCCTAGGGCCCAGTGAGAAGTGGTGATGTGGCATCTTCCTATTGGTCTATGTGATGATGTGGCAGTGTCTCAGTGGGGCTTATGTTAATGATTTAAATCTATGGTTGGCGTGTGATTGCAAGGAATATTCTTTTCCCTTGCACTCATGTGCCCACCATCCGATTTGATGCTAAGGGTTTTGTAAAGTGGGCCCATGAGATTTAGCGGAGAGGATGGCATGGCAGATCTAGTGGTTGGCACATGATCTCATGGGAGGTGTCAGACCCCTTGTGATCATGCACCCACCATTTGATTTTGAAGGCTTGTTGAGTGTGGGTCCGGTGTTGGTGATGAGGTGGTATTCAGCGAGTGGTGTTGCGATAGGTGGCAACAGGCGTCGCGGTTGCAGAGTTAATGGCGGGGTCTAAGATTTGGCAGAATGAATAAAGTTTAGCAGCCCAATAATTTGCTTCTTATCCCAGGTTCGCGGGATGATTTGGTGGCAGCGCTATTCTTTCTACAAACTGGTGAAAGTCCTTTGTCACCAGTTCACCAGATGATTTAGTGGCATTTTCAAAGTGTGCGATGGCGGTTACGGCAAGGTTAAAGTCTATGGGTTGTCACATGTTTGCATAGGCCATCCCCCAGGCTATGCAATCATGCGACTGACCATCTATGGTTGCAGTTGCGGAGTTGTGCTGGTGAGGTTTTTGATTGCGCGACTACGCCACTCAAGATGATGGTCAAGTTGCCAGGCCCAGGAAAGATAGGGAGATCTACGGCTGGGATATAAAGTTAGTAAAGGTTTAAGCAACAACTTTCGATGTGCTGTTGGCACCAAGACTTAGCTATTGGAGTTTAAATTTGAATTTTTGAATGTTTCCAGCAGCCTGTAAGGACTGGAATTGATGACAGAAGGGGCCAGAGTTGGTGAATTTGAATTCCTCCACTGTTCCAGTGTGGTCCAGGGTGCCATGATTGTTTGCAGGGATTTGTGCCATGTGGGGGAGGACAATTTTTTTTTGCTCAAGGCATGATTTTAGGATGCTTGATAGATCTATGATCTTCTATGCTCTGTTCTAAAAGTTATCATGATTAGAGGTCACCTTTGATCTTTTTTTCTGAGATTGCTCAGTTTCCTGCCCATGTAATAAATTTTGATATAATTTTTGGTTGGTTGGGTAGTTGAAACCCTTACCCTAGCTGTTCGTAGCTTGTTGCATTCTCTCTGAGAATTCTAAGGCAGCTAGTGGTATAAATTACAGGTTGTTCAATTTTGTAAGGATTCCTTCTTCTGCAAATTTTTGAGGAGAATTGGTTCCAGTGAAGGTTTTTTCCTCTAGATTTCTCCTTCTCTCTACATATAAAATGTTCCTCTTTCTCCATTGTTGGTTCAGAGAATATAATGAAATTGTAGTAGATGTCTTATGTATGATATTGCAGCATACTCATTCTTGTATCAGATTGTCTCCATTTGAATTTTGAATCATTAATCATACATCAAGGGTGTTTGATTTGTCTATTTGCATTGCCTAAGTGCTTGCAAGTGGAGTTGTCTTCGCAGGGATAACTACCTCAGAGTTAGTGTTCAGATATGTATGGGCTGGGGTATGAAAGATGCATCATGCTTGTCTTCCAGTGGATGTTGTTTAATGTATTGTCTGTTCCTAGGTCCTTCTTTAGATAGGTGATAGCATATTTGGATGCACAGGTGGTTTGGTAATGTATGATTTGGTCAGGGTCAGTGTGTTGTCCTCTTATTTCATAGCTCTATTGCAGTGAAGTATTTGACTCTGTGGCCCATTGGACAACACACTAGTCTATCAGAGACTTAGGGCATCTCAGGGGACCTTCCAATCCATTTTAAAATCATTTCCTTTCATTCCCATCTTTTCCCTTCCGTGTTGTTAAGATAGGTCTTTGGTTTTCATACTCACTCCATGCAAGTAGGGCTATTGCATGAGATATTAGCTTCATTGAGGTATAGGATACCTAGGAGTTTGAGAACCATTCCATAGTCAGTTACCTGCAGGCCTGTAGTGTGACACAAGGTAATATGTGTGTGCAGATGAGGTATACCCTCCTGAGTGATGTGGAGCTCAAAGTGTAGAAGGATCTCTCTTTGATCCTTGTCAGTTGGCCCTTTTTCTTGTCAGTTTTGGAGTGTTGAGTGAATCTGACACTAGCCCTGTCAATCCTGATGCCAAGCTAACCTTTGGGGAAAAAGATCACCAACAAAATGGCGACTCTACTAGGGAAGAACACAATGAAAACCTGTTAAGGAGCTCTGGTTGCAGTGATATTGAAGTATTCAAAATCTTTATTGACCAGATTGATTTGGCCTATCTGAGTCACCAACAAAATAGCGACTACGCTGGGGAAGAGGTAAAAGATAGCATATTTTTTTGCTTGGCTAGATCATCCCAGAGTTTGGTTAAAAGATCAGAGAGTCAGATGCAAAAATAAGCATTTGCAAAATTTTCTCACCTGGTTGTGAGTGGTGGCTCTGACTTTCTCTGTTTGATCAGTGTTCCTCCTGATAAATAGTGTGTATGCCTGGTGTAGCTTTGTGCTGGTTGGGAGTAGAAATAAAGAATACATTTTCCTCTCAAGGAGGTGGCAGCTCTGCATGATAAAGTTACTTGATGTAGCTTCAAGGTGAGCTCTAGATCTGCCCTACCTTCCAGCCAAAGGTCTCCTACTGTAGGATTTTTTCAAGTATTTTTCAAGTTTTAAATGTTCCTTATAAAGTGGTCAAGCACTAAAAGAAGGATAAGGTGTAAGCAGAGGTTAGCATATTTTAAGTTTTTAGTTGCAGCTTTGCAAAATTTTATGGAAGTAGTGCACTAAGTTGAAATGGGAAAGTGGAAGGAGGAGCTGACTTTCCTTGAGGAGGGCATCCTTAGAGATTATATGAAATTAGTAAGGCTGAAGGTAGGAAGTAGAAAGGATTTATCTATTTTTTTGTTTTATGATAGATTTTATGAGATGTATGATGAGCTTCCCGAGGATGTTGAGTTTCCTGAATCTGAGTTCATTGGTTTATTCTTGGAGCTCTATTTTTCTAAGTCAACCAATTGGTCAGATGCCTTTTGGGAAGAGCATTATGTATGTGTCAGGGATTGGATACTTAGTGATGACAGCCTTGAGCTTGAGGATGCACTCAGGGTCATGTCCTTAAATGCTGATATTGAGAGTGATGAAATTTATGAAGGAGATGTGTCAGGTGTTGACACTCGTTCTTGCTGTCATGAGAGTGATGTCTTTTCTCAATATGGGGCAGAGAGTTTATACAGTCAATCAGATGAAGAAGAGGATGGGATTGATGAATATGTTGCTGATGATTGTATATCAAAGGAGGGTGTTCTTGTGGATAGTTGTTCACTTCACAGTGAACAAATTTTAGATTTATTATCTTGTGAGTATCTCAGATATTCAGGGGGTGATGGCTCTGAGTTCTTACATCTGGCACACATTGATTTTGACTGAGAGCATGAGTCAAAAGGTTTTGACTTTGACATGTGTGCCTTTGATTCTTTTGCTGCCCCCACATTACTAGATAGCATCCAGGATGCTCCTATTTTTTATGCTCCTTTTTCATCAGAGATCCCCTCATGTAATGACCCTGCAGAAGAAGAGGTTGAAGTACATGATAGTGTGTTTTCCTATCATCAAGATTGTAGTGATGAACAAGTCTTTTGTTCAAGTTCTTTTCCTTCTTTTGCCAGATATGATAGTGAAGATGACCTTCACTTGGTTCATGATGCAATCAGTGAAGACATCATTGAAGAGCCAAGTTGCTTAGTGGCTGAAGCAATGTGTGAAGGTAGATTTGAAGATCCAAGTCCTTCTCAGCTAGGTAACTATATTGTAATGCATAATGTTCGTCATGTACTATTTTCTGGTGCATTGCAAGATGAGTTTCTTATTCTTTCCAGTTAGCAGGAGGAAGTAGATGATGTTCCCTACTTCTTGGAGTTTGAATATGAATATGATAATCATGACTAGAAAAGCATGGGTAGTGATCAGCATGGTTTCATTCTTCAGCCCATGAGTATTCACATATGTTTGTAGCAGAATGGTAAAGAATTTTTTAGGTGGCTGGTTGCATATGTGGATGAAAATCAGATTTTTGATGCAGGAGGGTCACTAGTTTTCTTTTGAGGCCTTGAGACTGGTTGTACATATTTGTAAATCATTGTATAGTCTTTCCCTTTCCTGTTGTGTTCTTTTCCTTCCTGTTCCCTGCATTTTTTGAGTTCCTTGTTTGTGTCCTGTTGGTGGTCTGCTCTCCCAGAAATCTTAAATTCTTGCATGGGCACAAGTTACCCATCGTCCCCAGCCAGAGCCATTGTTAGGTCAATTTACTATCATAGCAAAATCTTATGAAAATGGCCTATTTTCTTTGCAAGCTTTGTTTTTGCCTCCTGCCCTATGTTCCTTGTGTGACACCTTGCTCCTATCCAAACTGCATCTCCAAATTCGCAAAGCCCAGAAAATTATTCAAAGTTTAAGGCCTGCTGGAAATATTTCAAAATCTACCTAAATGTCAAAAACCCACAGTGTTTTTGAAAATCCATGATGTTTTTGACCTTTTTGGCTTGCATAAAGTCCTCGGTGTTTTTGCATCCTTGTTTACCTTTGTGTCGATATCGAAAACCTTGTGTGTTTTTGACCCTTTGCTATTGTGAAAACTTCATGTGTTTTCGACCTCCCAATTCCCTATCTGTCGGCTTTCCTTAGCTGCACAAGTGTGATGACAGGTGGGCCCAAGCCTTCAGATGCTCTTCCTGATTGGCTATCACATGGTTGCATGTCAGACTTTTCTGACATGCGATCACACGACCGCCCGCCACCTGTCCGCGTGGTCCTGGCTCTTTACATTGTTTGGCTATCTGGCGGTTTGTTCTTCATTCAGCGACCTAGCGACTAGTGGTTATCGCTTGGTCTCTTGATCTTGGTAGTCTAGTGGTTAACATCTCACAACTTGGTGAGTGTTAGCCGCGTGATCTCTGAAAGATCGGTGGTTATTTGCTAGCATCCAGCGACTCAGTAGATAGTTTGTCACATTGTCACTGAATGCCTAGTGGTTGGTAAGCAGGCTCATTTCTTCAAGCAGCAAGAAAGGAGATCGACGGTCGGTGTGTGATCGCAAGGAATATTCTTTCCCCTTGTGATCATGCGCCTGCCATTGATTCTATTTGTAGAGTGCAGTGGTCCCTTGTCTGAGGGGTGACAGATGGCATGTTCATATCGGCTGTCGCATGACTGCATGTCAGACTTTTTTTGACATGCGATCATGTGACCGCTTGCCATGTGTCCTTGGGGCCCATCGGCAGGGTGGTTGTAGTTTGTTGGTCATGCAGGGTGGTGATGTGGCAGCCTGGGGTTGGTTGTCGCATGGTCGCATAGCCCAGTCTTATGGCTATGCGATCATGTGACCGTTCGATGCGTGTCCCTGGGGCCTAGTGAGAGGTGGTGATGTGGCATCTTCCTGTTGGTCCATGTGATGATGTGGCAGTGTCTCAGTGGGGCTTATGTTAATCATTTAAATCTACGGTTGGTGTGCGATCGTAAGGAATATTCTTTTCCCTTGCGATCATGTGCCCACCATCTGATTTGATGCTGAGGGTTTTGTAAAGTGGGCCCAGCAGATTCAGCGGAGAGTATGGCATGGCAGATCTAGAGGTTGGCACATGATCTCATGGGATGTGTCAAACCCCTTGCGATCATGGACCCACCGTTCAATTTTGTAGGCTTGTTGAGCCTGGGTCTAGTGTTGGTGACGGGGTGGTATTCAAGGAGTGGTGTTGCGATAGGTGGCATCAGGCATCACGATTGCGGGGTTAATGGCGGGGTCTAAGATTTGGCAGAATGAATAAAGTTTAGTGGCCTGATAATTTGCTTCTTATCCTGGGTTTGCGGGATGATTTGGCGGCAGCGCTATTCTTTCTGTGAACTGGTGAAAGTCCTTTGTCGCCAGTTCGCCAAATGATTTAGTGGCATTTTCAAAGTGTGCGGTGGTGGTTGCGGCAAGGTTAAAGTCTATGGGTTGTCGTATGTTCACATAGCCCGTCCCCCAGGCTATGCGATCATGCGACTGACCGTCTATGGTTGCAGTTGTGGAGTTGTGGCAGTGAGGTTTGTGACTGTGTGACTGCGCCACTGAAGATGATGGTCAAGTTACCAGACCCGAGAAAGATAGGGAGATCTACGGCTGGGATATAAAGTTGGTAAAGGTTTAAGTGAGGATCGCCAATGTGCTGCTGGTGCCAAGACTTAGCCATTGGAGTTTGAATTTGAATTTTTGAACATTTCCAGCAGCATGTAAGGACTGGAATTGATGATAGAAGGGGCCAGAGTTGGTGAATTTGAATTCCTCCGCTGTTCTAGTGTGGTCCAAGGTGCCATGATTGTTTGCAGGAATTTGTGCCGTGTGGAGGAGGATAGTTTTTTTTGGCTCGAGGAGTGATTTTAGGGTGCTTGATAGATCTATGATCTTCTATGCTCTGTTCTAAAAATTATCATGATTAGAGGTCACCTTTGATCTATTTTTTTGAGATTGCTTAGTTTCCTACCCATGTAATAAATTTTGATATAATTTTTGGTTGGTTGGGTAGTTGAAACCCTTGCCCTAGCTATCCGTAGCTTGTTGTATTCTCTCTAAGAATTCTAAGGCAGCTAGTGGTATAAATTGCAGGTTGTTCGATTTTGTATGGGTTCCTTCTTTTGCAAATTTTTGAGGAGAATTGGTTCTAGTGAAGGTTTTTTCCTGTAGATTTCTCCTTCTCTCTGCATATAGAATGTTCCTCTTTCTCCATTGTTGGTTCAGAGAATATAATGAAATTGTAGCAGATGTCTTATGTATGAGATTGTAGCATACTCATTCTTGTATCAGATAGTCTCCATTTGAATTTTGAATCATTAATCATACATCAAGGGTGTTTGATTTTTCTGTTTGCATTGCCTAAGTGCTTGCAAGTGGAGTTGTCTTCGTAAGGATAACTGGTTCAGAGTTAGTGTTCAGATATGTATGGGCTGGGGTATCAAAGATGCATCATGCTTGTCTTCCAGTGGATGCTGTTTAATGTATTTCCTGTTCCTAGGTCCTTCTTTGGATAGGTGATAGCATATTTGGATGCACAGGTGGTTTGGTAATGTATGATTTGGTCAGGGTGAGTGTGTTGTCCTCTTGTTTCATAGCTCTGTTACAGTGAAGTATTTGACTCTGTGGCCCATTGGACAAGGCACTGGTCTATTAGAGACTTAGGGCATCTCAGGGGACCTTCCAATCCATTTTAAAATCATTTCCTTTCATTCCCACCTTTTCCCTTCCGTGTTGTTAAGATAGGTCTCTAGTTTTCATACTCACTCCATGCAAGTAGGGCTATTGCATGAGATATTAGCTTCATTGAGGTATAGGATACCTGGGAGTTTGAGAACCATTCCACAGTTAGTTACCTGCAGGCCTGTAGTGTGACACAAGGTAATATGTGTGTGCAGATGAGGTATCCCCACCTAAGTGATGTGGAGCTCAAAGTGTAGAAGGATCTCTCTTTGATCCTTGTCAGTTGGCCCTTTTTCCTATCAGTTTTGGAGTGTTGAGTGAACGTGACACTAGCCCTGTCAATCCTAATGCCAAGCTGACCTTTGGTGAAAAAGATCACCAACAAGTTGTATGTTTTTTAGATCAATATTGTTGCTACTTTCTAACCATTGTAACAGTCAAAATCCTTTTAACAAAGGTTGACCTAACAATCATATGTTAAATATTTTGAACAAGGTTTCATTCTAATGGAGTGTATGTAAGTCCTATAATAAGGCTCACTTTTAACAGGGTGATTGAAATCCTTTAATCGGGTCACACCTAATAGTGTGTATTGTAACCTTTGACAGGGTTGGCTTTTAATCGAGCTCATTTTAGAAGAGTGAAAATAATAGTAGCATGTTACAAATTGGTTTTCCCACATTGGGTTTCCACTATAAGTCCTCGTGTTAATACTTGTGTGAATGTTTTTTTTTGAACATTTCTGTGTTTTACAAGTTAAGTTACAGCTGGGTAGTGGACTACAATGTTATATGTTTCTATTATTAAATCAGTGATGATCGAGTTTCTTTTGGTTATTGGATCTGATTTAAGGAAAAGTTTTTAAGTTTGTCTTATACATCAGGACTTGAGAACAACTGATTCACCTCCCCTCTCTGTTGTTCTAAATCATATTAACAATTGGTATCAAAGCTTTGTTGCTTATTTTTAGTGTTTACAAAAATCAAGTTTAAAGGGACTTGAAGCAAATGATCAAGATGTATAAGAAGGAGGTATCGAAGCAGAATAAGGAAAACTTCTTTGCATGGAAAATCTTGATGAAACTGCATCTGGCTGGTATTGGTGACTATGCAAAGTACTACATTGAGAATGGCTATGTCTCACCTATCGCACCTTTGACTACTGAAGAAATGAGAGCTAAGCAAGAACATAATCAAGCAATGCTAGAAATTGCATCTGCCCTAAGCTATCCAAAATTTCAATACATTAAGGATTGCACAACTGCTAAGGAGATGTGGGACACTCTTGCAAGGATCTATGGTGGTGACTTAAATGTACTGAAAGCAAAGGCCGAGATTCTTAAAGGTAAGTTTCATGAAATGAGAATGCAAGAAGGTGAGAACATTGCACAATATTGTGGTAGAATAAAAGAAGTTGTGAATGCTATTAGAGAAGAAAATGGGATTATTGATGATGAAACTATAATTGAGAAAGTACTAAGAACCCTACATCCTATAGATGATATTAAGATCTCAGCTATTCAAGAATCTAGATGCAACTCTACTAATGTGCTTACTTTGGAAAGTTTGGTTGGTAAGCTAACTGCTTTTGAACTCTCTAACTATGATAATTTCACTATTGTTAGCATTAGTAATGTTGAATCTCCTTTCAAGTCACAATTAGTTCTAAACAAGCCAAAGAAAGAAAAAGAAAGATGCATGAGTGAAAGTGAAAGTGAAAGTGAAAGTGAAAGTGATAGTGACACTTTTAATGAAGAACCAGAAGATCTAGAAGCTCTTATGGCTAGAAGACTGAGAAGAGGAAAATGAAAGTATAAAGGTAAACTCCCTATTATATATTTTGCATGTAATAAAGTTGGTCATATAGCTGCTAGATGTCCTGATAGGAAGGATAAAGAAGATGAAAGAAAAAGCAAACACAAAAACATAAGAGATGACAAAAGCTACCGACGGAACAAGGACTACAAAGGAAAATGTAAGAAATCTTGTTACATTGCTGAAGAAGAAACTGACACTGATAGTGATGATTTTGAAATTGAGGTAGTCTATGTTGCAATGAAAGATGAATTTGATGAGGATGAGAAAATTGCATTGATATCCTATGTGAACAAGAATGATAAATGGATTATTGACAGTGGTTGTTCACATCACATGACTGATGACAAAAATAAGTTTGAGACCTTACATCATTATAGAGGTAAAAGTGTAACATTTGGTAATGATGCACCATGTCCTGTTAGAGGAAAAGGTTTGATTAAACTGACTGATAAGATATCTTGTGAAAATGCATATTGGGTTGAAGGTCTTAATTATAATTTGTTAAGTGTTGCTCAACTCAATAGAACTGGTTACTGAGTGGAATTTCATCACAAGAAAGCTAAAATATTTGATGCTACTGGAGAACTAATTGGAAGTGGAGATCAGACTAGAGGTAATTTTTTCTATCTTGACCTATCTAAATAAACATGTATAATTTCACAACTTGATGATATTTGGTTATGGTATAAAAGGCTGTGTCATGTTAACTTTGACAATCTGGTAGAGATAAGTAAGAAGAAAAAGGTAAGAGGTCTACTTAGATTGAAGAAACCTAAGAATGTGATGTGCAAGGAATGTCAGTTAGGAAAAATGACAAAGTCAAATTTTAAGAGAAAATCCTTTACTTCTGAAAACATTTTAGATTTGGTTCATACTGACCTTTGTGGACCTATGGGTGTACAAAGTTATTGTGGTGCTAGATATTTTATCTTATTTGTTGATGATCATACTAGGATGATGCATGTAATGTTTCTAAAAGAAAAATTTGAAGCTTTTCAATTCTTTAAGTGGTATTTGGCTAAGGTTGAGAAGGAGACAGGTAGGAACCTGAAATGTCTTAGATCTGACTGAGGTGGAGAATTTACATCAAATGAATTCAATCTATTTTGCAATGATAGAGGAATTAAAAGACAGATGTCTACACCTAGAACACCTCCACAGAATGGTATAGTAGAAAGGAGAAAAAAATCTATCTTGGATTGTGCAAGGACATTGTTGATTGAAAAGAATGTGGCACAGAAATACTGGAAAGAAGCTATAAGCACTACTATCTACACTCTTAACTGGGTACAAATCAAGAAAGAAAGAAATGAAGCTAATAGCAAAAGAGAACTAGAAGATTATAGATCTTTTGTGTACATTGAGGAAGAAGAAGAGGCAAGTAACAGACTTGCAGCTGATTTCGAGTCTCGAGTAAGAAATGTTGAGCAACAGACAGATGCTGCTGAGCATCAGGAAAACAATGTTGAAAGAGAACAAGAACATGCTAAGCTACAAGAAAATGTTGTCGAGTATCAAGAAGAGGTTGTCAAGCATTCAGAAGTTGAATTTGACAATCTTGTTGGGGAACCTGATGAAATAGAGGAGAGAAGAGTTGAACCTATTTTGGTAAAATATGTAAGAAAAAATCACAAGCCTGAATAGATAATTGGAGACAAAAATACTAGAATTTAGACCAGAAGTAAGACTAAGGATCCAACATGCCTACTGTGTGAATTTGAACCCAAGTCAACTAGAGAGGCATTAGAGAATGAAGATTGTATACAAGAAATGAATGAAGAGATTGACCAAATTGAGAAGAATGATACTTGGACTCTGGTGCCGAGACCTAAAAACAAAAATGTTATAGGAACAAAGTGGGTGTTTCGGAATAAGATGAATGAAAATAGTGAAATAACTAGGAACAAAGCTAGGATGGTATGCAAAGGCTACACACAAGAAGAAGGAATAGATTATGGGGAGACATTTGCCCCTATAGCTAGATTGGAAGGAGTAAGAACTCTTCTTGCATATGCTACTTATAAAGATTTCAAAGTATATCAAATGGATGTCAAGTCTACATTTTTAAATGGTATACTAGAAGAAGAAGTTTACATATAACAACAAGAAGGTTTTATTGATCCAAATAGAAGACACATGGTGTGCAAACTGAACAAAGCACTATATGGATTGAAACAAGCTCCCAGAGCATGGTATGCACAACTACTTGATATAGATTGGATTTTCAAGAACAAATGACACAAATAATCTATACATGAAAGATGAAGAAGGTAAAGGTATCCTGTTGGCAAAAAAATTGTGGATGAAATTATTTTTGGTGGACAAGATGCATTGTGTAAAAGGTTTTCAAATGAAATGAAAATTGAATTTGAAATGACCATGTTTGGTGAGATCAAATTTTTTGTTAGTTTACAAGTATATCAGATGAAGAAAGGAATTTTCATTACACAGTCTAAGTACGTTAATGAAATACTGAAAACTTTTGGGATGGAAGATGCTAGACCAGTGAGTACTCCTATGGTTACTGGACAAAATTTATCTAAGAATGATGATGCTACAGAAGTGAATCAGACTTTGTATAGATCCATGATTGGAAAATTACAGTATGTTGTACATAGTAGACCAGATATTGCACTAGCTATTGGGATTGTGGCAAGATTCTCTACCAATCCTAAGGAAACACACATGATGGCTATGAAAAGAATTATGAGATACTTGAAAGGAACTACTGACTATGGTCTATATTATAAGAAGGATGACAAATTTGAACTCAAAGTTTATACAGATGCTGATTGGGTAGGAAATGTAGATGACAGAAAGAGTACTAGTGGTGGAGCTTTCTTTCTTGGATAGAGATTAGTCTCCTGGATGAGAAAGAAACAAAATTGCATTTCCCAATCTACTGCGAGGCTAAGTATGTTGTTGTTGCAATAAACTGTTCAGATTTGGTATGGATAAAACAATTGTTGATAGGCATGAAAGAAGAAATCACTTAACCTATTGTTATTTTCTGTGACAACACAAGTGCTATCAATATTTCTAAGAATCCAGTGATGCGCACTAAGACCAAGCACATAACAATCAAGTATCATTACTTGAGATAATTAGTACAAGATAAAGAAGTTTGAATGGAATATGTGAATACAAAAGAACAATTAGCAAACATATTCACTAAAGCTTTACCCAGAGAAGCTCATGAGTATTTGAGAAGTCAATTAGGGGTCCTTCCCCTAATTGAGGCTGCCTAGTCAAGCTAGGTGCACTGCATCAAATATGCTATAGCAGAATATTTGACAAATTGATGCAGAAGATTGTCACACTTTAGCGATGGCCTAGAGTTGTGAAAAGGATTAAAGACAAGGAATTAGTCATAAGCAAGATGATAGAGGGAGTAACACTGAGCTACATAGATATTATCTACATCTGATGGATGTATGTTTTAGTTGCTGCTTTGGCATTTTTTGTCAAAGAGGGAGATGAACTGATATAATAACACATGACACTGAAAAGTAAGGGTGATGAACTGAAATGAAGGATCAGGATAGAGGGAGATCTGAATACTTTTGACGGTCACAAAAGTGAGGCTTACAGGATTCTGAATCAGAATGAAGCTAAGGATATTATAAATAATTCTCTGATGAACATATAAGTTTTTGGATTGGTCGGTAATCCATGTTTTATTCAGGTGATATGATATGGTGTTTCCATAAATGCCAAAGAGGGAGATTGTTGGAAACTACAATTGAAACAATTGTTGTATTGTCATTGATGTCAAACATTAATTGGTAAGATTGTTACTACTTAGGAAAGTACTATATCTATTGTATTGTTGTGAAGGATTGGGGCAAGGTTGGTTACAATAGCATCTAGGGAAAGGTTGAGTTATCTTGATACTACAAAGTGTACTTGACTATGTTGTACAATGATGAGACAATGTATTGTTTATCCTAGTAAGACTAAAGACTAAGCTGGTAAGCTTAACTGAGCAAAAATGGAGAAATCATGTTTAAGCCGAGTAATGTTAGTGTTGACCGAGTCAGTGTATGTCAAGCAAAATTCTAGTGTCGACTGAACAACAGTTAATTGCCAAGGAAGATAGTATAAGCCGAGGGAACATTTTTAGTAATGACCAAGCTTTCTACATGAAGATCGAGTAGTTGATCATAGTATTGACCAAGCATCAGCATTTTTATATTTGAAGAGAATTTAGTTTTGGAGCCGACATTGTTGAATTCTTGGATTATGTAAAACGTGTTGACTTTATTTATTGATTGTTTGAAAGCATTAAATGCACTGTAAAATATTTTATTGTAAATCTTTAAGAGATTTGAGATGAAGCCGAAGAACATGAAGTGGGTAGATTCAATGAATCTGACCTAACCCTAAGATCTATGAATGAGATTGAGTGGCATAAGATGAGTTAACCTAATTGAGAAAATTATTAAGGGAACCTAATCATTAGATATGTGTGTGCATGGGTGAAAAAGAGAATGCTGGAAGATCAGTAAATTTTTATTAATTGTATAAGCAGAAAAGGCTGAAGGAGAATTGTGGTGGTTGCTTGAAGAAAAGTTTTGAGCAGATCAGAGATGGAGATGGGAAAGTTTCAAAGTTAATAAACCAGCATTAGTGTACGGAATCGGATATGATATTTGCAAAGTGAGTTGTATGTTTTTCAGATCAATATTGCTGCTACTTTCTAACCATTGTAACAATCAAAATCCTTTTAATAGAGGTTGACCTAACAGTCATATGTTAAATCCTTTAAACAAGGTTGCATTCTAATGGAGTGCATGTAAGTCCTATAACAAGGCTCACTTTTAACAGGGTGATTGAAATCCTTTAACTGTTTCACACCTAATAGTGTGTATTGTAACCTTTGACAAGGTTGGCTTTTAACCGAGCTCACTTCAGAAGAGTGAAAATAATAGTAGCATG
This sequence comes from Chamaecyparis obtusa, assembly GCA_027943335.1. Taxonomy (NCBI): domain Eukaryota; kingdom Viridiplantae; phylum Streptophyta; class Pinopsida; order Cupressales; family Cupressaceae; genus Chamaecyparis; species Chamaecyparis obtusa. The sequence continues at coordinate 811,354 of BSBK01008930.1, forward strand.
TTACAAAGTGGTTTTTCCCACATTGGGTTTCCACTATAAGTCCTAGTGTTAATACTCATGTGAATGTTTTGGTTTGAAAATTTTTGTGTTTTACAAGTTAAGTTACAACTGGGTAGTGGACTGCAATGTTATATGTTTCTATTATTAAATCAGTGATGATCAAGTTTATTTTGGTTATTGGATCTGATTTAAGGAAAAGTTTTTAAGTTTTTCTTATTTATCAAGACCTGAGAACAACTGATTCACCCCCCCTCTCTATTGTTCTAAATCATATTAACAGTGTCATTCCTTAGGTTTCATGTATGATATACCCTCGATTTCTTGTAAAACATTGTCGTTATCCAAATAATGACCAGATTCCATTATATTTTGCACAACAGTTGTACACTGAGTTCCATTTGGGACTCAGGGTCAACTATTTAGATCTTCCAACATATTAGGGTCAGGGGTGCAGTAGGGTTGCAGACTACGATCAGTATCATAGGGCTAATCGAGTTGTACAGCCTCATAGATAGCTGGTTGGGGATAGGACTCTGAAAGTGGCACCGACAATGGATACTACAATAGATAGAGTCATCATTGCTTCTCAGAGGGGAGTAGTAGATATTATAGGATAGATTTCTTCTCTAGCCACATCCATCACTTTAGATTCAATGGATAGATACATTTTGACTAGACTGAGTAGAGCCAGATCATCTTTTGAGGCTTCATCTAGCACTACTATAGGTGTCACTGATGAGACATATAGAGTTGCAGGTCTTCCTGCACTTGGAGAGATACGAGCACTTTTGGGTCATCATAGTCATTTAGATATGGCCCTTTAATTTTTGGAGGATCTCATGCAGTCCTATTCTCATATTGCTAACACGCACAGGATCCCAATACATTTAGTTAGGGATTTTATTGCACTTGCACAGGGTCCTGTAGGTCCACCGACACAAGATACACCATCTACTAGTCAAGCACAACATAATGCAAAGCGCTCTGCACCCACATATCACTCTACAACTGCAGAGCCAGGTATACAGGTTGGAGATGTACACATCACCACTAAGGGCCTAGACACTTTTGATGAGCAGTTACATGGGTTGAGTCAGGTGGATGTTGGCACTGATGTTGGGTCATTTATGGATATGTTATTGCATCCAGATGGTTCAGGTTATACATCGCCCCCCTCCCATCTAGTGTCACCCCTACACTCCTCATTACTAGAGAGGTTCAAGACTGAAGGTGGTGTGAGTGATGTAGTTTTAGTTGATGATATGATGGTTTAGCACACTGATGATCCTCGTGCTCCTGAGACCCAGGTACTACATATAAAAATTTCCTTTCTTTTTTCTTAGGATTTTTTGTGAATAATTAATTGTAGATATGTGTATTGATGTTTGTTCAATGTATAATATTTTTCAGGAAAATTTAGTAGAGCATGTTACCTCTAGTGTGGGCTTGGAACATCTTCATATGAGAGATCCATTTGATGTGACACCTACTAGTGGTCAAGTAATTTTTAAATATATGTATGTTTAAGCATGCATGTGTCCACATGTATTTATATATTTCAAGTACTTTACATAATATATATACTATGCACATGTATATAACCAACTGTTGTACTAAATTTGCAGGGGTCAATTACTGCTTTACAGCCAGAGGATGCTTTTCATTGGAGCGATTCAGCAGATGTGACACCTAGTAGTGACCAGGTAAGTTTTAAAAAATATGTAAGTTTAAACATGCATTTATAATATTTTAATTATTTTAGATTATTATTATATATACATGCATTTATATTCGAAGGGATTAGTTGTTGTCTCATAGCTAGAGGATGCTTGTGGTAGTCGCTCAGAGGGTCGCTCTGTTCGCATGCACCTAGATGACTCCCTAGTTTATGACATGTATTTGATTAGAGACATATATATTTGATTAGAGACATATGTATTCAATTAGAGACATATGTATTTGATTAGAGACATATATACTTGATTAGATACATATATTTGATTCGAGACATATATTTGATTAGAGACATATATTTGATTAGATGATATGATTTGATTTGATTTGATTTGATTAGATGGTTTTATTTGATTAGATGATATAATATGATTTGATTATATATGATAAGTAATCTAACTAATTTCATCATTTTTTAGTGTCTTAAGGGGATCTTTAACTAATAAGCAATCTTAAGGGGAGGTCTTAAGGGGATCTAGAATTAATATCATAAAGAATAACTAGTTAATACATGTAATTAATGGACAATAACTATTCTAACTAATTCTAGAACTAACACATGTCATAAGTAATCTAACTAATTTCATCATTTTTTAGTGTCTTAAGGGGATCTAGAATTAATATCATAAAAAATAACTAGTTAATACATGTAACAATTGGACAATAACTATTCTAACTAATTATAGAACTAACACATGTCGTAAGTAATCTAACTAATTTCATGATTTTTTAGTGTCTTAAGAGGAGGTCTTAAGGGGATCTAGAAATCATAAGCATCATAAAAAGTATCATAAAAATAATTGAATAAACAAAGCATACATATAAAATTCTATATATTAAAACCATTGAACCATCAAAAAGGTCCATCATATATCAACAAATTATAGTCCATCATATGTTTAAATATATAAATAAAGTATAATGAAATTTAATTCAAAGATATCAAGTAGGTCCTAACACAAGAAATAGGTATACATATTATACTTTTTAGACCAACTCAAGTGGTTCAGACCTTTCATGGAGAACGTGTAATATTCTCTCATGATCCTCACTATGTAGTCTCCACTTACGACATCCACATTGAGATTTAACTGTATGGAGACAAATTGATGTGGAAACTACTAGGTGACTATATTGAAACACCTTATTGTCTGGTTTGTAATCAACAAAGTGAATACCATGTTGAATTACTTTGATTTGCTTGAAATATGTTCCCTCTAAAACAACTGAACCTGCAGGACACAAATTTTAACAATATATAAATTTAAACAAACTCAATTTGAAATTTATTAAAAGGTTGAAATTTAAAATTTATAAATTGAGTTCAATATATTGATGTAAACCATGTACAAACCTATCAAGAATAACATTCCATCACTTTCTTTAGGTTAAAGTAACTTCATCCTCTCTGTAGTACAACGCAGTAAATAATAACCAACTCCTACATTTTCATGCTCAGCAATCACTGCAAAGACATCTCCTGCATAGTAAATTTATATATACATGTGCGAGATCTTAAAATTTACTTAGTTCAATCTATAGATCTATCTATCTATCTATCCATGTAGCCCAATGTACCTTATAATGTGAAATATATATACTTACCAATTTTGACCAATCTTGAGATATGATCATAATAAGTAGAAATCAAAGGGACATCATCAAAGTTTGCATCTTCATCTCTATCAAATGTATTAGTAACAACTAGTGGCACTAGATTCCATGTGCCTACATATCCATGGTCTTGATTGATACATTTCTCATAATTGTCAGCAATGCAGTGACAACAAAAGCATGTGTAGCCCTAGTGTTCAACATCCAATTGTCACAATTTGTACTCATAACTGAATGCAAAGATCGTGTCTTTTCTATCCTATTGGAACCATGCCTAATTTTTCTATCCACACTTGAACAAATGCATATATAATACATTCTATAAATATAATTTGAATAAAAAATATCATAAAAAATTTAAACACTTTCAAATCATTTTTTAAAAATGTGTGCATACCTTTTATCTCCCAAAATTTTCTATATGGCACTGCCTGAGTCAATCCTGATGACGTGTCATTTTCATTTGGTGTGAAATGTGTCTTGCACCATTTAACATCATGTGCATTTTTTATATGCACTCCTTTATAATTCATGATACTTTCGTATGGCACATTTGATGCAAGCTCTAGCACCATCATGTTCACCTTTTCCATGTCCACTCTCAAAGAAACTCCAGACATGTGGTATGTTTTCATTATGATGATATCTACATAGTGCATAAAATGGTCTTGATAATTTGAATTGTGCAGCACATCCATCTGATCAAACATAATGTTTATCAATTTTTATATCTCTTTTTTTCAACTTTGCAAAAAATATCTTGAAGTAGTCTTCTACATAATGAATGTCATGCTCTCTATCATCACTTATATAAAAATGTTATTCCTTCTTTATGACCCATGCTTCAAATATGATTTGAATACCATCCAAATCTAATTGTGTGTGTCAATAACACACATGTACCATAATAGTAATTTTCTCTAAAAAATAGTATTCTGACTGAATTTCCTTTTGATGAACAGAAGAAATTTTTTCTACAAAATCAAGAACTGATACAATAGTTCCAAGTGAGAAATTGTCTCTCAGTGTTTGGAATTGTTGTGCTTGCCACTTTGCAAAAAATGCATGATGAATGCAGGGTTGAATTAATTTTTTAAATTTTTTCATAAATACTCCAACATTTATCTCCTCTTCAACATATTCTTACCTTTTGGATTCTTTCCCAAATTTTCTTTCATTCTTTACCTATTTTTAACTCTTGCAATTTACCATCTTTGCTACATCAATATTTTTATTTTTCAAAGGAAAAAGAGACAAATCAACACATGCTTGACATATTCCTTTTATGAAATTTATTTGTCCAACTACATCATCTCTTTTGTCACATAAAATAGATGAGATGAACTCACTTCATCTAGTAGGAGGAGCATTTTCAAACCCATAAGTTTCTTCTACAAAATTTTGAAAAACTTGATAGTGGAGATCAAATTCAATATGATAATGACAACAAAAAGTTTCAAACAATTTGTTTCTCCTGATATAATATGGCTTCAATATTTTAAACAATGTTTTCCCAATCTTTATATTAGGATTAGAACTACAAAATGACACATACATTTCATGTTGTGTTGTGTCCAACCAATGTTTCATATGATATTCATATTGATTAGCTGAAATTTTATGTCTGGTAACATCTCTAGTGCTTGATGAAGGATGTGTATTATCATTCCAAAATGATGTGACCAAATTTTTTATTCCTTCATCAATCCTATCATAACGAAGAGCTCTACACATGATTTCCCAATTGCCTTCCAAGGTGATATCATCCAAAAGTATTCTCCTATTAACATATCATGATATTGTTTTCCTACTAAAACCAAACTGAGATAAAACTGAAGATATCTGTCTTTTTGTCCCATAGTGTTACCTACAATGGATGTCAACATAGCTTTTCTTGTAATGGTCTTATCTTTAGTTAGAGATCGCTTCCCTAGCTGGTTCAAAACTTTCCTAAGAGTTTCAATCATATCAGTTTGCATGTCAACAACTTTTCTCTTCTTTGATGATGTGTCTATACCCAATAATTTTAATGCCCCTTCCAACTTTTTGTTTATAAGTACAACTGAAAGAAATTGAGCTTGTTCAAGTGTTTCAAAATTATCAAATCTACCCATTATTTATCTTGCTATCATATTCATTGATCTCTTCTTAGCAAGACTTAAGAGTTGAACATTACCAAGTGATCTCAAATTTACCGCATCCATCATAAGTAAATGATCTAAGTTTCTATAATTAATATTTCTCTTTACAGTTTGAGCTAAATTTAAAAGTTCATCCATACTAGTAGGAGCATGTGATCTTGACCCTTCTCCAACATCAATTGTTTGAGCTTCCGTAGGGAGTGATCTTGACCTTTCTTCAATGTGTAGTTCTTCAATTTGACTTGACCCTCCTACTTCATCTTGTCTTTCAGCTTCTTTAGTTTTATGATAATATGTCAATGCAGCTTCATGATTTCTTTGTTCAGTACCAAGTGACCTTTTTCTAGAAGATTTACTTTGTCTTTCCTTCTTGTTCCCCATTTCTTTGAGCTCCAAAAAATTTCTTCCACAAGATTGTCTATAAAAATTCTCTTCTTCAAAAAATACTTTAATCTAATATTTCTCCTCTCCAAAATTATGTCTTTGAAAAAATAGAAATAGAAACCCTCCTCCAAAAAATGCCTTCAATAATAGAAAATGTGAATTTATTAATTTCAATTCAGTATAAAATAAAAATAAAATGTTTTAGTTATACCATTCTAAATATTTTTTACAAAATAAAACCACTTGCTGACTTCACTCAAAGTATATACTTCGCACGAAGTGCCTAGCAAAACAAATCTGATGGGGTGTTGGTTGTCGGGCTTTCCATTCAAGAGCCTTCGCGCGAAGACCCCAAAAATAAAAATTTTCCCTCAGAAAATAAGACAACTTCAAAAAAATGGTCTTTCGAGGCCTGGAACAAGGACCAAATGGCATGGTTTTTTCAAACATGCGATGTCAAATGATGCTATTCAGAACAAGCTTTCTAACGAATATAATTTTAATACATATTGAGTTCACTATCACTTTTAAACATTACTTTAACTAAACATAGGTTGTTTGGTCATTCAACAACCTTTCTCTTCAAGACTTCAGTAAAAATATTAAATTATAAAAAATATGTAGGAAAAGCGTATTTGTGTTACCTTTCTATGAAAAAAAGAAAAAATGAATTTTGATATACACAGATCAAGTAAGAGCAATCCAAGTGACCTTATGTCTAAATTACAGTTACTATCACTTTAGAATTTAATAAACTATGAAATATTGACCCAAAATGAATAAAACCAATTACACCCTTTAGATATTGAAGTTACAAATATAACCTTGAAATAATTACATCGTTATCATATTTTTAAAAATAATTATGCTGATTCAAATGACACTAACTCCTTCAAAACATAGTTTTTTCATGTAAACCACTTTTTGAAGGAGAAGGAAAAATGAATTTAAATGATTTTTTTTAAAATATATATATATTTAGAAATTAGAAAGAAATTTCTAAAAGACTCTAATTTACATCATCTTCAAATTCTTAATAGTTTTGTGACAACAGGTGTTTGAAAGTGAAGTTTTTTCTTAGAATGTTGATCTCTGTGTCAAAGTTGGCCAAAAAGTGGGACTCACTATTGTGGGACCACCCATCAATGAGAAGATAAAGAAGCTGGATGCAGACATCCTAACCAGTGCTAATGCTTCTCTAATCGAGCCACATGGTTTTCATAAGCATATTCTCAAAGTACAAGAATTAAGGTGGTTGATAGCAGATCTAAGGAAGAAGGAAGAAAATATAAGTAACCAAGTCACCGAGTTGCAAGCCGAGTTGCTTCCCCACCTCAAGCTAATGGAAAGACATATTTTGAAGTCTCAAGCCTTAGTTTCTACACTGGAGATATCTGTGTTAGAAAATATATTTGATATGCATGCACAAGTCTGTCTTGAGCACATTACTCTTACCAACTTGAAAGTGGAATGGGAAAACCTCTTGGATTCATTTAAGAAAACCCACAAGAACATTTTTTATAAGTTGTAATTACACTTTTTTTGTTTTTGGAATTGCTTTCAAAAAAGGGGAAATTATGTATGTATGCCAATGTACTTCACTGCATACCTGGAGCATGCATTGAGGGGGATTTTGTAGAAGACTCAGTATATATGTATATGTATATATAGAATTAGAAATTTTTTGAGAGATTCAACTTTTATACATTACATTTTTTATACTGATGCCAAAGAGGGAGATTGTTATCTCTATTTAAGCATTAGATTTTGTCATTAGTATCAATTAGATCAGTCAGTTATCTAAGCTGATCAGTCAGTAAAAGATGGAATAAGAAGCTATAGAAGCTAGTCGGTTGAACCTACAAAGCCTTCATACCGATTAGTCACAAGGCAGAATCGAAAGATAAATGTATATAGGTTTAACTGAGTATCAAGTATGTTTATGGAGCATTAGAGTATACCGAGCACCGAGTCAATAAACACCAAGCATTCTACACACTGAGCATTAGGTTATTCACCGAACAGAGAAGGTTATGTTTATTGAGTTGTTCAGGAAATGACATAGTAATCAATAAAGGCACATTTATCTATGTGAATAGTTTACACATATCCATAAAACATTTTACCAAGATCGAGGCATATTTATTATGGATGTAATCATCAGATGTTGTGATGATTCCTATGTAATAGTTAGATCTAGGTTAATTTTGTACACCATAGATCTTAGGTTTTCTAAGATGTTGTAAACCTAATTAGGTCATAGAAATTTTCTATATATTTGTATTTGATGTCATTTTGACATGATCAAATATACATGACAAGGAGATCATGAAGCAGTAGCCACCTATCAGGACATCAGAATTCAAACAAGGTTTACATGACAGATCAGTTAATAAAAATAGTATTTAGTTTGTTCAGAAATATACAAGGCTACTAAGAAGAATAGAAAGCAGTTTACTAAACATCAAGTGATATTTATTTAGTATATCATAGATTTGATTCAAGCAAGTTATAGTTGTCATTTACAGATATTTTCTATTATCTTCTAATCATTATAGAAAAATTGAAAATATCTTAATGGAGTAGACTTAACAGTCTGATTGTAAATCTCTTAACCGAGTGCACACTTAATTGGTCTTGCTAAAATTCTTTCACAAGGTAGATCTAATCTATCTCATGTTACTCCTAACAGGGTAAGATCACCCAAAGTGATCACACTTGTAGCCTTAACCAATATACTTTATTTACTGTAGTAGTGAAGATTTGTGGGTGTCATCCCCACCGCAGTTTCTACCTTCTAACAAGGGTTTTTGCATAACCAAAATACTTGTTTCATGTGATTACATTTCATGTACATGATTTATTGTTTGTTTTCATGCACTTTGTACATTTGAAAAGTTATTCGGATGTATGTTACAAATAATGGTATCAATTAGTTAGATAGACACTACTATTACAGATTGTGGATTCAGTAAAAGTTTTTGAGGGTACTGATTCACCCCTCTCCTCTTATTACTTTATCTACCCTATCCCAACACCACTTAATGAGGTAAAATGCACTAAAAGTCCTAAAAAGATGTAATGTTTCCTTATTAGCAAAATCTCTCCTAATAAGGACTAGTTAGAGGGTTTAAGGGGTAGTTAAGGTCTAAATATTAGGAGTTAATCCTAAAAAGGCCTTTAGAAGTTGTTTTTAATATTACAAATGCAAATGAAATTGGAATTTATCGATTTGACAACTATGTTGGCAACTTGACAACATTAACCAAAGTTTAACAATCAATTTTAACTAATTGTAGTCGGTTTTGGAGGGTGATTGTTGATATTTATCAAGTTTTGGAGTGTAGAGGGATCTATTTGATGAAGATTTACGTGAGTGAAGAGTATGGAGATGTGTGTGTATTAGAGGAAGCAATGTATCAAGTTTTGAATCAATAAATAAACACATTTCTTGCAACAATCTTTATCTAGTCGTAGGAGTATAGTCACCGTTGTTGTGACTTCAGGGCATGTGCAGGATCATGGTATGCCAAACTAGGCCCTTAAGTGGCAATGAAAATTCTAAAAATTAGGTTTTGGCAAGTTGTCATAAAAATTTGAACAAGTTATAAATATTATATAAAAAATATCTAAGAAGAGAATTTGTAGAAAATTGAATTTAGTTTCTAAGATGAAAAATAATTGTTATATATGTTGAAAATTTCAAATTTCAATGTAGTAGTACGAAAATTTTAGGAAAAAATAAGAAGTAGGTGTACGTCTGACCACCTTAAACACAATCAAATGATTAATTCTTTTTACAAGATTCTAGATATAAGTAGTAGACTCGTGTTCGGATGTGACACAGATTTTTTATAATTTTTTTCCAAGTAAATAATTAATTATGATTTTTCTTCTACAACTTTTCCAGAGTACAAAAACTCTCGTGTCTAACCACGTTAACTTAGTCTAAACTTTATCAAATTGAAAACTTTTTTTATTTTTCTTGTAGTAGAAAAAGCATGGAATGTGACACATATTTTGGATTTCAAAATTTTTATACAGTTTGAAAGTTATAGCAATTTTTCAATAAGTTTATCAACTAGGACTAGAAAGATAACAAGTAGGGGTATGTCTAACCACATTAAACAAAATAAAATGATAATATTTTTTTATAATTCTAGATAAAATTAGTAGACTCATGTCCGGATGTGATGTATATTTTTTTTCTAGGTAAATAATTAATTATGATTTTCTTGCTACAAATTTTCCTGAATATAAAAACTCTTGTGTCTGACCACCTTAACTTAGTCTAAACTTCATCAAATTGAAAGAATTTTTTATTATTATTGTATTAGGTGAAACATAGAATGTGATGTATATTTCATATTTCAAAAATATTATATTGTTTGAAATTTATAGTTATTTTTCAAAGAGTCTATCAATCAGGACTTCCTTTTAACATCGTCACTTTTTGGAATACCATGATCCTACACATACCCTTCAAACTCATTTAACAATGCAAATTTAATTTGGAGATGGAGTAGGATGATTTTTTCCTGAGTTGATTTCATTTCATTTTCCTTATAAAGTTGTTTTGTGAAGGTTTGAGATAAAGATATTCATTCATTTATTGACTGTTCCTGAACAAGTTTGTCCAATCAACATTATTTGTTTTGAAGTCTCCATGAATAAATGTATAGACTCTCCCACCTTCTATGGTCAATGTGGCTTGTGGGAGGAGTCTAACCTCATACATTATGTGTTTCTATTCTTTTTAGTGCTGGGATGTGCAAGGATGTGGAGGAGAGATCATAAGATGGAGGCAAAGTGTTGATTGTGGGTGCATTGAACAACACCAGTCAAGGTGTGAACATATTCTCTAAAGGAGGTGTATGTTTTATTATGTATCTTGTCTAGATAGGTCCATGTGAAGGTGTTAGATCCATTGGAGGGATCTAGAGATGTTTGGAAGAGTCCTTTTGACAAAGCCCTAGCCTAATGACCTTAGAAGTGACCATTTAATAGCAAGAAGTATAGATAAGTGTTGATACCCCAAGACCTTGGTAATTGGTTGTTTTTAACCATGATATAATTATTTTTCATGGTTTTGATTCAAGAGGGAAAGTCATTTTATGCGTTTCTTTGTTACTGGGAGGCTTATTAGGCCTATTTGGTTGTTGCAGGGGTAAGGGATCTGAGAGTTGGTCCAAATGAACCCACCTTGATTTTGAGGTATGTTCTATAGAATTGAAATCTAAAAAATAAAGAGTTTTCCTATTTGTTTGGAAAATTTTGGAGTTAAGGGCATATTACCTAGTTGACAGGGCTAAAAGGAATAGGGTTCTTGAAGTGGGGTTGTGAAGAAAGCCTATTAACCAGACTTTGAGATCTGATGAAACATGTCAAATAGGCTATGTTAAGATGTTCTAATATTATAGGACAAGTGGATAAGCCATCCTATGTAATTTGGAAAGTTGGAGGCACTAGGTGCATGGGTATGGCCTAGGAAGTTGCTCGTTGAATGGAGATTTGATGTGGGAAGTTGTATCTTGCATGTTGGTTGAAAGTTATCCTTACTGATGAGGATATTCAGCTAGGTTGAAGCAAAAACCTTTACATCAAAAATTATGATAGAGAGAAGAGTGAGGAAATGAGTTGATGACCTAGCCAAGAAGAGTGGCATTACCAAGGAGATGATGGATAAAATAAGGAAGAAGTTTGTAAGTTAAGAAGTTGATTCTTTTAGTGCTGCTATAGAAGAAGTAGAGGTAAAGGTTGTATCTTTTACAACCAGTAAGGAAATGGGAAGAGAAAGTAGGAGTTCCATGGTGAAAAAAAGGACTCCTTCCCCTACTACTAGTGTGCATCCTAAGAGAAAAATTACATCAAATCCTGAACTTGCAGTGGTTAAGGAAAAGGAAAAAGAAAAAGAGAAGACACCTATGACTGAACAGAAAAATTACAAGAGAAAGAAGGGAATATCACATGGATAGAAAGATTCAAAAGGAAAGAGTAAAAAGAAGGATACAACTGATGAAGAAGAACCTCAAACCGATTTTGACAAAGAGCAAGTTAAATTGAGGGTCCATGGTAAAAGATCAAATATTTTTGGAATGACAACTAAGAAATCATTTGAGCCTAAGAATAGGAGCACTTTTACTATTTATAGCATAGATGAGAATATATGGGAATATGGAAGTGTGGTTAAAGTCAAGTAATGCTATGAAAAGTATGATGATGAAGGTAAGCAAAAGATAGAAGATGTTATTGTATATAGTTTGCATAAGTTTTGACGAGGACCTCTAGTGAGTTACATAAAATGATACTTGAATCACTTTATAAGAAGGTTAATTCTGGGTGGAGATATCCTCTAAAATTATAGATAGAGAAATATTGGAACAAGCATTGATTCTACTTAAACCCGAAATATCTATGGAAGAAGTGAATATTACAAATGAGGAGCTATGAGACCAAAATTTAGAAAAAGAACTAGAGTATGCAAAATAATCCTTGGTGAATCTCAGTAATTTTATGATGAGACTCTTGAAAGATCACATGAAGAAATAATTGGAGAAAGAAGATGAATTGGTGGGTTATGTTCTAGAGGAGAAACAAACACAAGAACTTACCATTGAAGAGGAAATAGTGGATGATTGTTTCACTACTGAGAAAGTGATTGAAGGATTTTTTGGTGATATACCTTCTGATACTCCACAATAAGTTCCAACTGTTGAAGTTGAAGTTGAAGTTGCACAAATAAAATAGGAAATATAAAAAGATAAGACTGAAGAGATGGTGATGCCTGGTGCAACTGATGTAGTTGGAAATACAAGTGATGTTAGAAGGAAATTTGAAACTCATGACTTGATGATCTTGTCTCACATTCACTAAAGAGGAAATTGGATCTAGGTGGGAGTTCAAGTTACAAGATGAAGAGAAAGGATATGGATATTTCTGAGGAAGAAATTGAAGGTGAATTTAGTAATGAGGATGTTGAGGTCATACACAAACCTATTGGTGTTACCAAAATGATTCATAGTGAATTAATAAGAATATTAGAGATACTTAAGTTGAAAGCTAAAAGAGACAAGCTCGAAGAAGAAAACAAACAAGAGAAACTAATTATGTTAGCTCTAGAGATATTCTTGCATATCTTGTACCTAAAGTTGACTATAATCCTAATGCTACACTGATTAAATAGTTGGATACTTTGATCAGTACTATCTCTTAAGAAGATACTAGTTTGGAGGAAGCTATTGAGTATAGAGAAAAGGTTAATTATGAAAAGAAGAGGTTTGATAAGTTAATGGAGATTATTGCATTAGATTAAGGGAAACATATAGTTCATGTGAACTAGGTGAAGGAAACTTTGAAAGAGGTTGGTAAATTACTTGCTAAACTCTCTTATTTTTCATTGTTTACCCATGATTTGGAACTAAAGAGAACTGAATTTCAACAGGAGCTTAAGTCTTTAATTTCTAGTTTTGATCCTATTTCACATTCAGCTACCACTTATGGATCACAAGTGAAGGTTGTAAATAACAAACTAAAGAAAATACAAGGAGAAAAAAGATAAGAGGATCACTACTTTACTAGAGTTATAGACTTATTTATTTCCTATAGTTGGTGTAATACAACAAAATGTTAGAGATTTAGAGGTAACACTTGGGTTACCAGACATGAGTGAACTTGAATCTATGAAGGAGTTGGCTTCTCAATTACAAGGATAGATTCATGCTATGGAGCACTTCTAGAAGTCGTGGGAGAGTTCTTTGGAGACAACCAAAGTCAATTTTAGAGATTTTTTTGAAAGGCTATGATCGGTAAGATGATTTCATTTTTAAACATTCATTTTTTGTGCCTTTTTTATTGTTGTCAAAGGGGGAGTGATCAGTGTAGTTAAAATGAAGTTAAGGATTTTAGTGATTAAAGAGGGAGTAGTTTGATTATTTTCACTATGTCTTGCCATCAATGCCAAAGGTGGAGATTGTTGGTATTATGATGGATTTTGGTGTTAATAAGTAGTGTTTATGTTTAGGAGTTTTTCATTGATGGAAACTCTATCATTTCTATCAGATTTGATGAATAGGTTGTAGATACTGGTTGACTGGATGGATAAGTATAGGCAAAATAAGCTAAGTGTTTTGACCGGTAAGTAGGAAGGCAGTAACAAAGAATATTTTGCATGACATTCAAGATGGATGACACTTTAGGTGGTGCAATTGTTCTTGGTTGATTACCAAGGTCAGATAACTATAGTTCTACAACTGCAACTGATAACTCAATGTTTTGAGTGAGTTAGCATTTTGGTGATATGATAATTGTGAACCCATTGTGTTATTGTTTTGTTCTTGATGATTAGATGATTGAGGTGGTCAATTTTTTGGCTGACATGTTAATAATTTTTTGGTAATAAATTTTGGGTCAACATGTTATATATGATTGGCATGGTTTTCTATAAGTTAGGTCAATATTATAGGGAAACTTGTAAAACATTTTTCAAGTCTTAACTGACTTAAGAATGATATTATAAAGGTGAACTAAATCACATGATTTACAGTTGCAATCATGAGTTTATTTGTTGTGATCATAGATAGAGGTAGTACATGGTGCTATACTTCAAAGATTGTACTGGATCTAACAAGAAAGTAGTGCCATTTCTAGATCAGTTATTTGAGTTCAGTGCTCAAGGCTAACTTGATATTTAGAAAGTTAAATCCTTTAACAAGGTGGACTTTAAAAGGTCTTTTTGTATAAATCCTTTAACACAATAAATTCTTAATAGGAGTTATAAATATTCTTGCGAGGTAGACCCTAACAAGTCTTTTGGTACTTCTAACAAGGTACTAGTCACTCCTAGTAGGGTGAACCCTTAACAAGGTATCGTAAGCTCCTAACTTGGAAAATCTTATTACTACAGTAAAGAGATTCATGGGTGTCATCCCCACCATAGTTTTCTCCCTCTTACAAGAGTTTTCATGATAAAAATAGTGGTGTTATATGTGTTATGGTTTATGGGTTCTTGAATTATTTTACTTCTATTGCATAGTTACACTTGCATGTTTGGTTGTATGGAAGTTGTTTAAAAGCGTAATCATATTAGTGGTTGAATTGGTTCATTACCTGTTTACACCAATTCACCATCATCCCTCTCAGTGCCTCCTATATATAACATAGATAATATTTCTGGTGAAAAGATAATGTTGGTAGATCATAGAGAATAAATAATCTATAGCAAGGAAACTTATGCATAGAAATACTAGAAGAAGGTGAATGTTGGTCCAAGAATAATATCTTTAAGTAGTTCAAAAATAGAGAAACTAAACTCTATTGTACATCTAAAAATCCCTACTTGGGCAAGGGAATCACCCTCCCACAAAATGCCATAGAAGAAACAAAGAATACAACTCTGATCTTGGAAAGAAATGTCACCAATCAAACAATCAGAGATTTTAAAAAGTATCCTTTAATGCAAAGATCACACATAATTGTCAACATCATTCCATACTTTCAATCAATTCAATGTCTTAGGCTAACCAAAACATAGGGCTTAGAAAAAGTAAAAATATTGGAGAAAAACAAAAAAATTGTAGTAAGTAAATGTTACCCAAAAAATAATCACCATGGGCTTTTAAAAACAATAGTGTGTAGACCTTCAATAACCAAAAGTATATGGTCGTGTCTAAAAAAATTAAACCATCGATATAGAGAAACATGACCTCAACCAAAATTGAATATGAGCAACAATTAGAATGGAGATGTATATACACTAACCAAGAGTAAACAAAAGAAGAATATTGGGGGCTACGAAAAGAGATGATCACAAGAGTTAACCTCCTGGGATCTCAATAGGGCTAGTGAAAAGTCTCAAATAAAAAAGAAGAGGAAGTCAAATGGCTCTAATACAATGTTGAAGAAATACTACCAAGCTAGGATCAATGAGTGTAACAACTTCCACAAATAGAGAGAAATCATAAAGATCATCAAAAATGATATTGTGGTCCGCAATGGTAGATGGGGAGAGGGGCCAAAGGCACAACCTAACCAGATCCACCTTGCGGAGATCACATGCGGAAGCAATAACACACAACAGTGAGAGAGAGAATGCAGATCACTTTCATATATTACTTCAAATTGATTCATACATATCAAGCTGTAAGGCCTTCCTAGTTTAGGCCAGATATTATAATCAAGTACAAAAGTCCTCCAGCATGAGAGGATCTACCAACAATCTCTAATTTCTATCTTCTATCTTCTAACCAAAAAACTGATCCCTATACTCTAACCAAACAACTACATTTATACAAGAGGCTATGAAACATTTCAGCCTTCAGATCCACCATCAATGGAAGGAACGACTAGTTTTAGGTCCACAGGCTTCCCAATGATAGGTACCAACATTAAATCGGCTACCCAAATTAAATACACAAGTTGGCCTCAATAGAAATCCAAAATAAACAACTCGATAAGAAAGGAAATCAAGCGCCAGACAAGCATCACTGAAAGCCAGGAAAATTCACCAAGCGCCAAAGAGATAACCGACCAACACCGGTAAACAAAGGAAACCAAGAAACACTGAACCAACTCGGTCAAAGAAGGAACCGAGCAACACAAAAAACTACAAACATCTTTTTGGTGACACAGGATTGCAAAGGACCCGAGATGCTCCTACATCATATTGATATTGAGATGATTTACAAATGTATATAAGCTTACTTATATAGACAAGGCAATAGAGAATGGAAGCTAAAGAAAGAGACGTGTGTCTCAATGAGTAGACTATTTAAGCTTGAAAAAAGTAAGTCAACTTTGACTATTTAACACTTTTAGCCTAGGATTCGGTTGTTAGTGTTTGATGTTTACACCTGGAGTTCAATCAGATGATAGAGAAGATAAGATAGGTAAGAACCACCATTGTCAATTTAACTACTAATATTTATACAAGATAAACATTAATAAATAACTTTTACCTAACGAACTAATGATGTTCCGTAAATAATCTTAACCATAAGCAAGAGTAACTAATATTTACTCTAACATGTAAGATAATAATTACAAGACTTAAATTCTTGACATTCAAATTCCAATAAAATTAAATCAAACTATTTTTATTAAATAAGATTCGACATGTGAGATTCAATGCATGTCCTAATGACTTTAGACCATGGAAACGTATTTATAAACTAGGGAAAGTGACCCAATAACCATTAGGGGGTCCAAGAACCATGACCTTTTTGTCATGTTTACCCCCCAAATACTACTATTAAAAGAGCCCCAAAAATTAAAACACATGCACTAATAGCTGATCACACGTGTACTAATAGTCAATCATTTTTTAGCTTTTTTGGTTGGTGATTGGCCCATTTGTGCACCACTATTGGGACATTTAATAAAAACTACTGGGACATTTGGCCACAAGTACTGGCATCTTTTAGTGAACGACTATTGGTGCAAGAACATAGTAGGTATGGGGCGACATTTTTGAAATACCACTTTTTGACCACTTTGCACTCGACAATCTCTACAGAGAGATCCGCGAATACCCAAAAGCTCAAACCTTAGCTTTAAGCTCTTAACTCAACTATCGAGATACACCAAAAAAATCAGTGAAATCTGACTTATGGTTTAGGAGTTCTATGTGCACAAAGTTAGCCTGAGCGGCTACTCGATCAACTCCCCTAATGTAGTAGTTGTCTAGATATGAGAAAATAATTGGAGTTGAAGTAAACAACTACAATAATTGCAGTTCCAATATGGCCCATGAAGAAGATGAAATCGGGCGTTCCTATTTAGAATATCTACTCAAACAAAGACGATGTAGAATCAAAATTCCATAGTAAGAACAATACAATTCACTGCAAAAAGGAAAATGGAAATTACTGTTAAATGTTGTTAAAAAAAAAATATTAAAATCTAAAAATATGAGGAGATTTTAATTTTCTTCCTCTGCTGAGTAGAGCATAATATTTAACATTATCTCTAATATTGACTAGCTTTTTCGCTGGGCATTTGAATTTGATAAAATATAAAAAAATGTAAGGAAATAAACAAATGATGTTAAATCCAAATACGTATGCAGAGAAAAGCCGAAGAATGTAATGAAATAAACTTAGTGTGACGAAATTGAAGAGCAAGAGTTTGTACTTGAAGTGTACGTTTTTTATACCATCGACAAAGAATTGAACTGCTTGATAAGATATCTCAAAGATTTGTGGTGTCATGAAATGAAATCATTACATAGTATACACAGTAATTTTTTTAAAACTATTATAGTAGTATTCTGAATATGAGATATTAAAGAACTAGCGAACCATAGGCACCTAATTAATGTAAATCACTGCAACCAGGGCAGCCGCTTACATGACCCAAGGAGAAATTGAAAAGGGACACATACCTATCTAGAGAGACTATTCCTGAGCAAAGTTATGTTATCGCATCAAAATTTCAAAATAAGCACAACCCAGTGCAAAGAATAAATACATAACATAGACTCAATATAGCTTTAACAATGTGGCAAACTAAAATATCACAAAATCTCCTACATGTAACTTGAATCTCATAAGTTGATTCTTATCCTTCAAACATGACCAAGTGTCCAATAAATCACAATTGCAATGCATGCGTGGAAGTTCCTTCACTGCGAAAATTGATTCTCAAGTAAAATTGATATACAATTGGTAAACTAAATCGAGTTTTGAAACAAACATATGGGTCACATCACTCACAATTTAGTATTCTACACTGCAAAGCCTAAAACGATTTTGACGCGAGTCTGCACATGAGATGTGTGGAAATATAGTGAATTGGAATACTTTTGAGATAGAATTCACTACAGATGCAGCTATTGCTGCTTTTACCTGCCCTCTCTTGGGCAGGGACTTTCTCCTCTCTTCTTTTGATTGCATGGAATGAAATCTCTTCCCATGTAAATGGTCCCTTCGAATCCCTGTTAGACCCATGGATTTTGGGACTACAAGTATGAGAGAAATCGTCTGCAATCACTGTGAAACTCCGATTGGCTGCTTTTGGCGACAATATACTATAATATATTTATAGAATTATTGGTTGGATGTGATTGCAGAGCAGAGAGTTTGAACAGCTAGCTGTACCATCTCTATTATTTTCAAGTGGGGACGGACTTATTGAACTTAACATATCGGACAAGATTAATTTGAAGATTGTAATGGGCAACAGGGAACATATCTGAAAGGCCATCCTTTGTAGGGACCGTATCTCTTTTCTTTCTTAAATGTCAATTAGATCCTCTCTGTATTCTCAGCCTTATCCAACCAACGGTCCATCTTATTGGATGTGTTTGGGGCCTAAAGAACAAAGAGTACACTTGCGGCAGAAATGACAGACTGTAGTAGGTTGGGCAAACATTTTCCGTTTTATAGCATGTACCAGGAGAAGGTGGAGCAATCAAGGATACAGTGACCAATTTCCAAGTACGTAAAAATGCATAAATTCACCATCACTGCAAAAGTATCCCGAAAGCCAAGGGATCGCTGGTGTACGGAACTAGCAAGACATTCAATGGAAAGAATGATTTAAAAATTAAAATTACTCTTGTACGAGAAGTGTAGATGCACTCTTCGGGCTGAAACTACAAGTTACACTATGAAATCAAAAGGACGATGAAAGTATTTGAATGCATTCGCTTTTATTTTAACTCTTTTCCGCACTGTCAAATTGTATATCCATGTTCCTAATAGTGTAATAATACAAAAATAATATAATGGGTGATCATTGTGTCAAATGGTAGGACTTCTTTGTATTGTCAATAATCAAGTTTCAAGTCTTGTTGGGTTAATCTCTATCATGTCAATAGTTAACGGCTCCTAAGATCCTAAGATCTTGTATCTTAATTAGTCATAGGATGTTAAGTGAGATGTTTGTATTGTGTCTCATTGCAATTTTGGGGTTCATAACATAGTATGATGATTAAGTCGTGATACTATTGATAGTTATAATATGGTTCAGACGCCTACTAGGCTATTATAATTGCAATCTTGTTCTTTCACTCATCTAGAGTGTCCGTAGCTTATGAAACGTTGATGCATTTATGGTGGTGAATTCATGGGTGTTCATGCCTATGTCGGACACTCATTGGGTTGTTGTGCTTATGGGCTCTCTACCCTTGTCAAAGTATAGTGCTCATAGATTTGAGTTGTTGTTTCATTCGTTTCAAGGATGAGGTCTCTCATTCATAGCATCAATAATTGAGAGACCCCCAAGATCACGTATCTTGTTTAACTCATGGGATGTGAAGTGGAGCATTTTCATTCCACCTCATACAATTTTTGGGTTCACCCTATTGTGTGATAGTTAAGTTGTGTACTTGTTTTATGTGCCACAAGGTCTAGACCCTCATTGGGCTACTATGATCATACACGTGTTCCTTCACTAAGTTATTGTGTTTGTAGGCTATGAACCATTGTGGCATTCATGTCAATGGTTTTATAGAAGTTCTTTCTTCTACTCGACTATTTCTAGGTTGGTGTGCTTGAGGAGTTTGCCCCTTAACGACTATCAGGATTACAAGTATGTTTTGTTGTTGCATTCATGTTTTGGACGAGGCCTTCCACATGTTACCTCACTAGTACTCCATCCTAATTATAAAACATTTGGACTCGGATATGTTCTAAATTCCAACATTAAGTAATAAAAAATATTCAAATATATAATATTCATAAAAAAGGATAGTTTGGTCGAAAGGTACATTTAAGAGATTAAAAGAATCATGTCTTAAATAACGCCAAATAAAAGTAAATGTAAAATCCTACATAAAAATAAAAAATCAATGCAATGTGAATAGAACATGGATCCTAATCATTAGACTTCCAGCACATTTTTCAATGCCAATATCAATTATCAAATCTTGACTAGTGAGGGTGTAATATTTCTCTTCAAGATTCTCCTCAATAGATGGTTGGGTACAAATTACAAAACAACAAGATATAAACATGAGGTAACTTGTTTGAGTCAAGATACCCAAATCTCACACTCACATGGATAGAAGCAAAGGGTTATCAAGAGGGTTGGGGCCATCCTCTACAAGAAACAAAATATTTGAAATTCTAATATGGTATAGCATAAGAGAGAATGTTACACATCATGGTCATTTTTGTATGAATGGCTACACCCAACCTACAATGCCTTTAGTAGAGGTAGAGTTAAGAAACACCCTAACCATAACATAGGTGACATTACCCCAGTGGTCTATTAGTTGTTGAAGATGTGTAGATCCTAGCGTAAATTTACACACTTGCACATATATTTGTATAATCTAATATTAGAACAAATAATAGATTTAGTAAATAATAAGAAGTGTGTATTAGACATGCATTGAATTAAAAGCGTAGCCATCCTATTTTTTATATAGAGAAAAAAATTTCACCCTAAAACTATCCCAAATTTATGTATATTTGATTAAAAAACAAAGTATATCTTTCAATAGAACCATTTTCCAAGAAAAATAGACCAGATTGAAAAGATTATAAAAACCATGGATCCAATTCCAAGCTTCTTGAACCCAAGGGAAGAGATGCCTAATTATATCATTTTATCTAGTTATGGACAATGAGGGTTGAGCATACCACTATGAGACAATTGGACTCATTTAAAGGTCTTGGTATAAAATGTCACACCCACTTTTTAAATAATAGAATTTTTTTGATTAATCATTTTGAGATGTTTGATGATGCAATTAAAGTTGTGATTCTTGTATGAAATTTAGAAATAAACACAACTCCATGGTACATTTATTTTGATGCATAAGTTTGTACATGTAGAATGTGTGTGTGTGTGTGTGTGTGTGTGCATGCCCACACACACACAGAGATATGTATGTATGTATTTATGTGTATGTGTATGTGTATGTGTATCTTTATAATTATATGTATATGTATATATGTACATATGCATATGCATGTGCATATGTATATGTATGTATGTATGTATGTATGTATGTATGTATATTCATACACACAAACACATATATCTTTGTGTGTGTGTATGTATGTATGTATATTAGATTTTAATTAATGAATAAAATTATTGTGATCTTTAAGAAATACTTAATTCTTGGGTAAAAGTACAAACCTCTGTCACACTTTTATAAAGGAAAAGGTCAATAACAAACAAAATTTTCAACTTTAACGACATAAAAGTGGCATTTACATTTAGAATTTGAAGATGACGTACATTTATGAAATGTGTAAAAGTGGATGAAGTTTATGCCTATAATTTTATTTTATTTTTTGAAAAAGAATTGACATAGCTTTTTAATTTTTGAAGTCTATTTTTGAATTGCTGAAAAATAGGGGTCTTGCTCCCACTAGAAAAGTATATGCAAATAATCTTTTTTCCTTTGATTTCAAAATATGTTATAGATGACATGTATAGCTAGTGCAAAAGAGAAGAAAAAATAGTTTTTGACGTATATTTTCTACATTATAACTACTCAAATTCGAACTTATTCAAAATCAATAGTTTTTGTCTCCCGTCAAATTTCTCCTATCAAATCTACACCATTCAGAAATAAAATTACACATTCTTCAAGAGGACTATATGCTCTAGTGTTAAATATAAAATTTAATTTTTTCTAATATGCTTTACTATTTTTTTTCTATTTTTGAAGCAGCTTCTTCTCAAATGTTAAAATACCTACTTGTAGTATTTTAAATTATAATATATTAGATCTAATCAAAATACTATAAAACTTATATGATGATAATCTTGACTCTGATCTCTACAAAAATGATATTTTTATATATATATTTTTATATATCATTAAAAAGAGGAGTTATTGAAACATCGCTTTTCTAAAATAATTTTATTTCTTTGGTAATTAGTATAGAACATGCATTTAATTGATATTTCCAATTGGAAAAGTTGAATAACTTATCTAACTTAGCTAGAATGAATCTAGCTAGACCATATGTTTGACGTAAATTAATTTTTAGTTAGAAATACTCAAATTCACTTGTGCTGATAATTAAGCTAGCCTAAAACGTGACACAACTTTGTGCTTTGACCCACTTATAAAGTAATTTTTTATTTGAATCTTGTTTACATATATCCATGTAAGTATATATTGGATGGACTAACTAAATTGTGTTATTGAATGATGGGAATGCATTTAATAGAATTATTCTCCCCCTCATTCAAGAAGGAATGGTGTTTGTTATGGAGAGGGTTGTAAAGAAAGATGGTTGGAATAACATATCATATTTACCCTAAAACATTACACACACGCATAGACAATGATTACATTTACTTTTGGAGATGTTGTTCTCATTGTAAGATCTAATTTTTTTATTTCTACATGTATTAACATGCAAAATCGGTCATATTTATTTTCATGTATATCAATCATCAAAAGTTGACATTTTTTTTAGAATTAAGGTATCATCTACCTTCTATATCTTATGACATGGTTCAAACATCATTATAATATTTTGAAGGGACTTAGGGTGTATTGGGGAAAATATTATAGGATTCAATTATCACCATATTTTATAATACACTCATAAGGGGTGTTCCACTGGCAATGATAAAAGTGGATTGTTAATACAATTCTTTAATATTTTTTCCCCTACTTATGGATGTCTATAATAAGATATTTAATAACTTGGGAAGTTGCAAAATAAGTGGCCTTTGGGCTTCCCTAAGTGGGAGCATAGGATAGGTAGTAAGTGCCTATAAATTGTGTTTCATCATTTATTACATTTAATGTAAAGTTTATGTTGACATTATGGACACCCAAGTTGGAGGGAAAGTCTCGGAGCCAAAAATGGTGCTTTTTTGAGTTCTATGGTGGAATTCCAAGGAGTTTTTCATGAAGAATTAATATGATTCTTTCGACATCTTTATTGACAATTTTGAACCTCTTGGAGTTCTCTAAATTTTTCCTTTTGGAAGTGTATTATATAAGTAATAGTCTAATGTAGTGTATTTAGTAGGAGGAAAGGATAAATGTCATGCATAAGGAGGTTTTCTACATGTACATAGGTGTTTCTATTGTAGACAAATGAGGATTATTATAGTAAATGTATTGTGAGAATATTTATTGTTTGTCATGTGTAGACTTCTAGTGCAGTAATTAGTATTCCAACTATATTTTTAATGTTAATTGTTCTAAGGTCCACGAATAATAAAAAGAGTTGTGGAACACAAGTCATCTTGGAGATTGATCCCTATTATATTTGTGGTTGGTTTCCCAAAAAGACCACTAATACACATCATGTGCTGGCACCACATGCTCGAGACTAATCTTAGAGTGCAAGGCTCTAATGACACCTTCTCATGCAAAACATGTCCAAATCATCCTACTGTGTCTTTCAATGACCTTCAAACCCACAAATGTGAAACTAGAGATTCATTTATCAACCATGCAGGATATTCTATAAAGATTTCTAAAAAGTAGGATAGATTATTGTGAAATAAATTGCATTTTGCAATAGTAGTATTATTTGAAAAATCACCATACTTGATGTTGAACCTATTTATTTTTGAGTTTTTGACATTCATGTTTTGTAATTGATGTCAACATATGTTTCAATTGGATTCATTAGAAGTTTCAGAAAGATTGGTTATCACAAGTATAGGCAAGACTGACAGTTGTGTATAGACAGTGTATGGTGTTTTAGTATATGTGAGCATGAAGTTGTGTAGAGGGAAGTATGTACACCTTATATTTAAGGTCATTGGATTTTATATTGATGTTTTCATGAGTTATAGCTATTTTGGTGAAGACTGGTTATAGAATAGTGATAGAAGATTATGACAAAGATGGTCTCTAAGTTTTTGGGAAACCTGAATGTGAGCATGATTTATGGTATGCAAGCTTAAGGCGTGACATAAGACACATGGGAGCACATTTTTTGATATCCTTGGACCGCTAGGATCATGGTGACGTCAGTTATGGCATGTGGACCTAGGAAGACCTATTTGGGGCTGACTAGAGGAGATAACGTGTTCAGTGGATGGCGAGCATAGATTACAGATCTTGGTGCATAAATGATGATTTTTATTTGTTATTTACTTATTTAAGGTATCGTGTGTATCTTACCAAGGGTCTATGAAATTATTTTTGCATTGGAGAAGTCTTAACAAGATGACCTAATTTCTTATTGTATCTTATATAAAGGAAAGTCATTCCTTGTTGTAGTTGAAGGATGTATGGGAGACTTCACGAATGTGGATGTGAGTTTTACAAGATGTAAAGAAATGATTATGCTTGTAATTCACTTCATTGGAACTGTATAGGAAAACAAATTTTTCTATCAGTTAGTTCATTGTTATAAGTATTCTTTCATACTTCTCTTTGGACAATGGATCTAGAAGGTTAGTTTAACCTTCACATTTAGGTAGTGTGTTGGGGTAGTGAGCTCTTCATTTTATTCAACTCCTAATAGAGTTGGAGGGAATCCTAACATGGATACTATATTTCTAGTTCATTATTTGTGGGAATCATTCCCACCAAGGTTTTTCCCTTAACAAGGTTTTCCTCGACAAAAAATACTTGCGTTATGATGTTATTCTTTAAGTGTTCAAATTTCCATTAAGTAATTTGTTTATAATTTTAAATTTAAATATTTAGAGTACAACTGATTCACCCCCCTCTTAGTTGTGTTATTCCTAACATTTGGTATTAGAGCTTGTGGTCCTCTAAGAGAAATCTTAACAGCTTGAGGTGATCCTAAAGATGGCTTACTATAGGAAGGCAAGTCCAAAGTTTGATGCTAAAAAAATTGGCAGTTGGAAGAAAAAGATGAGAACTAATTTTCTATGTTTTGGAATCAACTATTGGATGGTTACAGATAGGGATGAGCAGATCAAGACTAAAGATGAATTAGGAGGTGCTTCTAAGGATGAAAAGAAATTGTTCTCCTGCAATATGGTTTCTAGAGAAGCATTGATCATCGCATTGTCTAAGGCTGAATTCACTGAAGTCAAGGACCTTGATTCTACACATAAGATTTGGACAAGGCTATAGGTACTATATGAAGGAGATTAGTACACTAAGAGGGAAAAATTATGGAATTGGAAGACTAAAATAGAGATTCTAAGAATGCGATATGATGATAATGTTAGAGCATATGTATAGAGGGTTATAGAGGTTATTATAGGAATAAGAAACTCAAGAGGAACATATACTAAAAAAGAAGTGATTCCTAAGATTCTTAGATCCTTAACATCTGTATATAAGAGTAATGTAAAAGCAATTGAAGAAATCATTCCATTGACAAGGAACTTTAGCAGAGAGATGTTGATTGCTAAATTGACCACCTTTGAGGCTATAAAATATGAGAATACATCACCTAAGGTATAATATACATTTAAGGCAATTGTGCATAATGAAAAAAAGGACTTTATCAAGTCTTGCGAGAACCAACAAAAGTAATAGATATATAGAGCTTGGATATTATGATTCCAATTGGGCATAAATGTAGGAAGAAGAAAGGAAACTAGATAAACTTGTGGCCCTAATTGTAAAAAGAGAAAAGAGAGGAAAAGGTAAATTTGAAGGAAAGTTACCCATAAAGTGTTTTTCATGTAATAATATTTGTCATTTTGCATCTAGATGTTCTACAAGGGTTCCTAAGCATAACCCTAAGTTTGTTAGGTTTGATTATTCCAAAGATAAGGAATGTTACTACACTACTGAAGTTGTGTTTGATGATGAAGTTGTGGATGATGATGAAATTGGATTTATTACTATTAAATATGATGAGCCTATTCATGAAGAAAGAGCCTTAGTTTCACATGTTGAGAATAAATATGAATGGATCATTGATAGTGGTTGTTCACATCATATGACTAGTGATAAAGATAATCATGTTCAAGTAACTAGATATTACGGTGGTGTAGTCAGATTTGGTGATAACACTCCTAATTTGATCATTAGGGTAGGTTCAATTTCTCTTGATGGTACAACTAACACCGATGATGTCTTTCATATTGATGGACTTAAGCACAACTTGTTGAGTGTTGGAAAACTTGATGACAAGGGATATCAATTGCAGTTCAAGGATGGAAAGTGTACTATCAGAGGTTAGTCTGGATCAATCATTGATAGTGGTTGTTCACATCATATGACTAGTGATAAAAATAATTCTATTTAGATAACTAGATATTATGGTGGTGTAGTCAGATTTGGTGATAACATTCCTAATTTGATCATTGGAGTAGGTTCAATTTCTCTTGATGGTAGAACTAACACTGATGATTTCTTGCTTGTTGATGGACTTAAGAAAAACTTGTTGAGTGTTGGAAAACTTGTTAAAAAGGGATATCACTTGTAGTTCAAGGATGGAAAGTGCACTATCATAGGTTAGTCTAGAAAATTGATCGCATCAGGTACAAACTCAAGAAGTAATGTGTTTGAATTAAATACTATAGAGGCTACTTGTTTTTTTCTACAAAGATAGATGATAGTTTTTCATTAAAAATTTGGATAACATTGTGAAGGCCAGTAACATCATTGTAGTCAGAGATCTTGCAAAAATTGTGAATCCTTCTAACACCATGTGTAGAGAGTGTGTGATGGGAAAATAAACTAAGAGCAGTTTTGAGAGAAAATATTATTCAGAAAGGGAGAAGTTGGATCTGGTACATACATATCTTTGTGTTCCTACAAGAACAAGATCTTACTATGGTGAATACTATTTTATACTCTTTGTTGATGACTAATCTTGGATGATGTGGGTTTCATTTCTTAAAGAGAAGTCAGAAGCATTTGACAAGTTTAAGATTTTCAAAGAAAAAGTTGAGAATGAATCTAGTCTAAAGATAAAGTGTTTGAGGTCAGACAGAGGAGGAGACTTTACATCAAATGTGTTTAATTATTACTATGAAGAGCATGGTATATACATACAAACATATTATCCTAGGACACCAGAATAGAATGCGATTGTAAATAGAAGAAATAGAACTCTATTAGATGTTTCCACGACTATGTTGCTTGAAGGGATTGTGTCAGATATGCATTACAGAGAAGTTGTTAATTCTATAGCCTACACTTTGAATAGAGTTCAGATTAAAGATGGTAAGCCTATGAACTTTGGTTTGGTCATGCTCCTACTGTAAAATACTTCAAAATATCTGGTAGCAAGTGTTATATCAAAAGGGATGATGAGATAGGAAAGTTTGATGCTAGAAGTGATGAAGGAATTTTCCTTGGTTATTCTACTAAAAGTAAGGCTTACAAGTGTTTCAATCTAAGATTAAGGAAGATGATTGAAAGTGCTAATGTAAAATTTTATGAGAGGTTTCAGATTAATGAAAGAATGTATGATTGTGATCATATTTCATAAAATAGAGAGGTTATTGTAGGTCAAGGGGAAAAGAAAACCCTTGAGATTGATAATGGAATTAAAGTATGTTTGAGTGATCCTACTGAAACTCCAAAGACAACAAGGTATGTTCAGAGAAATCATACTAAAAATTAGATTATTGGCATTGAAAATAAGAGAATGATGACAAGATCAAGGATTGGGAATGAGTTTTGTTTGATTTCACAAGTAGAACCAAAGACTACTAATGAGACATGTAGAGTTGAATCTTGGATTAATGAAATGCTAGAAGAATTGGATCAGATAAAGAAAAAAACACTTGGGAATTGGTTCCTAGGCCTAAGGACAATAATTTTGTAGGAACTAAATGGGTTTTCAGAAAAAAAAAATGAATGAAGAAGGAAAGGTTGTAAGGAATAAGGATAGATTGGTTTCTAAAGGCTACTCACAAAAGGACGCTATAGACTCTGAAGAAACATTTTCCCCTGTTGCAAGATTAGAAGAAGTGAGATTGTTCCTTTCTTATGCCGCACACAAAGACTTTAAGGTATACCAATTGGATGTGAAGTCTGCATTTATGAATGGTGATCAAGAGGGAAAAGTCTGCATTGAGCATCATGATGGTTTTCCTTTGATAGATGATAAAGACATGGTTTGAAGGTTGAAAAAGGCATTGTATAGATTGAAACAATCACATAGAGCATGGTATGCTCAGATGCATAGGTATTTATTGCATCTTAGTTTTAGAAAAGGTAGTGGAGACGGTAATCTTTACTTGAGAGCTAGTAAACATGGAATCTTGATTATTGAAGTTTTTATGGATGACCTTATTTTGGAGGAAATGATGAAATAATAAATGAATTTGATGAAGAAATAAAGAGTGATTTTGAAATGTCTATGATTGGTGGAATGGAGTTTTTCCTTGGTTTGAAATTTACTCCAAATGAACATGGCATGTTTATCTCTCAAACCAAGTAACTTAAGGAGTTGTTGAAATATTTTGGAATGGAAGATTGTAAACTTGTGGGAACACCTATGCTAAATGGATGCAAGCTTACTACTAATACTAATGAATATAAAAGTGTTTTTCAGACAAAGTTCAAATCTATTATTAGAGGATTATAATATCTAACTAACACTAGACCAGACATTTCTAATGTAGCTGGAATTATTATGATATTCCAAGAAGATCCTAAAGAAACTCATTTCATTGTATTTAAGAGGATATTTAGATATCTGAAAAGAACATTGGAATATGGTTTATGGTATGAAAATTTTGATAAATATATTGCATAATTATACTGATGTCAATTAGGCAGGAAGTGTTGATGATAGAAAAAGAACAAGTGGTGGTGCATGTTTCTTTAGTAATAGGTTGGTTTCATGGTTAAGTAAGAAATAGGACTTTATAGCTCAATGTACCATTGAATCAGAATATGTAGCTATTGCTATAAATTGTAGACAGATTGTTTGGATGAAATAGATGTTAAAGAACATTGGGATAGTCTTTGAAGAGCTAGTGGTTATACATTGTGATAATAAAAGCACAATGAACATGTCAAAGAATATTATTATGCATTCAAATAAAAAACATATTTCAATCAAGTGTCACTTTTTGAGAGACAGGGTTGCAAAAAAGGAATTCAAATTAGAGTACATCATTACAAAGGAGAAAATAGCAGATATATTCACCAAATATTTTCCAAAAGATACCTTTGAATATCTCAAAGGTATGTTTGGGGTAAGAAACCCTCCCAATGAGAAATAAATAACACAAGAATGCATCAATATAGTAGTTATCAGAGCTATATCATTCCTTGGACTTGATTCTTGGATGCACTCCTCATTGAGATTGATCACCAAACATAACAAAGCATATTTTGGTGATCAAGAAGATGGTTTGTTGCAGGTATGAATATTTGAAAAAGATGCACCTTGTAGAGGTGGAATTTGCAGAGAAGGAAAAGAGCTATGACACCATTTTCCATTAGTGTCAAATAGGGAGAGATTCAATTGAGAAACCCCTACTACCTTAGGGAGAGCTATGAAGAGCATATTGACAAATTTGTATTAAGAAGGCTACTTTTGGGTTGATGGTTTTTCACATATGTTGTCGTGAATGCCAAAGGGAGATATTTTTGGAACTTTTAGTGTTTTAGGTGTTGAAATTCATGTTTTTTAATTGTTGTCAACATATGTTTCATTTGGATGCATTAGAAGTTTTAAAACAACTAGTTATCATAGGTACAAGCAAGACTGACAATTGTCTACAGACAATGTATGTTGTTTCAGTATATGAAAGCATGAATTTGTGTAGAGGTAAGTATGTATACCTTATATCTAAGGTCATTGGATTGTATATTGTTGTTTTCTTGAGTTATAGTTGTTTTGGTGAAGACTAGTTACAAAATAGTGACAGAGGATTATGACAGATATGGTCTCTTAGTTTTTGGGATAACTTTGATCTGAGCACGAGTTATGGTATGCAATATTAAGGCATAATAGAAGACACATGGGATAACATTCTCTAATATCCTTGGATTGTTGGGATCATGGTAATGCCAGTTCTGGCATGTGGACTTGCGAAGACCTATTCGGGGCCAAGTAGATGAGATAATGTTTTTAGTGGATAGTGAGCATGGATTATGGATCTCTTTCCACGTAAATGATGATTTTTATTTTCTATTTACTTATTTAAGGTTCTTTGTCTATCTTATAAATGGTCTATGTAATTGTTTGTGCATTGGGGAAGTCTTAACAGGCTGACCTAATTTCTTCTTTTAACTTGAAGAAAGGAAATTCATTCCTTGTTGTAGTTGAAGGATGTATGGGAGATTGTGAGCATGTGGATATGAGTTTTGTAGGATGTAACAAAGTGATTATGCTTTTAAAGAACTTCATTGGAATTGTATAGTAAAATAAAGTTGCTATCAGTTAGTTCATTGTTATAAGTATGCTTTCATACTTCTCATTAGACAGTGGATCTACAAGGTGGGTTTAACCTTCACATTCATGTAGTTTGTTGGGGTAGTGAGCTCTTCATTTCATTCAAATCCTAGTAGGGTTGAAGGGAATCCTAATTGTGTATGTCCCTTTAAAGGGACTTTGTATTGGATGTAATAATCAGCTCCTAACAGGGATACTATATTTCTAGTGCATTATTTGTGGACATCATTCCTATCAGGGGTTTTTCCCTTAATAGGGTTTTCCTTGATAAAAAAATACTTGTTTTATGGTGTTGTTCTTGAAGTGTTCAGATTTTCATGAAGTAATTCATTTATAAGTTTAACATTTAAATATTTGGCACACAACTGATTCACCCCCCCGCCTTCTCAGTTGTGTTGTTCCTAACACTTGAAACCCATGCTTTAAAAAAATATGATAGCTGATTATGTAAAAATGTTTTACATCAGAAGCCATTAAGGGCCACCATTATTGATAACAAGAAGATAATTATACAAAATCATGGGAATTTTCCTATAAAAATCCTAGATCTATCAAGTAAGCAAAGTTCAAAAATTTTAGTTCTTCCTACTAAACAAGGAGAAGCACTTTGATTTTATGGTAAAACATAAAGTGATGTATTCAAAGAAAAATTATTTAATACGTGACCTTTCTTCTAACCTTAGCATTTTTTCTTTTAATAAATTATGGAGAATGCACCTATGTCATCTTTTTCAGTTTACTATCAATGTATTACATGTGTTGATATCTTTTGTGGTAAGTCTAGTTTATTAATGTTGGTTTTTTTGTCTTCTAGTTATTCTAAAACAGTACAGATCATGTATATTTTTAACTCTTTCACATGCCTCTAAAATATAAGATGAGTTGTACCTTAAGTAAGTAAATTTTGAAAATAGTTAGCTAGTTTAAAGTCAAGGATCTATGTTATTTTTAAAGACCATTGTACAAACTATGCATGTCTAGATCCTAACCACCACTCTTTTTGGACTTCTAGTAAAGTCCAAATGGTTGTGCATAACATCATGCCTTCATTCTTGAAAAGACTAGCATTAATTTTTAAAGGATCTTTAAATACATCTAGGAATATTTGAAGTGTTGCAAAAGCTTTGCATTAGAAATTTTCCCATTTAGCCTAGAATTTACTTAGAGGAAAGTTTTATTCCCCTATCCAAACACCAAATAATGAATATCCAACTTATAAAATCATGGAGGTTGTTTAATAGGGCTCAATAGGTCGCATATCTATTAAAATTTCGAACAATTCTTTTTTAGTAGTGAGCCTCTTATGGATCAACATTTTTTCCTAGTATTCTTGGTGGGACTTAAGTGATATTTTTTAACAAAGATTGAGTGTAGTCATTCTCATCCTAGCTTTATACAAGCTTTTGTTGAACACTCTATGATGTTTCATGTTATCCCTAGGAAGATGATAATTATGGAGAAAAATTCTTTTCATAAGAAATACCAAAGCTATGGAGAATTTTTTTTTACTTCCTAACTCTATGTTCCATTATGGTATGAAACAAAAGAGTTTTCTTTAATGAACAACTTTCTAATCTTAACCATGTTGATTTCTCCATCCTAAATACCAAGAAGAAGAATGTATCTAGGGAAATAGTGGAGAAACGCTTCATAATTTCCAATGAGAAGGAAAAATAATATATAAAGAAAGTTGAATAGAAAATCCTTAAGGATCCTTTGATCACCAATGGATGAAAGTAGAAGAAATGAACAAAGAGCCATGCAAATGAGTCGTTGATCCACCTAAATAGGAAAACCATGTTGCTAAAAATAATTGTTCACTCTCTCAAGTCCAAATAATACTTTTCATCCTCAGGCCATCCTCCTAAAGACCCTCTAACCTTTCAAGGGGTCCCTATAATCTAGAGTTGAAGATGGTTACAGGATTGTTAGGATAACGCATCACAACCCAATAGTTGTTTTTTATCAGATTCTTTTCCAAAATAAGAAGAACTTTCCACTATAAATCATCAATAAGGAGAACCCCAACATGGAGATAAAGACCACCAACCTTTTAGAAAATAAATAAATAATGTTCAAGGCAAGTGGAGCCTATATAAAACACAATATTAAAGAGGAAGATGATTTTTAGGTTGGGGAAGACTTAGAAATAATTTGAGTGTTTCTCAATGATAGGATTAAATCTAGAGTTATGAAAGATCACAAATAAGGGACTTTCATGGAGTCATCAAACCTAATTTTCACTAATAAAGAAGACACAAGGCCATGTAGCTATTTTGTTTCAAGGAATCCTCAAACCTTACATGTGTGTTCTATTAAATATCTATCAACACAAGTAGTTTACAAATTACCTCTAGTTGTGCCAAATCTTGAATGCAAAAAATATTTTGGGGGTTAAAAAAGTATCATATTTATTCACTAGAAAGTAATAATCTTGTTGGTATCCATATTTATTTTCCTAGTGCTTCTAGATTTTTTTACCAACATCATGTTTCCTTCTTTTCCTGTCCTAGTATTTTTGTAATCAAATTCATCAGAAAATTATGAAGCTAGGTTGCATGGGAAGTTAATTCAAGAATCTGATTAATGACTTTTTGTGAATTATTTAAATTGGTAAGATAAAGTAGAGTAGGTATGTAGTTTTTCAATCCAAAAAATGCTATAACAAATGTTATTTCTCTAAAAAGGACATTTATATAGTTCTGTTATTTTTTCTAAGTGTGTTTAGCATGTGTTTGGAAGACAAGACTATTAAATAGGTGTGAAGGCCATTATGATGACTAATTTCATTATTGCAATAGAAATGACCAAAATTACAAAGGTGACTTCAGATATATTAGCATGTTCACGTCTCATGAATTGACTAAAAATAAACAAGCTAAGCCTTAAATTGGCATCATTCTTGGTAACTTATTATCCTTTTGGAGATAGGTTTACTCTTAATTCTCCACTAGTTACTATAAAAAATAAAAAAAAATTATCTAATAAGAAATTCTAGTAAAATTAATTCTTTTGTACTTGTAAATTATACTAACATAGAAAACATCATCTAAGAAATTGCTTTCACCGGGCCTTTCAAAAATTATATCAAGAAAAAGTTACAAGTAAAATAAAGAATATAAACGAAAATAGAGAACAATTTTTGCATAAGAAGAAACTTTATAGAAGGTTTAAACATTATATATATGTACATATACCTATAGGTATATATATGTGTGTGTATATGTATATGCATATGAATACATATATGCATATGCATATCCATATGCATATGCATATGGATATGGATATGTATATGTATATGTATATGTATATGTATATGTATATGTATATGTATATGTATATGTATATGTATAGTTGTTAGATTACGTTGTTGTTGGTATTGTTGTCATTAATATAAAAAAAATCATACTGACATCTTGGAGGTATCAATTGGTTATTGGAAGTTTTGATTGTGTCCTTATTGGTAGTTAATAAAGTATCAAAAGTATCATTTATATGCAGGACAATTTTAGTACGTGTAGTTTTTGTAGGTGTAATCAATTCTACTCATGACCTACATATTTCAGTACACTTGTATGAATTTTATAATTAGTGGTTCTTGGTGTTGTTTATCAGTTCCTAGTCATTTCTATTCTTACATTGTTGCCCCAATTGTTTCTAATATATGGAATTTCTTGCAATTCATCAGATGGTTTTGCTATTATATTCTGGACATGTTCTATCTTGTTTCACCTACTGGTAGGTCTAGAACTTTTGGTGATCAAGACATGGTCTTGGTTGTGGTGTTCCAATAGTTTCACTAAATGTAATGTGCATTGTAAACATCTTGAGTGTGACCTATGTTTAGGTGCTGGTGTAGCATGTTGTAATGTTTTCTTAATTGTGTCTTAGATCTAGGATCAGTGGTAATGCATTAAACACAATTATAATATCTTTTTTATTTGAGGTTGACACATTCTTTTGGTGTACTTGATGGTGGTAAGAAGACCTTTTGATTGAGTACTTGATGGTGGTGATGCAAGATGAAGTTAAGTGTGGAAGACTATTGAGAGATCTAGAAGAAAATTTTCATATAGATTTGTAGTGGATCCAACAATGGTATATAGAGAGAATATCAACAATTGGATCTATTATTAGTGTGGTAAGTGAGCTTAATTGTAGAACTGTTTAATGTATAGTCAAATATAATTCTATCAGTTAATATTTTGTTATTAAATTTTGTATTGGCACATTATCTATTTTCATATTTCAAGGCAATGAGACCGACCGGTAGAGATCCAGCCACGGCGAGAAAACTAGAAGTGAGCCTTTGTAAAAATCATCTTAACTGGTGTCCCCTTAATCGATGTTTCATTTCATGAGAATTATCTTCTCTGTGGTTTTTCCTACTTGGGGTTTCTACAAATAACATGGTGTTCTTTTTGTTAGTGTTTTGGTGCTTTCATCTTTACATATGATATGAATGTTTAATGTGCTTAACCAATAGATCAGAAGATGATATTACCATTGTTTATGTGTTTAATGACACAGTAAAAGTTTTATTAAGTTTTTGGGAATAACTAATTCACCCCCTCCCCCCTCAATTTTGCAACGTATTCAACAATCAGTATCAGATTTTGGTCCCTTGTAGAGGATCTTAACCACTTGATGGAGGTCTTTGTTGTTTGAAGTAATTGAAGGAGGATACTATGTTGATGAGGATTGGATGATCATGATGAGCGACATTGAGAGAACTATATCAGAGAATGAAGAGTTGAAAGAGAATCTAAAGGAAGAAAATGAATGTATTACAAAGTTTAGGGATGAAATAAAAAAGTTCAAAGTAATGCACAAGGAAGTCAGTCGCGAGTTGAATGAACAAAAATAAAAGTTGGAAAACTTGGAACAAGAAGTGAATGAATAAAAATAAAAAGTGGCAAACATGGAAAAGTAAGTAAAGGAATCAAAAGAAAATGCAACAGACCTAGATAAGATGTTGAATGTAAAGGAAAATACTTTAGAATTCATTAAAGATGGGGTAAAATGTAAAATGAAAGGAATCAAGAAGATTGAGGAAGAATCAGAAATTTTAATGGAGGAAAGGAAGAAATATTAGGAGAATCTCAAAATTATCCTGAAAATGTAGTCAGGTGAATATGAGAGGCTAGAATGGGAACTTAAGAAGTTGAGATCTAAAGAAAAATTATGTGAGAGAAACACTATCTAGGATCAATTATTAGTAATGTAGAAAGGTAAAAAAGATCAATAATGACTATGGTTTAGTGCTGAATGTTCAAATCATAAGGAAAAAGGAAAAGAGAAGGTGATTGAAGATGAAGCAAAAACTGAAGTGACAATAAAGGTAAAGAATCAAAATACATCTACAAGAAGGCCTTCAGTAAGACAACTGAATGCTCAAAGGTAGTTATATTTTAATGTTTATTGTAATATTTGCAATAAATTTGGTTATAAGGAAGATGATTTTAAGATGAGAAAGGAACAAAAGGTTGAATTCTTTAATTGTCAAAAGCTTGGTCATAAGGCAAATCAGCACACGAGTCAAGTTTTGAATGAAGATAAGAAGAGTGTAGTGAATAATATATTTCATGGGAATTACTTTGTATGTCACAACTATGGTCATTATGCTAATCTATGCAAATATGGTAATTCTTTAGTGAATAATAGAAATGGTAAAAATGTTTCAATTTTGAGTGAATCTTAGAACATTAATATGACTTAGAAGAAGAATG
This sequence comes from Chamaecyparis obtusa, assembly GCA_027943335.1. Classification (NCBI taxonomy): domain Eukaryota; kingdom Viridiplantae; phylum Streptophyta; class Pinopsida; order Cupressales; family Cupressaceae; genus Chamaecyparis; species Chamaecyparis obtusa. The sequence goes on from BSBK01008930.1 coordinate 848,188, forward strand.
AAGTTTCTAGTGTGGAGAGTCATGTGGTACCGAAACCCAATACTACCTCTACAAAAAAATAAGATGAATGCTTTGGCTTGGGGGAGTATTTACATGCTAAATCATACACTCCCTTGCTCTGAGGTGATACTAGTTGTAACTAGATTTTCTCTAGTATGATGGATTAAAAAAAATTTGCAGTTATTAATTGATTGATTGATGTGTGCAATATAGCTAGATGACATCAATGATAATTTGTTTTGGCAGGAAATTTAATTATGATGGTTCAGAGCTTTTAATGCATAATTTTGAATTCATTTGGTACTGTAAAAAATCAAAATTTGAGAATTTGTAGAGGGAGCTAAAAGAGTTAAATTTATGAATGATTATGGAATCTCAAAGTTTTAGTGCATTTGTAACAAAGAAGATGAAGAAAGTTGAGTTGAAGGAGTATGAGCACAACCAAATGAAGAAATTAGAATTAGGGTTACCTGCAAAAGAAATGAAAATAATCAAAAACCTCAGATTGTATATTTAGGAAAAATTTCCCTCGTGTGATCACATAGATTTTGTTTTGTTTGTGTTTAGGATGAAACCCTTGTGATGGAAATACCCTATATGGTCATGAAGGAAGTAATTGGTGCAATTAATGGTCTATGAAACATCGGTGAGTTACCTAGAAAGAACACTATTCTCTATCAAGAGGTAGAAAGTTTGACTAAGATTGGTCAAGATCAATGTGCATTTCTTATCAACACATTTTAATATTTTATAGTGAGGAATGTCACCTATGGCATTTACTACAAGATTAAGTTTCAAAATCATGATGGTTCAACTTCTAAATAAGCAGTTTATATTTCACTAAAGATTGTAAAGGAGACTATTCAGATTGATCTTTGTAAGTTGTTAGATAATTTTCTTGAAAATGTAAAGATGATAGTTGAAGGTGGATATACATTTAAATTGAGATCATTGGTTATGTTCCTATTCTTTTATTTCTTGAAGTCATTACCTGGTAAAGAAAATGTTGAATGGAGTACTGACATTCTTGTGTGTAAGAAAATTTATAGATACCTAGATATGTTGGAAAATAGAAAATATGCCTGTAAGGCATACTTTATGTCTTTGTAGGAAAATGATGGGTCAAGTTTGATGTTTACTGGTATTTTACCAATAAGTCTTGGTGAGGAGGGTTCCTCCTCAGGTCAGAAGCTATTAGAGGTTTAGATATCAGTGGTTCCTCTATGGAACATAAGAATAAAAATAAATAGTGATAAAGGAAAGGAAATAGTTACTATTTCAAATGATGAAGAAGAAGAACCTAAGGAATATGGGGAAGCAGAAGAAAAGGAAGAAAAAGATGAAGAATAGATGGAGAAATATGTTGCTTCTCTAACAAAATCTGATTCTATGGAGTTTGATGAAATCCAAACTTTTTTGGATGATGGTGACTTTGATAGAATTGGTGAATCTATAGACATGTTCTTCATCAATGAATAAGACTTTGGTGTTGGAGTTGTTGAATAATCACATGATCAGTAAAATAATTACAGTATCTAGTGTGTCTGGTATGTTACCAACATATTTGGTTAGAGATATTGAGAATAATTTGTTGCAATATAGTACATATTTTGGTGTGGCTAAGATGTCTCTAGAGAATAAATTTACAAATGAAAAGAAGAAACTTTCTAGATTTATCAAGGATGCTATTGTTGAGTATACAGAGCTTCCAATTTTCAAGAAAATAAATAAAAAAGTAATTTCCATAAAATCTATTGTACTCATTTCATTTTTTTTTAATGATTTTTGGCCCTTTTCCATTGTGGAAAAAATGGGGAGAGAAAGAGGAAAACAAAAATGAAATGGTGTATCTATTGAGAGGGAGTTTTTTATTGGAGATTTTTTATTCCAAGCTTTTGTTTTAGAATCCTTTTTTTTAGAGTTTTTCTGGCAATGCAAAAGGGGTGGGTTGTTAGATTTAATTTTTTTTGGCATTGTTGTCATTAATGTCAAATCCTACTAAAATATTGGTGGTATCAATTGGTTGTTAGATATTTTGGTTGTGTATCTATTTGCGGTTAATAAAGTTTCATAAGTAAATTAAATATAAAGGAGAAGTTTAGTATGTGCAATATTGGCAATTGTACTCAATTCTAATCATTGCATACATATTTTGGTACACTTTCATTCTTTTGGTAATCAATGGTGTATGGTTTTGTTTGTTAGTTCCTGGTGATTGTTATGCTTACATTATTTCTTTGCGTGTTCCTGATATCTAGACTTTATTGTAGTTCATCAGATAGTTTTGATATTGTATTCTGGACATGTTCTATCTTATTTCACCTAGCAATAGGTTTAGAATTTTGTGTGATGAAGACATGTTGTAGTATTCTAATAGTTTTGATTATTGTGACGTACATTGTAAACATATTAAGTGTGACCTATATTTTAGTCCTAGTTTAGCATGTTATAATCTTTTATTAAGTGTGTCTTAGATTTAGGATTAGTGATAACACATTAAACATAATTGTAATACTTTTTCATTTGAGATTGACACATTCTTTTGGTTTCACTCACATGTGTATGATTGGTTATCTATATATATAAATAAAACCTTTAAGTATCTGATGTATGTGACTGTGTGAATGAAAAAGGGTGAATATGGAAGAAGATGAGCGATATGTAAGAAAATCTTTTGGGAAAGTTATTAACGGTGGTGATCAAAGTTGAAGCTAAGTGTGAAAGACTACTGAGAGATCTACAAGGGAATTTGCATATAGATTTGTGATGGATCAGACAATGGTACATATAGAGAGAAGATAAAATATTAGATCTACTATTGGTGTGGTAACTAAGCTTAATTAAAGAACTATTTTATGCATAGGATGAACCCACAATAGTGGGTTACACTTTTTTGCCTGAATGGACATTGTACTCTAAATTTTGAATAAAACTTTTAGATTCGAATGCATATTGTCATTAAACCGTTAAGAATTAGAAGATGAAGTAAATTAGAGTCTTTTAAGATTTTCTATCTATATTCTAAATATATTTTTTATTTTTATTTTTGAATTGATTTGATTGGTTTTTTCTTTCTCCCACAAAAATTGGTATGTTGCTAAAAATGTCATTTTCAAAGAGTTACATTGTTTTCGTAGAGCATAACTTTTTTTTAAAAATAGATATCAATGTGATTATTTCAAATTTAGTTTTTTAATGTCCATATGGAGGGCATGCAATTGGTTTTATGACATTATCATGGTTATTTCATATTTTATTAATGTTTGAAGTTGACTAAGTCATAATTTTGACATACCTTGACTACATAGCTTATAACTTTTTGTGTATTTGTCCAATTTTATTTTTATTTTTTTTGATAGAAAGATAACTTCAATACCTAGGGCATAGATATTTTTTAGAATTTTTTTTGTCTCATTTACTATTTTTCCATAAGTATCGAACATAGAGGTGGAGATACGGTGAAACATCTATGTTTAGTAAAATTAAAAATACAAAGTCATAATAAACTTAATATATATTAACATTATAATAATTGGAAAGAGTTTTCTCAGTAGTACCTTACTACATAGATAGGTTTTTCGAATGGATTCATTTGATTTTCCAAAAGATAAAGTTGAAGTGATTTTTTATCAGCATTTTAATAGGTGTGAAGGAGACTCCATTGTAGGTATGAATGAGGAGTATATATGTTATATCAATGATTTTTTGATCTAAGAGGCTTTGAGTTAACCATTTCTAATTAATTCTTTCAAATTGAACCTCTCAAGGCTTAAATAATCATATTTTATTAAAAATGTGTCATTTCAGCAAAAATCAGCATGTCTAAAAAAGTGTAACCCACTATTGTGGGGTCACCCCATAGTCAAATGTAATTATATTAGGTCACCTTTTGTTAGTAAATTTTGTATTGCATATTAGCCATTTTCATATTTTAGGGTGGTGATCCCGACCGATAGTGAGCTAACCGCATTGAGAAAACACATGTAATAGAATGTCAAGGAACTTGAGAGGACAACATAATAAAAGAGCATTAAGGAAAATTTCCTCTTATATTTCCCAAAATCTCAACTAGCAACACATAATATATAATACTGATACAAGAAAACCTCCGTAAACTATGAACAAGCTTACAATATAAATGAATTTATTTAATATTACAATAAAACAACATATAATCATATGATACAATCAAGGACATGCATCCTTATCCACTTCTTCATACATGTTTATATTACAAATTAAAGGTAATCACTAAACCACTTTTACATTTATATTTTACATTTGTCTCTTCAAGGAGATTACAATACAACATCATTACTTCAATGTGATGATATAATCATGATACATCAACATGAAGCTGCATAATAAAATATAATGAATCATATAAATTATTTGACCTCATGAATATTAAAATATATAGAAGTTGCAAGACCATCCCAACTCTTGATCATACTGAGGGAAAATAATCGATGAGTAAAATATTTTCCATCCAACTACATAGAACTTTGAGGTCCACTCCCATGACCTATGAGATAACAAAATTTCCCACATCACACAAGAAACATATAGAAACCAATAATAAATATCTAAACCAATGATTAACGTAGGAAAAACACTCAGGTAAATAGTAGGAATATCATAAGATAATAAAAAAGGAACATCCTATACCAAAGGAAGACATACATAAGGACATCCAAGGACACATAATAAAGGGTGTCATCACATAGCTCCCACTCTCTGGGTAGTCCTGACAGTCTTGTTGGACCCAGCCCCCAAGTGGAGCTCATGTGGAACCGACCACCTCTCATATAAATGAGGTGTCATACTGCCAAATCTACGTCCCATGGATGACCATTTGACCTTCCACAACCCATCCTTATATATGCATGCACTCAAGGATATAGGTGATGTAATTATCTTTTATTTAATGTGATTCCCAACTAGGTTCATTTATTAAGTTACCACTTGATTAAAACTCCATAATGGGTTACCTTGGACTGACCACTTTTGGCCCTCACCCCCATTTCATGCCACCCTCCAAGATATGCTCCTATAAAACTCTCCTATACTAAAAACTAAAATTAAAATAATGAATAAGGAAAATAATCTCAAATGGAACCTCATAAAATCCTCATAAGACCTCCATGAGACTATGAACAATATTACAATATGAATGAATTTATTTAATATTACAATCAAACAACATATAATCATATGATACAATCAAGGACATGCATCCTTATCCACTTCTTCCTTTACATCACAAGTAATCATAGATACATGTTTACATGACAAATTACAGGTAATCACTTAACCACTTTTACATGTACATTTTACATTTGTCTATTCCACGAGATTACAATACAACATCAATACATAATTATGATGATATAATCATGATACATCAACATGAAGCTGCATAATATAATATAACGAATCACAAAAATTATCTAACCATATGAATAGTAAACTAGAGAGAAGAAGTTGCAAGACCATCCCAGCTCTCGATCATACTGAGGAATAGTACTTGATGAGTAAAATACTTTCCACCCAACCATACATAGAAACCTAAGGTCAAATCCCATGGCCTAGGAGATAACACAAGGCCCCACATCATACAAGCAACATATAGAATTCAATAATAAATATCACAAAGTGTTAACATAGGAAAAACAATCAAGTAAATAGTAGGGATATCATAAGATAATAAAAAAGGAACATCTTATACCAGAGGCACATATAAACAAGGGCATCCTAGGACATATACTAGAGAGTGTCATCACATAGATCCCCCTCTTTGGCTAGCCATGACAGTCTCGTTGGACCCAACCCCCAGGTGTATCTCATGCAAAACCAACTAATTCTCATGTAAATGAGGTGTTATACTACCAGATCTACGTCCCACATATAACCAGGCCTTCTCCAACCCATCCTTATCTATGCATACAGTCAACGATATGGGTGAGAAAATTATATTTTATATAATGTGAATCCCAAACCAGTTGATTTATTAAGTTACCACTTGATTAAAACTCCATAATGGGTTACCTTTTTCTAACCACTTTGGGCCCCGACCCCCATTTCATGTGACCCTCAAAGATATTCTCCTAAATAACTCTCCTATGCTCCAAACAAAAATTAAAATAAGGAATAAGGAAAATAAGTTCAAATGGAACCTCATAAAATCCTTATAATCAAGAAGCCAAATAAAAAACATTTAAAGCACAAACTCTAAATCATCAATAGTATCTATAATGCCAACATAACAAAGAGGACATCCAAATCATATAAACATTATAATTTGAGAATCACATAGCAACTCTCTAGGTTCCAAAACATATCCATAATTCCAAATATAACATAACATGGTCAGTATAAGTCCTTTTTTGGATCCATACCAACAAAATAGATACATAAGATCTCTTTGATCCATCAAATGCATGATCAAGCTCCAAGAACACCAATAAACCATAATATAATAACATCATGATCACCACATAACATAAAATATCAAGAGAGCCATATTTATCAACAATTCATTGTTAAACTGATTCCCATAATATGATGTCAAAAAACATAACCAAGACCCGCGTGCGACCTCAATTACACAACAACAAAGCTCCATATGAAAATATCAAAATGATATAAAAGATGAAAGACCAAGAGGTAATTACATCAAAATATCACATAATAATAATAATAAAAGCTAAAATATCAAAACACCTTGAGCCTCTAGTATGCCCAAATTACACCCCAAATGAAAACTCAAAATATATATAGGAAAGGGACTTGACTAAACCAACACAAATAAAATCAACGATCATAAAACCTCAAAATTTCCCACATAGCATCAAAACCAATCCAACACATAGGCGAAAAGAAGATGACCTTATTACTCCTAAATGGAGTAAGAGTTGTCATTAGTGTTCATTTATACAATCGGTAAACAGATCAAGAGAGTTCAGTCAGTCACAACTATGTAGTAGTCACAAAGCACAAAGATTACTAAGTATAATAGTCAATGAGTATACAGGATTACTGAATGCCAGTATATACCAAGACCAAGAAACAACATTTACCGAGTAATCTAGAGTTCACATAAAAGTTTACAATGACACATTGTTCAAGGTGAACAAGTTTTTTTCGAGTAAGAAAATGGTTTACCGAGATTGAGGTGAATATTTATTGTGGATGTAATCATTTAATGACTGATGATTACTATGTAAAGATGATCTAGGCTAATCATATGAACTGTTGATCTTAGGCTTTCTAAGATAGTGCCGAATCCTAATTAAATCAATTTGATATAAGTATTGTAAATGTGCCATTTTGATAAGTATCATCAAGAAGTAGCCACACTCAAGGACATCTAAGGATCAGATAGGGTTAAGATTGGAAGGATTTTGATAGAGCATTTAGTTTAACAAAAATAGATATAAGACTATCGAGTAGTACAGAAGGACATATTCATCATAGCATGGTGATATCATTCTTGTACTTAATGGATCTGATCACACAAATTTTATTTGTTTTCTCATACAGATCACACATCACTGTTACTCTCTAATAATTGTAGCATACTTAAAATCTCCTAACAAAGTAGACTTAATTTTCTTAAGAAAAATCTCTTAACCGAGTGCACACTTGAAGAGTGTTTCTATAATCCTCTAACCAGGTACATCTATCTGATCTTACTATTACTCCTAACAAGGTAAGATCAATAGAAGTGATCAATATTTGTAAGCCTTAACCAACAACTTTATTTATGTAGAAGTGAAGCTTTGTTGTTCCATCCCACTGCATTTTTTTACCTTCTAACAAGGGTTTCTATGATACCAAAATACATGTGTCATGTGTATGAAGTGTCATGTATGCTTAATGATTAGATTACATGCATCTACATTTCATTTATGTTATTAAATGTATGGTGAATGCAATTGGTACAATCAGTTATTGAAGTACATGTTTAAAAGGATTTAGTTTGAAAGTTTTAAGGGTACTAATTCACCCTCCCCTATCAGTACACACCTTTCCATAATTCCAATAATTGGCATCAGAGCTATTTCTCTTGTTGAGGAAGTTTAAACACTGAAGAGAAAAATATCTTAAGGATGGAAATGTATAAGCTTGACAAGACTATTGAAAATTAGAAATTACATATGCAAATCTTCATTGAACAATTCAAGGAAGCCAAAGAAAAATTGAGAGAGCTACTGGTCAAACGGAAGGAAATGGAATTTCAGTACAATGAGACTGATTATCAGGAAATAGAGATAGAGGATGTATTTGAAGGATTTGGATCTGCATCTGGAAGTATATATGATGCATCTGAAGGAACCATATCAGATCTATCTAAAAATAATCAACATCTTACTGAACAAGTGAAAGCATTGCAAATTGGTCAAGAGACTCAAATGGTAAGAATGATTGATGTCAAGAATAATGCAAGATAGGCTGAACAAGAAAGGAATTTGGCTATTGAAGATAGAAGACAAATGACTAGTAAGATGCAAGAAAATGAATCTAAAATACTGAGACTTATCGAGCATCATTTTGAAATCTCCAATCATATGGTTGTCACGAGTCAGGAAGTTAACCGTGTAAATAGTGATCTTACTAGAAAATTGGAAGACAGTGGTGAATTGAGAGAAGAGAATGAAAGCCTAAAGAATGAAGGAAAGATTCAACAATTGCATAATGAGATGATTAAGAAATCTGAAGAATGTACTAAAAGAATGGATGCATTTCTAAACATTCAAAGATGACTTGACAACACTACTAGTTTAGGCTATATTGAGTAGGGAGAGTCGTCAAAATAAGCTGAAGAAAAGAGTTCCTATGCACATCCAAAGAAAAATCAGCTCTCATGCTATCATTGTAGAAAACCAAGCCACACATCAAATTTTTGCAGAAGAAAAAAAAAGGTAATCCTAAGTCCACTCCTAAATTTGATGGTTATTGTTATAATTGCAACAAGTATGGACATCAAGCACATGAGTGTAGATAAAAGCTGAATAAGTCACCTAAGAAGCATTATATGGAAAATCACTGTCATACTTGCAACATGCATGGATACATATCACAAGAATGCAAGACAAAGATTAAGAAAGTCTAGAAATAGAAAGGATAAAATAAGACATATCAACCGAGAAGACAAGATAATGCATGTACACTTGGGATTAAAACACTTGGGTTAACTGCACAACATGTGGTAGGTATGGACATATAGAAAAAAATTGCATGAGAATGAACTCGAGGGGAAGATCTCAAAATTAGACAAATTCTGGAATGGCATGTCTGCACTGTCATAAGGTCGGTCATTTAAGTAAAGAGTGCAAAGATAGAGCACCAGAATCGAATGATAATGAAAATGGAAACACAATTGAAGAAATCATGAGGATAAGGAACCAAATGTGGAGAAGAAGAAAAAATGACAATGCTGGACTAGTCACAATAGATGGTGACACCTCATCCATTGCATTAGGTGATCTTACCACCTCCACCTATAAAGAATCAAGTAAGTATGTAACTTAATTTCAATCGGTTATATCTGACAACAATTCCCTATATCTATTGTGTGAATACCAAATCAGCATGAATTAAGATGCACTAGGGTATTGTATGTTATTAACCTTAAATGAGTTTAGTTGGTTAAGCTACACCGAGTAATAATTTCCAGTCGGTGAAAGTGTTAACTGCGTGATCTGATTATCAACTAAGTGGTAGATGGAAAAGCATTTAATGCACCAAATAAGGTTTTGGATAATAAATACGTGGGAATTGAACTCATTTCTTCACACATCGATCAAGAGCAAACCAGAGTGATTTGAGTGAGATTTGAGCAAAACAAATCCAAGCTATTCACAAAGATCTAAGCACATTACAAATAGTTAGAGAATGATTCAAGTAAGTTTGCAACTAACTGAGCTCTCTGCACATAGTTTGTTGAAAGTGCTAAAATTAGCATTGACGATGGAATCATCTTCTAGAACTATTCAAACCAAGGAAGAAAAGAGTAAGAAGGTTACTCTAATCAAGAACACAACCTGCACAGACCCACCTTACAAACTTTATTTGGAAGTTGCAGCTCAACCCGATGACAAGGGTACATTCTCTTTGATATCACCTAGGGCTCTACTTGTGAAGGATGCAAGGTCTTACATCCAATGCAAAATCAATGAGATCAGTGACTTTGAGCTCTAGTCAACCTATCAAGAGCTTTACACTAATGGAAAGCTAAAGGATGATCACAAGAACTTAGAGGTAAAAGGGATAACCAATGCCCTATATTTCCTGAAAGATTTTAAAACTGAATGGATATGTATCGTGCTAAGCTGAGTACATGAAGGAAATATATGGCTAGATGAACCAATGAAAATAATAAAGGATGTTGTACATATGGTTACTAGGTATCCCACAAATGACAAAGAAAAAGCCCTAAGGCACTTGGCAAAAACCAAGATTGAAAAGTTAACAAGAGCAATATGGGATGGAAGAGGCATGAAGATAAATACCATCAGCGACCGTGACATGAGATTCGGTGCATATTTCATTGTGTACAAGATATTCTAGTCAAGTAGACTGAATAGTATTGCATATGGAGCAGTTGACATTGCATATAAAATTGTGAAGAAGGGTTTGCAACTTGACCTAGCCGACTTGATGCTGAGATAATTAGAGGAAAATATGAGAACCATCAAAGTTGCTAGATCAAACACTTACAAATTTGGCTCATTATTGGTATGTAAATTTTTCTATTTGCAGAACTAATTTCCATTAGTCGGTAACATAGAAAAGGATGTCAATCGGACAGTTCTTGTTCAACTAAGAAAATTTATTTAGAACCTAGATAATAATTTTGAATCAGTCATAAAAGAGTATTTTGGAAAATTTAAAGAAAGAATGGATATAAGAACAAGGATCCTAGAACAACTAGTCGAGAAATACAAGGTTGACATTTTCTTTCTCATGGACACTGATCTCACCATGATCAAATTAGTAGAGCCAAGGACATCTTGGTTACCACCCATGGAATATGAGATAGACATTGACCAGTCTATCAAATAAATCAAGGCTTTACTTGTTGAGCCTAAGGATAAACAAGCTACATGGTTTGGAACCTATTATGAGTCCAAGTCTAGAATAAAGATGGGAATTATTGTAGAAGAGATGGGTAGGAAAAGGGAGAAAATAGTGAAAAATATTAAGAAATAATTTGGTGTAACTGATGAAGACATTGAGAAATCAGTTGATGAAGAAATTGAGGAACAGGCACTAGTCAGTCAAAATATAGATGAAGAGGCCACCGAGCCCGAAGAACATGAAAATGAAAAGCCACCTACGGATAAAAAAAAGTAAAGGTGAGTAGACCTTGATATTTCAACCCGAACAAGGAAAAAGTCAAAAACTTGTAGTGCACCTTTTTTGAAGAAAGGTGTTGCAAATATTACAAGGCCTACACTGACACACACCTTTCCGTAATTCCAACAATTAGTATCAGAGCTACATGGAAAATTATTGTTGCAGGAAATAATCAAGACACAAATAGAGACAACAATAGAAACTTCTACCATGGATACAACGTTACAAGCCCCTCCACAAAAGATTGCAGAATTAGCTACAGAGAAGAACAAAAAAGCAGAACAATCCACTGAGCCATCAAAGACAAATCCTGAGTACAAGGATCAAGTTTCTATTGCACAATCTCTAACATCCAGTGTGCAAGATAAAAAAAAAGAAAAGGAAGCAAGGAAGTATGGGTCTACACACTCTTTATGAGATAATAGAAATACCATCATGTGACCTGAGGACCTTGACCCTGAATCTCTTAGGAAATATAGAGATCTATGCACCCAAAAAGAAGCCCAAGAGAAGCTAATGTAGGAACATAAGAACACCAAGGTGCTAGAGGATGTCAAGGAAATCCTAATGCATGTTTCTCTATATGGAAGTGTAGATGAATTGGCCCCCATAATTGACCAACTTGCACTTCACACCGAGACCATCAATGACCCAACCACTAATGTTGAGAAGATGATTAAAGAAAGATCAAAAAAAAAGATTAAGTACAAACTAACTGAAAAAGATCAGCCAAGAAGTAGATGTGAATAAGGTAAAGCATTCAGAGGTAGTAACTGAATTAGAAAGTATTATAGAAAATTTTATTACAAGTTTGATACAATTATGCACTATAGATTATTTTACTACTGAGGTTAGTGAAAAGATAAAGAAATTAGATGAAGATCTAAAGATAGTACAACTAGTCTACCAACCAAGCAAAATGCATTTCAAGTGCATTATTCAAAGGTTAAACACATTCAATGGTTAAGACTAGAGTTGAGAAAGGAAGAGGACTGCATAAGAGAATAGGTAACCGAGCTACAAGTCAAGCTACTACCACATTTAGAAGTGATGCATAAACATGTGAAAAAGGAAAAGAAATTTATTTCCACCCCCAAGATCTCAGTCACATAAAATATTTTTGACATGCATGCATAAGTGGGTTTAGAGGAGCTTGCTCTAGAAAATATCAGGGAGGAATGGGAAAACCTCATTGATAATCTCAAGAAAACCCACCCAAATATTTTTGACAAATTGTAAGTACAATTTCTGGCATTATTTTCAAAAAAGGGGGAAACATATGTATATATACTAAGAGCATGTTCAAAGGGGGACTTCACTAAGTTTATATTTTTTGGTTTTATAAATTTTCATGTTCTAACTTTTATAGTTGGCATACACATATACATTTTTTATACTAATGCCAAAGGGGGAGAATGTTACTCCTAAATGGATTAAGAGTTATCATTAGTATTCATTTGTATAGTCAGTAAATAGAGAAACAGAGTTAAGTCAGTTACAACTACATAGTAGTCATTGAGAACATAGATTACCAAGTACAATAGTCATCGAGTACATAGGATTACTGAGTGCTAGTATATATCGAGATCAAGAGACAACATTTACAGAGTAATCCCCAGTTCACATAAAAGTTTGTAATGACACATTGTTCAATTTGAACAACTTTGTTCCGAGTAAGAAAATGGTTTACCAAGATTGAGGGGAATATTTATTACAGATGTAATCATTTAATGAATGATGAGTCCTATGTAAAGATGATCTAGGTTAATCATATGAACCATTGACCTTACATTTTCTAAGATAGTGTTGAACCCTAATTAGGTAAAATTAGTTTGATTTAAGTATTGTAAAGATGTCATTTTGATAAGTATCATCAACAAGTAGCCACACTCAAGGACATCTAAAGATCAGATAGGGTTAAGATTGGAAGGATTTTGACAAAGCATTCAGTTTATCAGAAACATATATAAGGCTACTGAGCAGTTCAAAAGGACATATGCATCATAGAAAGGTGATATCATTATTATACTTAATTGATCTAATATCATCAATTTAAGTTGTTTTATCATACAAATCACACATCACTGTTACTCTCTAATAATTACATAGCAGACTTAAAATATCCTATCAGAGTAGACTTAACCATCATAAGTGAAATCTCTTAGCCGAGTACACACTTGAAAAACTCTCTAACTAGGTAGATCTAGGTGATCTTATTGTTACTCCTAATGGGATAAGATCACCAGAACTGATCAATCTTTGTAAGCCTTAATCAACAACTTTATTTTTGCAGAAGGGAAGCTTTGTTGGTTCCATCCCCACCATAGTTTTTACCTTCTAACAAGGTTTTCTGTGATACCAAAATACATGTGTCATGTGCATGAAGTTTCATGTATTCTTAATTGATTAGATTACATGCATTTACATTTTAGTTATGTTATTAAATGTATGGTTAATGCAATTGGTACAGTCGGTTATTGAAGTACATGTTTAGAACCTGATTCAGTTTGAAATTTTTAAGGGTACTCATTCACCCCTCTCCTCTCAAAACACACCTTTCCATAATTCTCATAATTGGTATCAGAGCTAGTTCTCTTGTTGAGGAAGTTTAAACACTGAAGAGAAAAATATCTTAAGGATGGAACGGTATAAGCTTAACAAGACTATTGAAAATCTAAAATTGTAGATGTAAATCTTGATTGAAGAATTCAAGGAAGCCAAAGAAAAACTGAGAGAGCTACTGGTCAAAAGGAAGAAAATGACATTTCGGTACAATGAGACTGATTATCAGGAAGAAGAGATAGAGGATCCATTTGAAGGATCTTGATCTGCATCTGGAAGTATATTTGATACATCTAAAGGAACCATATCAGATCTATCTGAAAAGAATCAATATCTTACTGAATAAGTGAAAGCACCGCAGATTGGTCAAGAGACTCAAATGGTAAGAATGATTGATGTTATGAATAATGCAAGACATGTTGAATAAGAATGGAATTTGGCTATTGAAGATAGAAGACAAATGAATAATAAGCAGCAAGAATAGGAATCTGAAATATTGAGACTTACCGAACATCATTTTGAAATCTCTAATCAGATGGTTGTCATGAGTAAGGAAGTCAATCGTGTAAACAATGAACTTACTAGAAAATTGAAAGACATTGGTGAATTGAAAGAAGAGAATGCAAGAATGAAGAATTAAGTAAAGATCCAACAACAACATAATGAGATGATTAAGAAACATGAAGACAGTACTAAAAGAATGGATCAATTTCTAAACAGTCAAAGATGACTTGACAACACTACTAGTCTAGGCTATATCGAGCAGGAAGAGTCAATTAAAACAAGCTAAACAAAAGAGTGCCTATGCACATCCAAGGTCAAAGAATTTCTCATGCTATCATTATGGAAAATGAGGCCACACATCAAATGTTTTCAGAAGAAAAGAAAAAGGTATTCTTAAATCCACTCCTAAATTTGATGGTTATTGTTATATTTGCAACAAGTATGGACATCAAGTACATGAGTGTAGATCAAAGCTGAATAAGTCACCTAAGAAGCACTATATGGAAAAGAATTGTCATAATTACAACATGCATGGACATATATCACAAGAATGCAAGACAAAGATGAAGCAAGTCTAGAAACTGAAAGGACAAAATAGGACATATGAACCAAGAAGATGAGGTAATGCATACACTTGGGATTACAACACTTGGGTTAGATGCACAACATGTGGTAGGTATGGACATATAGCAGAAAATTGCATGAGAATACATTGGAGAGGATGATCTCACACTTGGACAAATTTTGGAATGGCATGTCTACACTATCATAAGGTCAGTCATTTAAGTAAAATGTGGAAAGACCGAGCACCAAAACTGAATGCTAATACAAATGGAAACATAATTGAAGAAATCATAAGGATAAGGAAACTAATTTGGAGAAGAGAAACAAATGACAATGGTGGACCAAGCACAACAGTTGGTGACACCTAATCCATTAACACTTCATTAGTTATACAAAATCTTAAGAAATAATTTGGTGTAACTGATGAAGACATTGAGAAATCAGTTGATGAGGAAACTTAGGAACAGACACCAATCAGTGAAAATGTAGATGAAGAGGCCATCGAGTCTGAATAACATGAACTTGAAGAGCCACCTAAGCATACAAAAGGTAAAGGTAGACAGGTTGATACTCCAACCTAGACAAGGATAAGGTCATAAACTATTAGTTCACCACCTTTGAAGAATGGTGTTACAAAGATTAGAAGGCCTACACTGACACACATCTTTCCATAATTCCAACAATTGGTATCAAAGCTACAGGGACAATTATTACTACAAGAAATGCTCAAGACACACAAACAGAGACAACGGTAGAAACTTCTACCATAAACACCAAGTCACAAGCCCCTGCACCACATATCAAATAATTAGCTACAAAGAAGAATAAAGAAACAAAATAATCCACCGAGCCACCAAAGACAAATCCTGAGCACAAGGCTCAAGTTTCTATTGCACAATCTCTAACATCTAGTGTCCAAGATAAAAAGAAGAAAAGGTAGCGAGGAAGTAAGGTTCAAGTCACACCTGATGAGATAATAGAAATACCAGCATGTGACCCTAGAACACTTGACCCTGAAGCTCTTAGAAAATATAGAGAGCTATGCACCCGAAAAGAAGCTCAAGAGAAGTTGAGGTGGGAACATGAGAACACCAAGGTGCTAGAGGATGTTAAGGAAATCCTAATGCAAGTTTCTACAGATGTCAATGTAGATGACTTGGCCCCCATCATTGAAAAAATTGTACTACTCATTGAGACAATCAATGGCCCAACCACTGATGTCAAACAAATGATTGAAGAAAGAGAATAACAAAAGATTCAATACAAGCTAATGGAAAAGATCAGCCAAGAATTTACAGTGAATAAGGTAAAGCTTTCAGAGGTAGTAATCAAATTAGAAAGCATTATAGAAAATGTTATTACAATTTTGAAATAATTATGCACTATAGATTATTTGACTATCGAAATTAGTGAAAAGATAAATAAATTAGACTAAGATCTAAAAGATAATGGAACTAGTCTAACAACCAAGAAACATGCATTTCAAGTACATTATTGAAAGGTTAAACACATTCAACAGTTAAGACTAGAGTTGAGAAAGGAAGATGATTCCATAAGAGAACATGTAACTAAGCTATAGGCTGAGTTACTATCTCATTTAAAAGTGATACAAAAACATGTGACAATGGAAAATAAATTGATTGCCACCCCTAAGATCTCAGTCACAGAAAATATTTTTGACATGCATTTACAAATGGGTTGAGAGAATCTTTCTCTAGAAAATATCAAGGAGGAATAGGAAAACCTCATGGAGAATCTCAAGAAAACCAACCTGAATATTTTGACAAATTGTACATACAATTTTTGGCATTATTTTCAAAAAAGGGGGAAACATATGTATATATACCGAGAGCATGTTCAAAGGGGGAGTTCGCTAAGTTTATACTTTTGGGGTTTTTTAATTTTTAAGTTCAAACTTTTATAATCCGCATACATGTATAAGGTTTTGATACTAATGCCAAAAGGGGGAATGTTACTCCAAAATATATTAAGAGTTTTCATTAGTATTCATTTATACAGTCGGTAAATAGAGAAAGATAGTTTAGTCGATTAAAACTATGCAGTAGTCATTGAGCATAGAGATTACCAAGTACAATAGTCTCCAAGTAGATAGGATTACTGAGAGACAAAATTTACTAAGTAATCTAGAGTTCACATAAAATTTTGTAATGACACATTGTTCAAGGTGGAAAACTTTTTGCCGAGTAAGAAAACAATTTACCAAGATCAAGGTGAATATTTATTGCGGATGTAATCATTTAATGAATGGTGATTCTTATGTAAAGATGATCTAGGTTAATCATATGAACCATTGATCTTAGGTTTTCTAAGATAGTGTCAAACCCTAATTAGGTCAAATCAGTTTGATATAAACTTATTGTAAAGATGTCATTTTGATAAGTATCATCAAGAATTAGTCACACTCAAGGACTTCTGAAGATCAAACAAGGTTAATATTGGAAAGATTTTTAAAAAGCATTCAATTTATCAGAAATAGATATAAGGTTGTTGAGCAGTACAGAAGGACATATTCATCACAACAAGGTGATATCATTATTTTAATTGATGGATCTGATATCAACAATTTAAGCTATTTTCGCATACAGATCACACATCACTGTTAATCTCTAACAGTTGTAGCAGACTTAAAATCTCCTAATAGAGTAGACTTAATCATCTTAAGCAAAATCTCTTAACCAAGGGCACACTTGAAGATTGTTGCTAAAATCCTCTATCCAGGTAGATCTAGCTGATCTAATTAATACTCCTAACAGGGTAATATCACAAGAAGTGATCAATCTTTGTAAGCCTTAATTGGCAACTTTATTTCTGGAGAAGTGAACTTTGTGGGTTCCATCCCCACCGCAATTTTTACCTTCGAACAAGGGTTTCTATGATATCAAAATACATGTGGCATGTCTATGAAGTTTCTTGTATCCTTAATTTATTAGAATACATGTATTTACATTTCAATTATGTTATTAAATGTATGGTGAATGCAATTGGTACAATCGGTTATTGAAGTACATGTTTACAAGGATTCAATTTGAAAGTTTTAAGGATACTGATTCACCCCTCCCCTCTCAATACACACCTTTCCATAATTCAAAAAGATGTTATGTGGAAAACCCCAACCATCTTAACATAAGAAAGATAAGTATAATGATATTTAAAAAGAATGAGCAAGAAGAAATGAACATACAATATTAATAACTAAACTTGCATCATTTAAAGTATGAAAATACTTTATATTTCTTGATAGCTAGTTTAAGAACATAAATAATATGTATATGACTAGTGTGTGGTTACTTACATTACTAGCATTCAATAATTACAACATCTAATTTTCTTTTTCTATTGCATATAATTTATAAACTATTCAATACAAAAAATAACAGAGCTAAGAACTTAAAGTATTACAAAACTTCTTAGTACTACTAAGTGATACAGTCATTTTCAATTACATTAGTATCTTAATAAAGTAGCCTTGAAAAAAAAAACATCTGAAAGTTCAAGAGGGACTGTCTTCCTCTTCTTCCTCATCATCATTAGTGTCTGAGGAGACTGAGTTGTATCCAATGATTCTGAAATCTCTGTCACCTGTAGTCCTCATCTCTCTTTGTTGATTTTTGTGTCTCAACTACTGAATGAAATCTGTAACGGTGTACTCAAACTCATCCTTGGCTTTCATTGTAGTATATCCATTTGCTATCTCTGATTTCTCTATGGTAGTCTTCCCATCCCTCAGCACCTGCAAGAACTTTCTCTCCATCATCTTTATGATCACCGTGACCTGCATGGAAATATTAGAATAAATGAGTCTCTTGCGAGACTTGGCAAGGTTCTTGTTCTTACCTGCAAGAACATCATTATTCTAAGCCTTCCAAATGAACCGTAAAACAACATAAGAAAGCAAAGACCAAAATGAGTTACAAAATCTGTTGCAGTTGATAGTACTAGAGATAATATTTAGTGCATTAAAATGGGTCTTATAAGCCAGTCCAAAGATATTCCAGATTTCAGAGGCAAACAAACACTCAAAGAAAATATGGGTGACAAATTCAAGTTGTCTACACATAGAGCATATATTTGATTCTCCCCCAAGTTTCTTAAATGCCAGCTTGTGCAGGATCATTTTCCACAAAAAGCAAGAGATATTTGGTTCAATAGGTTTGGTCCACAATAGTCTAAAATATTTCATCCATTTAGAGTCCTAGATTTCTAGGCCCCACTTATGGTTAACATAAGTAAAGATGTCACAATTATTAGCCACCAACTGGTAAAAGTATTTAGACTTACCAAGGTGGAGGGGGGTAATGTCAGGCTAGCACAATTGGAACTTATAGCAGGATCTAGTGCAATTTCCTTTAATTGGACCCAAGGAGTTAAAGGCATCTTTGAGGATAGATTAGGTTCTCCATTGGGTACGGGGTATACTAAATTGGGATTCAAACCAATCCTATGAGGAAAGCTTACCCTGCTAGATGATATCACCAAATGTTGCAACACCAAGACTAGTCCACTTCTTTGCTGAATAACCCTATAAAAGAGATAGCTTTTTATCTCCATGACTCAGGTTCCACCAAATGGATTTGAGCCTACAAATATTCCCAATTTTCTCAACTGGCCCCTTTTTGATCAGGAAACCCTTAACATAATCCCATGCCTTCCAAACACTCTTGAAAATGCTAGATCCTTGAACAACTATATTAGCATCTACAATGAGATTATCAGTAAAACAAAGGTTCTACCAACCTTTAGGCCTGCTACAATGTACTAGTTGCAGATTGTTTCTCACCAGTACTTTCCATGGTTCTTCACCCTCCCCTGTCTTAGCTGTACACTCGACAACCAAGTTTATTCCTTGAGATTTGTGGTCCTTGAGGCCTAGACCTCCCCAAGATCTATCCTTTGAACACCAGTCCCAGTAAATAGCATGATATCTTTTATTCCCTCTACCATCTAAACATAAAAAATTCTTGATTACCTTTTGGATAGAACTGAACTGGTGTTGGTTAAAAAGCCACATGGAGGAGAAGTAGATTGGATAGGAAGAGAGGATCTTCTAGCATACCTGGAACCTACTGAGGAAGGAAATAATATTATTATTCCATTTAGTGAGCTTTATGTTAATCCTCTCAAAAATCCCGTCCCACATCTGGTTGAGATTAGGAGAAATGGAGAAAGGGATGCCCAAATATCTGACCATATGGTCTGGACCACCCCAAGCAAAATCAAAGTTACCCCACCATTCAAGCAGACTTTGATCCCATCCCAACATAACAGATTTAGATAAAGAGACTTTGCTGCCTGAGGCTTGGCAGAAGAGGTCAAGTTTGTTCATTAGGAGTCTCATATCATTCTCTTTAAGAAGAAGGAGGATGGAGGTGTCATCTGCAAACTAGACATTGGAGACATCCTAATTATTGGGGAGGACACCTTTCACCCTAGGGGAGAGGGAATCATCTCTAAGGAGGTAGTGCAAAGAATCTGCTACAATAACAAACAGGGAGGGAGCCAGACAGAAACCTTTTCTGATAGACTTGGAGAGGCTAAAAAATTATGATCTGACTCCATTGATTTCAACTACAGCCATGGCACAATAGAGAAGTATTGATACCATCTTACAGAAGAGAGGAGGAAATCCTAGATCTTCCAACATCATCATGATGAATCTCCACTCGATCCTATCATATGCCTTCTCATAGTCTATGAGGAGCATGGCACAGTTTTGATCTAAAACTTTTGCCCAGTTCATGGCCTCCCAACATGTGATAAGATTCTCAAGGATGTATCTCCCCTTGAAAAATCCTATTTGGGTGCTATTAATAACTAAGGGGAGAAGATTCTCAATTCTCACTACAAGAGTTTTGGCTAAGATCTTGTAGAGAACATTTAGTAGAGTAATAGGTCTCTAGTTTTTAATTAGAAGCATGTCACCCTCTTTGGGAATAAGCTTAATGATGCCAACATTTAACTTAGGGCCAAGAGTGCCTACTTCAATAGCTTCTTTGTAAACATGAAGAAGTTTAGGCACAATCCAATTTATGTTGGTTTTGTAAAACTCAATCAGCAGCCCATCTGGACTTGGTGCTTTATCATTAGCCATTCTATTGATGGCTAATTTGATTTTTTCCTCTGACAGATCCTTGTCCAATAGTTTAGACTCCTCCTCTCCTATCTTCTTAGGGATGATGGTTCTGATCTTGTCCCTAGCTTCCTCCATGGAGGGGTCAAAATCTTCTGAAGTGAAGAGGCCCTAGAAGAAGGAGGAGAAGTCTCTAAGGATCTCCTATTGAGAAGATACCATAGAATCATGTACTCTAATACTATAAATCTTATCTCTTGATTATTTCTTCTTAAGAGTTTGAAAGAAGAATTTGGAGCCTCTATCTCCCAGATTAATCCAATTGATCCTGGCTCTAATCCTAGCTCCTCTGGTCTTGACCAATTGAATCCTTCTGAGGGAATCTCTACAAGAAATAACATTTTCAAAGATTTCTTTAGAGGAAGGATTGTTTTGAATTTTTGTTTTCACCTCTTGCAGTGATTCAACCATCTTATATTCTAACAATCTAGAATCTTTAGTCTTTTTAATTCCCACAGTTTTAAGCATACCCTACCAAGATTTAGTGGTTTGATTCCATCTATCAATATCTGAATCATGATGTGCAATATTCTCATTGTACCAAGCAATGATCTTGACCGCAGCCTGGACATCCTCATCCCCCAAAAGGGAAGTATTTAGGGAAAAGCCTTGCTTAGGAGGGGCATAAGAGACTTGTTCCCCGATGAGTTGAATGGAAGAAAAAATGGGGTATTGGTCTGATAGGGTGAAGGGCAACACCTTCACACAATTTTTTTTAGGATAGGGATGATAGCTGAACCAAAGCTTATTAAGGTAAATCCTATCCAATCTGGAATATATTCTTCTCTCTCCTCTTTGAAAATTAGACCAGCTATACTAGATGCCTTTTGATTCATTCTTTTTCCCTGCTAAGGGGTCAAATAGGTTAAGTTTGTTAACCAATCGGCACTAGAAGAAGGGCTAATTTCCTTTCCACTAAAACCTAAGTCCACCCAAATTATCTTGGGCCCTCTCCACCATGTTGAAGTCCCCTACTACAATACAAGGGACAGACTCTAGGTCAACAAGCCACTTCCACAAATCAATCCTGCCACTATGATTATTTGGAGCATATATTGAACAAATACCAAAATCAAAGTTCTTGACCCTCATCCTAACCCAAACAGCTTTGTTATAGGGTGATATGCCCCACATATGTACAACATTCTTCCAAGAAGGGATAATCAGGATAGAAGTCTCACCCTTACCTCTAGGGTGTTTAGTTGAGAACACAGTTATATCTTTCTAGATACATTTAAGAGCTATATCAAGCTCAAATCCTATTGCTTTGACCTCTTGAAGCATTAAGATTTCTAACTCTCTATGAGAGTTAAGGGGTATCTTGACCACATATTTCCTGTCAGAGGCTTCCAGCCCTCTAACATTCCAGCAAGCATAGTTTAGAAACATAGTAAATTTTTATCATTCGGTATCCATAGGTTTCCTAAATCCTTTAAAGAATTTAGGCATGTCCACTCTGGGGGTCTTAGAAAGTTTAGGACTCCCACTGGTTAAGGGGGGTCTTCCCCTTTTCTTCTTCTTGACTAAGCCCAAATCTAAAGATCCTACCTTTATGGATTGATCCTCCCCTTTTTTCTTTTTGGAGAGATTAGCAGAAAAAAAAAATGACTCTTCTGAACTCCCTATCCAATGGGCACTATCTGAGATGACAAACTCCCCTTCCTCAAGCTCAAATTCATGACTCTACACATCTCCCAACTCTATTCCCCCTGCAGGGAGGGTGGACCCTCCCTCGCTCCTCTTCACAGAAGACACATAGTTCCATTTATCTAGTGGTGGTGGAAGGGGAGGGGGGGCTAGAATAACAACAACTAAGAAAGCATTCAGTCTATCTTCATGGGCAAGAGGGGGAGACTTCCCACCCATTCCACCACCTTGACAGGGGGCAATGGCTAGCTCTTCAGATGAGGAGTGAACATGAGAGACAAAAGTTCTGTCCACCCTACTTCTGGGGGGAGCATAGGGGGGAGAAGAATTATTTAGAGGCCTTTTCCCTTGAGGAAGGTTCTAAATTTTCCACTTGGGCTGAGGGACACTTTTATTTTTCAGGGCTCTATCCATGATTTTATTGACAGCAAGTTGTTGAGCATTCTTAGTCCTATGTTTTTGCTTCAGCTTATGCCCACTAAGACCAAAATCTAGTGTTTCAACAATAGGAACAACTTCAAGGGGCTTAGGGATAACAAGTTTAACTTTAGGGTTATCTGGGAGGGAGTCAAATTTTCCTTTAAGACTGTGCAAAGTAGCAGTGAGGGCGGCTGAGTCTTGGTTCCAAGTAAGGGGGGAAATCTGAATGATGGGGGAGGCTCAGGAGCGATATTAAATTTGGAGGAAGAAGAATGAAACTTTGTGCCTGCCCTATTTTTAGGGTTTGGAGGAGGATTGACCTTTTTATTTAGTACATTCCTCTTTAGAATAATAGGGCACTCTTTCTTTCTGTGGCCTTCTTTCCTACAAACAAACAAACCACCTAAACCACCCAGGAAAATTATCGGGTAACAAACAGGTGCAGGATCAATGTTAAATTATAGGGTCTTAGGGAGGTCAACTCTGGGTTTGACAAAGAGAAGGACAAGAGCATTTGTGTTAGCAATGAGAGTATTTGACTGATCAATTCTAAGTACTTTGCCTATCAGCTCAAGTGCAAGTGGAATGAACATCAACAAAAACAAAGGAAGGTTGCCAATAATAATCCACCTTGGGCTAGATAGGGCTAGGACTTCATCTTGGGAGGCTTCGACAGACTAGGGAATTGCCCAAAAGTCACAGGGGCCAACTCTCCAAAATTTCTTATCTACAATAGCTTTTTGGGCTTTAGAATCACAGAAAAAAAAATAAACAAAATCTTTTGGAGCATGCAACAGTAAGAAAAATGATAAATGTTATACACTAAGTTTGTGCTTTTGTCTCAAGCTCTTGTATTCTTGATAACCTATTATAACATGGGAATCATCTCCAGGTTGTGGGACCTATGCTAACTGAGATGAGACCTCTAGGTTCTAGGCTGGTTCCTCTTGGATAATCACATTAATTTGCTTTTTTTTTTAACAGGAAAAGTAAATCTTTTGAGGGAAAGGGATAGAAGGAATGCTTGGAAAGGTAAATGACTAAAAGCAAACTACCTACTAGGTGATACACTGAAATGAAGGGTTTGGATCTCAGTATAGAGGATGAAATTAATGAACAACTTAGGTCTAGGAGATCACAACTCACTAAATAGACCTGCATAAATATTTCATAGAAGGGTCTACAATAGAAAAAAGACTATTCAAGGAAAGAGAGAGAGCTTTCACAAACAATAGTATTCCTAAAAGTTTAGACACAATCTACAACCTATAGACAAACATTCACCTCTGCAATTTGGCATAGGAATGAGACAAGATTGTTAAGGGGTTGAGGTATACCCACAAAAGCATTCACATCAAATCACTCACAATAACACACAAAATTGTAGAAAGAGAGAGGGATCAAGAACCCTTAGAGATCACTGAAAACATCGTATACTTCAATTCAATAAGAGATAATTTAGACCAGGAAGCATAGGGATAGAAAGGATGTCAAAAAATACCCCTATAATATCTAAATCATCAATGGGATATTACAGAATGTAGAAAACTAGAGGGCAAAAACATGTCACAGATAGCCTTCTAAGAAAAGATATTTTTTCTCTTTACAAAAATGTGAACTCTGAGCTTCTAAAAGCTCCAAAAAACAATATATACATCTCCTCTTTTTGCACGTAGGTAGGAGTTAAAACCTAACTAGGGAACTTACAAAGATTTTTACAAGAATAAAACCAACCCTAACTCTGTCAACTCTTATCATAAAAGTATTTCTACAACATCATGGCCGATCAGATATTTGTTTATGTGCCCATCTCTATACTATAATTTCCTATAGACAAGCAACCTCGACTCATCTACCCACCTACAACTCCACTAAGCCATGAATGCATCCAATCTGATCTTATAGATATTTGGGTTTAAAAAGATTAACTCTGCAAAGGTGGCACCAAGCTCATTAAAGCTTCAACATGACATGGTATTCTATGAAATCTATGACGCCGATGATTAGATTGTCTATTATCATCTTTCCAACCATCCCTGTCCTAAAGAAATAAATTCCAACAACTCAAGCTATCGTGCATGGCCGCAAAATGCAAACCCTAGCCAAAAACCCTGCAAAGAAATATTTAAATTTGAAAAAGAATGGCTAGCAGGTCAATTTTAAAATGCAACCGTTGATCGTTTTATCTCCTGGTAGATTGGGCGGCTCAGATACATCTAGAAAAACACTTTTAGAACCCCTCTGACAAGTCAACCACCACCGTGGAAGTTAGCAGCCAATCACTGATGAGCAAGTCAGCATCCCTGACAAACCTTGGACCCACATCCCTGAGAACACCATTGGACGGCTATTACTATACTGGGATTGTAACGATCGAGCTTTTTGGATCTCTGGTATAACGATAGCTATGAGATCTAATCGTGCGTTAACTTCTTTAGAAACCCCTAACCCCACGAGCCCACTAACAACATACACATTGCATACTTTCATTCGTTCCAACCTACTTCATCAGCACACACCTCGGCAGTCCTCTGACAACAGACCCACTGACTAAGATTCTAATAAGATAGCTAGTCGCATGATTGCATGAGTTCAGGAGATTCCTTGTGACCATGCAACCATTGTAGATCTTCCTCTTCTGACACATCTGCAGATACTCAGCCCCATTGACAACCTTCCACCTCATTACCTCTAGCCAATCACAAGCTGCCAAATGGAATACGTGGAACCAGACCCACTCAACCTTTGAAACGCTACATGGGAAGGGAATCAACAGTCATTGCAAGATCTTATAGCTCTAACAGATTCCTTGTGAACCTACGAGAGCCATCGGATCTACTTGACTAGGAGCCCATTCTGACAAATCTCCCTGATACCAAATCTACGGCTAGTCTCATCCCCTCATGACCTTAAAAGATTCCATGAGATTATTAGACAACCGTTAGATTAGAATCTTCATCGATGCCTACAAAAATAACCCCGCTTTGACCTAGCGATTCAGTGAACAAAGGCATTCTCGTGTTCGCTTAATGCTTGATGAACTATGGTTAAGTCAAATGAATACGCGAACAAAGGGATTTCGCTAATTCATTGAATCATGCATAAACTCAGGGTTACAATAAGCGAATGCCCGACTGAAGGAAGTTAACCATTTCGCTGGGTCGCTAACTGTTAAGGACTTAACCGCCTGGATTAAGAGATTACGTGAACCATTGCAGTCGCGTAGTCGGGGAATGAAAGGTCCAACCCATTGGGGATTAGGAGAACTTGCGACTAAAAGGAAAGAATTACACACATGGGAAATTTGGGGACTTAAGTTGTCGATAAAGGTAACAACCAAATAGAATGAAGGCTAGGGTTTGCAGGGTTTATTGACATAATAGCTACTTTTATGAATTTTTTAGACTATAGACTAGGGAGTGAAATGAATTGCAAAGACCAGAGGAAATGGCATAAAATCATGAAAATTTCAAAGATGCCTGGCAAGGTGAAAACATAGACTTTGGAATAGGTTTTAGCCAAATTTGCATGTACATGCAAATTAGGGTAACAATAACCTAATTTTTGTCCCCATGTTTTATGAAACCAATCATTAAGAAAATTCCTAGAGGGGATCTTGGAGCTATCAACTGCAGCAAAAAAATATCACATTCTTTAAGCCTAGACTTCTAGTCAATAACAACATTCATCTATGAGTTTGGTTTAACAACTAACTTGGGAGGAACTGGATCCTTACCTCCATTTGCTTCGGCGGCTAAAAACCCTTGTGTGGCACTTGCGAAGAAGGTTGCTCCTTCCAACAAAATGCGTTCATTCTAGGTAGCCTACTTGAAGGATTTTGCCTTGGGAGTGGTTGGTTTCTCTCCTCCATTTTGTAGAGTGTCTCCTCCTACGACGCCAAAATCCAGTGTTTCAATAATAGGAACAACTTCAAGGGGCTTAGGGATAACAAGTTTAACTTTAGGGTTATCTAGGAGGGAGTCAAATTTTCCTTTGAGACAATTCAAAGTAGCAGTGAGGGGAGCTGAGTCTTGGCTCCAAGCAGGGGGGAGAAATCTGAATGATGGGGGAGGCTCAAGAGTGGTATTAAATTTGGAGGAAGAAGAATGAAACTCTGGGCCTACCCTATTTTTAGGGTTTGGAGGAGGATTGACCTTTTTATTCAGTGCATTCCTCTTTAGAATAATAGGGCACTCTTGCTTTTTGTCACCTTCTTTCCTACAAACAAAGCAGCCACCGAAACCACCCAGGAAAATTATTGGGCAACAAACAGGTGCGGGATCAATGTCAAATTGCAGGGTCTCAGGGAAGTCAACTCTGGGTTTGATAGAGAGGACATGAACATCTGTGTTAGGAATGAGAGTATTTGATTGATAAATTTTAAATTGCACTTTTCCTATCGGCTCAAGTGCAAGCGAAATGAGCATCAACAAAAATGGAGGAAGGTCAACATCTAATTTTTTAAAAACCCTTTGGGAATTATAGAATAATATTTGAAAAATATATCCTAACAAAGATTATCAATATTAATAGAATCAATGTTAAATTCCTCAATTATAACATTGATTACTTAACAAATCTTATGACTAGAATTAAAGTAAAAGACACGATTATTACTAGTCAATTTTTATACAAAAAATCAAATCATAAATCTTACTACATATCTTAAAAGTTAAAGTAGTCTATTCTTCTAAACTACTTGACATTAAATATATTAGTCATAATCGTTATAACAAATGACTACTTCCATCATCTAGAGAACCTAAGAGAAATAGGATTCTTCCCTCAAATAAATTTCTGACTAAGGGAGATCACATTAACAACTTAACTAGAGCATTTGTAAAATAAAACTTATCTAATATTTATATCTAAATGTATTTAAAGAGGATTTCCTGGCTAATTGGTTCATGCATTCTTTTAGAAAGATAATTAAATTATTATTGAATGAATTGTTATCTATATTAAACAATATTATTAATGTGTCATTAGCTAACAATTCTAACGATTTGTATAAGAAACCTTGTTAAATACTATATCAACTTCAATTAATGACAGACTTACACAAATCCCAAAAAACAAATATTAAAAAGACTAATTCCAACTAAAACATACCCCTTTATATATTCTAATTAATACTTCTAATAGCAATTTATAATATTAAACTCTTCACTAAATTAACAAAATAGAATAGATAACTATATTTTAACATCGAATCTTGCCACCCACAATTCAATCTTTACTTAATAAGAGAATTTATTTAATCAAGTATTCTAATTTATAATTACTTATTGAAATCTACCCAACCTTAAACAATCTTATTTATCATAACAAAATTTTTTTTGATATAAATGTATATGTATATAACATTTAAAATTCTAATCTATAAATCCCTCTAATTATCAAACCTATTTAATTTCCTAAAAAATCTTAATTACATACTCATTATTAATTTCCTATCATTTAAAATTCACTACTCTTTCTAAAGTCAATATAGATTTTAAGAGATCTATTGAATAATTACGAATCTTGGAATGAGGAAAGAATAAATTCCCAATATTTCTAACTTGCATTATGGAAAGACTAATAAGTTGTTAAAGAAACCGAGGAACAGGCATGAGTCAATGAAAATTTAGATGAAGAGGCCATCGATTGTGAAGAACATGAATAGGAAGAGCCACCTAAGGCTACAAAAGGTAAAGGTAAATAGGGTGATACTTCAACCTGGACAAGGACAAGGTCAAAAACTAGTAGTTCACCACCTTTGAAGAAAAGTGTTGTAAAGATTACAAGTCCTACACTGATACAAACCTTTCCATAATTCCAACAATTGGTATCAGAGCTACAGGGACAATTATTGCTGCAGGAAATTCTCAAGACACGTATAAACAAAGACAACAATAGACACTTCTACTACAGACACCAGGTCACAAGCCCCTACACCACAGATTATAGAATCAACTACAGGGTAGAATAAAGAAGCAAAATAATCCACCGAGCCACCAAAGACAAATTCTGAGCACAAGGCTCAAGTTTCTATTACACAATCTCCACCATCTAGTGTGCAAGACAAAAAGAAGAAAAGGAAGTGAGGAAGTAAGCATCGAGTCACACTTGATGAGATAATAGAAATACTAGCATGTGACCCAACGACGCTTGACCCTAAAGCTCTAAGGAAATATGGAGAGCTATGCACCTAAAAAGTAGCTCAAGAGAAGTTGAGGTGTGAACTTAAGAACACCAAGGTGCTAGAGGATGTCAAGGAAATCCTAATGCAAGTTCCTACATACATCAATGTAGATGAACCATCCCCCATCATTGAAAAACTTGTACTGCTCACTGAGACAATCAATGGCCCAACCACTGATGCTGAACAGATGATTGAAGAAAGACTAGAACACAAAATTTAATACAAGCTAACTGAAAAGATTAGCCAAGAAGTGGCAGTGAATAAGGTAAAGATTTTAGAGGTATTAATTAAATTAGAAAGCATTATAGAAAAGGTTATTATAATTTTCAAATAAAATTATGCACTATAGATTATTTCACTACCGAGGTTAGTGAAAAGATAAAGAAATTAGATGAAGATCTAAAAGATACTGTAAGTATTCTAACAACCAAGAAACATGCATTTCAAGTGCATTATTCAAAGCTTAAACACATTCAGCAATTAAGACTAGAGTTGAGAAAGGAAGAGGACTGCATAAGAGAATAGGTAACTGAGCTACAACCCCAAGTTACTACCGCATTTAGAAGTGATACAGAAACATGTGACAAGGGGAAATAAATTTATTGCCACCCCCAAAATCTCAGTCGCAAAAAATATTTTTGACATGCATGCACAAGTGGGTTTAGAGAAGCTTTCTCTAGAAAATCTCGAGGAATGGGAAAACATCATGGATAATCTCAAGAAAACCCACCTGAATATTTTTGACAAATTGTAAGTACAATTTTTGGCATTATTTTCAAAAAATGGGGAAACATATGCATAAATACCGAGAGCATGTTCAAAGGGGGAGTTCATTATGTTTATATTATCTAGTTATGTAAATTTTCAAGTTCAAACTTTTATAGACATCATACACATATAATTTTTTGATACTAATACCAAAAGGGGAGAATGTTACTCCTAAATGGATTAAGAGTTGTCATTAGTAGTCATGTGTACTGTCGGTAAACAGAGCAAGGTAGTTTAGTCAGTTACAACTACGTGGTAGACACCAAGCACAAAGATTACTGAGTACAACACTCACTGAGTACATATGATTATCTAGCGCCAGTATATACAGAGACTAAGAGACAGTATTTACTGAGTAATCCAGAGTTCACATAAAATTTTGTAATGACACATTGTTCAAGGTGAACAACTTTTTTCCAAGTAAGAAAATGGTTTACCAAGATCGAGGTGAATATTTATTGTAGATGTAATCATTTAATAATGATGATTCCTATGTAAATATGATCTAGGTTAATCATATAAACTGTTGATCTTAGGTTTTCTAAGATAACTTGTTGAACCCTAATTAGGTCAAATCAGTTTGATATAAGTATTGTAAAGATTTAATTTTGATAAGTATCATCAAGAAGTGGTTGCACTTAAGGACATCTGAAGATTAGATAGGCTTAATATTGGAAAGATTTTGATAGAGCATTCAGTTTATCAAAAATAGATATAAGGCTGCCAAGAAGTACAAAAGGACATATTCATCATAGCAAGGCGATATTGTTGTTGTACTTAATGGATATAATATGAGCAATTTAAGTTATTTTCTCATATAGATCACACATCACTATTACTATCTAACAATTGTAGTAGACTTAAAATCTCCTACCAAAGTAGACTTAACCATCTTAAGAAAAATCTCTTAACCAAGTGCACACTTGAAGAGTGTTGCTAAAATCCTCTAACCAGGTAGATCTAGCTGATCTTATTGTTACTCCTAACAGGGTAAGATCACCAGAAGTGATCAATCTTTGTAAGCCTTAGCCGGAAACTTTATTTTAGCAGAAGTGAAGCTTTGTGGGTTTCATCTCCACTGCAATTTTTACCTTCTAACAAGTGTTTTTGTGATACTAAAATACATGTGGCATGTGTATGAACTTTCATGTATTCTTAATTGATTAGATTACATGCATTTGCATTTCAATTATGTTATTAAATGTATGGTGAATGCAATTGGTACAATCGATTATTGAAGTACATGTTTACAAGGATTCAGTTTTAAAGTTTTAAGGGTATTGATTCACCCCTCCCCTCTTAGTACACACCTTTCCATAATTCCAATAGATCTTATGTTGGAAACCCCAACCATCTTAACATAAACACTATGTATATGACTAGTGTGTGGTTACTTACATAACTAGCATTCAATCATTACAACATCTAATTTTGTAAAAACCCTTTAGGAATTATACAATAATATTTGAAAATAGATTCTAACAAATATTATCAATATTAATAGAATCAACGCTAAATTCCTCAATTACAATATTGATTACTTAACTAATCTTATGACTAGAATTAAAGTAAAAAACACAATTATTACTAGTCAATTTTTATACAAAAACTCAAAACTCAAATCGTATATCTTACTACATATCTAAAAAGTTAAAGTAGTCTATTCTTCTAAACTACTTGACATTATTTATATTAGTCATAATCGTTCTAACCAATGACTAGTTCCATCATCTAGAGAACCTAAGGGCCCATTTGGGTGCTAGAATACCAAATGCTAGATATAGTCAATTCTGGAAGATGCTGCAATTCTGGAAGATACATATCCTCAAAATGATTTTCGAAATATGTGTCGAAACCATTTTGTTCACCCAGGCATAAGGAAAAACATGAGAGTCCATTTGCTTTCCTTATGGTTGTATTCTGAAGCAAACGCTATTGTGAGCAGATCAAGGGCCGAGCATAATAAAGTTGTATAAATATTACTGACTAAAGATCAATATTGTTTAAAGTTGTGTAATTTGGTGAAGCCAAACAGAGGAAAAATGAATTTGACTCTGAGCAAGGTTTCTTGTTAGAGTAGAGAAATAGAGAACAACTTGCTACTGGTGAAGATTTGATCATTGTTAAGGTAGACTGAAAAGAAGCTACAAAATTCATAAACTTGAAGAAGACAACAAATAGATGCCACAACCTTATAAATGTTGATTTCAGGAGCCAAACTTGGAGAAGACAACAAATAGAAAGACTTGCTAGAAAAATGTGTGGCCGCAAACAACGAAGCTCCCACGCAAATGCCAAAGAAAGAGCAGACTGCTATGAACGGTGTCCAGACACTTTGTAGAGTGTAGCCCCTTTGCAGAGTGCGAACAGTGAAAGTGCCCTAGTGGACCTCAAAAACAATTTTCCTTTCACACGGACCCGATGGACTTTTAAAAATAGGCATTTGAAAAGTGGTCAAATTATAATTCCACCTTTTCAAGCGGAAGATGAAATGCCCATTTTGAGGGCAAAATTGGAATTTCAAAATTCCAATTCCAATTTTTTGGATGGACACAAACATGGAATAGACATTATTCGGAAATCTAATTCTAGAATATCCAGTCTAATTCTAGCACCCAAATGAGTCCTAAGAGAAATAGGACTCTGCCCTCAAATAATTTTATGACTAAGGGAGATCACATTAACAACTTAACTAGAGCATTTGGAAAATAAAAATTTTCTAATAAATATTTAAATGTATTTAAAGAAGATTCCCTAACTAATTGGTTCATGCATTCATTTAGAAAGACTATTAAATTATTGCTAAATGAATTGTTATCTATATTAAACAATAAATTATTAATGCCTCATTAGCTAACAACAAATCCTAAATAACAAATATTAAAAAGACCAATTCCAACTAAAACATACCCCTTTATATATTCTAATTAATATTCCTAATATCAAATTATAATATTAAACTCTTTAACAAATTAACACAATACAATAGATAACTATATTTTAACATCCAATCTTGCCACCCACAATTCAATCTTTACTTAATAAGAGAATTTATTTAATCCAGTATTCTAATTTATAATTACCTATTGAAATCTACCCAACCTTAAACAATATTATTTATCATAACAATTTTTTTTTTATATATATGTTTATGTATATAATATTTAAAATTCTAATCTATAAAACCCACTAATTAACAAACCTATTTAATTTCCTTAACAATCTGCATTAGATACTCATTATTAATTTCCTATCATTTAAAATTCACTACTCTTTCTAAAGTCAATATAGATTTTAAGAAATCTATTCATTAATTAAGAACCTTGGAATGAGGGAAGAATATTTCTAACTTGCATTATGGAAAGACTAATAAGTTATATTTCTACAAAAAAGTCAATGGGCTCTTGGTCTATTGATGAAATTGAATGGTTCTCAATGAGCCCACCCATCGGGATCAAGTCTTGCTGAGTGCAAGGCTCAGACATCATAAGGGATGAGGTCGGGATCGTGCCCCAGCTGGACAGCCTCACAGATCTTAACCCTCCATAAAAAAAAAATTTGTGTAAAAGAGAAATGAATTTGATTAGTAAACATGTGCAATAAGATATGGACAAAAAATTGAGGCAAGAGATGACCGGTAATAAAGAAGGAAGACACCGGCACTGGCTATCTAGCTGAAAATTTGCATCGACCAAATAGCCAGTGCCCATGCCCATACATGGGGCATACTACGCCTTAAACGGCCCAAACATGCCTCGAACGACTCAAATGTGTCATGCTTCCTGCCACCTTGGCCTAAATCGGACCCCCTCAAATATTTTAAAAGATGCTTTAGTAGAATTTTTTAATATTAACTTTTTTATACTTAGTGCCAATTTTATGAAGTAGGGAATATTATTACGTTTTTAAATCTTAGACTTTAATATTATTATTTTTTTAGAAAAATAATTTATCCATTTTTTTAAAGTTATATTAGTAAAAAAATGAATATAATATATTAATAGTATCTAAATCTTTTAATAATATTATATGTTCAGATTTTTAAAATTTGTATTATTTTAATAAATGTATATATTATAAAATATGATTTTAAGAAATATATTGTGTAATTTTTTTAGTAACTATATTATTTAACTTCTAAAAATATACATATTATATAGATAATTGATAAGTAGGAGATATTTTCCACAGCAAGTCAAATTGTGATATTGCTATCAGGATTTAACTGTGTAGTTTTTTTTTAGTCCAACTCATTGACCCATGATTCATGAGTAGTGGTTCATTGAACCCATCTCTCATGAGAATGAAATGGAACACTTAGCACTCATTGGATCTAGGTGATGCTCACAGAGGTGAAGCACCGAGACTTCCCGAGAGGTCACCCATCCCAGTACTACTCCAGCTCGAGCGCGCTTAACTACGGAGTTTCCTCCATGGTTAAACCCACTCTACTTGCATCCTCATTTGCAAAACCTTCACCAAGTGTTGTGCCTTATGAACCATTCATTAGAAAGCCCCTTAAGCTCATCAATTGATAAGTAGGAGATATTTTCCACAGCAAGTCAAATTGTGATATTGCTATCAGGATTTAACTGTGTAGTTTTGTTTTTTTGAGTCAAACTCATTGACCAATGATTCATGAGTAGTGGTTCACCAAACCCATCTCTCATGAGAATGAAATGGAACACTTAGCACTCATTGGATCTAGGTGATGCTCATAGAGGTGAAGCACTGGGACTTCCCGGGAGGTCACCCATCCCAGTACTACTCCAGCTCGAGTGCGCTTAACTAATTATGAAGTTTCCTCCATGGTTAAACCCACTCTACTTGCATCCTCATTTGCAAAACCTTCACCAAGTGTTGTGCCTTATGAACCATTCATTAGAAAGCCCCTTAAGCTCATCAATTGATAAGTAGGAGATATTTTCCACAGCAAGTCAAATTGTGATATTGCTATCAGGGTTTAACTGTGTAGTTTTTTTTGAGTCAAACTCATTGACCCATGATTCATGAGTAGTGGTTCACCGAACCCATCTCTCATGAGAATGAAATGGAACACTTAGCACTCATTGGATCTAGGTGATGCTCACAAAGGTGAAGCACCGGGACTTCCCGGGAGGTCACCCATCCCAGTACTACTCCAGCTTGAGCGCACTTAACTACGGAGTTTCCTCCATGGTTAAACCCACTCTACTTGCATCCTCATTTGCAAAACCTTCACCAAGTGTTGTCCCTTATGAACCATTCATTAGAAAGCCCCTTAAGCTCATCAATTGATAAGTAGGAGATATTTTCCACAGCAAGTCAAATTGTGATATTGCTATCAGGATTTAACTGTGTAGTTTTTTTTTTAGTCAAACTCATTGACCCATGATTCATGAGTAGTGGTTCACCGAACCCATCTCTCATGAGAATGAAATGGAACACTTAGCACTCATTAGGTCTAGGTGATGCTCACAATTTGACTTGCTATGGAAAATATCTCCTACTTATCAATTGATGAGCTTAAGGGGCTTTCTAATGAATGGTTCATAAGGCACAACACTTGGTGAAGGTTTTGTAAATGAGGATGCAAGTAGAGTGGGTTTAACCATGGAGGAAACTCCGTAGTTAAGCGCACTCAAGCTGGAGTAGTACTGGGATGGGTGACCTCCCGGGAAGTCCCGGTGCTTCACCTCTGTGAGCATCACCTAGATCCAATGAGTGCTAAGTGTTCCATTTCATTCTCATGAGAGATGGGTTCGATGAACCACTACTCATGAATCATGGGTCAATGAGTTTGACTCAAAAAAAACTACACAATTCTTATTGATTGATGAAAGTTCTTTGAATCTTCTGCATTCTACCTTTGCACGAATCTTGGTGGAAATGGATATGTCTAAAGGTCTTCCCAAAAAAATTGTGCTTAAAACTAGTAAAGGGTGTTGGGAACAAACT
The DNA here is from genome assembly GCA_027943335.1 of Chamaecyparis obtusa. Taxonomy (NCBI): domain Eukaryota; kingdom Viridiplantae; phylum Streptophyta; class Pinopsida; order Cupressales; family Cupressaceae; genus Chamaecyparis; species Chamaecyparis obtusa. Next base: position 884,286 of record BSBK01008930.1, read on the forward strand.
CTGGACTATGAAGGGATTCCATTTCGATGTAGGCGATGTTTCCAGACAGGACATAAAGCAGCTCAATGTTCCAAGCAAAGAATGGCCAAGGCTATATCTTGGTGGAAAGATGTTTCACACCATCATTATACGATGGCGAAGACAGTGATGCAGCAGAAGAGTTATTCTCAAGCTATGCATGATGAGCCATTGATTCAAGAGAAAGGAAATTTATGTAAAGTAACGAGTGTTACGAATGGAGTTGAAAGTCTGCCTGAAGGGCAGAATGCTAGAAAGGTGGCTGCCACACCAGAGGTCAAAGAAAAGAAAAGACTTGTAGGGTCCCGAGACAAGGAGGATGATGATCTATCTGATGGACATCTACATCTTCATTGTAAGTCAGGCCTGGGTGAGGGTCGTAGCTCAGGGGATCTTCGCGGGGATTGGCAAAATGAGGCAGCCAAGATGGAGGAAGGATGGGAAACTATGAAAGGGAGAAAAAGGAAAAATGTAAAGGATTCATTTAACATGATCCCGCGTTCTCAAAAAAAAGGTTGAGTTTAGTGTATTCTATCATGATTTTTCTTTCTTTCTTCTGATGCTTGTTTGAGGGTTGTTGTGGGTTCTCTTTGTGTTTGGGGAGATAGCTCTCCTTATTGTAGCTATCCCTGGTTCGAGTCAAGTTTCTTCTCGATTAAGAATAATAAAATTACCTATTACCGATCCAAAAAAAAAAAATTATAAATTTTTTTAAAATTATATATTAATATAAATTTTAATAGTACATTTAAATTAAATTGAAATAAATAATACAATCAATAGTGCACATACAATCATCCACATATATATTATCTCTAATTACATTTAAATTTGATGATCTAATATCATCATACATTTAAATTCAATTATGAGGAGCTAATTTATTGTATATTTATAATTAATTTAAGTTAATAATAAATCTTGTTTAAGTTTGTAAATACTATGTAGTTTTTTTCATCAAGAATATTTTTCATTTTTTAAAAATACAAATTATATATTTTAATTTTAAATCTTTTTTAAATAATAATATTAATAATTTTATATATCTTAAAATAACTTAATTACATATTATATAAAAAAATTAATAACAGTTTTAGACTTTAATAACATTAATAACGTGTAATAACATTATCTATATGTCTTTTTTTATTAAAAAAAACATTGTCTATATATGTATATTTTTAGAAGTTAAATAATATAGTTACTAAAAAAATTACACAATATATTTCTTAAAATCATATTTTATAATATAAAAATTTATTAAAATAATACAAATTCTAAAAATCTAAACATCTAATATTATTAAAAGATTTAGATACTATTAATATATTATATTATTTTTTTACTAGTATAACTTTAAAAAAATGGATAATTTTTTTTTTTTAAATAATAATATTAAAGTCTAAGGTTTAAAAACTTAATAATATTCCCTGCTTCATAAAATGCACAGTTACGGATGTCAGGCACGTTTGGGCTGTTCGAGGCGTAGTAGGCCGCATGTATGGGTATGGGCACTGGCTATCTGGCCGATGCAAATTTTCGGCCAGATAGCCAGTGCCGAAGACACCATGTAGGCAAGGGCATTTATCAAAAAAAATCTGCGTAAGTAATATACATAACAGCAAAAATAAATACTCTAGGACAACAATCTGACAATATCAACCTTGAAATTCTAAATAATCACTTTCCCACATAGCAAGGATTGACTTTCCCTTGAGTAACTACACAGGGTAGAATGGATGGTAGCAAGGGTGAACACTCCTAACACAAGACAAACCCATACCGGCCCTGGCAACGATTTAACCACTACAGTGATTATTTTCTGGCAATGTGATGAAGCAAGGACCATCCATGCATCTGACGTTGGATATGCTACAGTTGGGATACAATGAGATCGTTGGACTACGTTAAGGACATTCATCAAAGCCTAATGAAAGTGCAATTTTGCGAAATATATAGGTTGAAAAAGCGCTGGATGATGTGCATGCAGAATCTGGAAGCACAAACAAAACATGTGAATTGTTTGACAGAAATCTTCAAAGATATGTTGTCATGGAATGCACTGACTACAAGATTTCAAGTAACAATGCATCTGCAATTTGCAGGCATAGAGCCAAGGAGCGCGATGATGAAATTGCAAATGGACAAAATCTGAACTGACACCAAGCTTGTGAACAAGGAATCACAGGCAAATATAATCGGACAAGTAATTTATCAACACAATGATAAATGGAACTTCCCAAGATAAGAGTCAATAACCATACCTCAATCATGATTCGAAAACCGGATAAGAACAGAGGTAGGCGATGTGACATGATGGACATTAAAACACAACATTCTCGAGGGTCTGTGCTACTGATTTCTTTCCAGCAAACCCTCCAAATATATTCATCCAAGTGCCGGTGAGATGTTTCTGTAGATGCAGGGTACGTCCTCCTAAATTGTGTAGAATTTTCAATATAGATCTAGTTAGGAAATAAGAAAAATGACAGCTTGCAAAAACAGAATAAAAACAGAGCAGATCGACAATAAAATTCTATCTCTTATTGTATGCTTAAAAAAAAATTGATTACAATATGCACATAGTGCATGATTTATACAGAACTAAACTACCGTTTGCAAGAGCACATTACGGTGAAAAGTTTCAGTTATCACCAATCAACATGAACAGTTAAACAAACTATCAACCATGAATCATGGATTAGATAAAAGATAACTAAAGTTTACTTGTAAATCACCGTATGATCTAGAGTGGCAGTTGGAATTAACTAACACCAACACCCCCCCTTAATTCCAACTAAGGAGAATAAAAAATAAATAAAGGAAAAATGCAGCTGAAAATCCTTTGTGACAAGAAAAAATGTGGACATCTATCAAATGATAGCTACCATAGTGTTGAATGAAGAGATTCTTCTGAAACCAAAATGAAGATCAAAATCAATCTACATGAGTGCCCCTAGCGAAACTACTCGAACCAAGAATAGATGGCAAACAAACGCAGAACATCTGCCAATCGAAGATACAAAAGACAATAATTTGCATATGTGCTCCCAAACAATGAATAGATGGCAAACAAAGGCAAAACATCTATCATTCAAAGATGTAGATGACACATAAATCTGTATGAGTGACTCTATCGACACTACTCAACTATGCAAGAATAAAGTGCTAGTTGCAAATACAGATGTCAATTGTCTATACAACCGATCAACTATGGAAGCAAAGAACCATCAACACAAACAGTAGGAAACCCCTCCATAATGTTGAAAAAAGAGGCATGATAGGTCCACTGACATGGTGTCACTAAAGAGGAAAAGAAGGCAAGGCCCATGCGAAGAGAGCATGACCTTGACCTATCTCTGATGGAGAATCTAGCTTAGCCTCTATTGCCATAATTGTTTGATACAAGCCTCTACTTGTGGGCCCAAAGTAGAATCTGTGGCATGCATTCAAAATAGTTGAATGGCATGAGAAGAGAAGAGGCTGAAAACTCTATTTTTTACAACCGATCTGATCTTTAGAACCTGCAAAAAAAAACTTACATTTCTCCTTCCTAGCACTTAAGCTCTGATACCATGTAGGATTTTCAGCATAGATCTAGCTAGGAAATAAGAAAAATGACAGCTTGCAAAAATAGAATAAAAACATAGCAGATCAACAATGAAATTTCATCTCTCATTTTGTGATTCAAAAAAAATTGATTACAATATGCACATAGTGCATGATTTATATAGAACTAAACTACCATTTGCAAAAGTACATTATGGTGAAGAGTTTTAGTTATCACCAATCAACATGAACAGTTAAACAAATTGTCAACCATGAATCATGGATTAGATAAAGGGTAACTAAAGTTTACTTGTAAATCACCGTATGATCTGGAGTGGTAGTTGGAATTAACTAACACCAACAAATTGTGATGTGGGGAAAGATTGAATACCCCCACACTTACGTTAATCACAGTAACAAAAAGCCAAATAACGAATGACCCCCAGCAACAAATTCATGGTGGCTAACCCAGGAAAGGGCTCCATTAAGCACACTAGGCCATGATTATACAACCACCTCTAGAAGGATTGAATACTCATAATTCAGACAAAAAGGGCCAAAAAATAAAAAGCCAAAAACTAAGCTGTTACATGCAGTGACAGATACCAAAAACATCTATACAAAATGATCGGAGAAGAAAGAAAAGTAGAGCTCCCTATATCTATTGGTTACGCCGATATGACAGGGAACAAAAATAGGAATCTATTTTCTAAACGCTTTGTTTTAAAGGTTACCAATGGTGTTTCATAAAATAGATATAGATAAATTTTGAAGCTAATATAATGGTTGAGTGGTAGCCATTATCTTTTCAATATATAGAACATACCTTATTATCAATGTATGCAAGATTCCATTACTCCACCAAAATGTAAATACCATAAAAGGGCCCGTTTGGTAGTGGGAATTAGACTGGAATTAGTATTTGTTAGTTCCCATTTCGTCGAATCCTCAGTTTGGGAGTGCAATATGAAAATAGAATAGGAATATGTAAATGCTCATTTTGTCAAAAATGACCATATACATCTTCCATTTGAAAAGGTGGAATTGGAATTTGAATGGGGGAAAGCAAATTTTTAAATTTTTCATGTCTACACTTAATTTTTTAATTTTTTATTTGTGTGGGGAGGGATTTAATTTATTTTTTATTTGTCTATGTGGTTTGTAACTTTGTTATTTATTCGAATTTTTATGAAAAAAAATTTAAATTTTTTGTCAAAATTTTTTCAAATTTTTTTTTTTTAAAAGTTGATTTTTTATTTTTTTGAATTTTTTCTTGAATTTATTTTTCAAATTTTTTGTCGAATTTTTTTAAAATTTTGGTTGCAGTGATTGTAACTTGGTTGCCTGCCACCAACTTTGGCTGCTTAAAACGGTCTACGATTACATTTTAAATTCAATTCCATTAATAAAAATGAATTATTAAATTCAAAACATTAAAACAATTAAAAATTAAAAATTAAAAATCATACTCAAATTCCAATTCCAGTTTCCAAAAGTGGAACCAAATGGTCCAAACATAATCCATAAATGAAAAATCGGATTATCAAATCCATGATTTGACCATTTCCAACATTTGATCAAATCCATCATTTCCTAATTCCCCCTACCAAACGGGACTTAAATAAATATAAGTCATTTCATGGGAAAATACAAGGTATTTATTGTTTTCATCTTTTATATTTGTGATAAAGCAAATTGTTAATATGAAATACTCTAATACATATACTTTGCTACCCCAATAGTTGTACACATAAGAATAGTATGTGTGTACTATGATAACAATACTTATTTAAGTGGGCATCTTATTTTATTAAGTGAACATATTATTTTTTAAGTGACACATGATAGATAGCTATGATATTTTAATTGAGACAAAAAGTTATCTATTTCACTTGTTAATAGATTTATTTATGTTCTTTTAATATAACATTTATAGTTTCTCATGTGTTCAAGTATTAGTCCATTTTTATCAACATTTAATTTTTTTTTGATTTACATGTGGATTATTTAATTACAATATATAGTAAAAATGTGGTGTAACACTGGATAATATTCACAAGTGAGTGATCGACTATTGGACCCCGCACAACTACTGGTCCCTAAAGAGATGTTTTGTAGGTGGTCAATTCCACCTTTTCCATAAAGACACAAAACCCCTAAAGAATAACTATGTTTGACAAAAATAACCGTTCTCAAATAGGTAATGACAATATTTGGATGTTAGATGATAAATTCAAGAATTTTTTATGTCGGTACTAGTAACACAATTTGCATCCAAGATTATTAGTTATGACCATTACCGAAGGGAACATAATGAACCAAGCATCCAAAAAATGAGGTTTAATAAAGATCTTTTCACAACATATTTTAAACGTTAGTTGTTGCAAGAATAACATTAATAAACTTAACTAACAATATATTAAATGCCTCCACAAAATAGACACATAAAACATTAAATCAACACTAAATTCATAAAATGTTGGTAATAGCCTAAGTAATATAGTAATTAAATATTTAGGTAATCATCATTTATATATGATGGTGTAATTAAATATTCTTAATTATACTTTACTTTTAATTTTAATTAGGATAATGCATTGCATAGTAGTTTGCATGTAGACACCTATGAGTTTGCATTTCATTTTTGTACTTGGTGCAGGAAAATTTTCACTTTATGTATTAGATCCACCTTTAGTGCTCTTATCACATTATCATCCTCTCATTGTTGTACATGTTTGCACAAACTTTGTTGTATGATGGAGGATGATTCACCTTTGGTGGACATGTGATTACACATTAGTTATGTGATAGGTTATCACTTGTATATTTCCTAGTTATCATGCATTGCCTATATATTCAAGCATATCTACATTGTAAATCATTAAGATTTTCATGTATTATTTATTATCATTAAATCTAATCAATTAAGGATCGTAGCATTTGTCTATCTCTTGTGCTATCTATCAAGCTTCTAGATCTTGGCATTTAATTATTTGCCTTAAGCAAATTCTTACATGGTATCAAAGTTATAGAAGTGTTCATTACATAGTCATTAGAGAGTTTTTTGCTTTAACTTTTGGAGGGCCACAATTCAGATCTAGGATATTAGGAGCATTTAAAGTAAGATGTGACATTTCCATTGCATCCAAATGACCATTTTGGTGAATTTTGACTATAAATTTTCCTACCTTGGGAAAAAGTCAAATCAGATGCAATTTTTTGTAAATCGAGCTTGGGAAAACTAATTTGCAAATTGTTGATATGGATGTAAAAATTTATTTTAGAGAATTTAGGTTTTTCATATTTGCATCTTTTTTTATATTTCTATCAATTTTATCTTTGGAACTCGACATTATTGAATTTTTTCTTATCAATTTGATGTCTCTATGAAAAATTGGGGTTTTGTCGGGGTCCCCACCCTTGTTTTTATTAGTGCTTTGTTAAAATTGTAACATAGAATATGCAGAGAGCCGTATAGATCTAAATCAAGCAAATATTGGGTAGTCACATCCCAACACTACATCCTTCATTCTCATCAAGAGAATATCAAGTAGTCACATCACAGCACTATATCCATCATCTTCAATTTATTTGGGAGTACAAATATTTCCCCGTGGTGTGATATTTCAAATCAACTGTCACAAACATCAGACAATCCACACCCACCGAGATCTTTGTTGCAAACAAGATTCATAGAAGTGTTTAAAAATAACAAAGACAACCGTTCAATCATAAATGTGGGACTAAACCAACGAGCGCAATGCTTATTTTTAGTTCAGCAATCTCAGTCTAGAAGCAGAAACTTGCCTCATATGGAGCTTCCAAGTGACGGATTTAAAAGTGGACACGTGTCATTTTATTAGTCGTTAAGGTTTGCATCAACAGTGGATAGATCAACACATAGTGACATTGGACTCAGCCTTAAAGATATTGTAGCTTAGAGCTCAACAATGTATAGATGGCAACAAAGTATAGATGGCAATAAAGACCAGTCATATTTTGGTGGAGTGTACCTCATCAAACATCTGGTCATGGTGGCATCTTAGCTAACTTCACATTCAAGAAGGGTGGATCATAAAGATTTTAATTTCTATCGACACGGTGAATGTGGAATTACATCTAAAACCCTCACCCTCGACAATGACATTGAACAACACGCAACACTTATCCATCCTCAAACCTGTGAAGACCCCAATTTTGCACCCCCATGTGGAAACCTATGCTTGAACTAACACGTCAACACATGTGCATGATTGGTTAATAGACACGTGGTGCTAGGTCTAGCCACATCAGACAGTACCATGCATCTTTGACACCCACATCATGTACAAAGCCACAAACACGTTTGTGATCTGGTAAAAAAAAATTTATGAATTTTGCAGTAATTCTATGGTGCTAAATTTGACGATCGTCTGCACATCATTTGGTATTTTTTTAATTTTTCTTTGACGGGCATCTAGTTGTCAAATTTAACCCATTCACTTCATCAACAACTTATTATCTTAAAATTGATGACTATTTGACCGTCATTTTTTGGTATTTCTCTTTTGTTGCAATGGTCATTTGGACATCAAATTTAAACATGGTGTTATTCTAATGTCATCAAGGGTTTGAATTATGTCCTCACCATTTACAATTTTAAAATTGTAGTCATAATTCAAGAGGTCATATCTTGCTCATCTTAAGTCCTTTTTTCAAGCAATTTTTTATTTTTATTTTGGGTAGAATCTCTAGAATTTTTTAGTGGTGGTGTTACTTTCTGATTTTAGTACATGGATTTGACAAAAATTACATATTTTGGTGACTAGTTGTCCAATCCTTAATTTTTTAACTTCAGAGGCTTCATTCGGGCTCATACAAACACATTTTCACGTGCTATTTTTTATTTAAAGTGAATGATGTTTTGAGTAATTTTCATATTTTCTATTAGATTGTAGTCTTATTTGATAAAAATATCAATTTCAAATCTAGGTTAGCTTTTGGCTATTAATGATCACTGTGATACTTTAATTTTGATTTGATTTTGGGCATATTGATTTGAGTCTCTTTTGGCCTCATTGAGGTGGTTTTGAACATCAAAATTAGAAGTCCACTTTGGCCCATTTTGGCAAGTGGCAATTGTACACACACTATACATAAAGTGCCAAAAGCATCATTTAGGGAGGGGGTTTTTGATTTATTGCATTGTAGGGGGGTGAAATGATTATTTGATCTCATTTAGTCTCATGTGAGAAGTGCATCATGGCTAAAGTCATGGAATATAGAATTCATCTTATTGGTGTATTTTTTACTGGGGATAATAATGCATCATGGGCAAAGGAAATCATCACATATTTTTGATGCATAAAAACTATGCCTAATCTTTATGGAATTATTCCTAAGCCAAGGTCCAAGTTGAAAAAGTTAGCTTGGAAGGAAATGAATTTGAAAATCATGGGATTGATTTCTTACAAAATGGATACATATTTATATCTTGAAGTCAAATCCAAGCTTGAGGGTATTAGGTTCTCATGCACACAATTGATCATTATTTGGGAACATTTTAGAGATCCACATGTTCCTCCATTGTCATAAGATCTAGTTGCAGATTGTCTCATTCCACTTGATGATGCAAATAACATTCCTTATGATTAGCCTACCTTAAAGGAGATTGAACGTATTGCATTCCTTGAGATCTATGATGATTATTGGGATCAACGTAGAGCTTCTACTTCTCTACTTGATATCACTCCTATTGTTTCTCTTAATGGTGCTTGTATTCCTACAGCCATGGCTTTTAGTGATTCAGTGCAACATGATCTTCCTTGTCTTCCAACTATAGTTTCTTAGGATGACTTATTGACAGACATTGCAGGCTTGTTTGTAGAGTCCTACAATGAGAATTTCAAAGACATCATTGATGAAATTCATCCTCTTTGATGAGGATGATCCTTCTTGATTTTTTGTGAGAGAACACTCTGACCCTCATCTTCATTCTCCACTTGATCATTCTTTCAAGTTTTATATGATTTTGGATCCTTTGATACAACATTTGAGTCTTTGGAGATTGGCATTCATGAGTCTCAAACTTCACTTGAGATGTCACATTTCATGGCTTGGGTTGAGTATACTCATGTGTCAGAGATTCCTATTCAGTTTCTTGAGACATCATACATTTTGAGGATTCTTTAGAGAGGATTCATTGATACACCTATGACATTGTTTCTTCCTAAGGGGAGGAACATCATTCAATTTTCTTGGTGTAGTTTCTACATTGATCCTTGAGCATCTATCATGGGTACACATTCTACATTGAGGGGGGCCCTCTTTTCTTCTCTTTGCACTTCAAATTTTGAGGAGACATCCTTGTCTTTGGATATTGTTCACAAGAAGTTACTATTGGTTCCTTATTTGTCACCTTCTTCTATTGGGTATGTTAATCCTAATTGGTTCATTGAATCTTCATCAACCAAGGACATGGTGACAGATGAACATACTTCCAAAACTTCATACTTCATTTGGATTCCCCTTCCTTCTTCCTATCCATAATGGGAATCATTATTACATTTGTACTTGATGTATCTTCTTCTTAAGGGGAGAAATGTTGTTTTTAGGCATTGTACTATGTTTTTCCTTCAAGCACACATCATCCTTAGAGGAGATTATTCATTATGGTAGGGATATCATGTCTCCTTGTTTCCTTCCTATGGGGGGTACTTTATTGTATATGCATGATGTATGTCATAATGGGGGGGTCTTGATTCATCCATCAACTCATGCATCTTGTTTGTTTGAATCTCTCTTTTGGGGGGATTTTTTTCCCAATGAGGTTTTCCCTCTTTTGAGCCACTTTATGAGAGACTACATTGCACTTTCATATCGTACATGGGTACCTAACATTGCCTAGTATCCAGGACCCATCATGCATTATCATCTAGAATTGTGTGCTTAAGTGAATTCCCCTAAGTTGCACTTAAGGGGGAGTGTTTGTGTTATCAAATATTCTTAATTATACTTTACTTAAGTTTACTTAAGATAATGCATTGCATAGTAGTTTTCATTTACACACCTAGGAGTTTGCATTTCATTTTAGTACATGGTTAGGAGAATTTCCACTTTATATGTTCAAGATCTACCTTTAGTACTCTTATCACATTGTCATCCTATCATTGTTGCACATGTTTGCACATACTTTGTTGTACAATGTGGGATGATCCACATTTGGTAGACATGTGATTACTTCTTGGTTAGGTGATAGGTTATCACTTGCATATCTCTTAGTTATTATGCATTGTCTATATATTCAAGCATATCTACATTGTAAATCATTTGGCCTTTTATTTATTATTGATTATAATTGAATATAATCAATTTAAGATCATATCATTTTCCTATCTCTCTTGTGTTATTTATTGGGCTTATAGATCTTGACATTTCATTCTTTTTCTTAGGCTAATTCTTACAATATATATATGTGATTCAACATTTATGAAATAAGAAAATTAAAATTAGATTCCAAATGAACAAACACTCTATTCGAACTCATGAAATGACAAAATATAGTACTCAATAGGTCATGAAGTAGAATAACTAGTCAAAGAGCATCCAACATATACACATAAAAGACAACCAGATCTCTGAAACATGAAATAAAGCATCAATAAATGGAAGGGTATTATTCCATAGTAAGAAGACCAGTAGTGAGCCTTTTTAAAAATTACCTTAGCTAGTGTCACCTTAACTGGTGTTTCATTTCATGAGAATTAACTTCTCCGTGGTTTTTCCTTATTTGGGTTTCCATCTAGATTCTAGTGTTCTTTGTGTTGGTGTTTCTAAGTTTTCATATTTACATCTGATATGAATGTTTAATGTAGTTAGCTGATAGATCAAAATTTTATATTTCTTTTGGTTATGAGCTTGTTGACAAGTACAAATTTTATTAAGTTTTTGACAATAATGTATTAACCCCGCTCTCAGTTATTCAACTTTTTCAACATGTGTATGTGTATGTGTATGTGTGTATCTACACATAGACACACACACATATATATGTATGTATACATGTATATACATTTATGTATATATACATGTTTATGTATATGTATATATACATGTATATGTATATATACCTATATATATGTGTGTGTGTGTGTGTGTGTGTGTGCGCACATACATATATACATACATACATACATATATATATATATATATATATATATATATATATATATATATATATATATATATATATATATATGTATGTATGTATATGTATGTATGTATGTATGTATGTATGTATATATATATATATGTATGTATATATATACATACATACATACATACATAGATGTATGTATGTATGTATGTATGTATGTATGTCTGTGTGTGTGTATGTACATACATACATATGTATGTATGTATGTATGTTACACACACACGTGTAATGAAAAATGTATATAAAAAATAGAGAACATTTTTTGTATAAGAATGAACATTTTAGAGTAAATCGGTAGAGTAACATATATGTGTACATATATATACTTGTACAAATTTTTATTGCTTAAGGAAAATCATCATTATACAAAATAAAAAATTATTGGAGTCTCATTCTTCATACATTCCTTCCTCAAGTAGGCATGCATTTATATATCCACCTGAATGATAGCAAGGATGGTGTCAAATAAGGATACTTTTTGAGGTATGTAAGAAATTCATTTACTAAATGTTATTTTTATGTCATCAATAATTTTCATTATTTAGCTATGATCTAATAATTTTAATTGATATTTTTCTTTTATTAAGCATCATGTCATCTTATAGATGGAAAGATTCAAAAAAATCCCATCATTAATACATTTTGTTATTCTCGTGTGTTAAAATGAGGCCAAGACTTATTTCTCAGTCTAAGTAAAATTATTGCGACCACCCTCACTACAACTTCAATTTCTAACCTGGAGAAAAAGCTTCACTATCAACTTGGGAAGAAAAGTAAAAATATAAGGTTATTTAAATTGAGCCAAGATAGGCAAGTGACTTTATTAGTGCCATGGACGTTTGATTTCTAGTAGAGCTATAGATTTTTGCTATAGTATTTAGTTTTCTAGCTATGATTTCAATGTTAACTATTCTGCTCCATGTGAAAATAAATAATTATGGGACACACATCATCTTGGTGTCGAATCGCTATTATACGCAGGGCTAGTTTTCTAAACCAGCTGCTAATCTGGCACATGCTATAAGTGTGCACTCCAGACTCGTCTATCAATGGAAGGCTCCAATGACACCAATTCATGCAACACATATCTTGATCATATTAAAGCGTATTTCAAATATTGTGGGACTTGCATCTACAAAATCACAGATTCATTTATCAATCACATGGGAAATTTTGGAGATATTTATAAACATTAGGAAACAATGTTGTGTATTAAAAGGAATAATTACACTAATTGGAAAAAAATAGATTTCTTTCCACGATAGTGATTTTATTTAGGAAATCAACACAGTTTTTGCTCATGCTTAAGCAAAACATAACAGTTGATGATGTAAAATATTTTGCATAGGAATCCATTAAGGGCCACCTTGATTGAGAATAACAAGGTCATACAAAAAAAAAGGGAATTTTCCTATAAAATTCCTAGATCTATTTTTTTTAAAGGATTTTAGAATTTATAATTCATCCTTCCAAACTAGGAGAAGAACTTTGATTTTATTGTAAAATCTAAAGCAATGTATTCTAAGAAAACTATTGTTATATGCGAGCTTCTCTCTGACCTTAGCATGTTTTCTTTTAATAAATTGTTTAGATTGTTCATTTGCAACCATTCTCCATTTTACTATCAATATGTTGTATGTATGCTGATTTCTCTTGTGGCAAGTCAAGTTTATTAAATTTGTTGATCTTTTTTTCCTTCGCTTATCCTAAGAAATTATGGATTGTGTATGTTTTTAACTCTTTCATGTGCCTCTAAAAGAAAGGTGAATTTTACCTTTAGTAAGTGATTCCCTAGAGTGGTCAATTACTATAAAATCAAGGATGCACATTCATATTTTGGTCTCTTCAAAATTTTATGTATGCAACATGAACATTACTCTTTGTAGGTTGTAATCTATTCTGTATGGTCATTCATAACATTGTGTCTTCCTTCTTGAATAAACTAACATCCACTTAAAGCAGATTTAAATTCTTGTATGAAGGTTTGAAGCATTGCAAAATATTTGCATCAACACTTTGTCAATTTAGCCTATCATTTACTTAGAGGAATGTTTTATTCCCCTTTCCAAATACTCAACAATTAAGAGCCAACTTCTAAAATTCCTAAGCTTGTTTTGTATGACATGGTAGGTCTCATGCCTATAAAACTTTTAGAGTCCCCTTATTTAAGAATGATCTTTTTAGGGATCAACATAGTGCAAGCTTGGCATCACTTCATGGTGGATTTTTTTCATGCAAGGGTCTCTCTACATAAATGTACTATATTGTTTACATTGATCTTATGTCGATGGTTATACCATGGTTCTTCTATCTCATGTCAATATTAATAATTTATTTTTATTATAAGTTCACATAAGTTAGGTTGATTAACCATTATTTACAAGTTGATTTTTGGCATCATTAAGAAGGACCTAATCTTGGTTTTTCACATTATGGAAACATAATTTTTATATTTTCATATAATTTTTATATTTTCATGGTTTTTTTTTATCTAAGCCTTGCATCTAATCCTTTGATTTAATTATTTGGATAGAGATTGATCTTCGCAATATTATTATTTAACTTGTTTATTTTCTAACAATTTTAACAAATTTTAGCCTTCTCTAGACTACATATATACACTCATATATAGAGTGTAATGGTAAAAAAAGTATTTATTTCCTTATGGGTTTTGGGTTAGTATAGCATTCCTCTAGTCATATTCATTAATATCAATGACACCAAACTTGTGTTCGGTGTATATTATGTTTTCCATCCTAATGTTAGAAGTTTTGATAACTCTCATAATCAAATTACTTGTATATTACTCTAGAAATTAAAATTAGGTATTCGATTATTTAAGTGTTGGTTAAGTTCTAGAAAATGGTTTAAATTATCAAATTTTATCTAAATCAAAGAGTGGGAAATTACATGAGAAGTAAATCAAATTCAAAGAACTCCATTGGTGCTTACCATCACTACACTAATACATTCAATGGTATGAATGTAGATTAGATATTTTAGAGAAGTTTACTTAGCTTAACTATAATGTTGATAAAAGTAAATATTTTGAAGGCTTTTTCATCACCTCATTAGACTAAAGATGGAGGGAGTGGAAGGTAAAATATGGAGAATTAAAGGGGTTGGGAAGATATATTATTTTTAAATTCAAAAGAGGTGGATTATAGAGTGAAAGATAAAATGAGAGAAATAGAACAAGGGGGACAACTACTAGGTCTATTCGGCTATATTTCTCTCTACTTTTCTATGAGATAATTCATACAAAAACATTATAATACATTGTGCATGTTTAAGAACTAGTATGTGATATCATAGGGAAATATTAACTCCTTCAAGGGTATAAATCATCAATAGAGAATTCATAGTTTACTCCTTGTTATTTCTTGTAATGTAAGTCAAATAATTTTGTGTTTTCTTCTTTGTTATATTTTTTTTTTATTTTTTTTTATATGCAAGTGCGTATATAAACAAGATAAAGAAATATATACCTTTATGTATATTGTTGATCACTAAGATACTCATGCTTAAATAAGAGTAGCTGAGAAGTTTCACTAGTATAGGACCTGATGCACTCTATGAAATAACCTATAAGATTTAAGAAGATGAATCTTCATTATAATTATTTTGGAAAAGGGAAAGAAATATTTTCTTGAAGTGGGAGCTAAGTTAGGGGGTAGTGGTCCTAGGCAAATATTTTGAAATAATTTAAAAACTTTTTGGAAAACTTCTAAAATACTGCAAACCCTTCTAAATTAGCAATATGTATCACCTTCCTAAAATTAGATATGATTCACTATAGGTTATTCTTGGAAGGAAAAAAAAATATAGGAAGTTAAAAGAGAATAAAGTGTTATGTTCAGATTCTAACCATAGGAAACATCTATAGGTATCCAAATAAAGGAATATTTTTCCTACAAATGTATCACTTTTCAATAAGAACAATATAGTACAATGTAAACCATTTTGGGTGGACACGGAGAAAGGAATAAGGTTAGTGTTCAGTTCCCAAACAAAAATAGTTCCTATAAGATTCTAGTAAAGTACATACACCTAAGACTTGTAAAATATATTTTTGTTCTTTTTTTGCATCTTAGTCGGTATTTGTGTGACCTAGCCAAGTACCCAACCTACTATACCTTGGTATTATTTTAATGCCAAGTTGGGGTAAAGAAGGCATAAGATGCAGCGATACTAATCCCATTGGTCCATGGAATAACTAGCATGGGACCCACCATGTATGCAACAGGGTAAACTTGCTTGGTACTGGAAGAGGCTTGAACCTATTTTGATCATCTATCTATCCAACAGTTAGACCAACCAGTCTACACCCTAGGGTCTAAGACTCACCATAGTTAAACAATAGCCTTTAATGAAGAAATTGCAATAATATAAAATAATAAAAGTGCCATTCATATCTCAAATAATCTGATGATGCATTTAAGAAAAAAATATATCTCTATTTGATATCACTTTTTAGGGGAACAATTTTTAGAAGGAAGTGTAATTGTAATATGCCCACCAAGGAATTGCAATAATATGTGATAACTTAAGTACCATTCATATCTCAAAGAATCTGATGATGCATAGAACAAAAAATATCTCTATCCAGTATCACTTCTTGAGGGAAAAATTTGTTTAGAAGAAAGTGGAATTGGAGTATGTTCCCACCAAGGAAGAGATTGAACATATGGAAGAGTAAAAACCATACATTTATAATCAGCCAAAGAAAGTCAATTATTTCATTGTCTCAACACTTTATTAGGAGAAAACATGATAATGTTAAAAACTAAGTTAGATATTAAAAATGTTGTAGAGTGCATGTCTTGTTAACATAGATATTTAATTAAATAATAATAAATGGTCTCTTGAAGCCAAAAATTAAAATTTACTGCTAAAACCTATCCTTTCTAGTTACAAAATAGACTAGGGCTTTTATAGACTGCTCCACTATTTTTTACATGCTAGTGATATGATCATTTAATCATGACATTAGTTACAATTACCTCCAATCTTTATTAATTCATATTCTCATGGTATGGACATCAACTAAATTTTCCTCAACTAATTTTCCATCATTAGAAGGAAATCTACTAATCATTACTGTGGAAAATACTCATTTTTGTCACCTAGCATATTGCTCTTTCAAAATTGATCTCACAATACACCCATGACATGCATCACATAGACAAAGACCCTTAGGAATAATTTTGTAGTGGACTTCTTAGATTCTACCTTATCACCATGTGTTAACAAGTTATGGTTATGCTAAGCAGGGAAGACTTTAAAACTTCAAAAATGCATGTGATACTGCTATGTCTCCACTAGCACGGAAGGAAAAAAGGATCCCTATAATTGAAACCATTTTTAAGTTTGGGACATGTGTAATGTAGGTAGAGACCCTTAGAAATGGTTCCACTATTTAGTTCTTAGATTCCACCATGTTGTCATGTATCAATGTCATGGGTCCACTAAGGAGTGAAGACTTTAAAACTTTAAAAGTGCATCTAGATTTATTGTGTGTCCATTAGAATGGAATGAAAAAGGGATCCTTAAAATTGAAAATATTTTTATGTTGGAGAAACCAACTTGTGTAGAAAATATTTATAGATTTGATGACCCATAGGAGATCCTAATCTACTAAGAATAAAAATTGAATCTCATTATTCATATGAATCTCTTGTCTATTAGGTGAATTCAGATGTTAGAATGAGTGAGAGAAGCTTGATTTTATAACTCTCATACTTTTTCAAGGTGTGAAACTTGATGAAGTTCAACATGGGTTTAAAGTCCCTATTAAAATAATTTAAACATTACACAATTTAAATTTGAGCCCAATCATCATAGAACAAGGTTCCCTAATTGGTCTATTCTTGGGAACGAGTTGCCCTATGTTCTATGGTCCACTCAATGTTGTCTTGTAGCATCCTAAAAAGTTAGAAACCATAATTGGAGGCTCTATGGTCACCTATTAGGCACCATTTTGGTGATTTTGAGGTTTGAATGTCCACTATGCTTGATCCTAGCTATCTGCATTTTCTCCTTCTACATCTTGTCACACTCCCCAATATCTTGACAAATTTTGAGGTGATTTTACCTAGGACAAGTTAACCTATCGACTTATCTCTAGGGACAAGTTGATTGTTTGACTTTTCCTTGGGTATTTGAACCTATATTTGGCCCAAGTCCTGATGTTGGGGTTTTCTTTTGAGGTCTAGATCTATGGGTTCTCTAGGTATATGAGTATAAAATGACTCATTTCCCTTCATTTGGCATAACATAAGGTCATACCCAAGTGCAAGCTATTCATGTACAAGAATTCAAGAATTCAAGAAATTCAAGTTGTGTGATTGAGGATTTAGATTCGAGATTTGTAGAAAAGCATCCAGTTCAATATCTCTACGTCTCCATTTATTCAACATCCATTCAAGAAAATTCAATATTCTCTAGATGATGAAAGTTTCTCTATCATGATGGCCAAGTAGAGGAATTCACAATCAAGCAAGAAGAGCCACAAATCCATTCTTCCATTCTCTTTCCTTCTCCAAGTGGTTATCAAGCATATCAACATTCAATATTTGGTAGTGGAAATCATAGATCCATGCATTTGTGAAGGAAATATTGATCTATATCTCATTCCAAGTACATTACAAGCATTTTCATAGATTTAAGCAATTATGACATTTTTTCATGAGGGTTTTATACAAGGTGAATCAATAATTAACCTTTTGTTTCCATTACTTTCCTTTATACAATTTCAATTTTATTTCAAGGTTAATTCCTAAATAGGGGTTGTACCAAGGAAATCCCCTTTCCATGACCTTTTCCCCTTCTTTTTGTGTGCAGAAACATGTTATAAAGTTGCAAATTCATATCAGGGAGGAACAAACACAGTCGCAGGACCCTAAAAATATTTCATCAAATTTGGAGCAATTGGGAACAAGTCGACTTGTTGACTTGTTCATGCACTTTTTAGTTGAAATTTATAGTGTAGAGAGATAGAGATCCCAAAAACCAAGATCCTGAATTACAACATATTCCAACATTTTGGAGTTAGTCAAATTCATATCCAAAGTTCAAATATCCTCATTTGGTTTCAAGGTACACACATTCTTTTCTTTTTCTTACATTTACTTTCATATATCAAATTTGTTACCTCCTACTTTATCACATCATATATTCTATTAAGGAATACATGAGAACCTTACATTATGAAGATGTCACATTGGCAGGTCCTTACTCTCTTGGTTGTGCTAATCAGATCCCCTTTGTAGGAGGTTTTGTTTTCCTAATGTATGTAGGATTTCGTATCTAGTAGCTTCTATGTTTCTCACCATTTTCTTATATACAAGTCTAAAATTAAAACTGAATGTCCCATTTCAAATAAGGAAGTTAGAATTACATACTGAATTAGGCTAGATTGAGCCTAGGATCAAGCAGAAAAGACAATGGCCACTAAATAGGGCCTTATTGAGTGAGGAATTGCATGGAGATGCAAATTATAATGTTATAGCTTCTAAAAAAACTTGTTACTTAAGTTAACTTTGTGACCGCATAGGAATATTCTCACTTGTCAATTGTAGGTGGCACTTCCACCTTTGGTGGACTTATCACTTTATGACTTTTCCACCTTTTTGGATGTGTTGAAAAAATACATTTAAATCTTGGAAGGTGATCCACCTTTAGTGGAAATGTTGTACAAAATCCTTTCCACCTTGGAGGGTGATCCACCTTTAGTGGACATGTCAAATTTTCACTTTTCCACCTTATGTGGGTGATAAGTTATCTCTTTATATATCACGTCATAAGATTAAGACACTTTTCATAATCTTATGCATTCCTATGTCTCATATTATCCTACTTAAAAAAGTGTTATCCTTTGTAATATCATTCTAGATGAGTCAATAAAGTGAGTTCAGTTAATTCAATCAATCTAATTGATCTAAATTATATTACAAATTATTGAAAGGAATATAATTTATTCATGTCATATTATTTCTATATTGTTATTGTAATTTCGAGGCATATAGATCTTTCATGGCTAGGTTCGCAGCCAAATCTTACAATGGGATTTTTAGTACTATCTATATCAACCACACATACTAAGAACTTAGGCATTGCGGAATCCAACTTGGGACCAATGATATATGAATGAGTGTCCTAAGAGTGGGATAAAATAGATGGACAAGTAAGTACATGTACCTCCACAACATTACTAAAGGATAAAAGAAACTTAAGGCCCTTACAATTTGAGATGATGAGGTTCTCTTAGATTACTTAGAATAAGGAAAACTTGATGTATTTAGTTTTCATGATTGAGAAAGCCTTTGAAATCCCTCAAGTTCTCCTCTACAAAATGTATCTTCTCAAATGGGACCTAAGAGAAGACTCACTGTCAACAATGGGAGGAGACTTATGAGGAGGGTTCACTTGAGAATTATGTTGAGAGTTTAAAGTTGACGAGGTCTCAAAGACTAGAGGAAAGGTCTCATCTCTAAAAAAAATTGTGCTAGCTCTAGTAGGACTATAACAATTTGGAGTGCCATCTCTCAAAAAATTCTCCCAACTACATGTCCACAAGTCATAGACTAGATTATGAAACTCATAGAATAGTATAAAAAGTGAACCACTACAAATAACAGTCAAACCCTTTAATTATTCAAATCTTAAACCCTATAATTTATCTACTAGTAAATTAAAAGTGTATTTTAATCGAGCATATAAATTATCTAGACACTTTAGACTTCACGAGCCGGATGTATATACCACATAGGTTTCTCAAAAAAATGTAACAAGCTCTCTATATGGGATGAATACATGACTCAAAAATAAAAATCTAGAATAGTAGTATCCTATGTATGAAATAAGAGAAGTTTCCATAGAGAAACATAGAGTACTTTGTAAAACACTCTAAATGTTGAAGACAAAAAATGATGACTGCACAACAAATATTTAAAAAAACTAAAATGTAAATGCTTGATGGAGTCAAATGACTAAAATGACAAAGAAAAGTTCAAAAGATCACTAGATCTACCCTACAACACCAAACACTTCTACCAAATAGCTCCTTCGCATGTACTTATACATACAAGATTAAAACAAATTGTTAGATAGTTGTATAGGAGTTTGCCTATAATTAAACCCCATTTTGGTATTTCCACCTCCACATATAGCCTTAGAAAAGACTTTTATTAAAAAAAAATTAAAAAAAAGATAAAAAATAGAATGCTAACAAAATTAATGCATTATTAGAAATAAAACTAGAGAAATACCACTCCAAAACATAGAAGATCGATAGCTTGCTAGTCAATTGGTGAGATATTTTAGGGTAGCATTGATCTTCTTCAGATGATAGTAGTGCAAAGAAAGGTATCACTATAGTAATTGTGACAGATAATAGAATGTGTTGATTATTGTGCATGAAAGGAAAACAAGAAGGAAGTCATAGAATGCTAGAGATTGATTTTAGTGAAAACAATTAATATTTATGTTCAAAGATGTAATTAGAGGCAAAATGAAATGGTTTAAGCAACAAAAAATGAAACCCAACAATAATGCAAGTTTCCAAAGGTGTTACACTGCCAATATGAACCAACTGTAACATCCCAACAATTAATATTATCATAACTTTTTGTGGGATATATGTACAACGCGCATAACATAAGCACAAATATTTCCACCCCTTTTAACTAGTCATTGTTTGTTGACATGGTACATGTATTTGGGAACAAATTCTAAGTCTTATTGTTTAAATATATTGGTTTTAAAATTAACATATTTGATATTTGAGAGTCATAAATGACCAAATGGGAGTAACACTAGAGAAAATTTATTTCTAATGTACAAAGAATCTCAATGTACAGTACAATCACACTAGGCCAAGTATAAGTCAATGTACGTCGATTTTAATTATTTGATAAAAATTCTATAGCCCACTAAATAGGGGCTCACAAAGGAGAACTTGATTCTATCAATTTGACAATTTTCTTTAAAGTGATTGTAATCATTATTCTAAAACATCACACATTAACAAAAAGATACTAATAACTTTATATCAAATTATTCTTATCGATTATAAATCAATATTTTCTAAAAACATTCACATATTACTTGACTTTAATCTCAAGGTGGTCGAATTTCACTATTAGAATTCTCTAACTTAAGAGATCCAATACATTTTATTAAATTAAGAGCACTAACCTTTCTATAGCTTGACAACTAGAATATACACCTCAAATATTAACTGCCCGTCACTAGTTTCAAAATTAAATGTACATAGTCCTTTTCGTGCATTATCACATTTATGTATTATTGACTTATTAACCAACACCCAACTTTTGTTCTATTACGCATTCTTTTTCATTCATTATCACATCTATTTATTATTGGCTTATCAACCAACACGTAAATTCAGCTTTGCTTGATTGTATAGATATTTATTTACCATAAACTTAAAAGGACTTCTGGGCGTTAAAGATAAGGAACTCACGGCCGTCGGTTAACTGATGGAGGGAAAGACCTCGTCACGTTCGATGGAATCTCTAAAAAACATAAATAGTGTGACTGTGTCGAGTTGATCTTCGGGACAGTTGACAATGTCGGTTAGTTGTCACCCCTGTTACTGGTACAAATCAATTCAAAGGCCATAATCCCTCCTACTCAAGTACTTTATTAATCACAGCCAACGATGCAATCTAATCGGAAAGCCTGGTGTCAGCTTCCTGAGTCTATAAAAGCCATAGAGATTGATCCATAAGAGCATCGACAATTTGAAGTGTTCATAACCATGGAATCAAAGATAGGATTTCTGGTGCTAGGATTTGTTGTGCTTTTACTTGTGGGAGAAGTGGAGAGCAACAGAGAACGTGGCAAAGGGCAAGGAGGAGAGATGGGCGTAGAGGTAGGCGTACAGGTAGGCCTCGGTGGTGGTGGTGGTGGTGGTGGTGGCGGTCGCAGAATTGGACATGGAGGTGGTATTGGTGGAGGTGGTGGTGCAGGCCATGGTAGAGGTTGTGGAGGAGGTGGTAAAATTGGCGGTGGAGGGCATTAATATGTGAGTCTAAAGTTATAGTTATTATATAATAGATATAAGTGTTTCGAGAGGGACATTTCTATATATTATAAATAAAGTCTGTCATAAGTATGTGCTAGATGTAGAGTTTCATCTTGAAACCATAGTTATTATACTAAAATAAGCAGTTCTAGAAATAGAGCTTGCGTTCAAGGGATGTATAATTCGTTTGCCAATACAATTTGCATCGCATATTTTATTTGCAGGCCTTGTAAACTAAGTTGATGATTCTGTAAGAATATGCCAACGCAGCGAGCTCACCAATTTTTTTTATTTTTTATTTAAATACATGCCATGTAAGAACATTTGTGAGGTAACTATTTCGCTAAAGATCCCAAGAATTCAAATGCTACGCAGCTACACGACAACTTCAATGTAATAGTAATGAAAGACACAAGAATTATGTATAATCTGTATCACAGAATGTTTACAGGAAAACACCATGCATACTTTGAGGTTGTAAAATATATATCTTATGTCACACGTAGTACAAAGCATGGCTCAAACTACGGCTTGGAATGAAATATAAGTTTTACTCATAAGATGTTTTCTTTGTAATAGCAAAGAACGTTGTATTATGACATTATAAAGAAAGGATCTTTTAGGCTTAAGCAACTTACAACTAACATAAGCAACTTTTCTGTGTCTTCTTCGTTGTTCTGTCTTCTTGTGGAGGGTCGATGGTGCTTGTCTGAATACTTCACTGTTGAGGGGCTACTAACTAACATAAACAACTTACAACTAACTTATCTCCTTCTCTCTCTTGGGTGCTCATGTTGTTTGTTCTTCTTTTTGGACTGCTGTAGGTAAATGGTGTGGATCTTTCGAGCTGGGCCTTCTTTGGGCCGGTTTCCGCGCTTCTTGGTGTCGTGCCTCTTTTGCGAGGTGTTCGTTGCCTTTTTTGGTTCTTCTGGTGAACCCTTGCTAGGGTTTGTTTTGGGTTTTTTGGATGTTGTCTTTTGTGCTTCTCGGAGGAGGTGTGCGTCGAAGCCATGGAAGCTTTTAGATGAGCCTTAGTGTTTCTCTATTTTATCTTTCACAGTTGTTGCCCCCAAGTTGGCTCCTGTCTTTGCTTCTTTTGCCTTATTCTCCTTGGCTAGTCCGGTTTTATTTGGTTTTGTTGGTTCTGGCCAGACAGCTACTGACAATTTTCAAGGGCATGCCCTGGCCTCGGGTTGTTTTTGGTTAAGGAGGATTTTTGGTTTTTGGGTTGTCTTCATCTTTGTTGGAGTCTGGTGCTTTTCTTTCCAGTTTCATGGATGGACTCTTTTGGGCTCTACTCTGGTTCTTCCTTCGAAGAATTCTTTAGAGGTGACGTCTTCCCTTGTTTTTACGAGGTGCTTATCTGCAATTAGCTGGTACGTTGGGCGCTTCTTGATGTTGTTTCCTTTTCTCTCATTATAGGTTATAGAGGTGGATCTGTCATCTATGGAGGTGGTGGCATGCTTTAAGGATGAGGTTGATTGCATCTTTGAGTTGCTTTTTTCTGATGTTGGTTCCTAGAAGGAAGGGAGGTTTCGGAAGTTGTTTTCAAGGAGGACTACTCTTTCTTCTAACTTTCCTATTGAGGTGGGATCCCTTTCCATTGAGGTGGAGGGGAGTTTTGATGGGGAGATTTAATGTTCTACTATAAAATCTTTGTTGCCCATCTTGGGATGGTTTGGGGTTCCACTTGAAAACCCCTGATTGCATATGGTCTTTACATGTGTAACATCCTAATGCTGCTTTCATGGGAGATCTTAGTTGTCCTTTATTTGCTGGTTAAGGGTAACATGTTTATACCCAATCTTCATATTGGTTTTTTCCTATATATTCTTTCTACGTGGCTAGATCTTTTCTTTGTTATGGTTTTGGAATCTATTTTAAAACCCAATTTGGTTGTGGGAACCAAGATAAAACCTTGTTCGATTGCTTACTTTCTAATTTTATATCTTCTATGGTAGTCTTGGATTATGGTTTTGGGAGCCATGTTAAAACCCTATGCTAAGGTTTTTGGGTTTCTTCTAAACCCTTTGGATCTCCTTCCTTCTAGGAGATTTTCTCTTTGAGTTAAGGTTTTGGCCTTGTGTGTTGAATTCCTGGAGTAGCTAGTACTATGTAAGCTTGTGAGTATTTGTTGTTGTCTCTTTTATAGATTTGGGTTGTTGGTCTGTATATGCTCTATCTGTTGCAAGGTCTCTTCTTAGTGGAATTCCAAATCCCCCTCAAAATCTACTTGTAAGGGGTTGCAGGTCCCCTCAAAACCTATTTTTCCCATAATAAAAAATATAGACAAAGGCCAACGACAAAGCAAAGAACACAAAGAAGATTTTTCCATCATTTGAAAGGAAACATAGAATTTATACAACTCTTAATTACTGAATGGTTAGAAATTGGCTTTCACCTTGTACAAAAATCAATGTTTAATGGTAATGAATGATCAAATGAAGTCATATTGCCTTGTATGAAAATTAGAGTTGAATGGTAAAGAATGATCACATGGAGGAGTCTTATTGAATGTAAAGCTATAATATAATTAGTAATAAGCTTAGCCACTTTTGCTTGCAAGAATACTCTTATGTATTTAGCCCTCAAAAGTATCAGCCTAATATTTATGCTCCTATTTGAATTTGATTAAAACCTTCCAACAGAAATAAAAAATTGCATATGAAACTATTTTAATTATATTTTATTTTATTTTATTAGTTTCATTTATTCTTATACTTTCATTAACATTTTGGCCCATTTTTTCTTCATTTTTAACTATCTATAAATTAATATTACTATAAAGTATTAAAGTGAATACTATATATTTTCCTTTTGTTTAGTTTGGCCTTGCCATTAAGTATGTTGTTTGTTGCCATATTTTAGTCCCTCGATGTTAAATTTGGTGTTGTATCTGAAAGAATATAAGTGTCTATTTTTATTTTCAAGAATTGAGTCATCTTACCACCCCAAGGGTCATATTCTTGTAATATAATTCAAACCTTAAATCCTTGAGTCAAGTTGTCATAAAATTGAATAATCATGTCTGGTCAAGTTTTCTCCTTTGGTACTAAGTCATGTCAGGACCTAACGAATGTCAAGTTCAAGTCTCAAATTCACGTGAAACGGGCTAATCGAAGAAATTCAAGAAAAGCATGCTTTAAGTGCTAAATAGTTGTTGAAAAGTGCAATTTCTAAAATTCCAAAAAGAGAACAATATATTTGGGAAAAGGGGTTGTAAAGAACTCACTTCGTCAAAAAGAGAAGGGGAGAAGTGTAATTTCCAAAATTTTGGAGTAACAACTGAAGAAGGCAACATCTAATGATTGGGAATGATAGCTAGATAGTGCATTTTCTAAATTCCCAATTTAGCAAGTCATGTAAAGTTCTCTAAAGAAGAAAGATAAGGTGGGTTCCAAAGAAAAAGTAACTCATTAGGCAAAGATGGTTTGCGATATGATCGGGAATTCTTCACACTCATTACAAATCTGAAGCATGGAAGTAGATATCATTAGATTTTGAAACAAGATATTCAAAGCCCTAACTAAAAAGAATAAGAAGAATCTAAATCAGTATCGTTGAAGTGTTAGTTTTGAAATCACACATGTTGCAATAATTTTAAAAATCCTTAATTAGTGACATAAGATGCCCATCATAGATTAGGTACACTGGCTATGATCACCTTAATGGTATTGAAAGTGAATAGAAGTAGATCAATGACACAAAACTAAGTCATTTTGATTTGGGAGATCTTCATAGAAGGATCCACCATGAACCAAGATATCCAATCATAGAAAAATTGATAGAAAGTGGGCTCATGGAAACAACTAGATTCTCAGTCGCTATGAAATCTCTAGAATTAATCAGGGAGTGCATTGCTTATTTTGACACTAAAAATAAACAAATAAAAATAGCCAATGAAGAGGTTCTAGTCACACTAGATAGAGTCACTATCTAGAATTTCTTTTGCCTACCCATGAGGGAGGTATACATAGATTGGGATTTTGCCCATTTGGCTTCTATTTTTAGTGAAAAGAAAATAAGGTGGAGAGCCGTAATGTCAAAAGAGTGGTTTGAGTAGGAGAGGTCCAACGAATCTAAGCTTCCCAAGACTATCTATGGGGCTAATATAACAAGATAAATCATCGAAATGTTGGTCCTATTACATGGAACTAGGGGTAAGGAAGAAGCATTGAACTTGGAAGAGTGGGCATTCTTTTTGGTACAAACAATGTGCACAAATGAAAGATACATAGAGTCCAAGAGCTCATTAGTGAGAGACTAAGATTCCTGATGACGAGTGCCAAGGATCATGATTCCTTCTTTATGCTTAATATATTATCTATTTCTTGGTATGCACAAAACATTGGCCTAGTCTAAATCATGTTGAGGATTTCAAAGTCGATATACAAATCTATGACTTTTATCCTTTTTTACAGCTACATAAAAGTTATGAATAATTCAAAAGACTGAATGATGCATTTACCATGAGATTGACCCGAGAGTTAAAATTTTTCCCCGAACAGAGGTTATCTTTAGAGGCAGCTACGGTAATTTCCAAGTATGGAAGCTATTTCAGTCAATACCCTACTTTCATAAATTTTTGCATCAGTGCATTCGATGATTTTCCTTATAGGTTTCTTATATATCCCAATGACAAGATGGTGCTAATAAAGTTATGTCAGCAAGTACTTGAGGTGAAAATAAGGTGTGGTGAAAGTTAGAACGTTGAGATTCCTTTTCCTATTAGAGTGGGGGCATATTCATGCTCTTCCAGTTCTAATGTTATGAATTTAGTCAAGGCTTCCATGACTAGGTATTCCTTCCAGAAATATGAGGTCCTTAGGACCCAATATGATCCTAGTAGCTTCATCAAAGACACTCTGCATCTAGGGTTAGCGTTTCACCATGTGTCAGCACTGGAATATTTTTGGATAAATTATAAAGATGACTTTCAAATGAGGGAAACGTCTTGGTCAAGACTTATTGTAGACCAAATCAAACTATATAGGGTGAGTCTTGATGTTGGAGGCCTAGTGGAGGATGGGTCCAAACTACTTGACCCACATTACTTGAAGAAGATTAAAGGAACCCCAATAAAATCCATAAATTAGGACATTCTAGAAATAGATGATTTTTATGTGCGCATGTCTTTGATAATGAAGAGAACTCAAAGATGAGTTGAGTGGAAACAAGATGAAAGAAAGAGATGAATCTCTACACAAACGTCATCAAACCCTACACAAAGCCAAACACAAGCATCTATTGTTACTGCCCCAATGGGTCTCTTAATACAAGTCCCTTCTTAGGATACTAGAGGAGATAGTGAACCTCCATAAAAGGAATAAGAGTTTAAACATACCTATGGTTAAGTATCTCTTACTGGGGTAGACCTCACAAAAGAGAAAGACCCCAAAGATAAAGAAATTCCAGAACAAGAAGTTTCACAAGGAGATCTACATGATATGTAGCAGGAAATATTTGGCGAGCAAGAGGAGGAGCAGCATAGGGACTTTACAAGAGATCACCAGGTATCCAAAGATCATGTCTCCTCTAGTTCTATTTTTGCAAAGTTTTCAAAATTTTCTTTTATTTTTTCTCAAAAGGATACCTCCCCCCATTGCGAGAAAATTATTTGATTTAGAAATCCTTAAGTCTACCTCAAGGGTTTTATCCACCCCTTCCTAGCTAGAGAAATCTCTAGAAAAGAAAAGAAAGAGGGAAGCGGACAACATTTCTCCCCACGACATAGTGGATCAAATTTTAAAGAGCTCTCCCACACCTCAGAAAAAGAGAAAACCTGCAGTCCTAGATGCCCTAGGGAAAGACTAGGAAATGGGGCATGTGATCATGGAAATTGTAGAAACTTAATCCACTAAAAAATAGACTCATATGGATGCCTTTGATTTCATATTAACTAGGATTGATGTTGGGCCTCCTAAACAAAATAATACTAGATTCAAATGTGGGAATTCTCTCACCAACGGGTGAAAGAAAGGCTTGATAAAGACAAATAGGAAAAGATCATGCTGAGAGAAATGATTTCCCAAATTTTTTACTATCTCATAGAAATCCTCACACCCTTTTCATCTCAGCCAAAAAGTTCTTCTTGTCCTGTACTGGATCCAACATCAAAGGAGAACCAAGACCGTATTGCCCAATTACGAGAAGAAAGACACATGGGTAGGATTGGTAGAGACTAGATTGAAAACCTGAAAGTCAGAGGGCTGCCCCTAATTGAACACCTTGAATCCCATTAAAAATACCTTGTGTAGACTAGGGATAGTGTAAGAGATGATATCATGATTGTTCAAGGTGAAGAAGATTCTTCTAAGCAATTTTTTCAATGCTTAAAGAGATCATGAATATGAAAATAGAAAATTTAGTTAAGATGGGACTATTGGAATTGGCTGATGAACCATAACCAAAATGGATGTTTTCCCTGACCTTCAAGTAAAATGTGTGACTAAAACTCTCAAACATTTGGAGGAATTAGTGGATAATTTATAAGAATATATTTAGAAAATAGAAAAATATTTCACTGATTTGGGATATGCCTCTCACCACAACAAGGGAAAAGAGGTCATTGACACAGATACAATGAGAGAAGATTATCAAGAAAATATTGATAAAATGACTAATCCTTCTATGTCCCAGAAAATAGAGCTTCATAAGCTTTCTCAAATTGATGCCATGCTATTCATAATTAGTCAAGAACTTCAAGGCCATAAATAAAGGGTAGACGGCATTTAGGAAAATCACCTCTACTAGAATACCAAAAATGATAATGTCAAAGTATTAGAATATGAAGAGATAGCATGTTCCATAAGATCTTTCCATAAATATAAATCAAGCCAAAAGGCTCCCACAGATGCATTGGTTTATAAAGGGGAAGGCTCAAAGGTCACAACTCTTATTTTTTTCTTTTTATTTGTTTTATTCTTCTTTTATATTAACATCTATCATAAGACTGGAAAGTAAATATTTCCAAGAGTTTTTGTTGTAACTATTAGAGAAGATGGAGGCACTTTTTATATCTCTATGGAATATTTCATGAGGGATCGACAATTTTGGTTCAGACTTTCCCCCTTTTGTTGTGACAATCTAGTGTGACTTGAAATTGAACTATGTTTGTTGTTCATTGTTAGATTTATAATTTTTTTGTTGAATAAATGAATAGTGAATGGGATCAATTAGTTATAGATTTTTTGGAACTATGTTTTCTATAAATTTTTTATTACAAGATGATCTCAGAATTCATTATTGGTTACATTCTATCATATTCATGTTGTTTGACTATTTTATTTCCATGCAATAGATGTGTTGTAGTATGGTTTCATGGTTGTAAAATTGTATATGCAAGTTGTGGTTTAAAAATTCGTTGCTATGTTTCATTTTCATGGTTATGGGAATTGGCATAGTGCATATTCATATAAGTTTGTTACTCATTCATGGGTATATCATGGTGATTAATATCCATTATAAACCTCTCCTACTCTCTGGTTAAGAGTATACCCCCATTATATTTTGAAAATAAAAAGAATGTATTCATTGAATATCTATTCTAGGGAGTTGTACTTGTCAATTCAAAGATTGAGCTAATAGAGAGCTCTTTCAACTATTGTTAGTAGATAAGTTGTTACTATGGGATGGAGTTATATCATTAGAAGACCTATCTTTTAACTAACATATTTTTGGTGAATGGGGAACAATAAGAGAGATTAACTACTCAATCATGATGAATTAAGATGGTGTTGCCACATGAAAATAATTTTCTAGTAATCCAACTGAATCTTTGTTTTCATGATACCCAAGAAGACATAACTTCATATTTTAACACTTTTTCTTGGAGGTGTAGATGAAGTTATCAGGAGTATCATCAAGTTAACCACGTTCTTGAGGAGGAAGAGTTTGCCGAACTTTTGAGAAGGGCTCCTATTGGTCAGAATGTGATTGTAGTCAAAAGAATAGTTGTCATCCCACGAAGAAATAGGAAAAATATTGGGCATATTCAAGGTCAAATTTGAAAACCGTTAGATATTAAAGGTTGGCTTAGAGAAGATACACTAGGAGTGAAAAGGTGAAAGTTGTAGACCCATTATTCAAGGTTCTTCAAGAAGGAATTTTTTGAGAGAGCGTCCCTCTCCATAGAAGTAGAAGTATACCACATCTTCCTCATAAGAAGAACTTTGTATCTCCTATTTTTCAAGATCTAACCCTTCATATAGTTTCAATCACATTTTTGTCCACCAGTCTAGGTACCATTTCCTATGTTTGATTCTTCTTTATCTAATCTAGTGTTTCATTCATAACTCTCAAGAAACATTCATCCTCACTTTCCTATGCATAATTATTTGGTTCTACTATAGATAGGAAGTAATATTTTGATTTTTGTCTTGCCTTAGCTAGTTTCCTTCTTGTCTAAGCACCTTTATCCTTGTCTCTAATGATCTGATCTTTATAATGACCCTCTAGATATATTTAGTAAGTATCCTTGGTGTTTGTTCAAATTATTTCTCTTCTTCCTCTGATCCTTCATTAACTTTTGGAGCTTTTATTTCATTCATAGGAGTAATAAAAACCTCTTTCGACTCAATTTTAGGTTCATGTTAATGGGACCTTGGTCTACAGGTGAAGTTGAATGGTTCTTAATGAGCCCACCAGGGATCAAGTCTTGTGAAGTGCATGGCTTTGACACCATAAGGGATGAGGCCAGAATCATGCCCCGAGAGGATTTTGGTTGAATGGATACCCCTCATTCCTTGTCTCTTATTCGAAGAGGTTCTCTAAACCATCAACAAAAAAAAAGGGTTCAAGAATAATTTGATTTCATTCCTCATTTACTCAAACATTTAGAATTTCCAAAACTTTATTCAATCTCATATTATATAGCATTTGTATGCCTTTCTTGTAGTAGTGTATCCAAGAAGATATCCTCATAAAATCTTCTATCAAACTTTCCAAGATTTCCTTCATCTCTTCTGATATAGCATTTTCTCCCAAATATTAAATGATTTTTTTACCATAGGTTCCTTTCCAAACCATATCTCATAGGGAGTTTTTATATGATTTACTCCTATTTGTACCATGTTAAGAATATAGATAGAAGTGTGCATAATATTCCTCTAGTATACATTAGATATATTTTCATATTTAAACATTGTTCTATCCATCTCAAAAATACATATATTTTTCCTTTCATTTACTCCATTCTTTTATGGAGTCCTAGGATCAAATAGTTGTCTTCTAATTCCATACTTTTCACATAACTTGGGATCAAACTCATATGATGTGATTTCTCCCCCTTTATCAGATATTAAACATTTAATTCTAGAATCCATTTAATTTTGAATCAAGCTCTTAAAAATTTCAAATCTGTTGAGATATTTTGATTTTTCTCTTTAAAATGTCACCCATTTCATTCTAGAATAGTCATCATTAAGTAGCATGAAGTACCTTTCCAAATTGAGTCCTCTATCTCTTGTATGTACACATATATTGGCATTTTGTGGCATAACCAATATTATTTTATTAGTTACAAAGAGAAAATATCTCCATTTTTGTTCTTTAGATAATAGACATTACCATTTCTTATACCTTTTGTAACAAGTTTTCTAGAACCTTTTATGATTTCACATATACCTCCATGTAAACTAACCTCAAATTCTTTACTACATAACTAACTCATTCTTAAAATACATTACTTTAAGCCCTTATGTAACACCCCACTAGGGAACCCGAGAGGATAACATAATAAAATAGCATTAAGGAAAATATATATTTTTTATAACAAGGAATACAACTACTATTACACTATGCAATTACAAAATACAAGGATCTTAACCAAGATACACAATTAACATATTGATTACAATTTATTAGAACATTAACTTATCACTGATACATTACATTAATGTGAACATAAATCAAATAACAAGGTCCTCTTAGGTTCCTCAATGCAGCTACTAGCAACACATAACATACATGACTAATTCTATATGATAACATATGACAGTGAAATGAATACAATTTGAATTATCCTATTAAGTATTAAAATAAAATAATATATAGTCACATGATCAAGACCACTTGGTCTACATCTTTATCTACATTTTCATTACATCACAAGTACTCAAATATACATGTTACATTTACAACATATAAGGAATCACTAAAAGACATCTACATATTTATTTTACATTGATCTCCTGAATGAGACTACAACACAACATCAATACATCAATACATCAATATGATGATATAGCCATGATACATCAACATGAAGTTTAATATAAGATATAATGAATCATGGAAATCATCTGACCACATGAATAACAATTGTAGAGAAGAAGATGCAAGTCCATCCTAGCTCTAAATGACACTCAAGAAAAAAAACTCAATGGGTAAAATATTTTCCACCCAACCATGGAGAACCCTGAGGCCCACTCCCCTAAGCTAGGAGATAACACAAGGCCCCACACCACACAAACAAACACAAGAAAAGAAACAACAAGACACATTCAATACAAAGAGTCACAAAGGAATCCACAAAGGTATACAACAAGATAACATAAGATACACTCAAGGGAACATCCTATACTAGAGGAAAGCCCTAAATAAATACAAGGGAATCCTAGAACACATAATAAAGGGTGTCATCACATAGCTTCCACTCTAGAGTCACCCTAATAGTCTGTTTGGACCCAATGCCTAGGTGGAGCTCATGTGGAACCAACCACCTCTCATATGGATGAGGTGTTGTACTACCAAATCAATGTCCCACAGACAACCAAACCTTCTCCAACCCATCCTCATTATGAGCATAATCAAGGACATGGGTGAGCCTGGTTAATTATCATGTTAATGTGTATCCCAACTCTATTTATTTTATTATGTTATCACTTGATTAAAAACTCCATAATGGGCTATCCTAGACTAACCACTTTGGGCCATGGCTCCCATTGCGAGCCACCCTCCATGCTATGCTCTTAGAAAACCCTCCTATGCTCCAAAATAAAATCAAAGAATGAACAAGGAAAATTATATCAAATTGAACCTCATAAAATCCTCATAATCAAAGAAGCCAAATAAGAAAAGTTTGGAGCATGTACTCAAAATCATCAATAGGATCCACAATACCAACATAAAAAAGAGGACATCCAAATCATATATATATCACAATGAGAATCACATAGGAACTCTATTGGTTCCAAAGCATAGCCATAATTCTAGATACAACATAGCACATGTATAAGTCCTCTTATGAATCTGTTACAAAAAAAACTAGATACATAAGATCTCCATGATCCATCAAATGCGTAACTAGGTTCCAAAAGCATCATTAAACCATAACACAATAAAACCATCACCACATAACATAGAATATCAAAAGAGCCACTTCATCCACAAGTCAACACTTAACAATTCTCAATAAGAAGATACCAAGAGACATAACCAAGACCATATGACCTCAATTATGTAATTAGAACCAAAACATATAAATAAATTTCTAGAAGAAAACATCAAATGGACACTTATAATAATCAAAGATAATTGGACCCTCATGTGACATCAATTACTCATTTAGGCCCAACAAAATCATACCAATGAATTTTAATAAGTCCAAAAAATAAAACAAGGACCAAGAAAACTATATCAAACCTCAAGCCTTTGGTAACACATAAGGGATCCATACACCATCCCTCAAAACCTCTAGCAACACACCAAAAAAATGTAATATTACTCATAATATCAACAAGGCACAACATCACAACTTAATTCTCAAACTTACACATATCCAAACACAAACTAATAATAACATTTAACCAAGACATAAGGAATGGTGAGCTCTTAATCAAGCATTTAGCATACAATATGAAAATCTAACATCCAGGTTCCTCAAAGCTAGAAGACAAAGTACTTCCAAACCACCCATTGAAATAACTTAAACACATAACACTTAATTCCCATATAAAGGATATATACTAGTATGAACAACAATATTATGATTAATTAGATGAGGAAAAATATTTACTCGCTCGCCATTTCTTTTTAATACAACTCAAACTATCAAGTAAGTGACTACACTTAAAAGAAATTTTTCCCAACTTAAATTACACCATAACCATATTACTTATTATTAAAGTAATTTAATTCACTATCTTATTAACCAACTATTAAATTTTTTACCTGGGGGAACATTAACTAACTAAATCAAGCATCATTACTAACAAGTCCCAAGAAATCTAAACTAACACATTTATTAGTGGGTAAGAAGATCATAGCTACTTATTTTTGAGCCTTAAACATACAATCCAAAACTCCTAACATAAGACAATATATCATCAATTTTTGCGTGTCAATCCTTTAGAGTACTACAATAAGTCAAAACACAAACAATTAATTTACACAAATAAATATAGACATTACTCATAAATATCCCAAATCCTAATTTCTAATCCAGAAATATTTTCTTATCATTATTAAGAGGACTTATTCTAATATTTAAAGATAGCTCTACTTACGAACAAATAAATCTCTATTCTATAAATTACACATTACATTAATAATTAATTTTACTAGTAATATTTTCAACTTTGATAAATTCCTTACTAATTATAAACAACATTAGTTAATAAACACTTTATAAAAACTACAAATGTTTGCATTTTAAATAAATAAAGCAATTCTTTTTTTTTAAATACCTAATAATAATAAAGCAAAAATATTACTCTTAAGCTAGGGGAGAGGACCTAGTAGTTGAGCACCCTAACTTCATGTCTCTCAAAATCATACTTGAAATTTTCAAATCACTCGCATTTTTTTCCAGCAGCTTAATTAACAAGTCTCTTGCTTATAACTAAGGCTTCAAGGACACATCATCAAACATGATGCTACATCAACATGTTTTTTGCCAAGGTGTCCAAAACATCCAAAAAAAAGTGAGACCAATTGTAGTGCATTAGGGACCCAGTTTTTAAAATACATGTGCAGTTGATGTCACATGATTGGTTGCTTTTTAGAATAAAGGACACATTTCATTCAATTATGGGTATTCATCATTAATAAAAACAACTTTAAAGTCACAACTATTGGTACAATGTTGTCAAAAATATTAGATATTAAATTAGCAAGTGTGGATATTAAGTTAAAAACTGCTATCACAACCATTAGAACATGTTCAGATTAATAGATCCTCTCCCCTAATTTAAGATCTATCTTTCTAATTTAAAATTTCTACTTAAGAGGAATATATTCCTTATTCCTTCCTTTAAAAAGGAAATAAACTCATAAGGTATCGATTAAAGTTTTAAGAAAAAGTCAAGTTTGATGGAGGAGTCATGAGTCTTAAGAGGAAATTAAAAAAAAAAAACATGCAGATCTAATTCAATAGGCATACGGCCAAAGAGAACATTGATTGAAAATGGGAAGTAATCTCCCAAATAAGAAGACGGTCTCCAACACTAGTCGAAGAAAGAGAACTCTCAAAGGACGAGTGAGTTACCATGTAATTTTAAGGAAGAGGCTTAAGTCACAAAAGAAATGTACAGCCAGAAAACCGCTTGAAGTAACGCCTCAAAGGCTAGTTGGAATACAGCAATTTGGAGCATGTAATAACGCAATAGTCGAAGTGGGAGACGATTACACATGGTAATGCCAAAATGCCCAAGTGGAAGGGACCATAAGATGCAAAGGCAAGGGCAAGTTAAACTTACGTTGGTGATAAGGTTGAGCACCACCAAATATTAGAAATTATGCCATAAAAACAAAGATCACAAAGACACAACACTGATTGAAATAGGAGAGAATAAATTCCCCAAACAAACACTGAGGAGGAGATACGTGAGCAGCACAGGCACAAACAAGGATTAAATGAAGTGATCATGCACCGTTAATTGCAGTCTAAAGCTTAGTGAATTAAAACACAGTTACAGCTTAGAGATGGGTTACCATAGATTTTCCATCCTCTCAAATATCCATGTCAAGAAAATATGCAAACAATTCCCTGAATTCAAATTGGTAGTAGACGATCTCATAATATTCATTCTCCAATTCCAATACCATAAACATGGCAATTTCTATTTTTTCATTTGGTAGCTCTGTCAGTTACTATTATTCTCCTCTGTTGCAATGATTTTGGAAATGCACAAGAAAGAATTGAGGGAAAGAACTCCATGCAGCGACCGTTACAGGACAAGCTCTGATTGGACAGCTACACCCCAATATCCATTTTCTAATTTATATTTTGGTAGAGAGTGTTGACCGCTACAATAATATTGAATAATAAATCACTCTCTCATAAGATAATTATATATGCTAGGCTTAATATAGAAGATGTCTTAATTGCTAATAAAGTATTAATATTAATTCAATATCAATTAATTATATCATCTTAATCAATGATTAAATATTAATAATAATCAATCTTAACCTATAACTAATATTAATATTACTTATTGTAATGATTATTTGATATTCAATATTTTTTTCAAAAATATATTTTAACCGTTATTAATATAAATTAAATTCTGAATTATCATCATCTTGACTCGTAATTAACAATATTTAATGATTCCAATATATATATCTAATCAATTTACAGTATATTGAGATAATAATTATAATTATAATAATAATAATATTTTAATATATCAAAATAAATAATTAAAATCAATAAACAAGAGTCACATCGCCAGGCAAGGAATAACCATAGGAATGAAAACAATACTAATATGCCATAAAGAAAAGATCAACAAATGACTTGACCAAGCGCCAACTCAAACAACCGCAAGCACAAAAAGATATAATATTCGATAGTCGTCGGGCAAGAAAACAACACACACACACACACACACACATGAAAAAAGATGCATCTCAAAGGTTCCAAACTCGAATCAAAAGAATGATCATCTGGAGGGGTATTACACCTTAACATAATAGGCATCACTAGCCTTATGCTTTTCATCAATAGAAATAGTTCCCTTACTATAGGGGTGTAGAGCCTTCACCAAAAACTATGACTAGTCCTCCATAATATTTTTCAAGTTCTATAAAAACTCTTATATCACTTGTCAAATGGTTTGAATAATCGGAAACAATGATGGAGGATTTGTATTTTTCTTTTGCATGTAGAGAAGTCTTAATAGTTTCTTTTGTAGTATTTTAACTTTTAGATTTATTGGTGTCATTCTTCTTGATAGACAAGAACAATACTTAATAATTTGAATCATTTCCATCTTTATCCTCTAATGAACGAGTTTGCATAGAGAAAAAACTTTTCTTACTCTTGTCATTTTTATCAATCCTAGAATTTTTGTTCTAACTTTAATTTAACTATCCTTTATTTCATCATTATAGGGCTTCTTACTATCTTCGCTAAAAGAAGATTTAGAAGCACAATGTCCTACTTTTTCACAAGTCAAACATGTGAAGGGTAACTTGCCTTTATATTTGTCATTTATCCTTTCTTTAGTCTTCTTGCAAAATTTGCTTCTTCATCCAAATCAAATTCATCTTCAACCTTCTTAATTGGCTTGAAAGTGGCATTTGTATTCTCCTATTGGTTCTCTTCAAGTTTAGAAAATTAAAAAGTAGTGAAATTACAATAGAACTCCTCCAAACTATATATTTTTCCATATCATGATCCTCTATTGAATGAAGATCATCAAGGTTTTGTATGTCTTAGTCATATTTCTCATAACCTTTCTAGTAGTACTTAATTATCCTCTAAGATTCCACTAGATCCTCTTAATAAATTGATGCTTTCAATTACTCGTTGTAAGTATCCCTCAATTTTCCCATCCTCTAACATTTTCAAAGTCTCAAACTTTTCCTTTAGATTCTATATATTAATTTTCTAAATCCTTTTGTCTCCTTCATATATGTTGTCAAGCTTCTCCTAGACATCAATTGTAGTTTTGCAACCCATGACTTTCAACAATTCTAAATCACCCAGACGACTCATATTAGCATTCCTCACCCTTTTATTATTTGTATTTTGTTTAATTTTAACAGTTGTAGAAAGAGAATCAAATGTTGGAGGATCCCAATGTTGTTTGACAGCATCAAGAACACAATATGACATTGAGTCTGAATGCACAATTCCATCCTTTCCTTCCTAAAATTATAAATTATTCCATCAAAATTAAGTACTTTGTTTCCATGTTGATTATCCATCTTGGATCTACCTCAAGTGGTTAATCTTCTTCTAGAGGAACCTCACACTAATACCAATCATTGAACATCTCTAAATGTTGAAAGGGGGGTGAATCAACATAAAAAAAAAATATTAACAATTCTACCACAATTCTTAGTTACTTGCCATTGATCCAACTAATTATCAACATAAGATGGATAAGTGCAACAAGATGGTGTGCAAAAAAGTGGCCACCTCCTTAAAAAAAAAAAAAAAAAATTCATAACCCGCTCAGGTTATTCAAAATTTGAAAAACTAGGCTTGGCAAATTCGAGCCTTTTCCAAGCCACAAAAAATAATTAAAAAAAACTTATGTAATTCAAAATGTGTACACATTTTGTAAAGCAAAAAATGTTGTACAAAACCCGTACGTGTTTTGACTGTCATAGTGTTTTTTTAAAAACCCACATTTTGGCTCATTCTTTTCACACCAAAACCAAGTTTGGAGGAGAAAGGAAGAAGAAAAATCAGAAAAACATGAGTGGGTTATTGTTGAAATTGAATTTCCTTACCATATTTTTCATTTTGCAACCATGCCACATTGTCAAATAGGAAAGAATTTGGTTTTTTAATTATTTTTGTTTCAATTTTGATTAAGGTTTGTTGAATTAATTGAGAGAGAGAGAGAGAGATGCATTTATATATATAAAACTATAGATATGCATACAAAAAAATATAGACATATATATTATATATACATAAGTCTATACATAAATTTAGTGTATTCTTAATTTAGTACCATGTGTTTTGATGTATTCATAACCTGTACATGTTTTGTAAAACATAAATTGCATTTCTTTACATCTTTAAAACACGTACAGGTTTTGAAGAATTTTGAAATGTAATTTTTTATTTTCAAAACCCGAGCGGGTTATGATGCATACAAAAACCCATACATGTTTTAGGCTTGGAAAAAGGGTTAGTAAACAAGCCTAAGGCTTGAAAGCCCATTTTCCCTCTATTTTAGTCCCTTTACACATTTTTTAATCTTCCAACATGAATTCTTGATTTCATCATCATTATGTTTACAAATGATTAAGAGGGTATCTCTAAAATTATATCTTCTCATCTTTCTAACCACATAAATTTTTCAATTTTTGGACAACATTAATATAGTGAAATTTAATTTTCTTTACCAGATCCTTGACAGGCCTCACAGACATATGTCTACCATTTTTTAATAAATTTTGATCTACTCAACCAATTGCAAAACAAATTACATATTATTTTTCTACACTTTTAAAAAAAGAAGATTGCATTTTTTATTATTTTGATGCAAGTTATGCCCAACACATGAACATCTACCAGATTTTCAAGATGCGGTCACTTCAAAAAAAAAGTACTCAACAAAAAATTATGAAAAAATACACAACTTATATATGTCTTTCTTACCTACCATCCTACCAAACGGTTTTTCAAAATATTAAATCTAACTATATCTTTTGTTGAGCACGCGGAAACAACTATGTTATATTTTTCTAAAAAAATCAGGAATAGTTTTTCGTGTGTGGAGGGTTTGACCCTCTTAATATTATCTATTTTTTAAAAACTTTAGTATTTTAGAAACTAGATTCAATGTACTACAATTCTTATTCTTTACACATCTTCTAATTTTGAGTGCAAGACCCTCCAATTTCTCTTTCAAGTTCAGTGTCATGCCCAAAAGTTGAGCAAAACACAACTACAATTTTTTTTTTTTAAACCTACTAACTATCTACCAATAATCACTCTTACGCAACTAAGAAGAGTACACTAACTAGCACAAGATCTTATGTTTACGCAAAATGGTGTAGAGAGAAAAAAATAAATAAACAACTGATAATATCGAAGGGTCGGACAAAACCCCAAAGGTCAAACCATAGAAGGTTGACCAAGATGACCAAGTTTGACCAAAAGCCAAACTTCATCAAACAGCTCCAAACAAAGCTAGAAGGTTCCCTAGACTATTATCTTCGACTGACATGTAAATCAAGATAGTTGACCAAAAGTCAACTAGAGTTGACCAAAAGTCAACCAAAGTTGACCAAAAGTCAACCAAAGTTGACCAAAAGTTAACCAAAGTTGACCAAAATTCAACCATCACTGAAATATGCACAACCAAGCTAAAAGGAAATAAAATGCATCTAAGAATACTTGGGCACGCAAATTAAGATAGTTGACTAAAGTCAACCAAAGTTGACCAAAAAGTCAACCATGTATCCAACAACATGCCACAAAGTTAAAAAGGCTCAAAAATTAATAAAAATACTTGGGCACACAAATCGAGGTGTTTGACTTAGGTTTGACCAATAGTTGACCAAAAGTCAACTATGCCCAAATATGACCAACGATGATCTACTAAAGTTTAAAACATAACATAGACTATTTGTGCATGCAAACCAAGGCTAATGCCCTAGGTTTGACCAAGGGTTGACCAAAAAGTCAACTATGCACAAAATGGTCAACATGACCATTAAGGTCAAATTGACTTGAGGTTTGACTAAAGGAAGAAGAAATAAAACCCTAAGATGACTATAACGTTCCCTAGTTGAATAGTTAGAGTTATCCTAAAAGTTCGATATTCTAATTAATTAACTCCAAATATATAATTGTCCCATTTACATAGTTACAAAGTATTGAGAAATAAATCTAATGCAACACATCATAATCTGAACATTACAATATTTTAATGTAATTTGTTTAAGCCAATGTGTTCAAATGTTTTAAAAAAATAATAAGCTAAAATAAGTTCTTTAATAGGTTTAACCCAATCTTAACGTTGAAACGTCTAGAATGAATTAGGAGTTACTAATTCTAATTTAAATGTAAATAAAAGTTGAATTTAATTCTAAAACAAAATCTATCTAAAAATAAGTTTAAGTTCCCTATAATGACTTAGACTTTACTAAATACAATTTAATCTTGATAAAATTTAATTTATCTAATATACTTGAAACACCGAATACTTAATAATAATAACACCCTTATTATATTCTCTCTTTTTTTTAGAATTGCTGATGTAAATTTAATTTCTTGAATTTCAAAACAGTGAATATGTAGAGAATTTATTTTTAAAATTAAATTACATAATTGCATTCATATTAAGTGGCTAAACAATTTGTAGGAATCAAAATTTTGATTTAGGCCTTTTTATTTTTTGATAATTTTCAAGAAATTTTCTAAGTACAAAATATAAATTTAAAATAACATTTCACAATATAACATTATAATTAATTTATTTAAATTATTGTAATACAAGTAAGATTAAGATAATTCAATACTATAAAATTTGAATATACCTTATAACACTATAATCTATAATATGCATAATGATGCCATAGACAATCATGGAGTTTGTCCAATTAAAATGACATTTAAATGTCCAAATTGCATCATAATCCATTAAACCCAAAATTTAATCCATAATTTCATTTTCAATACATTAAATAACAATAAAATTTACAAATTTAAAATGTATGATTTACAAGGAAATGCCCGATTTCCGAATTTCAAACATAACTTGAAATGCAAGGTTACAACAAATTTTACAATTTTGAATTTCAAACTCAACAATATTACCAGCTCCTATATCCAGCTGGGTACCTGATAGAGTGAGGTTGACCATGGAGGCTCACCTCCCAACCTAGGCCTTTTCAAGGCCACCCCCGAGCTAGGGGATCAAAACCGGAACGGGGTACAAACAGACACTCAAGCATGAAGGAAAAACATCCATACACAAATACATTTAAGTCATAATCCCAACAGGGTTTTTACAAGAGGAAGGCCTCCAAGAGACCTTCCTGAAAATGGGGTAGAGGTGGAC
Organism: Chamaecyparis obtusa; assembly: GCA_027943335.1. NCBI lineage: Eukaryota > Viridiplantae > Streptophyta > Pinopsida > Cupressales > Cupressaceae > Chamaecyparis > Chamaecyparis obtusa. The sequence goes on from BSBK01008930.1 coordinate 927,076, forward strand.
TACCAGGTGGAGAAGCCAGAACAAGATACAAATATCCCAAGCCACACATGGACTTGGGAAGACCATCTCCAAGAGATATGATCTAACTCTCCTTATACCCCCCAGGTGCCCGTAGGCCATGTTTGGCATCATGGGTATCGTGGAACCCCATGTTTTATCCCTCCACACATGGGAGACTCTACACATCCTGAGTCTACATCCTACTACCCCCTTCAAGGTTACTCCACCTTCCCTAAGGTGAGTAAACCTTGAAGAAACCCATCCCAAAATGAGATCACAAAGTAAAAACAACATTTTTACAAAACATAAATTTTACAACATGAACCATAAAAAGCCATGGACTCCATTAATGGAGCTCCAAGCTCAACCATATGCAAGAAATAACAAAAATAGCACAAGGCCTACCTTGATCCAAGCAAAGGTTGAAATCTTGAAAAGAAACTTGAACTCCTTCCAAAGCTAGCCTATCTCCTAAGCTTTTTCCAACAAGTGGTCTCCAAATCTAGAGAGTGGGTGATCAACTAAAACCTTACTCCAAGTTTCTCCTAAATAGGCAAACCTCCTAAAATCTAGGAGCCAATCAAAAGAGAGGAAGAAACTTCCATTCCCTTCTTCCCACTTGCCTTCCTTCACCATAAATGGAGTTGAATGCAAGTTTGGGAAGAAGAGAGAGGTTAACCAAAACATCACAACTCTTCAATCTCGAGCAAAATGAAAACCTTGACTTTAGAGGGGTCATTAATGAGTTTTAAGGCTCTTAATGGGTTGAAAATGATCCCTAACCCCTAAGGTATCAACCTGGGTAGCTAAAAATGACCCCAGTTAGCCTATGGAAGCCCAAAAGACCCTCCAAAACCCCACCTAAAGTTTATGCACGGATTTCTGGTCTTTGTTGACTTCTAGAAACTTCTCAACCCAAGGTTAGTTGATCCTACCCTAAGGTTACACCCTAGTCAAGCCCTTGACCCATACAATATTAAAATACTTAACCATGCCAACACTTAAGCCACAATTTACCAAATTTGGCACATTAAATAAAACAATAGACATGGCTAATACACATAGACATTTGCTAAATTAGATACACTCATGCAAACCACATATACGAATAAAAGACTACACAACGAGGTCCACGTCTTTTTATACAAAGAGGACCTTGGAATGCACAGTATAAACATAGGTTCCAATACTAGATCCCCGCATTTAGATCCATGGTCAACTTATCCTGCACACTCAATACACACATCAGTAGGTCCAATTAACATGATATAAACATAATACATTGAAACTGTTTGGTTTAAAACTATGTCTGTAAATCAATCCATTAAGCACAACTTTGGTTTCCTAAACCAACTTTTCTTCGCAATAGTTTTAAAACATCATCTAACATCATATGTAACATAATCGTAACTGAAACTAAAACATAACATGTAGTATCTCGAGTGTACCCTGATTACATAATCAGGTACCGAACATATAATATAGGATTCAACAGATCCACAAATACTTAGGTGTCTCAAAAGTCTAATATGTCTGTAAAATAAGTACTAAAAGCATGAAAAACATAATAGTAATAGTATGACTGTCTGGTAGGTCTCACATTCAGGTTTACCTGATTTTAGAAAAACAAAATGGCCACTTATTCCCCCCTTTTTGCACACCATCTTGGTGCACTTACCCAAATATATCAATGAAAACATACACATATGAACACCATATTTACATGTGAAACCTAATGTGGAAAAAAAATATGCTGAGAAACATAGTCATGCTATATAAAATAATTGATTACAAAGTTTTAGACCAAATGCCAAGGAACTCATTGTTCTTGATAGTTATGGACATTAGAAAGGAACTCAATGTTCCTAAGAGAAAAATAACAACAAAATTAGATCTACATAAAGCTTCTAAAATAGTGCACAACCTTCTTTTGGGCATAGAAAACATATAAAATGAAAAGATGTAGGATCTCCTGATCAACTTCTAAAACCTTCATGTCTGATTCAACAATTTGCACTTCTTCTCTTCCTTATCTACATTACTTTGTCTTCACATTCAATCCACACATACTTCTTAATTACCTTACATACTCTCTTACTTTACTCATCCATTTTCACACATATATATAGGGATTTGTTCATGAAAAACTTCAAAAAGGTTGACCATGATAAATATAAGCATTATTAATACAAAGTTGGTCATCACGAGCATAAATACTAAATGTGGTACACCCCTAATGATATAGGGGAACCAAATGCATCACAACAAGTCTTAACAAAATTATATGATCAAGGTATAAACATCACATCATTCTTTAAAGCCAACCTCAAATGTAAAAATTAGAAAGGCATTAGAAATGTATTACAGCTAGTTTGCTCAATAACATTCTCCAAAGGAAAAAAAATGTCTTGCAAAGCACAACACACCATGACATGATTACACTTAACCTATTAACCATTCCGTCATCCTATATAAAGTCCAATAAGACTCAAATCCAATCATCACAAATAGTTGAGTTGGCCAAAATCTAACAAAGACAATAATATTATACTTGCGACAACAAATATTCACTTGTGAAGAAATCGAGAAAAATATATTTGAATTGAAACACTGCATAGACCACCTAACTATGTCCACTAAACCATAGAACCAAATATGCTTGTTAGGAATTAACACTCCACCAATGCAACTGAGAGGGGGGGTGAATCATTTGTATGACAGATTGTTAAAATTTAAACTTTGAATAGCAGCAATATCAAATCCAATGAACACAATGAATGTCAACACAACAACACAATATTTTGTTGTCGAGGAAACCCTATAAAGGTAAAACCCCGATGGGAATTAATACTCACTAATGATGTACTGAGAGTATACTATCCTTGTTAGAAGATCTAGCCCTGTTAGGAGCTGATTAAAACATTACAATACATAGTCCTTGTTAGAGGACAGACCTTTTTAGGAGTCAAGAAAAGAAGGGTAGGCTCACTACCTAGGCTCATTGCCCAAAGAAGGTTATGTCCACCTTCAGAACTCATTGTTCGTAACACAAGTGTATATGAAGAAATACACAATATTTTGAACTGTTTGATAGCAACTATCTTTTCTTGATCAGTTCCAATGAAGTATACAATTATCCTCTGCTCTACATCCAACAGACGCAAGCTCGCATCTTCCATAATCCTCTTTTTACATCACATACAATCTCACCACACATCTTTTCAAAAGAAAAGATCTTACATATATACCCTATTACAAAATAAATTTTCAGGTTGGCCAATTAGGCTTTCCTATTACAAATAATTACATAATTCCTTGATAAGATACACAGAGTATATAAAACAAGTATACAATAATTACAATTCAATACTTAAGGACTGACCATCCTTAAATCATGTTTTCCATTTATGATACATGATACATCTCTGAAGTAGGCTCCTAAATAGGTCATCTCCAGAACACATGCCACAGCTAACATCACCCATCTTTTTGTACCTTGTGCAAACCATTGAACTTTCTTCAGTACCCTTTTTGTCATCCCTTAAGCTCGCATACACTGAATCCTCATCTCCTATAAGATATTCCCAAAAATCAGAGACTAACTCTATCAACTTCCACTGGCATTGTCCAGTAACTAGTCTTCACAAAATCTTTTGTAACTCAGCCAATATGCAATATTACATCATGCGATCTTAGATATAAGATCCCAACACCTTCCTATGTGCACAATTGACTTCGCACATTCTGAAACATTTCTATAGTATCCCTACACTGTAATAACCAGCCTGTTCTCTTCATAGAAACATATGTTGACATTAGTGACAAAACATGAATGACAATAGTACCAATTCCAGCATCACTCAATATAGTGATTAAATATATTAAATGTATCAACAATCTCCTCAATGCATTAGCAATATCCAAAAATCTCCCCCTTTGGCATTAACGGCAATATATGGGAAAATCCATCAACCCAAAAGTATTCTCTTAGTACCTTTACTACATAATCTCTTTCCTCAATACATAGTCTCTTCCTTGTAGGATTTTCATAGTCTCTTTCCCCCTTTGACAATAATGGAAAAGGGTTCCATAATTCATCAAATGTCTTCAAGGATCACTCCCCCTGAGGAGTAGATCCCTACATCAAGTCCATAATATGATAAGGCTCTGAAAACCTCTGGACTGATGCATCTGTGCATCATTTAGTTCATACTAGGAGGGGTCTGAACCCCAAGCATACCTCTGAGATACTTGAAGGTATCTTTTAGCAACAGCTTTGTAAAGATGTTTGTTATTTGTTCCTTTATGCTAATGTATTCTAACTTTATTTCCTTTTCTGCCATCTTGTCTCTCAAGAAGTGATACTTAATAGAAATATGCTTAGTTTTTGAATTTGCATCACAAGATTCTTTGACATGTTTACTATACTAGTGTTATCATGCAATGGATAACCACAGGTTCATCAAAATTTATTCCAATATCTTTCAACATTTATTTAATCCAAACAATTTGAGTGCAGTTAATAGCAGTAGCAACATACTCTGATTCTACAGTAGATTGAGTTATACAATCTTTCTTTTTACTTAGCCATGAAACCAACTTTTTTCCAAAGGAAAAATGCACCTCCACTAGTAATCTTCCTATCATCAATATTCCCTGCCCAATCAGCATCGATATAAGCATGAATTTCAAATTTATCATTCCTATCATACCATAAGCCATATTAAATTGTCCCTTTCATATATCTAAATATCCTTTTCACAGTAGCTAGGTGTGTCTCTTTAGGTTATACCTGATATCTAGCCACAATTCCAACAACATTAGCAATATCCGGTCTAGTGTGAGTCAGATATTGTAATCCACCAACCATTGATCTGTACTTGGTCTGAAAACACACTTTGTCTCATCATCATTTGTCATCTTATTTCTAGTCACCATGTATGTACCAACTGGTTTACAATCTTCCATTCCAAACTTTTTCAACATTTCTTTAAGATACTTAGTCTGAGAAATAAAAATGTCATTCTTGCTCTGATTTATTTGCAGTCCTAGAAAGAATTTCATTTCACCTATCATGGACATCTCAAATTCATTTTCGATCTCTTTAGAAAAATTCTTACACAATTCATCATTGCGTCAAAGATAATAGATCATCAACAAAAACTTCTACTATCAAAATTCCATCTTCACTAGTTCTTAAATATAAATTATTGTCAGCATTACCTTTTATGAACCCAAGGTGAAGTAAGTATTTTTCTAACCTTGCATGCCAAGCCCTTGGAGCTTGCTTTAGTCCATACATTTCCTTCTTCAACTTGCATACCATGTCTCCATCTTCGCATAGAGGAAATCCATCATTTTGTTCTATATACACTTTTTCTTCAAGATCCTCATTCAACAATGTAGATTTCACATCCATCTGATATACCTTGAAGTTTTTATGTGCAACATAAGCCAAGAATAATCTCACAACTTCTATCCTAGCAACAGGAGCAAATGTCTCTTCAAAATCTATGCCTTCTTGTTGTGAATAACCTTTTATATACCAATCTTTCTTTGTTTCTTACAACAACTCCTTCTTCATTCATTTTGTTTCTGAAAACCCACTTAGTTCCTATTATATTTTTTTCTTTAGGTCTAGGAACCAATTCCCAAGTTTTATTTTTCTTTATCTGATCTAACTCTTCCTTCATAGCATTCATCCAAGATTCATTTGTAGTCTTTGGTTCAACTTGAGAAATCAAACAAATTTCTTCTCTAGCCTTTGATCTAGTCATTACTCCTTGATTTGTATTACCAATAATTTATTTTTTAGGATGATTTATCCTTACATACCTCGGAGTCTTAGGAATCTCAATAGCCTCATTTGTATCATCATCACAAGTCTCATTTTCACATTCAGTCTCAACAATTTCTTCTTCAATAGTAGCAGCCTCCTTCATCTTTGTATTCTGATTACAATCATACATTCTCTCTTGTATCTGAAACCTTTCATCTATCTTCACATTTTTACCTTCAATCATCTTTCTCAATCTCATATTGAAACATTTGTAAGCCTTTCTCTTAGCAGAATAACCAAGGAAAATTCCTTCATCACTTCTAGCATCAAATTTTCCTATCTCATCATCTCTCTTGATATAGCATTTACTACCAAATGTTCTAAAATATTTTACAATAGGAGTATGATCAAACCATAATTCATAAGGAGTCTTACTTGTACCTTCTCTGATTTGAATTATGTTCAATGTGTATATCATTGTCCCAACATCTTCTCTCCAATGCATATGAGATATATTTCCTTCAAGAAACATTGTTCTAGCAGCATCCAGTATTGTTCTATTCCTTCTCTTTGCTATCCCATTTTGTTGTGGAGTCCTAGGAGCAAATGTATATCTTTTTATTCTATGCTCTTCGCAATATGAATTGAATAGATTTGAGGTAAATTCTCCACCTATGTCTAACCTCAAACATTTTATCTTTAAGCCGAATTCATTCTCTACTTTTTCTTTGAATATCTTGAATTTATCAAATGCTTTTGATTTCTCTTTCAAGTAAGTGACCCACATCATTCTAGAAAAGTCATCAACAAATAGGATGAAATATCTTTCACCATAGTATGATCTTGTTCTTGTAGGTCCACATAGGTTTGTATGTACCAGATCTAACTTTCCTTTTGTTGTATATATTTTCTTTTATAACTTCTTCTAGTATATTTTCCCATAAGACATTCTCTGCATATGGTGTTAGATGGTTTCACAATCTTTGATAGATCTCTTACTGCATTATTCAAACTTGCCTTCACAATATTATCAAAATTAATATGACAAAATCTTTTATGCCATAACCAACTATCATCTACCTTTGTAACAAAACAAGAAGCTCCAGATGTATTTAACTCAAATACATTACCTCTAGATTTAGTATCGGTTGCAATCAAGTTCCCTATCTTACCTCTAATAAAACATTTCCCATCAAATAACTTTAATTGAAATCCCTTGTCCATCAGTTGTCCAAAACTCAATAAGTTATGCTTAAGTCCATCAACAAGAAATGCATTGTCAGTATTAGTCTTTCCATCCAACGTAATAGATCCTACTCCTATGATAGATTTAGGAACAGTGTCTCTAAATCTTACAACACCACCATCATACTTCACTAATTTAACAAACTTGTTTTTGTCTCCAGTCATATGATGTGAGAAACCACTGTCTATAATCCATTCAGATTTCTTATCAACATGTGATACTAAAGCTTTTTCCTCATGTACTGGTTTTTCATCTTTAATAGAAATAAATCAAATCTCCTCATAATCCAAATCATCATCATCAGAAATACCTTCACTAGCATAATAAGATTCCTTATCCTTTGAATACTTAGACATGAAAAACTTAGGTTCTTGATTAGGAACTCTTGTAGGACATCTAGATGAAAAGTGACCTATCTTATTGCATGAAAAACATTTCAAAGGTAACTTTGCTTTAAATTTACCCTTACCTCTCTTTTCTCTTATAGCGATTAATGCAACAAGTTCATCTAGATTTCTTTCCTCTGCTTGTATATGTTCCCATTCTTCAGCATATTCACCGAGCTCTTCTTTTATGTTCTCACTACTGGTGCTTGGAAGTGCAGACATTATCTTCTTATGTATAGATGCTTTAAATGTTGTTTCAAGTTTAGGTACAGAATCTCTCATTTTTGCAGCTTCAAAAGTAGTTAGCTTTGCAATCAACATTTCTCTGCTAAATTTTGGATTCAAAGGTATGATTTCTTCTATAGCCTAAATTTTAGTCTTGTAAATAGGTGTCAATGATCTAAGAATCTTCAAAATTACTTCTTCCTCTTCAAAAGTGCCTCCAAAAATTATGATTCCAATCACAACCTCTGTAACTCTTTGTACATAATCCCTAACACTTTCATCATCCTTCATTTGTAGCTTCTCCATCCTTTTTTTCTAGTTTTGTAGCATCACTCACTTGGTAAACTTATCTCTTTCATATAATGCTTCTAATCTTGTCCAAATCTTGTGGGTAGAATCTAGATCTTTTACCTCAGTAAATTCTTCTTCAAAGAGTGCCCTAATTAGTGCTTCCCTTGTGACCATGTTATATGAAAATATCTTCTTCTCATCATTAGTAGCCTTTTCCAATTCATCCTCAGCTTTCATAGCCTCCTGATTCTTTGTAATCATCGAGTAGTCGATGCCAAAACATAGAAAATGAGTTCGCATCTTGTTCTTCCAACTGTCAAATTTTTCAAGATCAAAGTTTGGACTATCCTTCTTATAGAATGCCATCTTCAAGATCACCTCAAGTTATTAAGCTTTCTCTCTAAGGACAATTAGCTCTGATACCAATTGTTAGGAATTAACAATCCACCAATACAAATAAGAGGGGGGGTGAATCAGTTGTATGCCAGATTATTAAACTTTAAACTTTTAATAGAAGGAATATCAAATGTAATGAACATAATGAATGCCAACACAACAACATAATATTTTGTTATCGAGGAAACCTTGTAAAAGGTAAAACCCTGGTGGGAATTAATACCCACTAATGATGTACTGAGAGTATAGTATCCTTGTTAGAAGATCTAGCCATGTTAGGAGATGATTAAAACATTACAGTACATAGTCCTTGTTAGAGAACAGACCTTATTAGGAGTTAAGAAAAGAAGGGTAGGCTCACTGCCCAAAGAAGGTTATGTATACCTTCTAAAATCACTGTTCACAACACGGGTGTATATGAAGAAATACACAATCTTTTGAACTGTCTAATAGCAACTATCTTTTCTTGATTAGTTCTAATGAAGTATACAATTATCCTCTGCTCTACATCCAGCAAACTCAAGCTCGCAGCTTCCACAATCCTCTTTTTACATCACATACAATCTCACCACATATATTTTCAAAAGAAAAGACCTTACATATATACCCTATTACAAAATAAATAATTAGGTCGGCCAATTAGGCTTTCCTATTAAAAATAATTACATAACTCCTTGCTAAGATACACACAGTATCTAAAACAATTATAAAACAATTACAACCCAATACTTAAGGACCAACATCCTTAAGTCATGCTTGTCATTTATGATACACGCTACATCTTTGAAGCCGGCTCCCAAATAGGTCATCTCCAGAACACACGCCATAGCTGACATCATCCAACTTTAGGTACCTTGTGCAGACCATCGAACATTCTTTAGTACCCTGTCTATCATCCCTTAAGCTTGCATACATTGAATCCTCATCTCCTATAAGATAAATTCCCAAAACTTAGAGACTAACTCTGTCAACTTCCACTGTCACTATCCATTAACCAGTCTTCACCAAATCTTTTGTAACTCAGCCAATATGCAATATTACATCATGTGATCTTAGATATAAGATCCCAACACCTTCCTGTACACACAACTGACTTTGCATGTTCTAAAACATCTGTACACTGTAATAACTAGAATGTTCTCTTCACATAAACATATGTTGACATCAGTGAAAAAACATGAATGACAACAGTAGCAATTCCATCATCACTCAACATAGTGATTAAACATATTGAATGTATCAACAATCTCCCCAATGCATTAGAAATATCCAACAATGCCAATGTAGAGAATTCTCTGAGACTATCTATTCCATCCTTGACAACGATCTTTACTATCATCCAATAATGCATCATAACTTCTTCAAAAGAATAGTTGGGGACTTAAAAAAATTATAGTGCAATATTCACATTACAAAGCCATTATAACCAAAACTACAAATCACTATCATAATATTTAGAGGAATGTAGAGCATTATCTCAAAAGGTATTCAAATACTCTTTCCCACATATTCTAACTTTTCATAGTTCCATCTTATGTATATACCTCTTATTTTCCTTAATGTTATCATCATCTAAACACACAATGTCAAATATCTATTATCCTACAAGCACTCTTTTTTATATATCAAACCATGAGATTCTCTTTACTGCATAGAAAAATTCTTTATCTAATACAATACATCCTTCAAGTATTATTTCCTACAAATCAAATCATCATATTTAATCAATACTCATTCTTAATAACAACTTCTCAATCATAACAGGTTGACATCAATACAATCATTTGTTTACATGAATGATAACACTGAGCATATAGCTAACATAGTGTATGAAGTATCTTTATAAACATTAATATAAATTGTATGAGTTATTACTCCTCCATGCCTTCCACTTCTACATGCTTCTCTACAAGCCATTGAACTAAAATTTTCTTCATTTGCCACCTTTCTCAGGTTTCACAACTTCTACTTAGCAATTTTCATTCTCCTCTTGAGAATTATTTGCTTCTTCTTTCACTTTCACTGATACCTTGAAATGAAAAATACATGAGAGAAGGAAAATATTTTTAGGGTGGTAAATAACTAGTTCATGCAAATTAATTGCACTTTCCTTGGAAAACACCCACAATTAAGGATGCAATATATATAACCCACTCTATCATCATTTCTAAAACAAGGCATCTAAAACATGCAAAGGGGATAACATGAAAACATACTCCTATAGTTCAACTTTTAAGACCAAATAACATAGACCACTACACAAGGGGGAAGGAGGGTGTGAAAAATAATAAGATGGAGGCTCGGTAAAAAATAAATGAACCTAATGATACTTATCAAAAAATGAATGCACACACAACTAGCCTACTATTTATCATGCCCAAAAGACTAAAGATTTAATAAAAATATTTTAGGTGGATCCTATTAACCAATTTCTTAAGTGAGGTACCTTCACGACCCTCTACTTAAAATAAATTTCTTTCCTTGAATTTGGTAATACAAACCTCCCATAGAGTATCAAATTTGGCATGTTGACCTAGCTTGGTGGCTCATTCATTGTACTTAAGTATAAAATCAATTTCTTTGAAATTAGGGTTATAGGACCTATAGTCAATCCAACATTTGACAACTAGTTGATGGTTGGCTAGGGCATTGAAATCCTTTTCTCAGGACTCTTGTGAACTAAGAAGCTTTGTCAGCAGTGTCCATAGCTCTATTTTCTTTAAATTTAAGATAATTGTGTAGTTGTAGTGTGAGAATCTCCATGCAGATTGACAACACCGCCTCTTTTACATACACAAACTCATAAGGAGAGGTATTTAAAACCTATTTTGGCATGATACGATCAACCCATAAGGCTACTAAAATATATTTATGTGATTCCCTTTGATGTTTTGAACCCAACCTTTTCATTATTCTAATCAAATTCTTATTGGTTGATTCTCCTAGGATATTTTCTTGCGGATAATATCTAGAAGAAGTTTTTAGGAAAATGAAATCTCCAAGTGTGAACTTCAAGATTTTTGAGACAACAAAATCTTGTGCACTATAAAAGATAATGGTTTTTGGTGGCCCAAACCTAAATACTAATCCTTTAAGTGATTCTAACTAGTGGAAAAATTATTTATGGGTATTATAATCCACTTATGGCATACACTATAAACTAGATCAATCATTCCAATGAAGTATAAACTCAATTGTGCAAAAGGTACATCAACCACTTTGGGACTTAGTGGAATAGTTGAATTTTTCCTTCTTCCAATGAAGAATCTGTACATTGTATATTGTTTGACTAACTAATGGCAATCTATAAATAGAGTGCGCCAAAATGTCCTCTATGCATAATCTTGAGTGTAGTAGGATTTTCTCAAAAATTTCCTTTAGCTAGACCATTATGCATCTCTTTGAGGATCTTTTCCCCTTGATTTTTATTAAAATAATGAAGGACTCCATAAAAATTCCTCTTGAACAACATCATTACTAGGATGTATCCCATTCCTTGAAATATATAATATCTTCTCTAAAAATTGAGGTGGGATGGATATTTACCTATTTGCACTAAGTTGATGGGGTCAATAGTTTAGTCTTCCTCTTGGTGTTGATTAATTAAGAAACTCCTCTTCTCCATCATTTTCTTTAGTCAAGTATACACAAAGTCCTTTACCATGGATAACCTTAGTAGACTTAATGTTTACATCATATTCCATAATTTTGGTGATATTTTTAGTCATTTTATTTGTGATCTTGTCTTCCATAATATATTCGCACATATTTGAGTTTGTGATTTTTATTAGGACTTTGTTCCCAATTATTAGATGTCAAAACTTCTTTAATTCTTTGACAATGGAAAAAGATTGGTTTTCCAAAATATGTACTTTTATTCATAATATTTTTGAATTTTTTAATGAAAATTGATGGAGTAATCTCCCTTTTTTCTTGATCTTTTTAGGTCACCAAAGTTGCAACACTATGCTCACTTTCATACACACATTATAAAATTCAAGTAAAATTCTAGGTTGACCAGCACTGGTGCAAAGACTATAGCACCTTTTATTTTTTCAAAAATAAATTCTCCTTTCTAGGGTCCATTTGAAAATTTTCTCATTCCACAACATGAGGTTAATCAACCTTACTAATTGAAAAAAATCAGATATAAATTGGCTAACAAAATTTATCATTCCTAATAATGATTTCTCCCTCTTCTTATTTACTAGAAGGTTAAGATCCTTGATTTCCTTTACTCACTTAGGATCAATTGAGATTCCTTCTTTATAAATGACATACCCAATGAGTTTCCCTTTAGGAACCCTAAATACACACTCCTTGGGATTAAGGGATATTAAAAACTCTTGGCATCTCTAAAATACTTTCTCAAGGTGGTTAAAGGGTATGTGCACAAAGATGGGGGACCAAAAAGATGCCACATTCCTTTTTTTCCCCCCAACAACCATAGTGCATACACACTAAACCGCGTACATGCTATAGCATGCACGTGTTATGGTTTGGATTTAAAAGAAAGCGTGTGTGCCCTATAGCACGCATGCACTATGTAAACCCTATAAAAGTGGTAAAGGGAGAGCAAAGGTGAAAAGGGGAGACAGAGGGTAGTAGAGGGAGAGAGAGAGAGAGAGAGAGAGAGAGAGAGAGAGAGAGGCAAATATGGAGGGTAGAAAGGTCTAGGAGAGAGTGCGTGTTTGTGTGTGTGTGTGTGAGAGAGAGAGAGAGGGTAGGAAGGTCTAGGAGAGAGCATGTGTGTTTTTTTTTGTCTGTGTGTGAGAGAAAGAGAAAGGGGGAGAAAGAGGGTAAGAAGGGGAAGTATAGAGGGTAGGAACGAGGGATAGAGCATATTTATCTATGTGTGTGTGTGTGTGTGTGTGTGTGTGTGTGAGAGAGAGAGAGAGAGAGAGAGAGAGATAAGGGGAAATATGGAGGGTAGAAAGGTCTAGGAGAGAGCGCATGTGTGTGTGTGTGTGTGAGAGAGAGAGAGAGAGAAGGGGAATACAGAGGGTAGGAAGGTCTAGGAGAGAGCATGTGTGTGTGTGTGTGTTTTTGTGTGTGTCAGAGAAAGAGAGAGAGGGAGAAAGAGGGTAATAAGGGGAAGTATAGAAGGTAGGAAGGAGGGATAGATCGTATGTCTCTCTGTGTAAGAGGGAGAGAGAGAGAGAGAGAGGGGGGGAATATAAAAGGTAGGAAGGTCCAAGAGAGAGTGTATGTGTGTGTCTATTGTGTGTGTGAGAGAGAGAGAGAAAGAGAGGGGGAAATATAAAGGGTAGGAAGGTGGGATAGAGCACGCACGCGTGCGCGTGTGTGTGTGTGAGAGAGAGAGAGAGAGTGAAGATGAAATACAGAGGGTAGGAAGGTCCAAGAGAGAGTGTATGTGTGTGTGTATGTGTCTCTATGTGTGAGAGAAAGAGAGGGGGAGAAAGAGGGTAAGAAGGGAAAATATAGAGGGTAGGAAGGTAGGATAGAGCGTATGTATGTGTGTGTAAGAGAGAGAGAGAGAGAAGGTCCAGGAGAGATCGTATGTGTGTGTTTTTGTCTATGTGTGAGAGAAAGAGAGGGGGAGAAAGAGGGTAAGAAGGGGAAGTATAGAGGGTAGGAATGTGGCATAGAGCGTATGTGTGTGTGTTTCTGTGTCTGTGTGAGAAAGAGAGAGAGAGGGTAAGCAGGGGAAATATAAAAGGTAGGAAGGTCTAGGAGAGAGCATATGTGTGTGTCTATTGTGTATGTGAGAGAGAGAAAGAGAGAGGGGGAATATAGAGGGTAGGAAGGTGGGATAGAGCGTATGTATGTGTGTGTAAGAGAGAGAGAGAGAGAGAGAGAGAGAGAGAGAATATAGAGGGTAGGAAGGTCCAAGAGAGATCGTATGTGTGTGTATGTGTCTCTGTGTGTGCGAGAAAGAGAGAGTGGAAGAGAGAGAGAGAGAGAGAGAGAGAGGGTAAGAAGGGGGAAATATAGAGGGTAGGAAGGTGGGATAGAGCATATATATGGGTGTGTGTGTGTGTGTGTGTGTGTGTGTGTGTGTGTGAGGGGTGGAATATAAGGGTAGGAAGGTCCAGGAGAGAACGTATGTGTGTGAGAGAAAGAGATGGGGAGAAAGAGTGTAAGAAGGGGAAATATAGAGGGTAGGAAGGTGGGATAGAGCATATTTGTGTGTGCAAGAGAGAGAGATCTCCCCCTAAGAGACCTTCTCTCTCTCTCTCTCTCTCTCTCTCTCTCTCTCTCTCTCTCTCTCTCTCTCTCAGCCCCTGCCACCTTCTCACTCTTTCCCTCTCACTCAATCCTTTTTCAGATGTTACATAGCACGTACGTGCTATAGTGTGTGCGCGGTATAGCGTGGGTGCACTATTCAATTCATAAATTTGAATAGTGTGTGTGCCCTATTCAAGTCATAAATTTTAATAGTTCTAGCACACTTTGTAATACATTAGAATCCACCAAGCCTAAGGCTAGGATTTTCCTTGAAGATCCAACCCAAAGGCTTGGAGGATTCAAATAAGCCTAAGACATGTTTTCCAGCAGACATACAAAAAATTAACATATTTTTTTGTGTGCTCCTCATCAAGTTTACTCATGGTTCAATAACATTAAAATCAGACGACGTGATATTATAGATCTCTCTCTTAGCTATCTAACCATATAATTTATTTTGGATTCTGATTATTTTAAGCTTTTCATCTCTAATTTCTTTTGTATGTATGTCTGATTTTTGTCAAAAACCAACGTGTAGTATTTTAGGCATAGATTTTGGCTCGTTCATCAAATTTTGCAACAAGTTACTTTTTTAGAAACTAGACTCCATTATACACACTTTTTTAAAAAAATTGATTTTCGATTAGTTTTCAATGATTTCTAGGGGGAGCACACAGGAATTTCATGTTTTCAGGATGTGTGCACTTCATAAATTCATAAAAAATTATACATTCATCAAAAAATTAGCAGAAAAATCCAGGATAAACTATGTGGTGTTAGCTAACTTCTCACTGGAGTGATTAAAAAAATTCAAAAAAAAGTTAACATTTTAGGGGGAGCACACCAGACGCTATGTTATGTTTATTCACAAAAAACAAGACCACTTTTTGTGCTCCCCCTTTTTGAGGGCCTTAATTTGTACCATTTTTAAAATAAATTAGTAGTTTAGATACTAGATTTAGAGTATTACAACTCTTGTTCTTGTTGCATCTAAAATTTTTAGTCTAACTATGTTCAATTTCTTGTTGAAGCTCAGAGTTTTTTTATTTCAAAAAAAAAAAAAAAAGTGGCATCTTATATACCCCCTTTTTGGTCCCCCATCTTTGTGCACTTACCCTAAATTAATCCTGTATTTTTTAAGACCAAAAGACATTTTATCATATGTGAAAGTTCCCCACTTAATGGTGAATGTTTTTTTCTTATGCAACTCAAATTTGATTGTAAATAGAGAAATTATCTAGCAAAGACAACATCTCAAATCTAGAAATTGTTTGCAATATTTTCTACATAGAAGGGAGTAGACAATTGTATTTCAAGGATTCATTGTTTAGATCAAAAATCCACAAAATTGAATATCTTCATTTTATCTTTCAGACTAGTACTAAATTATAAACCCATGTATCATGCTTAATTGAATAGATGATTCTAGAATTAATGAGTTTCCATTCTTAAATAAATGAGTTTCAACTTGTGAGCCATAAGGGATTCAATGGTCTCTACTTTTGCCTTATTAGTTTGTCTCCTTCTATAAGTTCAATAGTATGTTCAATAATATTTTGGTCATATCCTTTAATATTATCATAGGTCCATGTTGTGACTTAAGCTTCATATTTCTTACACATGGATACCAACTTCTTTCTATCCTCTTGGGATAATCCTTTTCAAATGTTTAGCTTCCTACCATGTTGATGCAGGAGCATCTTGGGTGTAAGAGCAATCTTGCATCACCCAAAAATATTTATGGTTTCTTTTCAATAAGGGTTATCTTGTGTAGAGCTGTTATTTATGGAAACTTACTATTTTAGTAAGTTGGTCATATGATCTTAGAATCTTCTGATTTCATAGTTGGAGGTTCATCTTAGTCATATCAGCCTCCCACTTAAGTTTCATTGCCACATCATCTGTATTGGTGAAGTTATTGAGGTTTTTGGGTACAAAATCTTTCAGGTCAATTTTGAAGGCCTTAGAGGCTCTGGATCGTGATTGAACCCCGACTGATTGGAGCTTGTGTGAGTTAGGCATTGTAGATTAGGTCCTGTTATTTCCGAAAAGTGGTTACAATAGAGAAACAGAGTTACGGTTAAAAAGTTATGAGCTCTGGAAGTTGGGCTACCTAAAAACATATTTTGTAATTATTTGGAGCTGACCCTATGTAAAAAGAAAAGAAAATAAAATAATTCTTAGGATAGTTGGCCTTAAGGGCTAAATTTATGGAACCTTCTTGGGCGGTGGAAATTGCCTATATAAGAAAGGTTCGTAGTGTTGTCTAGGGCATCTCTGGGAATTCTGGGTAGTAGATCTAGGAAATGATTTGAGGCTTTGTCCTACAGAATATTGTAAGGGAAAATGCCCATGTGGCTTTGCATATTGTAATTCTCAAATTTGTAATTCCACATTTGTGGAGATAATAAGAAGCCCATTTTCTGTTCTTGCAAATTGTTGTTGTTCTCTATTTCTATTATGTGTTTGTGGTATTAAGGGGAGCACCCTTCATCACTTGTCCAAAATTTAGGTATGAATAGTCTTCTTTGTCAATAAATATTTTCCTCTTGTGATTTATTACATCATCATAATCAAAAAGATTCTCTAGAGTTATCAACTCTTTGGGTAACTTGTTTCCTTTCAGTTTGATAATATATTCTTCATAGGCTTCCTTTATATTAGGATGCAATTACTTGAAAAATTCTCCTTCTTGCTGAATAAAGATGGTGATCTAATCATCACTTTCCAAACCCTGCTAATTCTAGTCATTATCTTGAAGGACTAGTCTCATAACTACTCAAACTGAGTATTTGTTGGCAAGTAAGTCTAACACTGGCTCAAAATAATATTTCCTTGTGGATAGTTGGTGCACTTCAATATTTTAATTTATTGGAAAAACTTGAATATTGAAAGAATCCAAGCCTTTAATCAAGACCCAAACACTATGATAATAAGACCTCATTTAAGGTTTTTTCAACAATTGAAGTGTTGCACACTTGTTTCACAATCAATTCAAAAGCTACAAGCACTCTCAACCACTTTACTCTTATTCTTTCTACTAGGCCCAACTCTTGAACTATTCCTTCATATTCTACAAACTTAGAAAACCAACATCAATATTATCCACCACACAACTTATTAAGTGGGAAATTAACTGACATAATAACACATGAACACCACAATTTTTAAAATGAAAAACCACGGTGAGAACATACCAACAAAGATAATTTAGTTATGTATATGGTTTAATTAAAAAGATAGTAGAAGCTCACTACTCTGAACTTGCAACCAGGAATCCACCTTGGGCTAGATAGGGCTAGGACTTCATCTTGGGAGGCTTCGACAGACTAGGGAATTGCCCAAAAGTCACAGGGGCCAACTCTCCAAAATTTCTTATCTACAATAGCTTTTTGGGCTTTAGAATCACAGAAAAAAAAATAAACAAAATCTTTTGGAGCATGCAACAGTAAGAAAAATGATAAATGTTATACACTAAGTTTGTGCTTTTGTCTCAAGCTCTTGTAGTCTTGATAACCTATTATAACATGGGAATCATCTCCAAGTTGTGGGACCTATGCTAACTGAGATGAGACCTCTAGGTTCTAGGCTGGTTCCTCTTGGATAATCACATTAATTTGCTTTTTTTTTTAACAGGAAAAGTAAATCTTTTGAGGGAAAGGGATAAAAGGAATGCTTGGAAAGGGAAATGACTAAAAGCAAACTACCTACTAGGTGATACACCGAAATGAAGGGTTTGGATCTCAGTATAGAGGATGAAATTAATGAATAACTTAGGTCTAGGAGATCACAACTCACTAAATAGGCCTGCATAAATATTTCATAGAAGGGTCTGCAATAGAAAAAAGACTATTCAGGGAAAGAGAGAGAGCTTTCACAAACAATAGTATTCCTAAAAGTTTAGACACAATCTACAACCTATAGACA
The DNA here is from genome assembly GCA_027943335.1 of Chamaecyparis obtusa. NCBI lineage: Eukaryota > Viridiplantae > Streptophyta > Pinopsida > Cupressales > Cupressaceae > Chamaecyparis > Chamaecyparis obtusa. The sequence continues at coordinate 945,515 of BSBK01008930.1, forward strand.
AACATTCACCTCTGCAATTTGGCATAGGAATGAGACAAGATTGTTAAGGGGTTGAGGTATACCCACAAAAGCATTCACATCAAATCACTCACAATAACACACAAAATTGTAGAAAGAGAGAGGGATCAAGAACCCTTAGAGATCACTAAAAACATCGTATACTTCAATTCAATAAGAGATAATTTAGACAAGGAAGCATAGGGATAGAAAGGATGTCAAAAAATACCCCTATAATATCTGAATCATCAATGGGAGATTACAGAATGTAGAAAACTAGAGGGCAAAAACATGTCACAGATAGCCTTCTAAGAAAAGATATTTTTTCTCTTTACAAAAATGTGAACTCTGAGCTTCTAAAAGCTCCAAAAAACAATATATACATCTCCTCTTTTTGCATGTAGGTAGGAGTTAAAACCTAACTAGGGAACTTACAAAGATTTTTACAAGAATAAAACCAACCCTAACTCTGTCAACTCTTATCATAAAAGTATTTCTACAACATCATGGCCGATCAGATATTTGTTTATGTGCCCATCTCTATACTATAATTTCCTATAGACAAGCAACCTCGACTCATCTACCCACCTGCAACTCCACTAAGCCATGAATGCATCCAATCTGATCTTATAGATATTTGGGTTTAAAAAGATTAACTCTGCAAAGGTGGCACCAAGCTCATTAAAGCTTCAACATGACATGGTATTCTATGAAATCTATGATGCCGATGATTAGATTGTCTATTATCATCTTTCCAACCATCCCTGTCCTAAAGAAATAAATTCCAACAACTCAAGCTATCGTGCATGGCCGCAAAATGCAAACCCTAGCCAAAAACCCTGCAAAGAAATATTTAAATTTGAAAAAGAATGGCTAGCAGGTCAATTTTAAAATGCAACCGTTGATCGTTTTATCTCCTGGTAGATTGGGCGGCTCAGATACATCTAGAAAAACACTTTTAGAACCCCTCTGACAAGTCAACCACCACCGTGGAAGTTAGCAGCCAATCACTGATGAGCAAGTCAGCATCCCTGACAAACCTTGGACCCACATCCCTGAGAACACCATTGGACAGCTATTACTATACCGCGATTGTAATGATCGAGCTTTTTGGATCTCTGGTATAACGATAGCTGTGAGATCTGATCGCGCGTCAACTTCTTTAGAAACCCCTAACCCCACGAGCCCACTAACAACATACACATTGCATACTTTCATTCGTTCTAACCTACTTCATCAGCACACACCTCGGCAGTCCTCTGACAACAGACCCACTGACTAAGATTCTAATCAGATAGCTAGTCGCATGATTGCATGAGTTCAAGAGATTCCTTGTGACCATGCAACCATTGTAGATCTTCCTCTTCTGACACATCTGCAGATACTCAGCCCCATTGACAACCTTCCACCTCATTACCTCTAGCCAATCACAAGCTGCCAAACAGAATACGTGGCACCAGACCCACTCAACCTTTGAAACGCTACATGGGAAGGGAATCAACGGTCATTGCAAGATCTTATAGCTCTAACAGATTCCTTGTGAACCTACGAGAGCCATCGGATCTACTTGACTAGGACCCCATTCTGACAAATCTCCCTGATACCAAATCTACGGCTAGTCTCATCCCCTCGTGACCTTAAAAGATTCCATGAGATTATTAGACAACCGTTAGATTAGAATCTTCACCGATGCCTGCAAAAATAACCCTGCTTTGACCTAGCGATTCAGTGAACAAAGGCATTCTCGTGTTCGCTTAATGCTTGATGAACTATGGTTAAGTCAAATGAATACGCGAACAAAGGGATTTCGCTAATTCATTGAATCATGCATAAACTCAGGGTTACAATAAGCGAATGCCCGACTGAAGGAAGTTAACCATTTCGCTGGGTCGCTAACTGTTAAGGACTTAACCGCCTGGTTAAGAGATTACGTGAACCATTGCAGTCGCGTAGTCGGGGAATGAAAGGTCCAACCCATTGGGGATTAGGAGAACTTGTGACTAAAAGGAAAGAATTACGCACATGGTAAATTTGGGGACTTAAGTTGTCGATAAAGGTAACAACCAAATAGAATGAAGGCTAGGGTTTGCAGGGTTTATTGACATAATAGCTACTTTTATGAATTTTTTAGACTATAGACTAGGGAGTGAAATGAATTGCAAAGACCAGAGGACATGGCATAAAATCATGAAAATTTCAAAGATGCCTGGCAAGGTGAAAACATAGACTTTGGAATAGGTTTTAGCCAAATTTGCATGTACATGGAAATTAGGGTAACAATAACCTAATTTTTGTCCCCATGTTTTATGAAACCAATCATTAAGAAAATTCCTAGAGGGGATCTTGGAGCTATCAACTGCAGCAAAAAAATATCACATTCTTTAAGCCTAGACTTCTAGTCAATAACAACATTCATCTACAAGTTTGGTTTAACAACTAACTTGGGAGGAACTGGATCCTTACCTCCATTTGCTTCAGCGGCTAAAAACCCTTGTGTGGCACTTGCGAAGAAGGTTGCTCCTTCCAACAAAATGCGTTCATTCTAGGTAGCCTACTTGAAGGATTTTGCCTTGGGAGTGGTTGGTTTCTCTCCTCCATTTTGTAGAGTGTCTCCTCCTACGACGCCAATGGAAGCCTCTGGAGTCAGTTGAGGGATCACCTTAGGGTTTGCAGCAATAGTAGCGTTTGAAATGAGAGAAACATCCTTCTCCAAAGAGATAACAACCTTGGAAGTGGAGACGACATTAATGGCTCCTAGTGACGTCGAATCCATTAATGGTTTCCTATCGAGGGGCATTCAAGGAATCCTAGCAAAAATATCAGTAAGGCTCCGAGTACATCAAGTTGCAGAGCGAGTTTTTGGTATCTGGCAATCACTTCTCTTATTCTCCCGTCTTTGAAATTTTTGGTTTATGCTTAACATTTTTTTATATTTTTTGATGTTGACAATATCTTTGACAGGGGGCAATGGCTAACTCTTTAGATGAGGAGTGAACATGAGGGACAAAATTTTTGTCCACCCTACATATAGGGGGAGCAAAGGGGGGAGAAGAATTCTTTAGAGGCCTTTGCCCTTGAGGAAGGTTGTAAATTTTCCACTTGGGCTGAGGGACACTTTTATTTTTTAGGGGTCTATCCCTGATTTTATCGACAGCCAGTTGCTGACCATTCTTAGTCCTATGTTTTTTCTTTAGCTTAGGCCCACTTAGACCAAAATCCAGTGTTTCAATAATAGGAACAACTTCAAGGGGCTTAGGGATAACAGGTTTAACTTTAGGGTTATCTAGGAGGGAGTCAAATTTTCCTTTGAGACAATTCAAAGTAGCAGTGAGGGCGGCTGAGTCTTGGCTCCAAGCAGGGGGGAGAAATCTGAATGATGGGGGAAGCTCAAGAGTGGTATTAAATTTGGAGGAAGAAGAATGAAACTCTGGGCCTACCCTATTTTTAGGGTTTGGAGGAGGATTGACCTTTTTATTCAGTGCATTCCTCTTTAGAATAATAGGGCACTCTTGCTTTTTGTCACCTTCTTTCCTACAAACAAAGCAGCCACCGAAACCACCCAGGAAAATTATTGGGCAACAAACAAGTGCGGGATCAATGTCAAATTGCAGGGTCTCAGGGAAGTCAACTCTGGGTTTGATAGAGAGGACATGAACATCTGTGTTAGGAATGAGAGTATTTGATTGATAAATTTTAAATTGCACTTTTCCTATCGGCTCAAGTGCAAGCGAAATGAGCATCAACAAAAATGGAGGAAGGTCAACATCTAATTTTTTAAAAACCCTTTGGGAATTATAGAATAATATTTGAAAAATATATCCTAACAAAGATTATCAATATTAATAGAATCAATGTTAAATTCCTCAATTATAACATTGATTACTTAACAAATCTTATGACTAGAATTAAAGTAAAAGACACGATTATTACTAGTCAATTTTTATACACAAAATCAAATCATAAATCTTACTACATATCTTAAAAGTTAAAGTAGTCTATTCTTCTAAACTACTTGACATTAAATATATTAGTCATAATCGTTATAACAAATGACTACTTCCATCATCTAGAGAACCTAAGAGAAATAGGACTCTTCCCTCAAATAAATTTCTGACTAAGGGAGATCACATTAACAACTTAACTAGAGCATTTGTAAAATAAAACTTATCTAATATTTATATCTAAATGTATTTAAAGAGGATTTCCTGGCTAATTGGTTCATGCATTCTTTTAGAAAGATAATTAAATTATTATTGAATGAATTGTTATCTATATTAAACAATATTATTAATGTGTCATTAGCTAACAATTCTAACAATTTGTATAAGAAACCTTGTTAAATACTATATCAACTTCAATTAATGACAGACTTACACAAATCCCAAAAAACAAATATTAAAAAGACTAATTCCAACTAAAACATACCCCTTTATATATTCTAATTAATACTTCTAATAGCAATTTATAATATTAAACTCTTCACTAAATTAACAAAATAGAATAGATAACTATATTTTAACATCGAATCTTGCCACCCACAATTCAATCTTTACTTAATAAGAGAATTTATTTAATCAAGTATTCTAATTTATAATTACTTATTGAAAACTACCCAACCTTAAACAATCTTATTTATCATAACAAATTTTTTTTTGATATAAATGTATATGTATATAACATTTAAAATTCTAATCTATAAATCCCTCTAATTATCAAACCTATTTAATTTCCTAAAAAATCTTAATTACATACTCATTATTAATTTCCTATCATTTAAAATTCACTACTCTTTCTAAAGTCAATATAGATTTTAAGAGATCTATTGAATAATTACGAATCTTGGAATGAGGAAAGAATAAATTCCCAATATTTCTAACTTGCATTATGGAAAGACTAATAAGTTGTTAAAGAAACCGAGGAACAGGCATGAGTCAATGAAAATTTAGATGAAGAGGCCATCGATTCTGAAGAACATGAATAGGAAGAGCCACCTAAGGCTACAAAAGGTAAAGGTAAATAGGTTGATACTTCAACCTGGACAAGGACAAGGTCAAAAACTAGTAGTTCACCACCTTTGAAGAAAAGTGTTTTAAAGATTACAAGTCCTACACTAATACAAACCTTTCCATAATTCCAACAATTGGTATCAGAGCTACAGGGACAATTATTGCTGCAGGAAATTCTCAAGACACGTATAAACAAAGACAACAATAGACACTTCTACTAGAGACACCAGGTCACAAGCCCCTACACCACAGATTATAGAATCAACTACAGGGTAGAATAAAGAAGCAAAATAATCCACCGAGCCACCAAAGACAAATCCTGAGCACAAGGCTCAAGTTTCTATTACACAATCTCCACCATCTAGTGTGCAAGACAAAAAGAAGAAAAGGAAGTGAGGAAGTAAGCATCGAGTCACACTTGATGAGATAATAGAAATACTAGCATGTGACCCAACGACACTTGACCCTAAAGCTCTAAGGAAATATGGAGAGCTATGCACCTGAAAAGTAGCTCAAGAGAAGTTGAGGTGTGAACTTAAGAACACCAAGGTGCTAGAGGATGTCAAGGAAATCCTAATGCAAGTTCCTATATACATCAATGTAGATGAACCATCCCCCATCATTGAAAAACTTGTACTGCTCACCGAGACAATCAATGGCCCAACCACTGATGCTGAACAGATGATTGAAGAAAGACTAGAACACAAAATTTAATACAAGCTAACTGAAAATATTAGCCAAGAAGTGGCAGTGAATAAGGTAAAGATTTTAGAGGTATTAAATAAATTAGAAAGCATTATAGAAAAGGTTATTATAATTTTCAAATAAAATTATGCACTATAGATTATTTCACTACCGAGGTTAGTGAAAAGATAAAGAAATTAGATGAAGATCTAAAAGATACTGTAAGTATTCTAACAACCAAGAAACATGCATTTCAAGTGCATTATTCAAAGGTTAAACACATTCAGCAATTAAGACTAGAGTTGAGAAAGGAAGAGGACTGCATAAGAGAATAGGTAACTGAGCTACAACCCCAAGTTACTACCGCATTTAGAAGTGATACAGAAACATGTGACAAGGGGAAATAAATTTATTGCCACCCCCAAAATCTCAGTCGCAAAAAATATTTTTGACATGCATGCACAAGTGGGTTTAGAGAAGCTTTCTCTAGAATATCTCGAGGAATGGGAAAACATCATGGATAATCTCAAGAAAACCCACCTGAATATTTTTGACAAATTGTAAGTACAATTTTTGGCATTATTTTCAAAAAATGGGGAAACATATGCATAAATACCGAGAGCATGTTCAAAGGGGGAGTTCATTATGTTTATATTATCTAGTTATGTAAATTTTCAAGTTCAAACTTTTATAGACATCATACACATATAAGTTTTTGATACTAATACCAAAAGGGGAGAATGTTACTCCTAAATGGATTAAGAGTTGTCATTAGTAGTCATGTGTACTGTCGGTAAATAGAGCAAGGCAGTTTAGTCAGTTACAACTACGCGGTAGACACCAAGCACAAAGATTACTGAGTACAACACTCACTGAGTACATATGATTATCTAGCGCCAGTATATACAGAGACTAAGAGACAGTATTTACTGAGTAATCCAGAGTTCACATAAAATTTTGTAATGACACATTGTTCAAGGTGAACAACTTTTTTCCAAGTAAGAAAATGGTTTACCAAGATCGAGGTGAATATTTATTGTAGATGTAATCATTTAATAATGATGATTCCTATGTAAATATGATCTAGGTTAATCATATAAACCGTTGATCTTAGGTTTTCTAAGATAACTTGTTGAACCCTAATTAGGTCAAATCAGTTTGATATAAGTATTGTAAAGATTTAATTTTGATAAGTATCATCAAGAAGTGGTTGCACTTAAGGACATCTGAAGATTAGATAGGCTTAATATTGGAAAGATTTTGATAGAGCATTCAGTTTATCAAAAATAGATATAAGGCTGCCAAGAAGTACAAAAGGACATATTCATCATAGCAAGGCGATATTGTTGTTGTACTTAATGGATATAATATGAGCAATTTAAGTTATTTTCTCATATAGATCACACATCACTATTACTATCTAACAATTTTAGTAGACTTAAAATCTCCTACCAAAGTAGACTTAACCATCTTAAGAAAAATCTCTTAACCAAGTGCACACTTGAAGAGTGTTGCTAAAATCCTCTAACCAGGTAGATCTAGCTGATCTTATTGTTACTCCTAACAGGGTAAGATCACCAGAAGTGATCAATCTTTGTAAGCCTTAGCCGGAAACTTTATTTTAGCAGAAGTGAAGCTTTGTGGGTTTCATCTCCACTGCAATTTTTACCTTCTAACAAGTGTTTTTGTGATACTAAAATACATGTGGCATGTGTATGAACTTTCATGTATTCTTAATTGATTAGATTACATGCATTTGCATTTCAATTATGTTATTAAATGTATGGTGAATGCAATTGGTACAATCGATTATTGAAGTACATGTTTACAAGGATTCAGTTTTAAAGTTTTAAGGGTATTGATTCACCCCTCCCCTCTTAGTACACACCTTTCCATAATTCCAATAGATCTTATGTTGGAAACCCCAACCATCTTAACATAAACACTATGTATATGACTAGTGTGTGGTTACTTACATAACTAGCATTCAATCATTACAACATCTAATTTTGTAAAAACCCTTTAGGAATTATACAATAATATTTGAAAATAGATTCTAACAAATATTATCAATATTAATAGAATCAACGCTAAATTCCTCAATTACAATATTGATTACTTAACTAATCTTATGACTAGAATTAAAGTAAAAAACACAATTATTACTAGTCAATTTTTATACAAAAACTCAAAACTCAAATCGTATATCTTACTACATATCTAAAAAGTTAAAGTAGTCTATTCTTCTAAACTATTTGACATTATTTATATTAGTCATAATCGTTCTAACCAATGACTAGTTCCATCATCTAGAGAACCTAAGGGCCCATTTGGGTGCTAGAATACCAAATGCTAGATATAGTCAATTCTGGAAGATGCTGCAATTCTAGAAGATACATATCCTCAAAATGATTTTCGAAATATGTGTCGAAACCATTTTGTTCACCCAGGCATAAGGAAAAACATGAGATTCCATTTGCTTTCCTTATGGTCGTATTCTGAAGCAAACGCTATTGTGAGCAGATCAAGGGCCGAGCATAATAAAGTTGTATAAATATTACTGACTAAAGATCAATATTGTTTAAAGTTGTGTAATTTGGTGAAGCCAAACAGAGGAAAAATGAATTTGACTCTGAGCAAGGTTTCTTGGTAGAGTAGAGAAATAGAGAACAACTTGCTACTGGTGAAGATTTGATCATTGTTAAGGTAGACTGAAAAGAAGCTACAAAATTCATAAACTTGAAGAAGACAACAAATAGATGCCACAACCTTATAAATGTTGATTTCAGGAGCCAAACTTGGAGAAGACAACAAATAGAAAGACTTGCTAGAAAAATGTGTGGCCGCAAACAACGAAGCTCCCACGCAAATGCCAAAGAAAGAGCAGACTGCTATGAACGGTGTCCAGACACTTTGTAGAGTGTAGCCCCTTTGCAGAGTGCGAACAGTGAAAGTGCCCTAGTGGACCTCAAAAACAATTTTCCTTTCACACGGACCCGATGGACTTTTAAAAATAGGCATTTGAAAAGTGGTCAAATTATAATTCCACCTTTTCAAGCGGAAGATGAAATACCCATTTTGAGGGCAAAATTGGAATTTCAAAATTCCAATTCCAATTTTTTGGATGGACACAAACATGGAATAGACATTATTCGGAAATCTAATTCTAGAATATCCAGTCTAATTCTAGCACCCAAACGAGTCCTAAGAGAAATAGGACTCTGCCCTCAAATAATTTTATGACTAAGGGAGATCACATTAACAACTTAACTAGAGCATTTGGAAAATAAAAATTTTCTAATAAATATTTAAATGTATTTAAAGAAGATTCCCTAACTAATTGGTTCATGCATTCATTTAGAAAGACTATTAAATTATTGCTAAATGAATTGTTATCTATATTAAACAATAAATTATTAATGCCTCATTAGCTAACAACAAATCCTAAATAACAAATATTAAAAAGACCAATTCCAACTAAAACATACCCCTTTATATATTCTAATTAATATTCCTAATATCAAATTATAATATTAAACTCTTTAACAAATTAACACAATACAATAGATAACTATATTTTAACATCCAATCTTGCCACCCACAATTCAATCTTTACTTAATAAGAGAATTTATTTAATCCAGTATTCTAATTTATAATTACCTATTGAAATCTACCCAACCTTAAACAATATTATTTATCATAACAATTTTTTTTTATATATATGTTTATGTATATAATATTTAAAATTCTAATCTATAAAACCCACTAATTAACAAACCTATTTAATTTCCTTAACAATCTGCATTAGATACTCATTATTAATTTCCTATCATTTAAAATTCACTACTCTTTCTAAAGTCAATATAGATTTTAAGAAATCTATTCATTAATTAAGAACCTTGGAATGAGGGAAGAATATTTCTAACTTGCATTATGGAAAGACTAATAAGTTATATTTCTACAAAAAAGTCAATGGGCTCTTGGTCTATTGATGAAATTGAATGGTTCTCAATGAGCCCACCCATCGGGATCAAGTCTTGCTGAGTGCAAGGCTCAGACATCATAAGGGATGAGGTCGGGATCGTGCCCCAGCTGGACAGCCTCACAGATCTTAACCCTCCATAAAAAAAAAATTTGTGTAAAAGAGAAATGAATTTGATTAGTAAACATGTGCAATAAGATATGGACAAAAAATTGAGGCAAGAGATGACCGGTAATAAAGAAGGAAGACACCGGCACTGGCTATCTAGCCGAAAATTTGCATCGACCAGATAGCCAGTGCCCATGCCCATACATGGGGCATACTACGCCTTAAACGGCCCAAACATGCCTCGAACGACTCAAATGTGTCATGCTTCCTGCCACCTTGGCCTAAATCAGACCCCCTCAAATATTTTAAAAGATGCTTTAGTAGAATTTTTTAATATTAACTTTTTTATACTTAGTGCCAATTTTATGAAGTAGGGAATATTATTACGTTTTTAAATCTTAGACTTTAATATTATTATTTTTTTAGAAAAATAATTTATCCATTTTTTTAAAGTTATATTAGTAAAAAAATGAATATAATATATTAATAGTATCTAAATCTTTTAATAATATTATATGTTCTGATTTTTAAAATTTGTATTATTTTAATAAATGTATATATTATAAAATATGATTTTAAGAAATATATTGTGTAATTTTTTTAGTAACTATATTATTTAACTTCTAAAAATATACATATTATATAGATAATTGATAAGTAGGAGATATTTTCCACAGCAAGTCAAATTGTGATATTGCTATCAGGATTTAACTGTGTAGTTTTTTTTTAGTCCAACTCATTGACCCATGATTCATGAGTAGTGGTTCATCGAACCCATCTCTCATGAGAATGAAATGGAACACTTAGCACTCATTGGATCTAGGTGATGCTCACAGAGGTGAAGCACCGAGACTTCCCGAGAGGTCACCCATCCCAGTACTACTCCAGCTCGAGCGCGCTTAACTACGGAGTTTCCTCCATGGTTAAACCCACTCTACTTGCATCCTCATTTGCAAAACCTTCACCAAGTGTTGTGCCTTATGAACCATTCATTAGAAAGCCCCTTAAGCTCATCAATTGATAAGTAGGAGATATTTTCCACAGCAAGTCAAATTGTGATATTGCTATCAGGATTTAACTGTGTAGTTTTGTTTTTTTGAGTCAAACTCATTGACCAATGATTCATGAGTAGTGGTTCACCAAACCCATCTCTCATGAGAATGAAATGGAACACTTAGCACTCATTGGATCTAGGTGATGCTCATAGAGGTGAAGCACTGGGACTTCCCGGGAGGTCACCCATCCCAGTACTACTCCAGCTCGAGTGCGCTTAACTAACTATGAAGTTTCCTCCATGGTTAAACCCACTCTACTTGCATCCTCATTTGCAAAACCTTCACCAAGTGTTGTGCCTTATGAACCATTCATTAGAAAGCCCCTTAAGCTCATCAATTGATAAGTAGGAGATATTTTCCACAGCAAGTCAAATTGTGATATTGCTATCAGGGTTTAACTGTGTAGTTTTTTTTGAGTCAAACTCATTGACCCATGATTCATGAGTAGTGGTTCACCGAACCCATCTCTCATGAGAATGAAATGGAACACTTAGCACTCATTGGATCTAGGTGATGCTCACAAAGGTGAAGCACCGGGACTTCCCGGGAGGTCACCCATCCCAGTACTACTCCAGCTTGAGCGCACTTAACTACGGAGTTTCCTCCATGGTTAAACCCACTCTACTTGCATCCTCATTTGCAAAACCTTCACCAAGTGTTGTCCCTTATGAACCATTCATTAGAAAGCCCCTTAAGCTCATCAATTGATAAGTAGGAGATATTTTCCACAGTAAGTCAAATTGTGATATTGCTATCAGGATTTAACTGTGTAGTTTTTTTTTTAGTCAAACTCATTGACCCATGATTCATGAGTAGTGGTTCACCGAACCCATCTCTCATGAGAATGAAATGGAACACTTAGCACTCATTAGGTCTAGGTGATGCTCACAATTTGACTTGCTATGGAAAATATCTCCTACTTATCAATTGATGAGCTTAAGGGGCTTTCTAATGAATGGTTCATAAGGCACAACACTTGGTGAAGGTTTTGTAAATGAGGATGCAAGTAGAGTGGGTTTAACCATGGAGGAAACTCCGTAGTTAAGCGCACTCAAGCTGGAGTAGTACTGGGATGGGTGACCTCCCAGGAAGTCCCGGTGCTTCACCTCTGTGAGCATCACCTAGATCCAATGAGTGCTAAGTGTTCCATTTCATTCTCATGAGAGATGGGTTCGATGAACCACTACTCATGAATCATGGGTCAATGAGTTTGACTCAAAAAAAACTACACAATTCTTATTGATTGATGAAAGTTCTTTGAATCTTCTGCATTCTACCTTTGCACGAATCTTGGTGGAAATGGATATGTCTAAAGGTCTTCCCAAAAAAATTGTGCTTAAAACTAGTAAAGGGTGTTGGGAACAAACTCTGGACTATGAAGGGATTCCATTTCGATGTAGGCGATGTTTCCAGACAGGACATAAAGCAACTCAATGTTCCAAGCAAAGAATGGCCAAGGCTATATCTTGGTGGAAAGATGTTTCACACCATCATTATACGATGGCGAAGACAGTGATGCAGCAGAAGATTTATTCTCAAGCTATGCATGATGAGCCATTGATTCAAGAGAAAGGAAATTTATGTAAAGTAACGAGTGTTACGAATGGAGTTGAAAGTCTGGCTGAAGGGCAGAATGCTAGAAAGGTGGCTGCCACACTAGAGGTCAAAGAAAAGAAAAGACTTGTAGGGTCCTGAGACAAGGAGGATGATGATCTATCTGATGGACATCTACATCTTCATTGTAAGTCAGGCCTGGGTGAGGGTCGTAGCTCAGGGGATCTTCGCGGGGATTGGCAAAATGAGGCAGCCAAGATGGAGGAAGGATGGGAAACTATGAAAGGGAGAAAAAGGAAAAATGTAAAGGATTCATTTAACATGATCCCGCGTTCTCAAAAAAAAGGTTGAGTTTAGTGTATTCTGTCATGATTTTTCTTTCTTTCTTCTGATGCTTGTTTGAGGGTTGTTGTGGGTTCTCTTTGTGTTTGGGGAGATAGCTCTCCTTATTGTAGCTATCCCTGGTTCGAGTCAAGTTTCTTCTCGATTAAGAATAATAAAATTACCTATTACCGATCAAAAAAAAAAAAATTATAAATTTTTTTAAAATTATATATTAATATAAATTTTAATAGTACATTTAAATTAAATTGAAATAAATAATACAATCAATAGTGCACATACAATCATATATATTATCTCTAATTACATTTAAATTTGATGATCTAATATCATCATACATTTAAATTCAATTATGAGGAGCTAATTTATTGTATATTTATAATTAATTTAAGTTAATAATAAATCTTGTTTAAGTTTGTAAATACTATGTAGTTTTTTTCATCAAGAATATTTTTCATTTTTTAAAAATTCAAATTATATATTTTAATTTTAAATCTTTTTTAAATAATAATATTAATAATTTTATATATCTTAAAATAACTTAATTACATATTATATAAAAAAATTAATAACAGTTTTAGACTTTAATAACATTAATAACGTGTAATAACATTATCTATATGTCTTTTTTTATAAAAAAAAACATTGTCTATATATGTATATTTTTAGAAGTTAAATAATATAGTTACTAAAAAAATTACACAATATATTTCTTAAAATCATATTTTATAATATAAAAATTTATTAAAATAATACAAATTCTAAAAATCTAAACATCTAATATTATTAAAAGATTTAGATACTATTAATATATTATATTATTTTTTTACTAGTATAACTTTAAAAAAATGGATAATTTTTTTTTTTAAAATAATAATATTAAAGTCTAAGGTTTAAAAACTTAATAATATTCCCTGCTTCATAAAATGCACAGTTACGGATGTCAGGCACGTTAGGGCTGTTCGAGGCGTAGTAGGCCGCATGTATGGGTATGGGCACTGGCTATCTGGCCGATGCAAATTTTCGGCCAGATAGCCAGTGCCGAAGACACCATGTAGGCAAGGGCATTTATCAAAAAAAATCTGCGTAAGTAATATACATAACAGCAAAAATAAATACTCTAGAACAACAATCTGACAATATCAACCTTGAAATTCTAAATAATCACTTTCCCACATAGCAAGGATTGACTTTCCCTTGAGTAACTACACAGGGTAGAATGGATGGTAGCAAGGGTGAACACTCCTAACACAAGACAAACCCATACCGGCCCTGGCAACGATTTAACCACTACAGTGATTATTTTCTGGCAATGTGATGAAGCAAGGACCATCCATGCATCTGACGTTGGATATGCTACAGTTGGGATACAATGAGATCGTTGGACTACGTTAAGGACATTCATCAAAGCCTAATGAAAGTGCAATTTTGCGAAATATATAGGTTGAAAAAGCGCTGGATGATGTGCATGCAGAATCTGGAAGCACAAACAAAACATGTGAATTGTTTGACAGAAATCTTCAAAGATATGTTGTCATGGAATGCACTGACTACAAGATTTCAAGTAACAATGGATCTGCAATTTGCAGGCATAGAGCCAAGGAGCGCGATGATGAAATTGCAAATGGACAAAATCTGAACTGACACCAAGCTTGTGAACAAGGAATCACAGGCAAATATAATCGGACAAGTAATTTATCAACACAATGATAAATGGAACTTCCCAAGATAAGAGTCAATAACCATACCTCAATCATGATTCGAAAACCGGATAAGAACAGAGGTAGGCGATGTGACATGATGGACATTAAAACACAACATTCTCGAGGGTCTGTGCTACTGATTTCTTTCCAGCAAACCCTCCAAATATATTCATCCAAGTGCCGGTGAGATGTTTCTGTAGATGCAGGGTACGTCCTCCTAAATTGTGTAGAATTTTCAGTATAGATCTAGTTAGGAAATAAGAAAAATGACAGCTTGCAAAAACAGAATAAAAACAGAGCAGATCGACAATAAAATTCTATCTCTTATTCTATGCTAAAAAAAAAATTGATTACAATATGCACATAGTGCATGATTTATACAGAACTAAACTACCGTTTGCAAGAGCACATTACGGTGAAAAGTTTCAGTTATCACCAATCAACATGAACAGTTAAACAAACTATCAACCATGAATCATGGATTAGATAAAAGATAACTAAAGTTTACTTGTAAATCACCGTATGATCTAGAGTGGCAGTTGGAATTAACTAACACCAACACCCCCCCTTAATTCCAACTAAGGAGAATAAAAAATAAATAAAGAAAAAATGCAGCTGAAAATCTTTTGTGACAAGAAAAAATGTGGACATCTATCAAATGATAGCTACCATAGTGTTGAATGAAGAGATTCTTCTGAAACCAAAATGAAGATCAAAATCAATCTACATGAGTGCCCCTAGCGAAACTACTCGAACCAAGAATAGATGGCAAACAAACGCAGAACATCTGCCAATCGAAGATACAAAAGACAATAATTTGCATATGTGCTCCCAAACAATGAATAGATGGCAAACAAAGGCAAAACATCTATCATTCAAAGATGTAGATGACACATAAATCTGTATGAGTGACTCTATCGACACTACTCAACTATGCAAGAATAAAGTGCTAGTTGAAAATACAGATGTCAATTGTCTATACAACCGATCAACTATGGAAGCAAAGAACCATCAACACAAACAGTAGGAAACCCTTCCATAATGTTGAAAAAAGAGGCATGATAGGTCCACTGACATGGTGTCACTAAAGAGGAAAAGAAGGCAAGGCCCATGCGAAGAGAGCATGACCTTGACCTATCTCTGATGGAGAATCTAGCTTAGCCTCTATTGCCATAATTGTTTGATACAAGCCTCTACTTGTGGACCAAAGTAGAATCTGTGGCATGCATTCGAAATAGTTGAATGGCATGAGAAGAGAAGAGGCTGAAAACTCTATTTTTTACAACCGATCTGATCTTTAGAACCTGCAAAAAAAGAATTACATTTCTCCTTCCTAGCACTTAAGCTCTGATACCATGTAGGATTTTCAGCATAGATCTAGCTAGAAAATAAGAAAAATGACAGCTTGCAAAAATAGAATAAAAACATAGCAGATCAACAATGAAATTTCATCTCTCATTTTGTGATTCAAAAAAAATTGATTACAATATGCACATAGTGCATGATTTATATAGAACTAAACTACCATTTGCAAAAGTACATTATGGTGAAGAGTTTTAGTTGTCACCAATCAACATGAACAGTTAAACAAATTGTCAACCATGAATCATGGATTAGATAAAGGGTAACTAAAGTTTACTTGTAAATCACCGTATGATCTGGAGTGGTAGTTGGAATTAACTAACACCAACAAATTGTGATGTGGGGAAAGATTGAATACCCCCACACTTACATTAATCACAGTAACAAAAAGCCAAATAACGAATGACCCCCAGCAACAAATTCGTGGTGGCTAACCCAGGAAAGGGCTCCATTAAGCACACTAGGCCATGATTATACAACCACCTCTAGAAGGATTGAATACTCATAATTCAGACAAAAAGGGCCAAAAAATAAAAAGCCAAAAACTAAGCTGTTACATGCAGTGACAAATACCAAAAACATCTATACAAAATGATCGGAGAAGAAAGAAAAGTAGAGCTCCCTATATCTATTGGTTACGCCGATATGACAGGGAACGAAAATTGGAATCTATTTTCTAAACGCTTTGTTTTAAAGGTTACCAATGGTGTTTCATAAAATAGATATAGATAAATTTTGAAGCTAATATAATGGTTGAGTGGTAGCCATTATCTTTTCAATATATAGAACATACCTTATTATCAATGTATGCAAGATTCCATTACTCCACCAAAATGTAAATACCATAAAAGGGCCCGTTTGGTAGTGGGAATTAGACTGGAATTAGTATTTGTTAGTTCCCATTTCGTTGAATCCTCAGTTTGGGAGTGCAATATGAAAATAGAATAGGAATATGTAAATGCTCATTTTGTCAAAAATGACCATATACATCTTCCATTTGAAAAGGTGGAATTGGAATTTGAATGGGGGAAAGCAAATTTTTAAATTTTTCATGTCTACACTTAATTTTTTAATTTTTTATTTGTGTGGGGAGGGATTTAATTTATTTTTTATTTGTCTATGTGGTTTGTAACTTTGTTATTTATTCGAATTTTTATGAAAAAAAATTTAAATTTTTTGTCAAAATTTTTTCAAATTTTTTTTTTTTAAAAGTTGATTTTTTATTTTTTTGAATTTTTTCTTGAATTTATTTTTCAAATTTTTTGTCGAATTTTTTTAAAATTTTGGTTGCAGTGATTGTAACTTGGTTGCCTGCCACCAACTTTGGCTGCTTAAAACGGTCTACGATTACATTTTAAATTCAATTCCATTAATAAAAATGAATTATTAAATTCAAAACATTAAAACAATTAAAAATTAAAAATTAAAAATCATACTCAAATTCCAATTCCAGTTTCCAAAAGTGGAACCAAATGGTCCAAACATAATCCATAAATGAAAAATCGGATTATCAAATCCATGATTTGACCATTTCCAACATTTGATCAAATCCATCATTTCCTAATTCCCCCTACCAAACGGGACTTAAATAAATATAAGTCATTTCATGGGAAAATACAAGGTATTTATTGTGTTCATCTTTTATATTTGTGATAAAGCAAATTGTTAATATGAAATACTCTAATACATATACTTTGCTACCCCAATAGTTGTACACATAAGAATAGTATGTGTGTACTATGATAACAATACTTATTTAAGTGGGCATCTTATTTTATTAAGTGAACATATTATTTTTTAAGTGACACATGATAGATAGCTATGATATTTTAATTGAGACAAAAAGTTATCTATTTCACTTGTTAATAGATTTATTTATGTTCTTTTAATATAACATTTATAGTTTCTCATGTGTTCAAGTATTAGTCCATTTTTATCAACATTTAATTTTTTTTTGATTTACATGTGGATTATTTAATTACAATATATAGTAAAAATGTGGTGTAACACTGGATAATATTCACAAGTGAGTGATCGACTATTGGACCCCGCACAACTACTGGTCCCTAAAGAGATGTTTTGTAGGTGGTCAATTCCACCTTTTCCATAAAGACACAAAACCCCTAAAGAATAACTATGTTTGACAAAAATAACCGTTCTCAAATAGGTAATGACAATATTTGGATGTTAGATGATAAATTCAAGAATTTTTTATGTCGGTACTAGTAACACAATTTGCATCCAAGATTATTAGTTATGACCATTACCGAAGGGAACATAATGAACCAAGCATCCAAAAAATGAGGTTTAATAAAGATCTTTTCACAACATATTTTAAACGTTAGTTGTTGCAAGAATAACATTAATAAACTTAACTAACAATATATTAAATGCCTCCACAAAATAGACACATAAAACATTAAATCAACACTAAATTCATAAAATGTTGGTAATAGCCTAAGTAATATAGTAATTAAATATTTAGGTAATCATCATTTATATATGATGGTGTAATTAAATATTCTTAATTATACTTTACTTTTAATTTTAATTAGAATAATGCATTGCATAGTAGTTTGCATGTAGACACCTATGAGTTTGCATTTCATTTTTGTACTTGGTGCAGGAAAATTTTCACTTTATGTATTAGATCCACCTTTAGTGCTCTTATCACATTATCATCCTCTCATTGTTGTACATGTTTGCACAAACTTTGTTGTATGATGGAGGATGATTCACCTTTGGTGGACATGTGATTACACATTAGTTATGTGATAGGTTATCACTTGTATATTTCCTAGTTATCATGCATTGCCTATATATTCAAGCATATCTACATTGTAAATCATTAAGATTTTCATGTATTATTTATTATCATTAAATCTAATCAATTAAGGATCGTAGCATTTGTCTAT
This sequence comes from Chamaecyparis obtusa, assembly GCA_027943335.1. Classification (NCBI taxonomy): domain Eukaryota; kingdom Viridiplantae; phylum Streptophyta; class Pinopsida; order Cupressales; family Cupressaceae; genus Chamaecyparis; species Chamaecyparis obtusa. Next base: position 964,224 of record BSBK01008930.1, read on the forward strand.
CTCTTGTGCTATATATCAAGCTTCTAGATCTTGGCATTTAATTATTTGCCTTAAGAAAATTCTTACATGGTATCAAAGTTATAGAAGTGTTCATTACATAGTCATTAGAGAGTTTTTTGCTTTAACTTTTGGAGGGCCACAATTCAGATCTAGGATATTAGGAGCATTTAAAGTAAGATGTGACATTTCCATTGCATCCAAATGACCATTTTGGTGAATTTTGACTATAAATTTTCCTACCTTGGGAAAAAGTCAAATCAGATGCAATTTTTTTGTAAATCGAGCTTGGGAAAACTAATTTGCAAATTGTTGATATGGATGTAAAAATTTATTTTAGAGAATTTAGGTTTTTCATATTTGCATCTTTTTTTATATTTCTATCAATTTTATCTTTGGAACTCGACATTATTGAATTTTTTCTTATCAATTTGATGTCTCTATGAAAAATTGGGGTTTTGTCGGGGTCCCCACCCTTGTTTTTATTAGTGCTTTGTTAAAATTGTAACATAGAATATGCAGAGATCCGTATAGATCTAAATCAAGCAAATATTGGGTAGTCACATCCCAACACTACATCCTTCATTCTCATCAAGAGAATATCAAGTAGTCACATCACAGCACTATATCCATCATCTTCAATTTATTTGGGAGTACAAATATTTCCCCGTGGTGTGATATTTCAAATCAACTGTCACAAACATCTGACAATCCACACCCACCGAGATCTTTGTTGCAAACAAGATTCATAGAAGTGTTTAAAAATAACAAAGACAACCGTTCAATCATAAATGTGGGACTAAACCAACGAGCGCAATGCTTATTTTTAGTTCAGCAATCTCAGTCTAGAAGCAGAAACTTGCCTCATATGGAGCTTCCAAGTGACGGATTTAAAAGTGGACACGTGTCATTTTATTAGTCGTTAAGGTTTGCATCAACAGTGGATAGATCAACACATAGTGACATTGGACTCAGCCTTAAAGATATTGTAGCTTAGAGCTCAACAATGTATAGATGGCAACAAAGTATAGATGGCAATAAAGACCAGTCATATTTTGGTGGAGTGTACCTCATCAAACATCTAGTCATGGTGGCATCTTAGCTAACTTCACATTCAAGAAGGGTGGATCATAAAGATTTTAATTTCTATCGACACGGTGAATGTGGAATTACATCTGAAACCCTCACCCTCGACAATGACATTGAACAACACGCAACACTTATCCATCCTCAAACCTGTGAAGACCCCAATTTTGCACCCCCATGTGGAAACCTATGCTTGAACTAACACGTCAACACATGTGCATGATTGGTTAATAGACACGTGGTGCTAGGTCTAGCCACATCAGACAGTACCATGCATCTTTGACACCCACATCATGTACAAAGCCACAAACACGTTTGTGATCTGGTAAAAAAAAATTTATGAATTTTGCAGTAATTCTATGGTGCTAAATTTGACGATCGTCTGCACATCATTTGGTATTTTTTTAATTTTTCTTTGACGGGCATCTAGTTGTCAAATTTAACCCATTCACTTCATCAACAACTTATTATCTTAAAATTGATGACTATTTGACCGTCATTTTTTGGTATTTCTCTTTTGTTGCAATGGTCATTTGGACATCAAATTTAAACATGGTGTTATTCTAATGTCATCAAGGGTTTGAATTATGTCCTCACCATTTACAATTTTAAAATTGTAGTCATAATTCAAGAGGTCATATCTTGCTCATCTTAAGTCCTTTTTTCAAGCAATTTTTTATTTTTATTTTGGGTAGAATCTCTAGAATTTTTTAGTGGTGGTGTTACTTTCTGATTTTAGTACATGGATTTGACAAAAATTACATATTTTGGTGACTAGTTGTCCAATCCTTAATTTTTTAACTTTAGAGGCTTCATTCGGGCTCATACAAACACATTTTCACGTGCTATTTTTTATTTAAAGTGAATGATGTTTTGAGTAATTTTCATATTTTCTATTAGATTGTAGTCTTATTTGATAAAAATATCAATTTCAAATCTAGGTTAGCTTTTGGCTATTAATGATCACTGTGATACTTTAATTTTGATTTGATTTTGGGCATATTGATTTGAGTCTCTTTTGGCCTCATTGAGGTGGTTTTGAACATCAAAATTAGAAGTCCACTTTGGCCCATTTTGGCAAGTGGCAATTGTACACACACTATACATAAAGTGCCAAAAGCATCATTTAGGGAGGGGGTTTTTGATTTATTGCATTGTAGGGGGGTGAAATGATTATTTGATCTCATTTAGTCTCATGTGAGAAGTGCATCATGGCTAAAGTCATGGAATATAGAATTCATCTTATTGGTGTATTTTTTACTGGGGATAATAATGCATCATGGGCAAAGGAAATCATCACATATTTTTGATGCATAAAAACTATGCCTAATCTTTATGGAATTATTCCTAAGCCAAGGTCCAAGTTGAAAAAGTTAGCTTGGAAGGAAATGAATTTGAAAATCATGGGATTGATTTCTTACAAAATGGATACATATTTATATCTTGAAGTCAAATCCAAGCTTGAGGGTATTAGGTTCCCATGCACACAATTGATCATTATTTGGGAACATTTTAGAGATCCACATGTTCCTCCATTGTCATAAGATCTAGTTGCAGATTGTCTCATTCCACTTGATGATGCAAATAACATTCCTTATGATTAGCCTACCTTAAAGGAGATTGAACGTATTGCATTCCTTGAGATCTATGATGATTATTGGGATCAACGTAGAGCTTCTACTTCTCTACTTGATATCACTCCTATTGTTTCTCTTAATGGTGCTTGTATTCCTATAGCCATGGCTTTTAGTGATTCAGTGCAACATGATCTTCCTTGTCTTCCAACTATAGTTTCTTAGGATGACTTATTGACAGACATTGCAGGCTTGTTTGTAGAGTCCTACAATGAGAATTTCAAAGACATCATTGATGAAATTCATCCTCTTTGATGAGGATGATCCTTCTTGATTTTTTGTGAGAGAACACTCTGACCCTCATCTTCATTCTCCACTTGATCATTCTTTCAAGTTTTATATGATTTTTGATCCTTTGATACAACATTTGAGTCTTTGGAGATTGGCATTCATGAGTCTCAAACTTCACTTGAGATGTCACATTTCATGGCTTGGGTTGAGTATACTCATGTGTCAGAGATTCCTATTCAGTTTCTTGAGACATCATACATTTTGAGGATTCTTTAGAGAGGATTCATTGATACACCTATGACATTGTTTCTTCCTAAGGGGAGGAACATCATTCAATTTTCTTGGTGTAGTTTCTACATTGATCCTTGAGCATCTATCATGGGTACACATTCTACATTGAGGGGGGCCCTCTTTTCTTCTCTTTGCACTTCAAATTTTGAGGAGACATCCTTGTCTTTGGATATTGTTCACAAGAAGTTACTATTGGTTCCTTATTTGTCACCTTCTTCTATTGGGTATGTTAATCCTAATTGGTTCATTGAATCTTCATCAACCAAGGACATGGTGACAGATGAACATACTTCCAAAACTTCATACTTCATTTGGATTCCCCTTCCTTCTTCCTATCCATAATGGGAATCATTATTACATTTGTACTTGATGTATCTTCTTCTTAAGGGGAGAAATGTTGTTTTTAGGCATTGTACTATGTTTTTCCTTCAAGCACACATCATCCTTAGAGGAGATTATTCATTATGGTAGGGATATCATGTCTCCTTGTTTCCTTCCTATGTGGGATATTTTATTGTATATGCATGATGTATGTCATAATGGGGGGGTCTTGATTCATCCATCAACTCATGCATCTTGTTTGTTTGAATCTCTCTTTTGGGGGGATTTTTTTCCCAATGAGGTTTTCCCTCTTTTGAGCCACTTTATGAGAGACTAGTTTGCACTTTCATATCGTACATGGGTACCTAACATTGCCTAGTATCCAGGACCCATCATGCATTATCATCTAGCATTGTGTGCTTAAGTGAATTCCCCTAAGTTGCACTTAAGGGGGAGTGTTTGTGTTATCAAATATTCTTAATTATACTTTACTTAAGTTTACTTAAGATAATGCATTGCATAGTAGTTTTCATTTACACACCTAGGAGTTTGCATTTCATTTTAGTACATGGTTAGGAGAATTTCCACTTTATATGTTCAAGATCTACCTTTAGTACTCTTATCACATTGTCATCCTATCATTGTTGCACATGTTTGCACATACTTTGTTGTACAATGTGGGATGATCCACATTTGGTAGACATGTGATTACTTCTTGGTTATGTGATAGGTTATCACTTGCATATCTCTTAGTTATTATGCATTGTCTATATATTCAAGCATATCTACATTGTAAATCATTTGGCCTTTTATTTATTATTGATTATAATTGAATATAATCAATTTAAGATCATATCATTTTCCTATCTCTCTTGTGTTATTTATTGGGCTTATAGATCTTGACATTTCATTCTTTTTCTTAGGCTAATTCTTACAATATATATATGTGATTCAACATTTATGAAATAAGAAAATTAAAATTAGATTCCAAATGAACAAACACTCTATTCGAACTCATGAAATGACAAAATATAGTACTCAATAGGTCATGAAGTAGAATAACTAGTCAAAGAGCATCCAACATATACACATAAAAGACAACCAGATCTCTGAAACATGAAATAAAGCATCAATAAATGGAAGGGTATTATTCCATAGTAAGAAGACCAGTAGTGAGCCTTTTTAAAAATTACCTTAGCTAGTGTCACCTTAACTGGTGTTTCATTTCATGAGAATTAACTTCTCCGTGGTTTTTCCTTATTTGGGTTTCCATCTAGATTCTAGTGTTCTTTGTGTTGGTGTTTCTAAGTTTTCATATTTACATCTGATATGAATGTTTAATGTAGTTAGCTGATAGATCAAAATTTTATATTTCTTTTGGTTATGAGCTTGTTGACAAGTACAAATTTTATTAAGTTTTTGACAATAATGTATTAACCCCGCTCTCAGTTATTCAACTTTTTCAACATGTGTATGTGTATGTGTATGTGTGTATCTACACATAGACACACACACATATATATGTATGTATACATGTATATACATTTATGTATATATACATGTTTATGTATATGTATATATACATGTATATGTATATATACCTATATATATGTGTGTGTGTGTGTGTGTGCGCGCACATACATATATACATACATACATACATATATATATATATATATATATATATATATATATATATATATATATATATATATATATATATATCTATGTATGTATGTATGTATGTATGTATGTATATATATATGTATGTATATATATACATACATACATACATACATAGATGTATGTATGTATGTATGTATGTATGTATGTCTGTGTGTGTGTATGTACATACATACATATGTATGTATGTATGTATGTTACACACACACGTGTAATGAAAAATGTATATAAAAAATAGAGAACATTTTTTGTATAAGAATGAACATTTTAGAGTAAATCGGTAGAGTAACATATATGTGTACATATATATACTTGTACAAATTTTTATTGCTTAAGGAAAATCATCATTATACAAAATAAAATATTATTGGAGTCTCATTCTTCATACATTCCTTCCTCAAGTAGGCATGCATTTATATATCCACCTAAATGATAGCAAGGATGGTGTCAAATAAGGATACTTTTTGAGGTATGTAAGAAATTCATTTACTAAATGTTATTTTTATGTCATCAATAATTTTCATTATTTAGCTATGATCTAATAATTTTAATTGATATTTTTCTTTTATTAAGCATCATGTCATCTTATAGATGGAAAGATTCAAAAAAATTCCCATCATTAATACATTTTGTTATTCTCGTGTGTTAAAATGAGGCCAAGACTTATTTCTCAGTCTAAGTAAAATTCTTGCGACCAGCCTCACTACAACTTCAATTTCTAACCTGGAGAAAAAGCTTCACTATCAACTTGGGAAGAAAAGTAAAAATATAAGGTTATTTAAATTGAGCCAAGATAGGCAAGTGACTTTATTAGTGCCATGGACGTTTGATTTCTAGTAGAGCTATAGATTTTTGCTATAGTATTTAGTTTTCTAGCTATGATTTCAATGTTAACTATTCTGCTCCATGTGAAAATAAATAATTATGGGACACACATCATCTTGGTGTCGAATCGCTATTATACGCAGGGCTAGTTTTCTAAACCAGCTGCTAATCTGGCACATGCTATAAGTGTGCACTCCAGACTCGTCTATCAATGGAAGGCTCCAATGACACCAATTCATGCAACACATATCTTGACTCGTCTTTCAAATATTGTGGGACTTGCATCTACAAAATCACAGATTCATTTATCAATCACATGGGAAATTTTGGAGATATTTATAAACATTAGGAAACAATGTTGTGTATTAAAAGGAATAATTACACTAATTGGAAAAAAATAGATTTCTTTCCACGATAGTGATTTTATTTAGGAAATCAACACAGTTTTTGCTCATGCTTAAGCAAAACATAACAGTTGATGATGTAAAATATTTTGCATAGGAATCCATTAAGGGCCACCTTGATTGAGAATAACAAGGTCATACAAAAAAAAGGGAATTTTCCTATAAAATTCCTAGATCTATTTTTTTTAAAGGATTTTAGAATTTATAATTCATCCTTCCAAACTAGGAGAAGAACTTTGATTTTATTGTAAAATCTAAAGCAATGTATTCTAAGAAAACTATTGTTATATGCAAGCTTCTCTCTGACCTTAGCATGTTTTCTTTTAATAAATTGTTCAGATTGTTCATTTGCAACCATTCTCCATTTTACTATCAATATGTTGTATGTATGCTGATTTCTCTTGTGGCAAGTCAAGTTTATTAAATTTGTTGATCTTTTTTTCCTTCGCTTATCCTAAGAAATTATGGATTGTGTATGTTTTTAACTCTTTCATGTGCCTCTAAAAGAAAGGTGAATTTTACCTTTAGTAAGTGATTCCCTAGAGTGGTCAATTACTATAAAATCAAGGATGCACATTCATATTTTGGTCTCTTCAAAATTTTATGTATGCAACATGAACATTACTCTTTGTAGGTTGTAATCTATTCTGTATGGTCATTCATAACATTGTGTCTTCCTTCTTGAATAAACTAACATCCACTTAAAGCAGATTTAAATTCTTGTATGAAGGTTTGAAGCATTGCAAAATATTTGCATCAACACTTTGTCAATTTAGCCTATCATTTACTTAGAGGAATGTTTTATTCCCCTTTCCAAATACTCAACAATTAAGAGCCAACTTCTAAAATTCCTAAGCTTGTTTTGTATGACATGGTAGGTCTCATGCCTATAAAACTTTTAGAGTCCCCTTATTTAAGAATGATCTTTTTAGGGATCAACATAGTGCAAGCTTGGCATCACTTCATGGTGGATTTTTTTCATGCAAGGGTCTCTCTACATAAATGTACTATATTGTTTACATTGATCTTATGTCGATGGTTATACCATGGTTCTTCTATCTCATGTCAATATTAATAATTTATTTTTATTATAAGTTCACATAAGTTAGGTTGATTAACCATTATTTACAAGTTGATTTTTGGCATCATTGAGAAGGACCTAATCTTGGTTTTTCACATTATGGAAACATAATTTTTATATTTTCATATAATTTTTATATTTTCATGGTTTTTTTTTATCTAAGCCTTGCATCTAATCCTTTGATTTAATTATTTGGATAGAGATTGATCTTCGCAATATTATTATTTAACTTGTTTATTTTCTAACAATTTTAACAAATTTTAGCCTTCTCTAGACTACATATATACACTCATATATAGAGTGTAATGGTAAAAAAAGTATTTATTTCCTTATGGGTTTTGGGTTAGTATAGCATTCCTCTAGTCATATTCATTAATATCAATGACACCAAACTTGTGTTCAGTGTATATTATGTTTTCCATCCTAATGTTAGAAGTTTTGATAACTCTCATAATCAAATTACTTGTATATTACTCTAGAAATTAAAATTAGGTATTCGATTATTTAAGTGTTGGTTAAGTTCTAGAAAATGGTTTAAATTATCAAATTTTATCTAAATCAAAGAGTGGGAAATTACATGAGAAGTAAATCAAATTCAAAGAACTCCATTGGTGCTTACCATCACTACACTAATACATTCAATGGTATGAATGTAGATTAGATATTTTAGAGAAGTTTACTTAGCTTAACTATAATGTTGATAAAAGTAAATATTTTGAAGGCTTTTTCATCACCTCATTAGACTAAAGATGGAGGGAGTGGAAGGTAAAATATGGAGAATTAAAGGGGTTGGGAAGATATATTATTTTTAAATTCAAAAGAGGTGGATTATAGAGTGAAAGATAAAATGAGAGAAATAGAACAAGGGGGACAACTACTAGGTCTATTCGGCTATATTTCTCTCTACTTTTCTATGAGATAATTCATACAAAAACATTATAATACATTGTGCATGTTTAAGAACTAGTATGTGATATCATAGGGAAATATTAACTCCTTCAAGGGTATAAATCATCAATAGAGAATTCATAGTTTACTCCTTGTTATTTCTTGTAATGTAAGTCAAATAATTTTGTGTTGTCTTCTTTGTTATATTTTTTTTTTATTTTTTTTTATATGCAAGTGCGTATATAAACAAGATAAAGAAATATATACCTTTATGTATATTGTTGATCACTAAGATACTCATGCTTAAATAAGAGTAGCTGAGAAGTTTCACTAGTATAGGACCTGATGCACTCTATGAAATAACCTATAAGATTTAAGAAGATGAATCTTCATTATAATTATTTTGGAAAAGGGAAAGAAATATTTTCTTGAAGTGGGAGCTAAGTTAGGGGGTAGTGGTCCTAGGCAAATATTTTGAAATAATTTAAAAACTTTTTGGAAAACTTCTAAAATACTGCAAACCCTTCTAAATTAGCAATATGTATCACCTTCCTAAAATTAGATATGATTCACTATAGGTTATTCTTGGAAGGAAAAAAAAATATAGGAAGTTAAAAGAGAATAAAGTGTTATGTTCAGATTCTAACCATAGGAAACATCTATAGGTATCCAAATAAAGGAATATTTTTCCTACAAATGTATCACTTTTCAATAAGAACAATATAGTACAATGTAAACCATTTTGGGTGGACACGGAGAAAGGAATAAGGTTAGTGTTCAGTTCCCAAACAAAAATAGTTCCTGTAAGATTCTAGTAAAGTACATACACCTAAGACTTGTAAAATATATTTTTGTTCTTTTTTTGCATCTTAGTCGGTATTTGTGTGACCTAGCCAAGTACCCAACCTACTATACCTTGGTATTATTTTAATGCCAAGTTGGGGTAAAGAAGGCATAAGATGCAGTGATACTAATCCCATTGGTCCATGGAATAACTAGCATGGGACCCACCATGTATGCAACAGGGTAAACTTGCTTGGTACTGGAAGAGGCTTGAACCTATTTTGATCATCTATCTATCCAACAGTTAGACCAACCAGTCTACACCCTAGGGTCTAAGACTCACCATAGTTAAACAATAGCCTTTAATGAAGAAATTGCAATAATATAAAATAATAAAAGTGCCATTCATATCTCAAATAATCTGATGATGCATTTAAGAAAAAAATATATCTCTATTTGATATCACTTTTTAGGGGAACAATTTTTAGAAGGAAGTGTAATTGTAATATGCCCACCAAGGAATTGCAATAATATGTGATAACTTAAGTACCATTCATATCTCAAAGAATCTGATGATGCATAGAACAAAAAATATCTCTATCCAGTATCACTTCTTGAGGGCAAAATTTGTTTAGAAGAAAGTGGAATTGGAGTATGTTCCCACCAAGGAAGAGATTGAACATATGGAAGAGTAAAAACCATACATTTATAATCAGCCAAAGAAAGTCAATTATTTCATTGTCTCAACACTTTATTAGGAGAAAACATGATAATGTTAAAAACTAAGTTAGATATTAAAAATGTTGTAGAGTGCATGTCTTGTTAACATAGATATTTAATTAAATAATAATAAATGGTCTCTTGAAGCCAAAAATTAAAATTTACTGCTAAAACCTATCCTTTCTAGTTACAAAATAAGCTAGGGCTTTTATAGACTGCTCCACTATTTTTTACATGCTAGTGATATGATCATTTAATCATGACATTAGTTACAATTACCTCCAATCTTTATTAATTCATATTCTCATGGTATGGACATCAACTAAATTTTCCTCAACTAATTTTCCATCATTAGAAGGAAATCTACTAATCATTACTGTGGAAAATACTCATTTTTGTCACCTAGCATATTGCTCTTTCAAAATTGATCTCACAATACACCCATGACATGCATCACATAGACAAAGACCCTTAGGAATAATTTTGTAGTGGACTTCTTAGATTCTACCTTATCACCATGTGTTAACAAGTTATGGTTATGCTAAGCAGGGAAGACTTTAAAACTTCAAAAATGCATGTGATACTGCTATGTCTCCACTAGCATGGAAGGAAAAAAGGATCCCTATAATTGAAACCATTTTTAAGTTTGGGACATGTGTAATGTAGGTAGAGACCCTTAGAAATGGTTCCACTATTTAGTTCTTAGATTCCACCATGTTGTCATGTATCAATGTCATGGGTCCACTAAGGAGTGAAGACTTTAAAACTTTAAAAGTGCATCTAGATTTATTGTGTGTCCATTAGAATGGAATGAAAAAGGGATCCTTAACATTGAAAATATTTTTATGTTGGAGAAACCAACTTGTGTAGAAAATATTTATAGATTTGATGACCCATAGGAGATCCTAATCTACTAAGAATAAAAATTGAATCTCATTATTCATATGAATCTCTTGTCTATTAGGTGAATTCAGATGTTAGAATGAGTGAGAGAAGCTTGATTTTATAACTCTCATACTTTTTCAAGGTGTGAAACTTGATGAAGTTCAACATGGGTTTAAAGTCCCTATTAAAATAATTTAAACATTACACAATTTAAATTTGAGCCCAATCATCATAGAACAAGGTTCCCTAATTGGTCTATTCTTGGGAACGAGTTGCCCTATGTTCTATGGTCCACTCAATGTTGTCTTGTAGCATCCTAAAAAGTTAGAAACCATAATTGGAGGCTCTATGGTCACCTATTAGGCACCATTTTGGTGATTTTGAGGTTTGAATGTCCACTATGCTTGATCCTAGCTATCTGCATTTTCTCCTTCTACATCTTGTCACACTCCCCAATATCTTGACAAATTTTGAGGTGATTTTACCTAGGACAAGTTAACCTATCGACTTATCTCTAGGGACAAGTTGATTGTTTGACTTTTCCTTGGGTATTTGAACCTATATTTGGCCCAAGTCCTGATGTTGGGGTTTTCTTTTGAGGTCTAGATCTATGGGTTCTCTAGGTATATGAGTATAAAATGACTCATTTCCCTTCATTTGGCATAACATAAGGTCATACCCAAGTGCAAGCTATTCATGTACAAGAATTCAAGAATTCAAGAAATTCAAGTTGTGTGATTGAGGATTTAGATTCGAGATTTGTAGAAAAGCATCCAGTTCAATATCTCTACCTCTCCATTTATTCAACATCCATTCAAGAAAATGCAATATTCTCTAGATGATGAAAGTTTCTCTATCATGATGGCCAAGTAGAGGAATTCACAATCAAGCAAGAAGAGCCACAAATCCATTCTTCCATTCTCTTTCCTTCTCCAAGTGGTTATCAAGCATATCAACATTCAATATTTGGTAGTGGAAATCATAGATCCATGCATTTGTGAAGGAAATATTGATCTATATCTCATTCCAAGTACATTACAAGCATTTTCATAGATTTAAGCAATTATGACATTTTTTCATGAGGGTTTTATACAAGGTGAATCAATAATTAACCTTTTGTTTCCATTACTTTCCTTTATACAATTTCAATTTTATTTCAAGGTTAATTCCTAAATAGGGGTTGTACCAAGGAAATCCCCTTTCCATGACCTTTTCCCCTTCTTTTTGTGTGCAGAAACATGTTACAAAGTTGCAAATTCATATCAGGGAGGAACAAACACAGTCGCAGGACCCTAAAAATATTTCATCAAATTTGGAGCAATTGGGAACAAGTCGACTTGTTGACTTGTTCATGCACTTTTTAGTTGAAATTTATAGTGTAGAGAGATAGAGGTCCCAAAAACCAAGATCCTGAATTACAACAGATTCCAACATTTTGGAGTTAGTCAAATTCATATCCAAAGTTCAAATATCCTCATTTGGTTTCAAGGTACACACATTCTTTTCTTTTTCTTACATTTACTTTCATATATCAAATTTGTTACCTCCTACTTTATCACATCATATATTCTATTAAGGAATACATGAGAACCTTACATTATGAAGATGTCACATTGGCAGGTCCTTACTCTCTTGGTTGTGCTAATCAGATCCCCTTTGTAGGAGGTTTTGTTTTCCTAATGTATGTAGGATTTAGTATCTAGTAGCTTCTATGTTTCTCACCATTTTCTTATATACAAGTCTAAAATTAAAACTGAATGTCCCATTTCAAATAAGGAAGTTAGAATTACATACTGAATTAGGCTAGATTAAGCCTAGGATCAAGCAGAAAAGACAATGGCCACTAAATAGGGCCTTATTGAGTGAGGAATTGCATGGAGATGCAAATTATAATGTTATAGCTTCTAAAAAAACTTGTTACTTAAGTTAACTTTGTGACCGCATAGGAATATTCTCACTTGTCAATTGTAGGTGGCACTTCCACCTTTGGTGGACTTATCACTTTATGACTTTTCCACCTTTTTGGATGTGTTGAAAAAATACATTTAAATCTTGGAAGGTGATCCACCTTTAGTGGAAATGTTGTACAAAATCCTTTCCACCTTGGAGGGTGATCCACCTTTAGTGGACATGTCAAATTTTCACTTTTCCACCTTATGTGGGTGATAAGTTATCTCTTTATATATCACGTCATAAGATTAAGACACTTTTCATAATCTTATGCATTCCTATGTCTCATATTATCCTACTTAAAAAAGTGTTATCCTTTGTAATATCATTCTAGATGAGTCAATAAAGTGAGTTCAGTTAATTCAATCAATCTAATTGATCTAAATTATATTACAAATTATTGAAAGGAATATAATTTATTCATGTCATATTATTTCTATATTGTTATTGTAATTTCGAGGCATATAGATCTTTCATTGCTAGGTTCGCAGCCAAATCTTACAATGGGATTTTTAGTACTATCTATATCAACCACACATACTAAGAACTTAGGCATTGCGGAATCCAACTTGGGACCAATGATATATGAATGAGTGTCCTAAGAGTGGGATAAAATAGATGGACAAGTAAGTACATGTACCTCCACAACATTACTAAAGGATAAAAGAAACTTAAGGCCCTTACAATTTGAGATGATGAGGTTCTCTTAGATTACTTAGAATAAGGAAAACTTGATGTATTTAGTTTTCATGATTGAGAAAGCCTTTGAAATCCCTCAAGTTCTCCTCTACAAAATGTATCTTCTCAAATGGGACCTAAGAGAAGACTCACTGTCAACAATGGGAGGAGACTTATGAGGAGGGTTCACTTGAGAATTATGTTGAGAGTTTAAAGTTGACAAGGTCTCAAAGACTAGAGGAAAGGTCTCATCTCTAAAAAAAATTGGGCTACCTCTAGTAGGACTATAACAATTTGGAGTGCCATCTCTCAAAAAATTCTCCCAACTACATGTCCACAAGTCATAGACTAGATTATGAAACTCATAGAATAGTATAAAAAGTGAACCACTACAAATAACAGTCAAACCCTTTAATTATTCAAATCTTAAACCCTATAATTTATCTACTAGTAAATTAAAAGTGTATTTTAATCGAGCATATAAATTATCTAGACACTTTAGACTTCACGAGCCGGATGTATATACCACATAGGTTTGTCAATAAAATGTAACAAGCTCTCTATATGGGATGAATACATGACTCAAAAATAAAAATCTAGAACAGTAGTATCCTATGTACGAAATAAGAGAAGTTTCCATAGAGAAACATAGAGTACTTTGTAAAACACTCTAAATGTTGAAGACAAAAAATGATGACTGCACAACAAATATTTAAAAAAACTAAAATGTAAATGCTTGATGGAGTCAAATGACTAAAATGACAAAGAAAAGTTCAAAAGATCACTAGATCTACCCTACAACACCAAACACTTCTAGCAAATAGCTCCTTCGCATGTACTTATACATACAAGATTAAAACAAATTGTTAGATAGTTGTATAGGAGTTTGCCTATAATTAAACCCCATTTTGGTATTTCCACCTCCACATATAGCCTTAGAAAAGACTTTTATAAAAAAAAAATTAAAAAAAAGATAAAAAATAGAATGCTAACAAAATTAATGCATTATTAGAAATAAAACTAGAGAAATACCACTCCAAAACATAGAAGATCGATAGCTTGCTAGTCAATTGGTGAGATATTTTAGGGTAGCATTGATCTTCTTCAGATGATAGTAGTGCAAAGAAAGGTATCACTATAGTAATTGTGACAGATAATAGAATGTGTTGATTATTGTGCATGAAAGGAAAACAAGAAGGAAGTCATAGAATGCTAGAGATTGATTTTAGTGAAAACAATTAATATTTATGTTCAAAGATGTAATTAGAGGCAAAATGAAATGGTTTAAGCAACAAAAAATGAAACCCAACAATAATGCAAGTTTCCAAAGGCGTTACACTGCCAATATGAACCAACTGTAACATCCCAACAATTAATATTATCATAATTTTTTGTGGGATATATGCACAACGCGCATAACATAAGCACAAATATTTCCACCCCTTTTAACTAGTCATTGTTTGTTGACATGGTACATGTATTTGGGAACAAATTCTAAGTCTTATTGTTTAAATATATTGGTTTTAAAATTAACATATTTGATATTTGAGAGTCATAAATGACCAAATGGGAGTAACACTAGAGAAAATTTATTTCTAATGTACAAAGAATCTCAATGTACAGTACAATCACACTAGGCCAAGTATAAGTCAATGTACGTCGATTTTAATTATTTGATAAAAATTCTATAGCCCACTAAATAGGGGCTCACAAAAGAGAACTTGATTCTATCAATTTGACAATTTCCTTTAAAGTGATTGTAATCATTATTCTAAAACATCACACATTAACAAAAAGATACTAATAACTTTATATCAAATTATTCTTATCGATTATAAATCAATATTTTCTAAAAACATTCACATATTACTTGACTTTAATCTCAAGGTGGTCGAATTTCACTATTAGAATTCTCTAACTTAAGAGATCCAATACATTTTATTAAATTAAGAGCACTAACCTTTCTATAGCTTGACAACTAGAATATACACCTCAAATATTAACTGCCCGTCACTAGTTTCAAAATTAAATGTACATAGTCCTTTTCGTGCATTATCACATTTATGTATTATTGACTTATTAACCAACACCCAACTTTTGTTCTATTACGCATTCTTTTTCATTCATTATCACATCTATTTATTATTGGCTTATCAACCAACACGTAAATTCAGCTTTGCTTGATTGTATAGATATTTATTTACCATAAACTTAAAAGGACTTCTGGGCGTTAAAGATAAGGAACTCACGGCCGTCGGTTAACAATGGAATCTCTAAAAAACATAAATAGTGTGACTGTGTCGAGTTGATCTTCGGGACAGTTGACAATGTCGGTTAGTTGTCACCCCTGTTACTGGTACAAATCAATTCAAAGGCCATAATCCCTCCTACTCAAGTACTTTATTAATCACAGCCAACGATGCAATCTAATCGGAAAGCCTGATGTCAGCTTCCTGAGTCTATAAAAGCCATAGAGATTGATCCATAAGAGCATCGACAATTTGAAGTGTTCATAACCATGGAATCAAAGATAGGATTTCTGGTGCTAGGATTTGTTGTGCTTTTACTTGTGGGAGAAGTGGAGAGCAACAGAGAACGTGGCAAAGGGCAAGGAGGAGGGATGGGCGTACAGGTAGGCGTACAGGTAGGCCTCGGTGGTGGTGGTGGTGGTGGTGGCGGCGGTCGTAGAATTGGACATGGAGGTGGTGGTGGTGGTGGCGGTCGCAGAATTGGACATGGAGGTGGTGGAGGTGGTGGTGGTGGTGGCGGTCGCAGAATTGGACATGGAGGTGGTATTGGTGGAGGTGGTGGTGCAGGCCATGGTAGAGGTTGTGGAGGAGGTGGTAAAATTGGCGGTGGAGGGCATTAATATGTGAGTCTAAAGTTATAGTTATTATATAATAGATATAAGTGTTTCGAGAGGGACATTTCTATATATTATAAATAAAGTCTGTCATAAGTATGTGCTAGATGTAGAGTTTCATGTTGAAACCATAGTTATTATACTAAAATAAGCAGTTCTAGAAATAGAGCTTGCGTTCAAGGGATGTATAATTCGTTTACCAATACAATTTGCATCGCATATTTTATTTGTAGGCCTTGTAAACTAAGTTGATGATTCTGTAAGAATATGCCAACGCAGCGAGCTCACCAATTTTTTTTATTTTTTATTTAAATACATGCCATGTAAGAACATTTGTGAGGTAACTATTTCGCTAAAGATCCCAAGAATTCAAATGCTACGCAGCTACACGACAACTTCAATGTAATAGTAATGAAAGACACAAGAATTATGTATAATCTGTGTCACAGAATGTTTACAGGAAAACACCATGCATACTTTGAGGTTGTAAAATATATATCTTATGTCACACGTAGTACAAAGCATGGCTCAAACTACGGCTTGGAATGAAATATAAGTTTTACTCATAAGATGTTTTCTTTGTAATAGCAAAGAACGTTGTATTATGACATTATAAAGAAAGGATCTTTTAGGCTTAAGCAACTTACAACTAACATAAGCAACTTTTCTGTGTCTTCTTCGTTGTTCTGTCTTCTTGTGGAGGGTCGATGGTGCTTGTCTGAAGACTTCACTGTTGAGGGGCTACTAACTAACATAAACAACTTACAACTAACTTATCTCCTTCTCTCTCTTGGGTGCTCATGTTGTTTGTTCTTCTTTTTGGACTGCTGTAGGTAAATGGTGTGGATCTTTCGAGCTGGGCCTTCTTTGGGCCGGTTTCCGCGCTTCTTGGTGTCGTGCCTCTTTTGCGGGGTGTTCGTTGCCTTTTTTGGTTCTTCTGGTGAACCCTTGCTAGGGTTTGTTTTGGGTTTTTTGGATGTTGTCTTTTGTGCTTCTCGGAGGAGGTGTGCGTCGAAGCCATGGAAGCTTTTAGATGAGCCTTAGTGTTTCTCTATTTTATCTTTCACAGTTGTTGCCCCCAAGTTGGCTCCTGTCTTTGCTTCTTTTGCCTTATTCTCCTTGGCTAGTCCGGTTTTATTTGGTTTTGTTGGTTCTGGCCAGACAGCTACTGACAATTTTCAAGGGCATGCCCTGGCCTCGGGTTGTTTTTGGTTAAGGAGGATTTTTGGTTTTTGGGTTGTCTTCATCTTTGTTGGAGTCTGGTGCTTTTCTTTCCAGTTTCATGGATGGACTCTTTTGGGCTCTACTCTGGTTCTTCCTTCGAAGAATTCTTTAGAGGTGACGTCTTCCCTTGTTTTTACGAGGTGCTTATCTGCAATTAGCTGGTACGTTGGGCGCTTCTTGATGTTGTTTCCTTTTCTCTCATTATAGGTTATAGAGGTGGATCTGTCATCTATGGAGGTGGTGGCATGCTTTAAGGATGAGGTTGATTGCATCTTTGAGTTGCTTTTTTCTGATGTTGGTTCCTAGAAGGAAGGGAGGTTTCGGAAGTTGTTTTCAAGGAGGACTACTCTTTCTTCTAACTTTCCTATTGAGGTGGGATCCCTTTCCATTGAGGTGGAGGGGAGTTTTGATGGGGAGATTTAATGTTCTACTATAAAATCTTTGTTGCCCATCTTGGGATGGTTTGGGGTTCCACTTGAAAACCCCTGATTGCATATGGTCTTTACATGTGTAACATCCTAATGCTGCTTTCATGGGAGATCTTAGTTGTCCTTTATTTGCTGGTTAAGGGTAACATGTTTATACCCAATCTTCATATTGGTTTTTTCCTATATATTCTTTCTACGTGGCTAGATCTTTTCTTTGTTATGGTTTTGGAATCTATTTTAAAACCCAATTTGGTTGTGGGAACCAAGATAAAACCTTGTTCGATTGCTTACTTTCTAATTTTATATCTTCCATGGTAGTCTTGGATTATGGTTTTGGGAGCCATGTTAAAACCCTATGCTAAGGTTTTTGGGTTTCTTCTAAACCCTTTGGATCTCCTTCCTTCTAGGAGATTTTCTCTTTGAGTTAAGGTTTTGGCCTTGTGTGTTGAATTCCTGGAGTAGCTAGTACTATGTAAGCTTGTGAGTATTTGTTGTTGTCTCTTTTATAGATTTGGGTTGTTGGTCTGTATATGCTCTATCTGTTGCAAGGTCTCTTCTTAGTGGAATTCCAAATCCCCCTCAAAATCTACTTGTAAGGGGTTGCAGGTCCCCTCAAAACCTATTTTTCCCATAATAAAAAATATAGACAAAGGCCAACGACAAAGCAAAGAACACAAAGAAGATTTTTCCATCATTTGAAAGGAAACATAGAATTTATACAACTCTTAATTACTGAATGGTTAGAAATTGGCTTTCACCTTGTACAAAAATCAATGTTTAATGGTAATGAATGATCAAATGAAGTCATATTGCCTTGTATGAAAATTAGAGTTGAATGGTAAAGAATGATCACATGGAGGAGTCTTATTGAATGTAAAGCTATAATATAATTAGTAATAAGCTTAGCCACTTTTGCTTGCAAGAATACTCTTATGTATTTAGCCCTCAAAAGTATCAGCCTAATATTTATGCTCCTATTTGAATTTGATTAAAACCTTCCAACAGAAATAAAAAATTGCATATGAAACTATTTTAATTATATTTTATTTTATTTTTTTAGTTTCATTTATTCTTATACTTTCATTAACATTTTGGCCCATTTTTTCTTCATTTTTAACTATCTATAAATTAATATTACTATAAAGTATTAAAGTGAATACTATATATTTTCCTTTTGTTTAGTTTGGCCTTGCCATTAAGTATGTTGTTTGTTGCCATATTTTAGTCCCTCGATGTTAAATTTGGTGTTGTATCTGAAAGAATATAAGTGTCTATTTTTATTTTCAAGAATTGAGTCATCTTACCACCCCAAGGGTCATATTCTTGTAATGTAATTCAAACCTTAAATCCTTGAGTCAAGTTGTCATAAAATTGAATAATCATGTCTGGTCAAGTTTTTCTCCTTTGGTACTAAGTCATGTCAGGACCTAACGAATGTCAAGTTCAAGTCTCAAATTCACGTGAAACGGGCTAATCGAAGAAATTCAAGAAAAGCATGCTTTAAGTGCTAAATAGTTGTTGAAAAGTGCAATTTCTAAAATTCCAAAAAGAGAACAATATATTTGGGAAAAGGGGTTGTAAAGAACTCACTTCGTCAAAAAGAGAAGGGGAGAAGTGTAATTTCCAAAATTTTGGAGTAACAACTGAAGAAGGCAACATCTAATGATTGGGAATGATAGCTAGATAGTGCATTTTCTAAATTCCCAATTTAGCAAGTCATGTAAAGTTCTCTAAAGAAGAAAGATAAGGTGGGTTCCAAAGAAAAAGTAACTCATTAGGCAAAGATGGTTTGCGATATGATCGGGAATTCTTCACACTCATTACAAATCTGAAGCATGGAAGTAGATATCATTAGATTTTGAAACAAGATATTCAAAGCCCTAACTAAAAAGAATAAGAAGAATCTAAATCAGTATCGTTGAAGTGTTAGTTTTGAAATCACACATGTTGCAATAATTTTAAAAATCCTTAATTAGTGACATAAGATGCCCATCATAGATTAGGTACACTGGCTATGATCACCTTAATGGTATTGAAAGTGAATAGAAGTAGATCAATGACACAAAACTAAGTCATTTTGATTTGGGAGATCTTCATAGAAGGATCCACCATGAACCAAGATATCCAATCATAGAAAAATTGATAGAAAGTGGGCTCATGGAAACAACTAGATTCTCAGTCGCTATGAAATCTCTAGAATTAATCAGGGAGTGCATTTCTTATTTTGACACTAAAAATAAACAAATAAAAATAGCCAATGAAGAGGTTCTAGTCACACTAGATAGAGTCACTATCTAGAATTTCTTTTGCCTACCCATGAGGGAGGTATACATAGATTGGGATTTTGCCCATTTGGCTTCTATTTTTAGTGAAAAGAAAATAAGGTGGAGAGCCGTAATGTCAAAAGAGTGGTTTGAGTAGGAGAGGTCCAACGAATCTAAGCTTCCCAAGACTATCTATGGGGCTAATATAACAAGATAAATCATCGAAATGTTGGTCCTATTACATGGAACCAGGGGCAAGGAAGAAGCATTGAACTTGGAAGAGTGGGCATTCTTTTTGGTACAAACAATGTGCACAAATGAAAGATACATAGAGTCCAAGAGCTCATTAGTGAGAGACTAAGATTCCTGATGACGAGTGCCAAGGATCATGATTCCTTCTTTATGCTTAATATATTATCTATTTCTTGGTATGCACGAAACATTGGCCTAGTCTAAATCATGTTGAGGATTTCAAAGTCGATATACAAATCTATGACTTTTATCCTTTTTTACAGCTACATAAAAGTTATGAATAATTCAAAAGACTGAATGATGCATTTACCATGAGATTGACCCGAGAGTTAAAAATTTTCCCTGAATAGAGGTTGTCTTTAGAGGCAGCTACGGTAATTTCCAAGTATGGAAGCTATTTCAGTCAATACCCTACTTTCATAAATTTTTGCATCAGTGCATTCGATGATTTTCCTTATAGGTTTCTTATATATCCCAATGACAAGATGGTGCTAATAAAGTTATCTCAGCAAGTACTTGAGGTGAAAATAAGGTGTGGTGAAAGTTAGAACGTTGAGATTCCTTTTCCTATTAGAGTGGGGGCATATTCATGCTCTTCCAGTTCTAATGTTATGAATTTAGTCAAGGCTTCCATGACTAGGTATTCCTTCCAGAAATATGAGGTCCTTAGGACCCAATATGATCCTAGTAGCTTCATCAAAGACACTCTGCATCTAGGGTTAGCGTTTCACCATGTGTCAGCACTGGAATATTTTTGGATAAATTATAAAGATGACTTTCAAATGAGGGAAACGTCTTGGTCAAGACTTATTGTAGACCAAATCAAACTATATAGGGTGAGTCTTGATGTTGGAGGCCTAGTGGAGGATGGGTCCAAACTACTTGACCCACATTACTTGAAGAAGATTAAAGGAACCCCAATAAAATCCATAAATTAGGACATTCTAGAAATAGATGATTTTTATGTGCGCATGTCTTTGATAATGAAGAGAACTCAAAGATGAGTTGAGTGGAAACAAGATGAAAGAAAGAGATGAATCTCTGCACAAACGTCATCAAACCCTACACAAAGCCAAACACAAGCATCTATTGTTACTACCCCAATGGGTCTCTTAATACAAGTCCCTTCTTAGGATACTAGAGGAGATAGTGAACCTCCATAAAAGGAATAAGAGTTTAAACATACCTATGGTTAAGTATCTCTTACTGGGGTAGACCTCACAAAAGAGAAAGACCCCAAAGATAAAGAAATTCCAGAACAAGAAGTTTCACAAGGAGATCTACATGATATGTAGCAGGAAATATATGGCTAGCAAGAGGAGGAGCAGCATAGGGACTTTCCAAGAGATCACCAGGTATCCAAAGATCATGTCTCCTCTAGTTCTATTTTTGCAAAGTTTTCAAAATTTTCTTTTATTTTTTCTCAGAAGGATACCTCCCCCCATTGCGAGAAAATTATTTGATTTAGAAATCCTTAAGTCTACCTCAAGGGTTTTATCCACCCCTTCCTAGCTAGAGAAATCTATAGAAAAGAAAAGAAAGAGGGAAGCGGACAACATTTCTCCCCACGACATAGTGGATCAAATTTTAAAGAGCTCTCCCACACCTCAGAAAAAGAGAAAACCTGCAGTCCTAGATGCCCTAGGGAAAGACTGGGAAATGGGGCATGTGATCATGGAAATTGTAGAGACTTAATCCACTAAAAAATAGACTCATATGGATGCCTTTGATTTCATATTAACTAGGATTGATGTTGGGCCTCCTAAACAAAATAATACTAGATTCAAATGTGGGAATTCTCTCACCAACGGGTGAAAGAAAGGCTTGATAAAGACAAATAGGAAAAGATCATGCTGAGAGAAATGATTTCCCAAATTTTTTACTATCTCATAGAAATCCTCACACCCTTTTCATCTCAGCCGAAAAGTTCTTCTTGTCCTGTACTGGATCCAACATCAAAGGAGAACCAAGACCATATTGCCCAATTACGAGAAGAAAGACACATGGGAAGGATTGGTAGAGACTAGATTGAAAACCTGAAAGTCAGAGGGCTGCCCCTAATTGAACACCTTGAATCCCATTAAAAATACCTTGTGTAGACTAGGGATAGTGTAAGAGATGATATCATGATTGTTCAAGGTGAAGAAGATTCTTCTAAGCAATTTTTTCAATGCTTAAAGAGATCATGAATATGAAAATAGAAAATTTAGTTAAGATGGGACTATTGGAATTGGCTGATGAACCATAACCAAAATGGATGTTTTCCCTGACCTTCAAGTAAAATGTGTGACTAAAACTCTCAAACATTTGGAGGAATTAGTGGATAATTTATAAGAATATATTTAGAAAATAGAAAAATATTTCACTGATTTGGGATATGCCTCTCACCACAACAAGGGAAAAGAGGTCATTGACACAGATACAATGAGAGAAGATTATCAAGAAAATATTGATAAAATGACTAATCCTTCTATGTCCCAGAAAATAGAGCTTCATAAGCTTTCTCAAATTGATGCCATGCTATTCATAATTAGTCAAGAACTTCAAGGCCATAAATAAAGGGTAGACGGCATTTAGGAAAATCACCTCTACTAGAATACCAAAAATGATAATGTCAAAGTATTAGAAGATGAAGAGATAGCATGTTCCATAAGATCTTTCCATAAATATAAATCAAGCCAAAAGGCTCCCACAGATGCATTGGTTTATAAAGGGGAAGGCTCAAAGGTCACAACTCTTATTTTTTTCTTTTTATTTGTTTTATTCTTCTTTTATATTAACATCTATCATAAGACTGGAAAGTAAATATTTCCAAGAGTTTTTGTTGTAACTATTAGAGAAGATGGAGGCACTTTTTATATCTCTATGGAATATTTCATGAGGGATCGACAATTTTGGTTCAGACTTTCCCCCTTTTGTTGTGACAATCTAGTGTGACTTGAAATTGAACTATGTTTGTTGTTCATTGTTAGATTTATAATTTTTTTGTTGAATAAATGAATAGTGAATGGGATCAATTAGTTATAGATTTTTTGGAACTATGTTTTCTATAAATTTTTTATTACAAGATGATCTCAGAATTCATTATTGGTTACATTCTATCATATTCGTGTTGTTTGACTATTTTATTTCCATGCAATAGATGTGTTGTAGTATGGTTTCATGGTTGTAAAATTGTATATGCAAGTTGTGGTTTAAAAATTTGCTGCTATGTTTCATTTTCATGGTTATGGGAATTGGCATAGTGCATATTCATATAAGTTTGTTACTCATTCATGGGCATATCATGGTGATTAATATCCATTATAAACCTCTCCTACTCTCTGGTTAAGAGTATACCCCCATTATATTTTGAAAATAAAAAGAATGTATTCATTGAATATCTATTCTAGGGAGTTGTACTTGTCAATTCAAAGATTGAGCTAATACTGAGCTCTTTCAACTATTGTTAGTAGATAATTTGTTACTATAGGATGGAGTTATATCATTAGAAGACCTATCTTTTAACTAACATATTTTTGGTGAATGGGGAACAATAAGAGAGATTAACTACTCAATCATGATGAATTAAGATGGTGTTGCCACATGAAAATAATTTTCTAGTAATCCAACTGAATCTTTGTTTTCATGATACCCAAGAAGACATAACTTCATATTTTAACACTTTTTCTTGGAGGTGTAGATGAAGTTATCAGGAGTATCATCAAGTTAACCACGTTCTTGAGGAGGAAGAGTTTGCCGAACTTTTGAGAAGGGCTCCTATTGGTCAGAATGTGATTGTAGTCAAAAGAATAGTTGTCATCCCACAAAGAAATAGGAAAAATATTGGGCATATTCAAGGTCAAATTTGAAAACCGTTAGATATTAAAGGTTGGCTTAGAGAAGATACACTAGGAGTGAAAAGGTGAAAGTTGTAGACCCATTATTCAAGGTTCTTCAAGAAGGAATTTTTTGAGAGAGCGTCCCTCTCCATAGAAGTAGAAGTATACCACATCTTCCTCATAAGAAGAACTTTGTATCTCCTATTTTTCAAGATCTAACCCTTCATATAGTTTCAATCACATTTTTGTCCACCAGTCTAGGTACCATTTCCTATGTTTGATTCTTCTTTATCTGATCTAGTGTTTCATTCATAACTCTCAAGAAACATTCATCCTCACTTTCCTATGCATAATTATTTGGTTCTACTATAGATAGGAAGTAATATTTTGATTTTTGTCTTGCCTTAGCTAGTTTCCTTCTTGTCTAAGCACCTTTATCCTTGTCTCTAATGATCTGATCTTTATAATGACCCTCTAGATATATTTAGTAAGTATCCTTGGTGTTTGTTCAAATTATTTCTCTTCTTCCTCTGATCCTTCATTAACTTTTGGAGCTTTTATTTCATTCATAGGAGTAATAAAAACCTCTTTCGACTCAATTTTAGGTTCACGTTAATGGGACCTTGGTCTATAGGTGAAGTTGAATGGTTCTTAATGAGCCCACCAGGGATCAAGTCTTGTGAAGTGCATGGCTTTGACACCATAAGGGATGAGGCCAGAATCATGCCTTGAGAGGATTTTGGTTGAATGGATACCCCTCATTCCTTGTCTCTTATTCGAAGAGGTTCTCTAAACCATCAACAAAAAAAAAGGGTTCAAGAATAATTTGATTTCATTCCTCATTTACTCAAACATTTAGAATTTCCAAAACTTTATTCAATCTCATATTATATAGCATTTGTATGCCTTTCTTGTAGTAGTGTATCCAAGAAGATATCCTCATAAAATCTTCTATCAAACTTTCCAAGATTGCCTTCATCTCTTCTGATATAGCATTTTCTCCCAAATATTAAATGATTTTTTTACCATAGGTTCCTTTCCAAACCATATCTCATAGGGAGTTTTTATATGATTTACTCCTATTTGTACCATGTTAAGAATATAGATAGAAGTGTGCATAATATTCCTCTAGTATACATTAGATATATTTTCATATTTAAACATTGTTCTATCCATCTCAAAAATACATATATTTTTCCTTTCATTTACTCCATTCTTTTATGGAGTCCTAGGATCAAATAGTTGTCTTCTAATTCCATACTTTTCACATAACTTGGGATCAAACTCATATGATGTGATTTCTCCCCCTTTATCAGATATTAAACATTTAATTCTAGAATTCATTTAATTTTGAATCAAGCTCTTAAAAATTTCAAATCTGTTGAGATATTTTGATTTTTCTCTTTAAAATGTCACCCATTTCATTCTAGAATAGTCATCATTAAGTAACATGAAGTACCTTTCCAAATTGAGTCCTCTATCTCTTGTATGTACACATATATTGGCATTTTGTGGCATAACCAATATTATTTTATTAGTTACAAAGAGAAAATATCTCCATTTTTGTTCTTTAGATAATAGACATTACCATTTCTTATACCTTTTGTAACAAGTTTTCTAGAACCTTTTATGATTTCACATATACCTCCATGTAAACTAACCTCAAATTCTTTACTACATAACTAACTCATTCTTAAAATACATTACTTTAAGCCCTTATGTAACACCCCACTAGGGAACCCAAGAGGATAACATAATAAAATAGCATTAAGGAAAATATATATTTTTTATAACAAGGAATACAACTACTATTACACTATGCAATTACAAAATACAAGGATCTTAACCAAGATACACAATTAACATATTGATTACAATTTATTAGAACATTAACTTCTCACTGATACATTACATTAATGTGAACATAAATCAAATAACAAGGTCCTCTTAGGTTCCTCAACGCAGCTACTAGCAACACATAACATACATGACTAATTCTATATGATAACATATGACAGTGAAATGAATACAATTTGAATTATCCTATTAAGTATTAAAATAAAATAATATATAGTCACATGATCAAGACCACTTGGTCTACATCTTTATCTACATTTTCATTACATCACAAGTACTCAAATATACATGTTACATTTACAACATATAAGGAATCACTAAAAGACATCTACATATTTATTTTACATTGATCCCCTGAATGAGACTACAACACAACATCAATACATCAATACATCAATATGATGATATAGCCATGATACATCAACATGAAGTTTAATATAAGATATAATGAATCATGGAAATCATCTGACCACATGAATAACAATTGTAGAGAAGAAGATGCAAGTCCATCCTAGCTCTAAATGACACTCAAGAAAAAAAACTCAGTGGGTAAAATATTTTCCACCCAACCATGGAGAACCCTGAGGCCCACTCCCCTAAGCTAGGAGATAACACAAGGCCCCACACCACACAAACAAACACAAGAAAAGAAACAACAAGACACATTCAATACAAAGAGTCACAAAGGAATCGACAAAGGTATACAACAAGATAACATAAGATACACTCAAGGGAACATCCTATACTAGAGGAAAGCCCTAAATAAATACAAGGGAATCCTAGAACACATACTAAAGGGTGTCATCACATAGCTTCCACTCTAGAGTCACCCTAATAGTCTGTTTGGACCCAATGCCTAGGTGGAGCTCATGTGGAACCAACCACCTCTCATATGGATGAGGTGTTGTACTACCAAATCAATGTCCCACAGACAACCAAACCTTCTCCAACCCATCCTCATTATGAGCATAATCAAGGACATGGGTGAGCCTGGTTAATTATCATGTTAATGTGTATCCCAACTCTATTTATTTTATTATGTTATCACTTGATTAAAAACTCCATAATGGGCTATCCTAGACTAACCACTTTGGGCCATGGCTCCCATTGCGAGCCACCCTCCATGCTATGCTCTTAGAAAACCCTCCTATGCTCCAAAATAAAATCAAAGAATGAACAAGGAAAATTATATCAAATTGAACCTCATAAAATCCTCATAATCAAAGAAGCCAAATAAGAAAAGTTTGGAGCATGTACTCAAAATCATCAATAGGATCCACAATACCAACATAAAAAAGAGGACATCCAAATCATATATATATCACAATGAGAATCACATAGGAACTCTATTGGTTCCAAAGCATAGCCATAATTCTAGATACAACATAGCACATGTATAAGTCCTCTTATGAATCTGTTACAAAAAAAACTAGATACATAAGATCTCCATGATCCATCAAATGCGTAACTAGGTTCCAAAAGCATCATTAAACCATAACACAATAAAACCATCACCACATAACATAGAATATCAAAAGAGCCACTTCATTCACAAGTCAACGCGTCACAATTCTCAATAAGAAGATACCAAGAGACATAACCAAGACCATATGACCTCAATTATGTAATTAGAACCAAAACATATAAATAAATTTCTAGAAGAAAACATCAAATGGACACTTATAATAATCAAAGATAATTGGACCCTCATGTGACATCAATTACTCATTTAGGCCCAACAAAATCATACCAATGAATTTTAATAAGTCCAAAAAATAAAACAAGGACCAAGAAAACTATATCAAACCTCAAGCCTTTGGTAACACATAAGGGATCCATACACCATCCCTCAAAACCTCTAGCAACACACCAAAAAAATGTAATATTACTCATAATATCAACAAGGCACAACATCACAACTTAATTCTCAAACTTACACATATCCAAACACAAACTAATAATAACATTTAACCAAGACATAAGGAATGGTGAGCTCTTAATCAAGCATTTAGCATACAATATGAAAATCTAACATCCAGGTTCCTCAAAGCTAGAAGACAAAGTACTTCCAAACCACCCATTGAAATAACTTAAACACATAACACTTAATTCCCATATAAAGGATATATACTAGTATGAACAACAATATTATGATTAATTAGATGAGGAAAAATATTTACTCGCTAGCCATTTCTTTTTAATACAACTCAAACTATCAAGTAAGTGACTACACTTAAAAGAAATTTTTCCCAACTTAAATTACACCATAACCATATTACTTATTATTAAAGTAATTTAATTCACTATCTTATTAACCAACTATTAAATATTTTTACCTGAGGGAACATTAACTAACTAAATCAAGCATCATTACTAACAAGTCCCAAGAAATCTAAACTAACACATTTATTAGTGGGTAAGAAGATCATAGCTACTTATTTTTGAGCCTTAAACATACAATCCAAAACTCCTAACATAAGACAATATATCATCAATTTTTGCGTGTCAATCCTTTAGAGTACTACAATAAGTCAAAACACAAACAATTAATTTACACAAATAAATATAGACATTACTCATAAATATCCCAAATCCTAATTTCTAATCCAGAAATATTTTCTTATCATTATTAAGAGGACTTATTCTAATATTTAAAGATAGCTCTACTTACGAACAAATAAATCTCTATTCTATAAATTACACATTACATTAATAATTAATTTTACTAGTAATATTTTCAACTTTGATAAATTCCTTACTAATTATAAACAACATTAGTTAATAAACACTTTATAAAAACTACAAATGTTTGCATTTTTAAATAAATAAAGCAATTCTTTTTTTTTAAATACCTAATAATAATAAAGCAAAAATATTACTCTTAAGCTAGGGGAGAGGACCTAGTAGTTGAGCACCCTAACTTCATGTCTCTCAAAATCATACTTGAAATTTTCAAATCACTCGCATTTTTTTTCCAGCAGCTTAATTAACAAGTCTCTTGCTTATAACTAAGGCTTCAAGGACACATCATCAAACATGATGCTACATCAACATGTTTTTTGCCAAGGTGTCCAAAACATCCAAAAAAAAGTGAGGCCAATTGTAGTGCATTAGGGACCCAGTTTTTAAAATACGTGTGCAGTTGATGTCACATGATTGGTTGCTTTTTAGAATAAAGGACACATTTCATTCAATTATGGGTATTCATCATTAATAAAAACAACTTTAAAGTCACAACTATTGGTACAATGTTGTCAAAAATATTAGATATTAAATTAGCAAGTGTGGATATTAAGTTAAAAACTGCTATCACAACCATTAGAACATGTTCAGATTAATAGATCCTCTCCCCTAATTTAAGATCTATCTTTCTAATTTAAAATTTCTACTTAAGAGGAATATATTCCTTATTCCTTCCTTTAAAAAGGAAATAAACTCATAAGGTATCGATTAAAGTTTTAAGAAAAAGTCAAGTTTGATGGAGGAGTCATGAGTCTTAAGAGGAAATTTGAAAAAAAAAACATGCAGATCTAATTCAATAGGCATACGGCCAAAGAGAACATTGATTGAAAATGGGAAGTAATCTCCCAAATAAGAAGACGGTCTCCAACACTAGTCGAAGAAAGAGAACTCTCAAAGGACGAGTGAGTTACCATGTAATTTTAAGGAAGAGGCTTAAGTCACAAAAGAAATGTACAGCCAGCAAACCGCTTGAAGTAACGCCTCAAAGGCTAGTTGGAATACAGCAATTTGGAGCATGTAATAACGCAATAGTCGAAGTGGGAGACGATTACACATGGTAATGCCAAAATGCCCAAGTGGAAGGGACCATAAGATGCAAAGGCAAGGGCAAGTTAAACTTACGTTGGTGATAAGGTTGAGCACCACCAAATATTAGAAATTATGCCATAAAAACAAAGATCACAAAGACACAACACTGATTGAAATAGGAGAGAATAAATTCCCCAAACAAACACTGAGGAGGAGATACGTGAGCAGCACAGGCACAAACAAGGATTAAATGAAGTGATCATGCACCGTTAATTGCAGTCTAAAGCTTAGTGAATTAAAACACAGTTACAGCTTAGAGATGGGTTACCATAGATTTTCCATCCTCTCAAATATCCATGTCAAGAAAATATGCAAACAATTCCCTGAATTCAAATTGGTAGTAGACGATCTCATAATATTCATTCTCCAATTCCAATACCATAAACATGGCAATTTCTATTTTTTCATTTGGTAGCTCTGTCAGTTACTATTATTCTCCTCTGTTGCAATGATTTTGGAAATGCACAAGAAAGAATTGAGGGAAAGAACTCCATGCAGCGACCGTTACAGGACAAGCTCTGATTGGACAGCTACACCCCAATATCCATTTTCTAATTTATATTTTGGTAGAGAGTGTTGACCGCTACAATAAGTTATAATATTGAATAATAAATCACTCTCTCATAAGATAATTATATATGCTAGGCTTAATATAGAAGATGTCTTAATTGCTAATAAAGTATTAATATTAATTCAATATCAATTAATTATATCATCTTAATCAATGATTAAATATTAATAATAATCAATCTTAACCTATAACTAATATTAATATTACTTATTGTAATGATTATTTGATATTCAATATTTTTTTCAAAAATATATTTTAACCGTTATTAATATAAATTAAATTCTGAATTATCATCATCTTGACTCGTAATTAACAATATTTAATGATTCCAATATATATATCTAATCAATTTACAGTATATTGAGATAATAATTATAATTATAATAATAATAATATTTTAATATATCAAAATAAATAATTAAAATCAATAAACAAGAGTCACATCGCCAAGCAAGGAATAATCATAGGAATGAAAACAATACTAATATGCCATAAAGAAAAGATCAACAAATGACTTGACCAAGCGCCAACTCAAACAACCGCAAGCACAAAAAGATATAATATTTGATAGTCATCAGGCAAGAAAACAACACACACACACACACACACACACACACACACACACACATGAAAAAAAATGCATCTCAAAGGTTCCAAACTCGAATCAAAAGAATGATCATCTGGAGGGGTATTACACCTTAACATAATAGGCATCACTAGCCTTATGCTTTTCATCAATAGAAATAGTTCCCTTACTATAGGGGTGTAGAGCCTTCACCAAAAACTATGACTAGTCCTCCATAATATTTTTCAAGTTCTATAAAAACTCTTATATCACTTGTCAAATGGTTTGAATAATCAGAATCAATGATGGAGGATTTGTATTTTTCTTTTGCATGTAGAGAAGTCTTAATAGTTTCTTTTGTAGTATTTTAACTTTTAGATTTATTGGTGTCATTCTTCTTGATAGACAAGAACAATACTTAATAATTTGAATCATTTCCATCTTTATCCTCTAATGAACGAGTTTGCATAGAGAAAAAACTTTTCTTACTCTTGTCATTTTTATCAATCTTAGAATTTTTGTTCTAACTTTAATTTAACTATCCTTTCTTTCATCATTATAGGGCTTCTTACTATCTTCCCTAAAAGAAGATTTAGAAGCACAATGTCCTACTTTTTCACAAGTCAAACATGTGAAGGGTAACTTGCCTTTATATTTGTCATTTATCCTTTCTTTAGTCTTCTTGCAAAATTTGCTTCTTCATCCAAATCAAATTCATCTTCAACCTTCTTAATTGGCTTGAAAGTGGCATTTGTATTCTCCTATTGGTTCTCTTCAAGTTTAGAAAATTCAAAAGTAGTGAAATTACAATAGAACTCCTCCAAACTATATATTTTTCCATATCATGGTCCTCTATTGAATGAAGATCATCAAGGTTTTGTATGTCTTAGTCATATTTCTCATAACCTTTCTAGTAGTACTTAATTATCCTCTAAGATTCCACTAGATCCTCTTAATGAATTGATGCTTTCAATTACTCATTGTAAGTATCCCTCAATTTTCCCATCCTCTAACATTTTCAAAGTCTCAAACTTTTCCTTTAGATTCTATATATTAATTTTCTAAATCCTTTTGTCTCCTTCATATATGTTGTCAAGCTTCTCCTAGACATCAATTGTAGTTTTGCAACCCATGACTTTCAACAATTCTAAATCACCCAGACGACTCATATTAGCATTCCTCACCTTTTTATTATTTGTATTTTGTTTAATTTTATAGTTGTAGAAAGAGAATCAAATGTTGGAGGATCCCAATGTTGTTTGACAGCATCAAGAACACAATATGACATTGAGTCTGAATGCACAATTCCATCCTTTCCTTCCTAAAATTATAAATTATTCCATCAAAATTAAGTACTTTGTTTCCATGTTGATTATCCATCTTGGATCTACCTCAAGTGGTTAATCTTCTTCTAGAGGAACCTCACACTAATACCAATCATTGAACATCTCTAAATGTTGAAAGGGGGGTGAATCAACATAAAAAAAAAAATATTAACAATTCTACCACAATTCTTAGTTACTTGCCATTGATCCAACTAATTATCAACATAAGATGGATAAGTGCAACAAGATGGTGTGCAAAAAAGTGGCCACCTCCTTAAAAAAAAAAAAAAAAAATTCATAACCCGCTCGGGTTATTCAAAATTTGAAAAACTAGGCTTGGCAAATTCGAGCCTTTTCCAAGCCACAAAAAATAATTTTAAAAAATTTATGTAATTCAAAATGCGTACACATTTTGTAAAGCAAAAAATGTTGTACAAAACCCGTACGTGTTTTGACTGTCATAGTGTTTTTTTTAAAACCCACATTTTGGCTCATTCTTTTCACACCAAAACCAAGTTTGGAGGAGAAAGGAAGAAGAAAAATCAGAAAAACATGAGTGGGTTATTGTTGAAATTGAATTTCCTTACCATATTTTTCATTTTGCAACCATGCCACATTGTCAAATAGGAAAGAATTTGGTTTTTTAATTATTTTTGTTTCAATTTTGATTAAGGTTTGTTGAATTAATTGAGAGAGAGAGAGAGAGAGAGAGATGCATTTATATATATAAAACTATAGATATGCATACAAAAAAATATAGACATATATATTATATATACATAAGTCTATACATAAATTTAGTGTATTCTTAATTTAGTACCATGTGTTTTGATGTATTCATAACCTGTACATGTTTTGTAAAACATAAATTACATTTCTTTACATCTTTAAAACACGTACAGGTTTTGAAGAATTTTGAAATGTAATTTTTTATTTTCAAAACCCGAGCGGGTTATGATGCATACAAAAACCCATACATGTTTTAGGCTTGGAAAAAGGGTTAGTAAACAAGCCTAAGGCTTGAAAGCCCATTTTCCCTCTATTTTAGTCCCTTTACACATTTTTTAATCTTCCAACATGAATTCTCGATTCCATCATCATTATGTTTACAAATGATTAAGAGGTTATCTCTAAAATTATATCTTCTCATCTTTCTAACCACATAAATTTTTCAATTTTTGGACAACATTAATATAGTGAAATTTAATTTTCTTTACCAGTGCCTTGACAGGCCTCACAGACATATGTCTACCATTTTTTAATAAATTTTGATCTACTCAACCAATTGCAAAACAAATTACATATTATTTTTCTACACTTTTAAAAAAAGAAGATTGCATTTTTTATTATTTTGATGCAAGTTATGCCCAGCACATGAACATCTACCAGATTTTCAAGATGCGGTCACTTCAAAAAAAGAGTACTCAACAAAAAATTATGAAAAAATACACAACTTATATATGTCTTTCTTACCTACCATCCTACCAAATGGTTTTTCAAAATATTAAATCTAACTATATCTTTTGTTGAGCACGCGGAAACAACTATGTTATATTTTTCTGAAAAAATTAGGAATAGTTTTTCGTGCGTGAAGGGTTTGACCCTCTTAATATTATCTATTTTTAAAAAACTTTAGTATTTTAGAAACTAGATTCAATGTACTACAATTCTTATTCTTTTACACATCTTCTAATTTTGAGTGCAAGACCCTCCAATTTCTCTTTCAAGTTCAGTGTCATGCCCAAAAGTTGAGCAAAACACAACTACAATTTTTTTTTTAAAACCTACTAACTATCTACCAATAATCACTCTTACGCAACTAAGAAGAGTACACTAACTAGCACAAGATCTTATGTTTACGCAAAATGGTGTAGAGAGAAAAAAAAATAAACAACTGATAATATCGAAGGGTCTGACAAAACCCCAAAGGTCAAACCATAGAAGGTTGACCAAGTTGACCAAGTTTGACCAAAAGCCAAACTTCATCAAACAGCTCCAAACAAAGCTAGAAGGTTCCCTAGACTATTATCTTCGACTGACACATAAATCAAGATAGTTGACTAAAAGTCAACCAAAGTTGACCAAAAGTCAACTAGAGTTGACCAAAAGTCAACCATCACTGAAATATGCACAACCAAGCTAAAAGGAAATAAAATGCATCTAAGAATACTTGGGCACGCAAATTGAGATAGTTGACTAAAGTCAACCAAAGTTGACCAAAAAGTCAACCATGTATCCAACAACATGCCACAAAGTTAAAAAGGTTCAAAAATTAATGAAAAATACTTGGGCACACAAATCGAGGTGTTTGACTTAGGTTTGACCGATGGTTGACCAAAAGTCAACTATGCCCAAATATGACCAACGATGATCTACTAAGGTTTAAAACATAACATAGACTATTTGTGCATGCAAACCAAGGCTAATGCCCTAGGTTTGACCAAGGGTTGACCAAAAAGTCAACTATGCACAAAATGGTCAACATGACCATTAAGGTCAAATTGACTTGAGGTTTGACTAAAGGAAGAAGAAATAAAACCCTAAGATGACTATAACGTTCCCTAGTTGAATAGTTAGAGTTATCCTAAAAGTTCGATATTCTAATTAATTAACTCCAAATATATAATTGTCCCATTTACATAGTTACAAAGTATTGAGAAATAAATCTAATGCAACACATCATAATCTGAACATTACAATATTTTAATCTAATTTTTTTAAACCAATGTGTTCAAATGTTTTAAAAAAATAATAAGCTAAAATAAGTTCTTTAATAGGTTTAACCCAATCTTAACGTTGAAACGTCTAGAATGAATTAGGAGTTACTAATTCTAATTTAAATGTAAATAAAAGTTGAATTTAATTCTAAAACAAAATCTATCTAAAAATAAGTTTAAGTTCCTTATAATGACTTAGACTTTACTAAATACAATTTAATCTTGATAAAATTCAATTTATCTAATATACTTGAAACACCGAATACTTAATAATAATAACACCCTTATTATATTCCCTCTTTTTTTTAGAATTGCTGATGTAAATTTAATTTTCTGAATTTCAAAACAGCGAGTATGTAGAGAATTTATTTTTAAAATTAAATTACATAATTGCATTCATATTAAGTGGCTAAACAACTTGTAGGAATCAAAATTTCGATTTAGGCCTTTTTATTTTTTGATAATTTTTAAGAAATTTTCTAAGTACAAAATATAAATTTAAAATAACATTTCACAATATAACATTATAATTAATTTATTTAAATTATCGTAATACAAGTAAGATTAAGATAATTCAATACTATCGAATTTGAATATACCTTATAACACTATAATCTATAATATGCATAATGATGCCATAGACAATCATGGAGTTTGTCCAATTAAAATGACATTTAAATGTCCAAATTGCTTCATAATCCATTAAACCCAAAATTTAATCCATAATTTCATTTTCAATACATTAAATAACAATAAAATTTACAAATTTAAAATGTATGATTTACAAGGAAATGCCCGATTTCCGAATTTCAAACATAACTTGAAATGCAAGGTTACAACAAATTTTACAATTTTGAATTTCAAACTCAACAATATTGCCAGCTCCTATATCTAGCTAGGTACCTGATAGAGTGAGGTTGACCATGGAGGCTCACCTCCCAACCTAGGCCTTTTCAAGGCCACCCCCGAGCTAGGGGATCAAAATTGGAACGGGGTACAAACAGACACTCAAGCATGAAGGAAAAACATCCATACACAAATACATTTAAGTCATAATCCCAGTAGGGTTTTTACAAGTGGAAGGCCTCCAAGAGACCTTCCTGAAAATGGGGTAGCGGTGGACTACCAGGTGGAGAAGCCAAAACAAGATACAAATATCCCAAGCCACACATGGACTTGGGAAGACCATCTCCAAGAGATACGATCTAACTCTCCTTATGCCCCCCAGGTGCCCGTAGGCCATGTTTGGCATCATGGGTATCGTGGAAGCCGATGTTTTATCCCTCCACACATGGGAGACTACACATCCTGAGTCTACATCCTACTACCCCCTTCAAGGTTACTCCACCTTCCCTAAGGTGAGTAAACCTTGAAGAAACCCATCCCAAAACAAGATCACAAAGTAAAAACAACATTTTTACAAAACATAAATTTTACAACATGAACCATAAAAAGCCATGGACTCCATTAATGGAGCTCCAAGCTCAACCATATGCAAGAAATAACAAAAATAGCACAAGGCCTACCTTGATCCAAGCAAAGGTTGAAATCTTGAAAAGAAACTTGAACTCCTTCCAAAGCTAGCCTCTCTCCTAAGCTTTTTCCAACAAGTGGTCTCCAAATCTAGAGAGTGGGTGATCAACTAAAACCTTACTCCAAGTTTCTCCTAAATAGGCAAACCTCCTAAAATCTAGGAGCCAATCAAAAGAGAGGAAGAAACTTCCATTCCCTTCTTCCCACTTGCCTTCCTTCACCATAAATGGAGTTGAATGCAAGTTTGGGAAGAAGAGAGAGGTTAACCAAAATTTCACAACTCTTCAATCTCGTTCAAAATGAAAACTTTGACTTTAGAGGGGTCATTAATGAGTTTTAAGGCTCTTAATGGGTTGAAAATGACCCCTAACCCCTAAGGTATCAACTTGGGTAGCTAAAAATGACCCCAGTTAGCCTATGGGAGCCCAAAAGACCCTCCTAAACCCCACCTAAAGTTTATGCTCGGATTTCTGGTCTTTGTTGACTTCTAGAAACTTCTCAACCCAAGGTTAGTTGATCCTACCCTAAGGTTACACCCTAGTCAAGCCCTTGACCCATACAATATTAAAATACTTAACCATGCCAACACTTAAGCCACAATTTGCCAAATTTGGCACATTAAATAAAACAATAGACATGGCTAATACACATAGACATTTGCTAAATTAGATACACTCATGCAAACCACATATACGAATAAAAGACTACACAACGAGGTCCACGTCTCTTTATACAAAGAGGACCTTGGAATGCACGGTATAAACATAGGTTCCAATACTGGATCCCCGCATTTAGATCCATGGTCAACTTATCCTGCACACTCAATGCACACATCAGTAGGTCCAATTAACATGATATAAATATAATACATTGAAACTGCTTGGTTTAAAACTATGTCTGTAAATCAATCCATTAAGCACAACTTTGGTTTCCTAAACCAACTTTTCTTCGCAATAGTTTTAAAACATCATCTAACATCATATGTAACATAATCGTAACTAAAACTGAAACATAACATGTAGTATCTCGAGTGTACCCTGATTACATAATCAGGTACCGAACATATAATATAGGATTCAACATATCCTCAAATACTTAGGTGTCTCAAAAGTCTAGTATGTCTATAAAATAAGTACTAAAAGCATGGAAAACATAATAGTAATAGTATGACTATCTGGTAGGTCTCACATTCAGGTTTACCTGATTTCAGAAAAACAAAATGGCCACTTATTCCCCCCTTTTTGCACACCATCTTGGTGCACTTACCCAAATATATCAATGAAAACATACACATATGAACACCATATTTACATGTGAAACCTAATGTGGAAAAAAAATATGCTGAGAAACATAGTCGTGCTATATAAAATAATTGATTACAAAGTTTTAGACCAAATGCCAAGGAACTCATTGTTCTTGATATTTATGGACATTAGAAAGGAACTCAATGTTCCTAAGAGAAAAATAACAACAAAATTAGATCTACATAAAGCTTCTAAAATAGTGCACAACCTTCTTTTGGGCATAGAAAAAATATAAAATGAAAAGATGTAGGATCTCCTGATCAACTTCTAAAACCTTCATGTTTGATTCAACAATTTGCACTTCTGCTCTTCCTTATCTACAGTACTTTGTCTTCACATTCAATCCACACATACTTCTTAATTACCTTACATACTCTCTTACTTTACTCATCCATTTTCACACATATATATAGGGATTTGTTCATGAAAAACTTCAAAAAGGTTGACCATGATAAATATAAGCATTATTAATACAAAGTTGGTCATCACGAGCATAAATACTAAATGTGGTACACCCCTAATGATATAGGGGAACCAAATGCATCACAACAAGTCTTAACAAAATTATATGATCAAGGTATAAACATCACATCATTCTTCAAAGCCAACCTCAAATGTAAAAATTAGAAAGGCATTAGAAATGTATTACAGCTAGTTTGCTCAATAACATTCTCCAAAGGAAAAAAAATGTCTTGCAAAGCACAACACACCATGACATGATTACACTTAACCTATTAACCATTCCGTCATCCTATATAAAGTCCAATAAGACTCAAATCCAATCATCACAAATAGTTGAGTTGGCCAAAATCTAACAAAGACAATAATATTATACTTGCGACAACAAATATTCACTTGTGAAGAAATCGACAAAAATATATTTGAATTGAAACACTGCATAGACCACCTAACTATGTCCACTAAACCATAGAACCAAATATGCTTGTTAGGAATTAACAGTCCACCAATGCAACTGAGAGGGGGGGTGAATCATTTGTATGACAGATTATTAAAATTTAAACTTTGAATAGCAGCAATATCAAATCCAATGAACACAATGAATGTCAACACAACAACACAATATTTTGTTGTCGAGGAAACCCTATAAAAGGTAAAACCCCGATGGGAATTAATACTCACTAATGATGTACTGAGAGTATACTATCCTTGTTAGAAGATCTAGCCCTGTTAGGAGCTGATTAAAACATTACAATACATAGTCCTTGTTAGAGGACAGACCTTGTTAGGAGTCAAGAAAAGAAGGGTAGGCTCACTACCTAGGCTCATTTCCCAAAGAAGGTTATGTCCACCTTCAGAACTCATTGTTCGCAACACTAGTGTATATGAAGAAATACACAATATTTTGAACTGTTTGATAGCAACTATCTTTTCTTGATCAGTTCCAATGAAGTATACAATTATCCTCTGCTCTACATCCAACAGATGCAAGCTCGCATCTTCCATAATCCTCTTTTTACATCACATACAATCTCACCACACATCTTTTCAAAAGAAAAGATCTTACATATATACCCTATTACAAAATAAATTTTCAGGTTGGCCAATTAGGCTTTCCTATTACAAATAATTACATAATTCCTTGATAAGATACACACAGTATGTAAAACAAGTATACAATAATTACAATTCAATACTTAAGGACTGACCATCCTTAAATCATGTTTTCCATTTATGATACATGATACATCTCTGAAGTAGGCTCCTAAATAGGTCATCTCCAGAACACATGCCACAGCTAACATCATCCATCTTTTTGTACCTTGCGCAAACCATTGAACTTTCTTCAATACCCTTTTTGTCATCCCTTAAGCTCGCATACACTGAATCCTCATCTCCTGTAAGATATTCCCAAAAATCAGAGACTAACTCTGTCAACTTCCACTGGCATTGTCCAGTAAGTAGTCTTCACAAAATCTTTTGTAACTCAGCCAATATGCAATATTACATCATGTGATCTTAGATATAAGATCCCAACACCTTCCTATGTGCACAATTGACTTCGCACATTCTGAAACATTTCTATAGTATCCCTACACTGTAATAACCAGCCTGTTCTCTTCACAGAAACATATGTTGACATTAGTGACAAAACATGAATGACAATAGTACCAATTCCAGCATCACTCAATGTAGTGATTAAATATATTAAATGTATCAACAATCTCCTCAATGCATTAGCAATATCCAACAATCTCCCCCTTTGGCATTAATGGCAACATATGGGAAAATCCATCAACCCAAAAGTATTCTCTTAGTACCTTTACTACATAATCTCTTTCCTCAATACATAGTCTCTTCCTTGTAGGATTTTCATAGTCTCTTTCCCCCTTTGACAATAATGGAAAAGGGTTCCATAATTCATCAAATGTCTTCAAGGATCACTCCCCCTGAGGAGTAGATCCCTACATCAAGTCCATAATATGATAAGGCTCTGAAAACCTCTAGACTGATGCATCTGTGCATCATTTAGTTCATACTAGGAGGGGTCTGAACCCCAAGCATAACTCTGAGATACTTGAAGGTATCTTTTAGCAACAACTTTGTAAAGATGTTTGTTATTTGTTCCTTTATGCTAATGTATTCTAACTTTATTTCCTTTTCTGCCATCTTGTCTCTCAAGAAGTGATACTTAATAGAAATATGCTTAGTTTTTGAATTTGCATCACAAGATTCTTTGACATGTTTACTATACTAGTGTTATCGTGCAATGGATAACCACAGGTTCATCAAAATTTATTCCAATATCTTTCAACATTTATTTAATCCAAACAATTTGAGTGCAGTTAATAGCAGTAGCAACATACTCTGATTCTACAGTAGATTGAGTTATACAATCTTTCTTTTTACTTAGCCATGAAACCAACTTTTTTCCAAAGGAAAAATGCACCTCCACTAGTAATCTTCCTATCATCAATATTCCCTGCCCACTCAGCATCGGTATAAGCATGAATTTCAAATTTATCATTCCTATCATACCATAAGCCATATTAAATTTTCCCTTTCATATATCTAAATATCCTTTTCACAGTAGCTAGGTGTGTCTCTTTAGGTTATGCCTGATATCTAGCCACAATTCCAACAATATTAGCAATATCCAGTCTAGTGTGAGTCAAATATTGTAATCCACCAACCATTGATCTGTACTTGGTCTGAAAACACACTTTGTCTCATCATCATTTGTCATCTTATTTCTAGTCACCATGTATGTACCAACTGGTTTACAATCTTCCATTCCAAACTTTTTCAACACTTCTTTAAGATACTTAGTCTGAGAAATAAAAATGCCATTATTGCTCTGATTTATTTGCAGTCCTAGAAAGAATTTCATTTCACCTATCATGGACATCTCAAATTCATTTT
This sequence comes from Chamaecyparis obtusa, assembly GCA_027943335.1. Taxonomy (NCBI): domain Eukaryota; kingdom Viridiplantae; phylum Streptophyta; class Pinopsida; order Cupressales; family Cupressaceae; genus Chamaecyparis; species Chamaecyparis obtusa. The sequence continues at coordinate 1,005,617 of BSBK01008930.1, forward strand.
CCATCTCTTTAGAAAACTTCTTACACAATTCATCATTGCCTCCAAAGATAATAGATCATCAACAAAAACTTCTACTATCAAAATTCCATCTTCACTAGTTCTTAAATATAAATTATTGTCAGCATTACCTTTTATGAACCCAAGGTGAAGTAAGTATTTGTCTAACCTTGCATGCCAAGCCCTTGGAGCTTGCTTTAGTCCATACATTTCCTTCTTCAACTTGCATACCATGTCTCCATCTTCGCATAGAGGAAATCCATCATTTTGTTCTATATACACTTTTTCTTCAAGATCCTCATTCAACAATGCAGATTTCACATCCATCTGATATACCTTGAAGTTTTTATGTGCAGCATAAGCTAAGAATAATCTCACAACTTCTATCCTAGCAACAGGAGCAAATGTCTCTTCAAAATCTATGCCTTCTTGTTGTGAATAACCTTTTATATACCAATCTTTCTTTGTTTCTTACAACAACTCCTTCTTCATTCATTTTGTTTCTGAAAACCCACTTAGTTCCTATTATATTTTTTTCTTTAGGTCTAGGAACCAATTCCCAAGTGTTATTTTTCTTTATCTGATCTAACTCTTCCTTCATAGCATTTATCCAAGATTCATTTGTAGTCTTTGGTTCAACTTGAGAAATCAAACAAATTTCTTCTCTAGCCTTTGATCTAGTCATTACTCATTGATTTGTATTACCAATAATTTATTTTTTAGGATGATTTATCCTTACATACCTCGGAGTCTTAGGAATCTCAGTAGCCTCATTTGTATCATCATCACAAGTCTCATTTTCGCATTCAGTCTCAACAAGTTCTTCTTCAATAGTAGCAGCCTCCTTCATCTTTGTATTCTGATTACAATCATACATTCTCTCTTGTATCTGAAACCTTTCATCTATCTTCACATTTTTACTTTCAATCATCTTTCTCAATCTCATATTGAAACATTTGTAAGCCTTTCTCTTAGTAGAATAACCAAGGAAAATTCCTTCATCACTTCTAGCATCAAATTTCCCTATCTCATCATCTCTCTTGATATAGCATTTACTACCAAATATTCTAAAATATTTTAGAATAGGAGTATGATCAAACCATAATTCATAAGGAGTCTTACTTGTACCTTCTCTGATTTGAATTATGTTCAATGTGTATATCGTTGTCCCAACATCTTCTCTCCAATGCATATGAGATATATTTCCTTCAAGAAACATTATTCTAGCAGCATCCAGTATTGTTCTATTCCTTCTCTTTGCTATCCCATTCTGTTGTGGAGTCCTAGGAGCAAATGTATATCTTTTTATTCTATGCTCTTCACAATATGAATTGAATAGATTTGAGGTAAATTCTCCACCTATGTCTAACCTCAAACATTTTATCTTTAAGCTGGATTCATTCTCTACTTTTTCTTTGAATATCTTGAATTTATCAAATGCTTTTGATTTCTCTTTCAAGTAAGTGACCCACATCATTCTAGAAAAGTCATCAACAAAGAGGATGAAATATCTTTCACCATAGTATGATCTTGTTCTTGTAGGTCCACATAGGTCTATATGTACCAGATCTAACTTTCCTTTTCTTGTATATGATTTTTTTTTATAACTTCTTCTAGTATATTTTCCCATAAGACATTCTCTGCATACGGTGTTAGATGGTTTCACAATCTTTGATAGATCTCTTACTGCATTATTCAAACTTGCCTTCACAATATTATCAAAATTAATATGACAAAATCTTTTATGCCATAACCAACTATCATCTACCTTTGTAACAAAACAAGAAGCTCCAGATGTATGTAACTCAAATACATTACCTCTAGATTTAGTATCGATTGCAATCAAGTTCCCTATCTTACCTCTGATAAAACATTTCCCATCAAATAACTTTAATTGAAATCCCTTGTCCATCAGTTGTCCAACACTCAATAAGTTATGCTTAAGTCCATCAACAAGAAATGCATTGTCAGTATTAGTCTTTCCATCCAACGTAATAGATCCTACTCCTATGATAGATTTAGGAACACTGTCTCTAAATCTTACAACACCACCATCATACTTCACTAATTTAACAAACTTGTTTTTTTCTCCACTCATATGATGTGAGAAACCACTGTCTATAGTCCATTCAGATTTCTTATCAACATGTGATACTAAAGCTTTTTCCTCATGTACTGGTTTTTCATCTTTAATAGCAATAAATCAAATCTCCTCATAATCCAAATCATCATCATCAGAAATACCTTCACTAGCATAATAAGATTCCTTATCCTTTGAATACTTAGACATGAAAAACTTAGGTTTTTGCTTAGGAACTCTTGTAGGACATCTAGATGAAAAGTGACCTATCTTATTGCATGAAAAACATTTCAAAGGTAACTTTGCTTTAAATTTTCCCTTACCTCTCTTTTCTCTTATAGTGATTAATGCAACAAGTTCATCTAGATTTCTTTCCTCTGCTTGTATATGTTCCCATTCTTCAGCATATTCACCAAGCTCTTCTTTTATGTTCTCACTACTAGTGCTTGGAAGTGCAGACATTATCTTCTTATGTATAGATGCTTTAAATGTTGTTTCAAGTTTAGGTACAGAATCTCTCATTTTTGCATCTTCAAAAGTAGTTAGCTTTACAATCAACATTTCTCTGCTAAAGTTTGGATTCAAAGGTATGATTTCTTCTATAGCCTGAATTTTAGTCTTGTAAATAGGTGTCAATGATTTAAGAATCTTCAAAATTACTTCTTCCTCTTCAAAAGTGCCTCCAAAAATTATGATTCCAATCACAACCTCTGTAACTCTTTGTACATAATCCCTAAGACTTTCATCATCCTTCATTTGTAGCTTCTCCATCCTTTTTTTCTAGTTTTGTAACATCACTCACTTGGTAAACTTATCTCCTTCATATAATGCTTCTAATCTTGTCCAAATCTTGTGGGTAGAATCTAGATCTTTTACCTCAGTAAATTCTTCTTCAGAGAGTGCCCTAATTAGTGCTTCCCTTGTGACCATGTTATATGAAAATATCTTCTTCTCATCATTAGTAGCCTTTTCCAATTCATCCTCAGCTTTCATAGCCTCCTGATTCTTTGTAATCATCGAGTAGTCGATGCCAAAACATAGAAAATGAGTTCGCATCTTGTTCTTCCAACTGTCAAATTTTTCAAGATCAAAGTTTGGACTATCCTTCTTATAGAATGCCATCTTCAAGATCACCTCAAGTTATTAAGCTTTCTCTCTAAGGACCATTAGCTCTGATACCAATTACTAGGAATTAACAATCCACCAATACAACTAAGAGGGGGGGTGAATCAGTTGTATGCCAGATTATTAAACTTTAAACTTTTAATAGAAGGAATATCAAATGTAATGAACACAATGAATGCCAACACAACAACATAATATTTTTTTATCGAGGAAACCTTGTAAAAAGTAAAACCCTGGTGGGAATTAATACCCACTAATGATGTACTGAGAGTATAGTATCCTTGTTAGAAGATCTAGCCATGTTAGGAGATGATTAAAACATTACAGTACATAGTAAATAGGTCATCTCCAGAACACACGCCATAGCTGACATCATCCAACTTTAGGTACCTTGTGCAGACCATCGAACATTCTTTAGTACCCTGTCTATCATCCCTTAAGCTTGCATACATTGAATCCTCATCTCCTGTAAGATAAATTCCCAAAACTTAGAGACTAACTCTGTCAACTTCCACTGTCACTATCCATTAACCAGTCTTCACCAAATCTTTTGTAACTCAGCCAATATGCAATATTACATCATGTGATCTTAGATATAAGATCCCAACACCTTCCTGTACACACAACTGACTTTGCATGTTCTGAAACATCTGTACACTATAATAACTAGAATGTTCTCTTCACATAAACATATGTTGACATCAGTGAAAAAACATGAATGACAACAGTAGCAATTCCATCATCACTCAACATAGTGATTAAACATATTGAATGTATCAACAATCTCCCCAATGCATTAGAAATATCCAACAATGCCAATGTAGAGAATTCTCTGAGACTATCTATTCCATCCTTGACAACGATCTTTACTATCATCCAATAATGCATCATAACTTCTTCAAAAGAATAGTTGGGGACTTAAAAAAATTATAGTGCAATATTCACATTACAAAGTCATTATAACCAGAACTACAAATCACTATCATAATATGTAGAGGAATGTAGAGCATTATCTCAAAAGGTATTCAAATACTCTTTCCCACATATTCTAGCTTTTCATAGTTCCATCTTATGTATATACCTCTTATTTTCCTTAATGTTATCATCATCTAAACACACAATGTCAAATATCTATTATCCTACAAGCACTCCTTTTTATATATCAAACCATGAGATTCTCTTTACTGCATAGAAAAATTCTTTATCTAATACAATATATCCTTCAAGTATTATTTCCTACAAATCAAATCATCATATTTAATCAATACTCATTCTTAATAACAACTTCTCAATCATAACAGGTTGACATCAATACAATCATTTGTTTACATGAATGATAACATTGAGCATATAGCTAACATAGTGTATGAAGTATCTTTATAAACATTAAACTAACATGCTTCTCTACAAGCTTCTCTACAAGCCGTTGAACTAACATTTTCTACATGCTTCTCTACAAGCCATTGAACTAACATTTTCTTCATTTGCCACCTTTCTCAGGTTTTACAACTTCTACTTAGCAATTTTCATTCTCCTCTTGAGAATTATTTGCTTCTTCTTTCACTTTCACTAATACCTTGAAATGAAAAATACATGAGAGATGGAAAATATTTTTAGGGTGGTAAATAACTAGTTCATGCAAATTAATTGCACTTTCCTTGGAAAACACCCACAATTAAGGATGCAATATATATAACCCACTCTATCATCATTTCTAAAACAAGGCATCTAAAACATGCAAAGGGGATAACATGAAAACATACTCCTATAGTTCAACTTTTAAGACCAAATAACATAGACCACTACACAAGGGGGAAGGAGGGTGTGAAAAATAATAAGATGGAGGCTCAATAAAAAATAAATGAACCTAATGATACTTATCAAAAAATGAATGCACACACAACTAGCCTACTATTTATCATGCCCAAAAGACTAAAGATTTAATAAAAATATTTTAGGTGGATCCTATTAACCAATTTCTCAAGTGATGTACCTTCACGACCCTCTACTTAAAATAAATTTCTTTCCTTGAATTTGGTAATACAAACCTCCCATAGAGTATCAAATTTGGCATGTTGACCTAGCTTGGTGGCTCATTCATTGTACTTAAGTATAAAATCAATTTCTTTGAAATTAGGGTTATAGGACCTATAGTCAATCCAACATTTGACAACTAGTTGATGGTTGGCTAGGGCATTGAAATCCTTTTCTCAAGACTCTTGTGAACTGAGAAGCTTTGTCAGCAGTGTCCATAGCTCTATTTTCTTTAAATTTAAGATAATTGTGTAGTTGTAGTGTGAGAATCTCCATGCAGATTGACAACACCGCCTCTTTTACATACACAAACTCATAAGGAGAGGTATTTAAAACCTATTTTGGCATGATACGATCAACCCATAAGGCTACTAAAAGATATTTATGTGATTCCCTTTGATGTTTTGAACCCAACCTTTTCATTATTCTAATCAAATTCTTATTGGTTGATTCTCCTAGGATATTTTCTTGCGGATAATATCTAGAAGAAGTCTTTAGGAAAATGAAATCTCCAAGTGTGAACTTGAAGATTTTTGAGAGAACAAAATCTTGTGCACTATAAAAGATAATGGTTTTTGGTGGCCCAAACCTAAATACTAATCCTTTAAGTGATTCTAACTAGTGGAAAAATTATTTATGGGTATTATAATCCACTTATGGCATACACTATAAACTAGATCAATCATTCCAATGAAGTATAAACTCAGTTGTGCAAAAGGTACATCAACCACTTTGGGACTTAGTGGAATAGTTGAATTTTTCCTTCTTCATTATTTTTCCTTCTTCTAATGAAGAATCTATACATTGTATATTGTTTGACTAACTAATGGCAATCTATAAATAGAGTGCGCCAAAATGTCCTCTATGCATAATCTTGAGTGTAGTAGGATTTTCTCAAAAATTTCCTCTAGCTAGACCATTATGCATCTCTTTGAGGATCTTTTCCCCTTGATTTTTATTAAAATAATGAAGGACTCCATAAAAATTCCTCTTGAACAACATCATTACTAGGATGTATCCCATTCCTTGAAATATATAATATCTTCTCTAAAAATTGAGGTGGGATGGATATTTACCTATTTGCACGAATTTGATGGGGTCAATAGTTTAGTCTTCCTCTTGGTGTTGATTAATTAAGAAACTCCTCTTCTCCATCATTTTCTTTAGTCAAGTATACACAAAGTCCTTTACCATGGATAAACTTAGTAGACTTAATGTTTACATCATATTCCATAATTTTGGTGATATTTTTAGTCATTTTATTTGTGATCTTGTCTTCTATAATATATTCGCACATATTTGAGTTTGTGATTTTTATTAGGACTTTGTTCCCAATTATTAGATGTCAAAACTTCTTTAATTCTTTGACAATGGAAAAAGATTGGTTTTCCAAAATATGTACTTTTATTCATAATATTTTTGAATTTTTTAATGAAAATTGATGGAGTAATCTCCCTTTTTTCTTGATCTTTTTAGGTCACCAAAGTTGCAACACTATGCTCACTTTCATACACACATTATAAAATTCAAGTAAAATTCTAGGTTGACCAGCACTGGTGCAAAGACTATGGCACCTTTTATTTTTTCAAAAATAAATTCTCCTTTCTAGGGTCCATTTGAAAATTTTCTCATTCCACAACATGAGGTTAATCAACCTTACTAATTGAAAAAAATCAGATATAAATTGGCTAACAAAATTTATCATTCCTAATAATGATTTCTCCCTCTTCTTATTTACTAGAAGGTTAAGATCCTTGATTTCCTTTACTCACTTAGGATCAATTAAGATTCCTTCTTTATAAATGACATACCCAATGAGTTTCCCTTTAGGAACCCTAAATACACACTCCTTGGGATTAAGGGATATTAAAAACTCTTGGCATCTCTAAAATACTTTCTCAAGGTGGTTAAAGGGTATGTGCACAAAGATGGGGGACCAAAAAGATGCCACATTCCTTTTTTCCCCCCAACAACCATAGTGCATACACACTAAACCGCGTCCATGCTATAGCATGCACGCGCTATGGTTTGGATTTAAAAGAAAGCGTGTGTGCCCTATAGCACGCACACGCTATGTAAACCCTATAAAAGTGGTAAAGGGAGAGCAAAGGTGAAAAGGGGAGACAGAGGGTAGTAGGGGGAGAGAGAGAGAGAGAGAGAGAGAGAGAGAGAGAGAGAGAGAGGCAAATATGGATGGTAGAAAGGTCTAGGAGAGAGTGCATGTTTGTGTGTGTGTGTGTGAGAGAGAGAGAGAGAGGGTAGGAAGGTCGAAGAGAGAGCATGTGTGTTTTTTTTTGTCTGTGTGTGTGAGAGAAAGAGAGAGGGGGAGAAAGAGGGTAAGAAGGGGAAGTATAGAGGGTAGGAAGGAGGGATAGAGCATATTTATCTATGTGTGTGTGTGTGTGTGTGTGAGAGAGAGAGAGAGAGATAAGGGGAAATATGGAGGGTAGAAAGGTCTAGGAGAGAGCGCATATGTGTGTGTGTGTGTGTGTGTGTGTGAGAGAGAGAGAGAGAGAGAGAAAGAGAAGGGGAATACAGAGGGTAGGAAGGTCTAGGAGAGAGCATGTGTGTGTGTGTTATTTTTTGTGTGTGTCAGAGAAAGAGAGAGAGGGAGAAAAAGGGTAAGAAGGGGAAGTATAGAAGGTAGGAAAGAGGGATAGATCGTATGTATCTCTGTGTAAGAGGGAGAGAGAGAGAGAGAGAGAGAGAGAGAGAGAGGGGGGGGAATATAAAAGGTAGGAAGGTCCAGGAGAGAGTGTATGTGTGTGTCTATTGTGTGTGTGAGAGAGAGAGAGAAAGAGAGGGGGAAATATAAAGGGTAGGAAGGTGGGATAGAGCATGCGCGTGTGCGTGTGTGTGTGTGTGTGTGAGAGAGAGAGAGAGAGAGTGAAGAGGAAATACAGAGGGTAGGAAGGTCCAAGAGAGAGAGAGAGAGAGAGAGTGTGTGTGTCTATGTGTGAGAGAAAGAGAGGGGGAGAAAGAGGGTAAGAAGGGAAAATATAGAGGGTAGGAAGGTAGGATAGAGCGTATGTATGTGTGTGTAAGAGAGAGAGAGAGAGAAGGTCCAGGAGAGATCGTATGTGTGTGTTTTTGTCTATGTGTGAGAGAAAGAGAGGGGGAGAAAGAGGGTAAGAAGGGGAAGTATAGAGGGTAGGAATGTGGCATAGAGTGTATGTGTGTGTGTGTGTGTCTGTGTGTGTGTGAGAGAGAGAGAGAGAGGGTAAGCAGGGGAAATATAAAAGGTAGGAAGGTCTAGGAGAGAGCATATGTGTGTGTCTATTGTGTATGTGAGAGAGAGAAAGAGAGAGGGGCAATATAGAGGGTAGGAAGGTGGGATAGAGCATATGTATGTGTGTGTAAGAGAGAGAGAGAGAGAGAGAGAGAGAGAGAGAGAGAGAGAATATAGAGGGTAGGAAGGTCCAAGAGAGACCGTAAGTGTCTCTGTGTGTGCGAGAAAGAGAGAGTGGAAGAGAGAGAGAGAGAGAGAGAGAGGGTAAGAAGGGGAAAATATAGAGGGTAGGAAGGTGGGATAGAGCATATATATGGGTGTGTGTGTGTGTGTGTGTGTGTGTGTGTGTGTGTGTGTGTGAGAGAGAGAGAGAGAGGGGGGAATATAAGGGTAGGAAGGTCCAGGAGAGAGCGTATGTGTGTGAGAGAAAGAGATGGGGAGAAAGAGTGTAAGGGGAAATATAGAGGGTAGGAAGGTGGGATAGAGCATATTTGTGTATGCAAGAGAGAGAGATCTCCCCCTAAGAGACCTTATCTCTCTCTCTCTCTCTCTCTCTCTCTCTCTCTCTCTCTCTCTCTCTCTCCCCCTTATCTCTCTCTATCCCCCTTAGAGACCTCTCTCTCTCTCTCTCTCTCTCTCTCTCTCTCTCTCTCTCTCTCTCTCTCTCACAGCCCCTGCCACCTTCTCACTCTTTCCCTCTCACTCAATCCTTTTTCAGATGTTACATAGCATGTACATGCTATAGTGTGTGCGCAGTATAGCGTGGGTGCGCTATTCAATTCATAAATTTGAATAGTGTGTGTGCCCTATTCAAGTCATAAATTTTAATAGTGCTAGCACACTTTGTAATACATTAGAATCCACCAAGCCTAAGGCTAGGATTTTCCTTGAAGATCCAACCCAAAGGCTTGGAGGATTCAAATAAGCCTGAGACGTGTTTTCCAGCAGACATACAAAAAATTAACATATTTTTTTGTGTGCTCCTCATCAAGTTTACTGGTGGTTCAATAACGTTAAAATCAGACAACGTGATATTATAGATCTCTCTCTTAGCTATCTAACCATATAATTTATTTTGGATTCTGATTACTTTAAGCTTTTCATCTCTAATTTCTTTTGTATGTATGTCTGATTTTTGTCAAAAACCAACGTGTAGTATTTTAGGCATAAACTTTGGCTCGTTCATCAAATTTTGCAACAAGTTACTTTTTTAGAAACTAGACTCCATTATACACACTTTTTTTAAAAAATTAATTTTCAATTAGTTTTCAATGATTTCTAGGGGGAGCACATAGAAATTTCATGTTTTCAGGATGTGTGCACTTCATAAATTCATAAAAAATTATACATTCATCAAAAAATTAGCAGAAAAATCCAGGATAAACTATGTGGTGTTAGCTAACTTCTCACTGGAGCAATTAAAAAAATTCAAAAAAAAGTTAACATTTTAGGGGGAGCACACCAGATGCTATGTTATGTTTATTCACAAAAAACAAGACCACTTTTTGTGCTCCCCCTTTTTGAGGGCCTTAATTTGTACCATTTTTAAAATAAATTAGTAGTTTAGATACTAGATTTAGAGTATTACAACTCTTGTTCTTGTTGCATCTAAAATTTTTAGTCTAACTATGTTCAATTTCTTGTTGAAGTTCAGAGTTTTTTTATTTCAAAAAAAAAAAAAAAGTGGCATCTTATATACCCCCTTTTTGGTCCCCCATCTTTGTGCACTTACCCTAAATTAATCCTCTATTTTTTTAAACCAAAAGACATTTTATCATATGTGAAGGTTCCCCACTTAATGGTGAATGTTTTTTTCTTATGCAACTCAAATTTGATTGTAAATAGAGAAATTATCTAGCAAAGACAACATCTCAAATCTGGAAATTGTTTGCAATATTTTCTACATAGAAGGGAGTAGACAATTGTATTTCAAGGATTCATTGTTTAGATCAAAAATCCACAAAATTGAATATCTTCATTTTATCCTTCAGACTAGTACTAAATTATAAACCCATGTATCATGCTTAATTGAATAGATGATTCTAGAATTAATGAGTTTCCATTCTTAAATAAATGAGTTTCAACTTGTGAGCCATAAGGGATTCAATGGTCTCTACTTTTGTCTTATTAGTTTGTCTCCTTCTATAAGTTCAATAGTATGTTCAATAATATTTTGGTCATATCCTTTAATATTATCATAGGTCCATGTTGTGACTTAAGCTTCATATTTCTTACACATGGATACCAACTTCTTTCTATCCTCTTGGGATAATGCTTTTCAAATGTTTAGCTTCCTACCATGTTGATGCAGGAGCATCTTAGGTGTAAGAGCAATCTTGCATCACCCAAAAATATTTATGGTTTCTTTTCAATAAGGGTTATCTTGTGTAGAGCTATTATTTATGGAAACTTACTATTTTTAGTAAGTTGGTCATATGATCTCAGAATGTTCTGATTTCATAGTTGGAGGTTCATTTTAGTCATATCAGCCTCCCACTTAAGTTTCATTTCCACATCATCTGTATTGGTGAAGTTATTGAGGTTTTTGGGTACAAAATCTTTCAAGTCAATTTTGAAGGCCTTAGAGGCTCTGGATCGTGATTGAACCCCGACTGATTGGAGCTTGTGTGAGTTAGGCATTGTAGATTAGGTCCTGTTATTTCCGAAAAGTGGTTACAGTAGAGAAATAGAGTTACGGTCAAAAAGTTATGAGCTCTGGAAGTTGGGCTACCTAAAAACATATTTTGTAATTATTTGGAGCTGACCCTATGTAAAAAGAAAAGAAAAGAAAATAATTCTTAGGATAGTCGGCCTTAAGGGCTAAATTTATGGAACCTTCTTGGGCGGTGGAAATTGCCTATATAAGAAAGGTTTGTAGTGTTGTCTAGGGCATCTCTGGGAATTCTGGGTAGTAGATCTGGGAAATGATTTGAGGCTTTGTCCTACAAAATATTGTAAGGGAAAATGCTCATGTGGCTTTGCATATTGTAATTCTGAAATTTGTAATTCCACATTTGTGGAGATAATAAGAAGCTCATTTTCTGTTCTTGCAAATTGTTGTTGTTCTATGTTTCTATTATGTGTTTGTGGTATTAAGGGGAGCACCCTTCATCACTTGTCCAAAATTTAGGTATGAATAGTCTTCTTTGTCAATAAATATTTTCCTCTTGTGATTTATTACATCATCATAATCAAAAAGATTCTCTAGAGTTATCAACTCTTTGGGTAACTTGTTTCCTTTCAGTTTGATAATATATTCTTCATAGGCTTCCTTTATATTAGGATGCAATTACTTGAAAAATTCTCCTTCTTGCTGAATAAAGATGGTGATCTTATCATCACTTTCCAAAACCTGCTAATTCTAGTCATTATCTTGAAGGAGTAGTCTCATAACTACTCAAACTGAGTATTTGTTGGCAAGTAAGTCTAACACTGGCTCAAAATAATATTTCCTTGTGGATAGTTGGTGCACTTCAATATTTTAATTTATTGGAAAAACTTGAATATTGAAAGAATCCAAGCCTTTAATCAAGACCCAAACACTATGATAATAAGACCTCATTTAAGGTTTTTTCAACAATTGAAGTGTTGCACACTTGTTTCACAATCAATTCAAAAGCTACAAGCACTCTCAACCACTTTACTCTTATTCTTTCTACTAGGCCCAACTCTTGAACTATTCCTTCATATTCTACAAACTTAGAAAACCAACATCAATATTATCCACCACACAACTTATTAAGTGGGAAATTAACTGACATAATAACACATGAACACCACAATTTTTAAAATGAAAAAACATGGTGAGAACATACCAACAAAGATAATTTAGTTATGTATATGGTTTAATTAAAAAGATAGTAGAAGCTCACTACTCTGAACTTGCAACCAGGAACTCACTACCAATACAAGATTGAATACAAATAGGAGCTTACTACTCTAAACATGCAAAAATAGGCTCACTACCAAAGTAAAAAGATACATTAAAGAGAATGTGCACCCAAGACTCACTATCCTAGGGGCAAGATACATACAACTCTTCACAATAAATAAAGAGAAATTCCTATGATAATATAGCTGATCTACACAACACTACCAACCTTAGAAACAAATTGTTACTTCCTTTTCTTCTCTACCATATTCATAAAATAGAAGCGACATAAACTAAACTCTACTCTTTTGAAACTCTATTGATAGATCTTTACTTGCTCGCTCACAGCTCTCTTAACTTTTTCCAAAGCACACATTGTACTTATATACAAGAGAGATAATTGGATTATACAACAAGGTCAACCATGCTAAAATTATATTAAAATTAAGTTACAAGTCAGCTATGTCAAAAGTAAATTATAACAAGGTATCATGTCAAAAGCATCTAGACCAAAACATAGATCACACATGATATGGAGCCATCTGGATAAGAGATAAATATGAGGTACATAGGTCACACATATCATGAACCCATCTAGATAATAGATAAACTTAAATACAATACTTGGACCAAAAAAATGAAGCATGATCCACTCTAGGGGAGAGAGGGGCCATGAATATTCTACACATAGCCCAATACTAGATACACAATTATTTTTAGTCCAACAACTTCCATAGTCATGTCAAACATGTAGAACACACTTCCCTAAGAACCACATCACTTTCCAATTGTATGTGGACCTCTAAACGCCATGGTGAGATCCACGTGCAATGTCAGAAACCATATACTTACCAACTATCCACATTACAAGTCATCGCAACACATTTCCAGACTAGAACAACAAATGATCATAATTGCAATATTTGATGACACTATTTCCAGATCACCGAGAATTGTTTTTAGCTCAATAGGAAATACTACAACCCAAACCAAAACTTGGAGATAACTCAAATCACATATACATATGTATCTACTTGATTTTTGGAGTAGAAACCTTTTGGAAAACATAATTGAATAACTATCATCTTCACCTGCATAACTTTGTTACTAAACCACTGGCATCTGAACAAAAACATTGACTTCTAGGCCAAAGAAAATAACTCTGAAGCGTTGCAAACATCATTCTTACAATCTCTAGAATACATACTTTTCTTCCAATTTTTTGAATACATACTTGTCTTCCACTATTCTGTAGTACTGAATACATACTTGTCTTTCAATATTCTATAGCACTAAATACATATCTTACTACTTCTAGACCATCTTCCATCTTTTAAAAAAACTTCCTTCTTCAAATATGCCTAAACATGTCTTTATAAAATACTTTTAGACCAAAATGTATCAGCAAACACCTTTGAACCAGAGTGTTTGACATCAATGACAACAAACAACCAAACATATATTACTAAGATATCAATCACTATCAACTCTCCTTTAATAAAATAACCAAAACATCCCTCAACACATTATAAAATAAACATTTTCTTTATCTTTCTCCCCCTTTTCCATCAAGGACAAAGGTCAAAAACATACTTACTAGTGCACAACTCTAATACACAACCACAAGCATTAGTTTGGAAAAGCTATAAGGCTTCCCCTAGATGGATGCACCACTCTAATGCACTAAGCTAGAAGGAGGGGGGAAAACCCCAAGCTTCTCCCAAAAAAGACTCAATAGTATCTTGATCATATTATGGAGCATATCTCCATCAATCTTTAGTCCTCCTAAATGAATCAACATAATAAGAACCTTTTCAACTAACATATAAACTTCATCTAATGAGACAAGAAAAGAAAAATTCTTCTCACCAATAATAGTCTACACATAAATACTTGTAGTTCCTTCTATTACTGAACACCTTTCTATTATTTCTCTTTATTGTCATTTGAGACAATCACCAGACTAGGGAAAATCTCCAAATGCATTCTTCTATTTTTTTTTCTTTTTTACTAGAGGACAAAGCCTTTATAGACATATTTCTCATTCTATTTCTCTTATCTTTACCTTTCCCTTCAATGATAGACAATTCTACCACAACATCAATCCTTGCAGCACTAACATCCTTTAGAGTCTCAATAATTCTCATACATTCTTCCCTAGTAATTTCACATGACACCATAGTTGGCCAAACAATTTTGGACTCTACCTCATCTATGTAGCATAAATTCTTATCAAATTAGAAGATAGCATTATCATTAAACCAATTAATAGCCTTAGGAGGAAATCAGTTCCACATACTCATCATGTTGTTCAACTCATTAAAGAAACTTCTACAATTTATAACATTGTTATCCAAGTTATTCAAATGCATCTTAGTTTGTGAACCAATAGATATATCATTCCTACAATCCAAATTTGAACACAACTTAGTATGAACAATCTCTAACACAAATAAAAAATGAATACATTATTTATAGAACCATATAGTCATCTTTTCAAACCACAAAACACAAATCTTACCTTTGAAAAATCCTTCATTCTCATTTCCATGTTGAGGATATACTCAACATCTAACCTAAAGGGGGGAAACAAATTCACATGAAAACTCCTCATTACACCCCACAATTTGATTCACTTAATAAAGGAAGAAATAACATCTAGAATGGATGTTAGATCACCTTTAAGAATGCCTATGCTCTTCATCAAATATGTCTTTTTCTTTTCTTTTGAGTCTCCTACAATCATCAACCAATCATCTTATTTATCCTTACTTTTGCAAAATCTTGTCATATGTTCTATCATGTTACAGTTATAGAAAACTAGACCATCCTTTTCCATTTTTGCAGTTTCATTATTCCTAACATTGATGAACTTATACTGCATTCAACATTTTTGTGCCCATATTCATTGCAACCATATAAATATCCATTGAAGTTCTTAATACTTCTATTCACATTCACTCTACTCAAGTTCTTAGCATTTCTATTCATATTTACTCTATTTTTGCATTGAATTGCCTTATTTTCAAACCTATTGCAATGATAGCATCTTGCACTAAAAATATAAGTCATTTTTTAAATTTTATCTTCTTTAACTCTATGCCCTACTTTATTGCAATAAAAATAGACTATATCAAAACATGAATACCTAGAATGAATAGGACGATGCCTCCAATTCATCAGCCCCTTTATGTCCTTTACCTGCATTTGATCTACCAAATTTTTTTGTGTCTTTCACCTGACTCTAGTCTAATAGTTCCACCTACTTCTGATTACCAAATCCTTTTTATCTTTCACCTACTTTTGGTCTACCATATCTTTTTTTCTTCTTCCTACTTTTGGTCTACCGAAACCCATTTGAGCTCCATCAATTTTTTTTATTCATCATTTCTTTCCTCATTGTTCTTTAGTAATGCAAAATCCACCTTGTCTTGTTTGAGTTCCATCTCAACTTCATCTCCTCATCTTTTATTTCATTGAGTTAGAAAACAAATATTCTCACATTTTTCTTCAATATAATAGATATTCTTAACAATCCTAAAACCTTAGGAAACCCTTTTACCAATTTGTTTCTTTTTTATAACACGGCCATCACTTTTGAACATAAGTTCAAAACCTTTCTTACACATTTGACTAAAACATAAAAATTTATGTGTTAATAAACTCCTTTGATAGGGTTAATAAGCTCTTAAGTATAACATATGTGTCTTTTATATGTCCACCAACTACTCTAATTCCATCAGCAACATCTGTGACTCTGTATATGTAGTTTTCAACACTCTCATCTTTTGCCTTTCTCAAGACCTCATACTTATGTTTTAGATTCATTAGTCATTATTTTTTGTCTTTAAATCTCCTTAATATACCAATACCAACTTATCCCATATCTCTTTAGCACCTTTTAAACCTTTCACCTTCCTAAATGTTGAGTCACATAAACTACTGAGAATAATTTATCTTTCTTTCACATTACCTTCCTTTTATTTTTCTTTATTAGTAGTCAAAGATCTTCAAGAAGGTGGATTGAAACTAGTTTTAATAACCTCCTAAATACAATTCTACAATAATACCAAATATTCTTCCATATTTTCCTTCTGATAAGGATAATTCGTGTCATCAAACATCAGAGCCTAAAAGTGTAAGTTTGGTGCCATCTTGGATTTGCCTCAAGTAGTTAATCTTCTTCAAGAGGAACCTAGATCTTTTACTAGTTGTTGAATACATAATAGATTTTGAGGGGAGGGGGGGATGAATTAGCATAAACTAAAACCCTTATAAAATCAACCATCAATATTATCCACCACACAACTTATTGAGTAATGAACTAAAATATAACACATGAACACCAAGTTTCTTATACATGAAAAAAACTATGGTGAGCACTTGCCCACAAAGATAATTCAATAATGTTATTGTCTCATTATGAAGATATTATGATCTTTCTCTAGACTTGTAACTATTGGATCACTACAAATACAACATTAAATACAGATAGGAGCTTATTGCTCCCGAGTTGAAAATAAAGGCTCACTACCAAAGTAGAAAGATACATTAAATAACTTGTGCATGCAAGACTCATTGTTTTAGGGACAAGATGCATACAAATATTCACAATAGATAAAGAGAAATTATCATGATAATACAATTGATCTGCATAACACTATCAACCTTAGCAACACACTATTACCACCTTTTATTCTCTACCACAGTCACAAAATAGCATAAACATAAACTAAACTCTATTATTCTAAAACTATATTGATATATCTTCACTTGCTCACTCACAACTCTCTTACCTTTTTTCAAAGCACACATTGTACTTATATACAAGATAGATCATTGGAGTATACAACAAGGTCAACCATGCTAAAATCATGTTACAATTAAGTTATAAGTTGGCCATGTCAATAATAAATTACAATAAGGTTCCATGCCAGAAGAATCCAAGACAAAATATAAATCACACATAAGATGGACTCATTTAGATAAGAGATAAACATTAAGTAAATAGGTCACACATAGTATGAACCCATCTGGATAAGATATAAATATTAAATGCAATACCTAGACAAAAGATATGAAGCGTGATCCACTCTAGGAGAGAGAGGGACCATGAACATTCTACACATAGTGTAAAGGATAAAAAAAAGGGGGAGGATGTATGTGTGTTGTGTATATTGTGTAGTGTTGAAGGAGTGGGGAAGGTAAGATCTTCTTCTTAACCCCAAATTCCCAAAGGAAAACTCCAAATAGATTAACCACAAGAAAGTGATCAATGCATAAATGAATCAATCGCTGAAGAATATGAAGAAAGAGGACAACCTTATATTCCATTATGGAAAAGAGTATTAAAATCTTAATTGAATTGAATTGAAGACAAATACTAAACTCAAAGTATTGCAAATTTGGAAAATGTTGTTTTCTGGTGTCTATACTGAGTTTTTGGAAATTCTACAAATAGATCTAGGACAGGAAAACAGAGACAGAGAAAACCCAGAAATATTTTCCTTTTCTAAGAAAGGTCAACCTTGACCCAAATAAAGGTTGACTTTGACCCCTTTATGTTGACCTTAACCTGTGATGCTCCGACATAAATTCTATTTGCGGATCCTGAATGTTTGCCGAAAAGGGTGTCTGAATTTGCTATGTAATTTGATGTTTTGTACCTATTCCTACAAGAAAAATGGTTTTTTTGTTTGGGGGGGTTTTCCTTGGTCAATTTTATTAACCTTTAAATTGAATTAAAATTGCAATAATAAAAAAAGTAAATGGAACAATTCACCTTTCTTATGTTGAAACCCTTGTGGAGGATTCGAATCCTTGAATCTACAAGTAGGAATGCTCCAAATGAATGTAGGATGTCTCAAATCAATTGTCTTTAGATCTTTAACACCAATCTTCAATGGATCTTGGAATAGGAAGAAGCTTGAATGGATATGGATGGAAAAATCTTCAACAAGAGGGCTCCATAGAGATTGAATCCTTCAATGGCTACCAATGGATCTCCTTGATAAATTCAATCTTGAATGCTTGAATTCTTGAAGATAGATAAATGCTTTAATTCTTTCCTTCTCATTCTTTCTTTCTTCTTGATTTCTTGATTTCCCTTGATGGAATTTCTTGAATTTGGAGGATGTTCGATCGATGAGATGTGAGGAAAAGGCTTCCTTATATACTAGTCTAGGGCACAAACTTCTAGAAAGGACAACATAGGAGAATTAAATTCTCATTAAGTCTATGCCCTTGGAAGTGGATCTAAATTAAATATCATTTAAGAGTTTACCATTTCGAAGCCTGAAATAGCCGACCCAGAAGTGAAAAAATAAATCTTTCTGAAACTTGACATCTGGAAACCTTCAAATTTTGAAATTTGGACCCTGGGTCAGGGTCGAGGTTGACCTTGAACTTGAGGTCAAGAACCTCAAATTCTCAGAGCAGGTTTCCAGGATTAGGTAGGAAGAAAGTGGAAAATGTGGCAGAACAGGAGAAAAAGCCATATCCAAGCAAAAGACTCATTCAAGGCATTCGATATGACCCCAAACCACTTACTCAGAGGGCTAAACTAGTCCTAAATGGAAGTGCTTCCATTTTCTGATGATACATTTAGCCCCCACTTTAGCAAGAGTATAGACTCGATGCAAAATCTTGGTAAAGGAGATCACAAAGAAAAAGATAATCTTATTGAAATCAAAGGGACAAAGGAATCCTCAAGCC
The DNA here is from genome assembly GCA_027943335.1 of Chamaecyparis obtusa. Classification (NCBI taxonomy): domain Eukaryota; kingdom Viridiplantae; phylum Streptophyta; class Pinopsida; order Cupressales; family Cupressaceae; genus Chamaecyparis; species Chamaecyparis obtusa. The sequence goes on from BSBK01008930.1 coordinate 1,024,667, forward strand.
CCCAGGGACTCAAGTCTTCATCAATTCCAAGATTATGATAAGAGAGACATCTCTAAAAAAAGAGAGAAGAGGGTGTGATTACCTCACCCAATGAGAACTTATGTCTCATTGTTAATCACACAAGGAAACATCACAACTGGAAAGATGCAGTTGAACCACCTAGTGAATGTGGCTACTCACTAGTCAACCCATCAAAGATTCACCCCTAGGAATATTCTATTCCAAAAGAGAAAAGCCAAAACAAGAGAGATCCAGTCTTAAGGAAACCTCTGACCTGAAGGGATCAAAACTTCAAACCAAAGGGATAAAGAGATCCAATAATGTAAGAATCCATGCTTTAAGGATTAGTCTCTAATCTATAAAGGGAGAAAAGTTTTGAAAAATATTGAAAGTGCGTGTGTGCAAAAAGTGAGCAGAGCATATGCCCCCACGTTAAAGTCATTGCTAACACTTTAACATGAGCAATGTCTTGAACAAAAACATAAAAACTCCATTGATTATGTTTCCACTACGAGATGCCCCTAAGCAAAGACAAATCAAGGGAAATACCACATAAACATACAGAGAACACAGAAGGGATCTATCTGTCATGGGGTCAATATGATATATATATATATATATATGATATTATTACAAATTAATTGACATCATTCCCCAAAGAAAGTAGAACTATAATAACAATGGAGGAAAAGAAAACATAAGAGTTATGAAGAAGAGTCTTTTCAGACCACAACATGGAGACCAAAAATAATCAGTGCTAGTAAGTTGCAAATCCAAGCAGAATACACAAGGAAAACATTTAAAAACAATAGCACAAGTACAACATAACATGAAAACAACATATAGAAGAATAGAGATACATATAGAGGAATAGCACAATAGGTTTGATTCCTTTATCACCTTATACCAACAAAGTAACAAGTGTTGTATAAAAGAATCTAACAAACATTTAGCAAACACATTATGGGAGAAGTACAATACAATAGGTAAACACACAAAGAGCTACCATGAAGGACAAGCCAATTAAGCACATCACCTTCTCTCCCCATCTCATTATATATCATTTAGGGAAGGTGGGAAACTCACAAGAGGGACTATATCTAACAGAGTAGGAATAATAGCTAGTTCCAAACAAGGATCCTCTTGAGAATCATGATGTTCAATACTAGGTGTAATTATCAATTGTGTTGAAAGAATATTAGGTAAATTAGTATCAATGTCAGTAGTCTCATATTCATCATTAGCATCATTAGGATCATCAAGAGTATCCTCTTCATCAAGATTAATTGAAATAGAATCTAAGATACGAATAGAATCATCATAATCATTCATCTTAACATCATTATTAACATTAACTTCTTCTAACACATCAGGCATAGGCTAGTCAAAAGAACATAAAGAACTTTGAAGAACAGAGGCACGGGCCTTAGCTTGAGCCCAATGCTTCTTATGACATTCATTAGCAGATCAGTTATGTTTTGTCTTGTTTGAAATATGTTGAGAACTAGGAGGAACAACCATTGATCCCTCACAGTTTCTATAGGAGGATTAGTAGGATTCTTAGTAGGCTAAAAATAAACACTAGAAGCTTGATTAACAAAACTAGAACCCATGGATAAAGGAGCTATGGAAGGCGTAGGCAAAAGACCAAGGTTAAGATCCATCTGAGGCATGCTTAACTCAACAATCTTGTCATGTTTATAGGCTTGATATGAGTGAAAAATGTTATCAGATCAAGAAGGACATGAATTAGGTAATGAAAGCTAAAAGAAGTCAAGAGTAGCACAATCCCTAGGCCTAGAAGTTTTATATAAACTATAATTAATCATCTTCACTTTTTTATCATGAATGAATTGAATACATTTATGGATAGGAGAAGCAATGGCATGCATGGCATTCAACCAAGGAAAATCAAACTTAACTTGAAACTAATCAGAAGTAGGAACAACAATGAAGGTAGTGTCCACAACTTTACCACAAAGTTCAATAGGCAAGTTAATAGAGCCAAATGATGGATAAAGAAAACCATTAGAAGTTTGAATCCACACATCTAATGTATCATAAGAATCACATTGCAAGTTCTTCATAAACATATTTTCTTCAGTAATAACATTGACTAAGGATGTAGGATCAACAAGACAACTATGCCTAGGTATCTTATAAATCCTAGTATAAATGTAGAGGGGACCATCCGAAGCTTTAATAGTCTTAGAATCATCAAAGGTAATCAAGAGTTCCCTAGGTCTTTTATTCTTAGGTTGTTTTTGAGGTTTAGGTTGAGGTTGACGTTTAGGCTTAGGTTGAGGTGGAACTTGAAGTTGAGGTTGAGTTTGAGGCTGGGGTGGAGATACAGATTGAGATAAAAAAAACATGCTCCACATGGTTAACAATATGATTGAGATCATCCATCTTTGAATCATAAACAATATCCATAGAAGATGGCTGAACAACAGTATTAGTATCATGTGTAGGCAAATGATTCGTATAGATTTGGAGGTTTTGATTAGGAGGAGAGATAGATTTGTTCCCACTACCATAAAAATTATCAACAAATAAAGCATTAGAATCAATTAAATCTTGAACCTTATGTTTTAGAGAATAAAACTTCTCAGTATCATGGCCATTCTGACAATGGTATTGACAAAAGCCTTTGGAATCAAAGTATTTGGATGCCATCATAGTAGGTAAAAGAGGTCAAATAGGAGGTAAAGTAATCATATTAGCAGTCAACAATTTATTCATAATAGAATGCAAATATTTAGAAAGAGGAGTAAATGTACGATTCAAACAAAAAGCAGTCGATCCAGAAGTGGCATTGTTGGATGCAACAGCAGCTACATTTTCTTGCTTATTTATCTTGACATAGTTGTTAGGTTTTTTTAACTTGTTGGGATTAGGAGCAGCATCACTCTTATCAATTGGAATAGGAGCCATTGGAGTGTTTCTCTCAAATTGATTCACTTGTAATTGATAATGATGAAGTGTTGCACAAAGTTGTTGAAAAGAGGTAAATTTAGTAAGTGGAATCTTATCTCTAATATCCTTTTGTAAATTTGAAATAAACATATGCTAAATACCAATATCAGGAACAAGATAAGAAATTTGAGCATACAAATGCTTAAATCTACCAATAAATTCAATGAATTTTTCTTTAGTATTTTCTTTACAATGCATCAAATCAATTAAGGACACTTGCAGACCAATGTTATTTTGGAACTATTGGATAAAGGCATTAGCCAGTTTTGGATAAGAATCAATAGAATAAGGAGGCAAGGAACAATACCATTACAAGGCCTTATCATGAAAAGTTCTAGCAAACAACTTGGCTAAAATCCTAAGGTCATGACCATAGTCACTACAAAGGATTTGAATTTTTTAACATGAGTGATAGGGTCTCCCTTACCATTGTAATTATCAAGACGAGGCATATTGGCTTGCTGAGGAACAGGAGCATGAATAATGTCTAAGGATAAAGGACTACCCATGTCACATGTAGGAATACTAAACTTGGATTGAGTTAAGGATGCAAGTTTTTATTGTAAAGAGGACATAGTTTGAGTTAAACTAATAATTGTGGAATCATTAGATGAAATAGGAGGCATAGAAACATTAGAAACACTAGGGAAAGTATAGGAAGTAGTAGGAATAGAAGACACAACCAGGGGAACACTTGGAACCACAGTTGGAAGAGGGTTGGAATAGGTAAAAGGAACACAATGATAAGAAGGTTTTGAAGTAGGTAGAGACACAAGTGGAACACCCATAGGAAGAGAGGGAGCTGATGTATTCACTAAAGGAGGAGTATAAGTAGGAATGCTAGGTAGTAAAGGAATGGAAGAAGGTTCCATACTAGTGACAAGAGGAGTGAATCCTAATTCTTGAGCTTCTTGAGCTAAAGGTTTGACATTTAAATGCACAAGATGAGTGATATCATGCAAGATATTAACACCTTGATCACTATCATGAAGGAATTTCTTAAGAGCATCTATAGCTTGAATAAAATATTGATTATGGTTTTCTTGAATAAGCCAATTTCCCATTTTATCAAGTTCAGTTGAAATTTTTTGGACCTGTTCAGGAGGAAATCTTAAAGCATCATCCTCATCATGAGATGAGTGAGAAGAGTTATGCTCCATAGTAGGATTGGAATCATGAGTAATCAAATTGTCATCTGAGATCCTAAGGAGAGGAGAGGAAGACTCGGGATCAAAGAAACCCATAAGTCCGCAATTCTTCTAACCGAATATTATAAGTAGGAATAGAGGTAGTAAAGCTCATATAGAAATGAAATGCAAATGAACTAAATTAGGAAAACACAAAGCATGAACAAATAAATTTTTTTGTATTTTTAGTTTATATGATTTTTTTGTTTTATTTTTTAAATGTAAATACAAGCACATGTAAGATCTAACACCATAAAAGAAAGAGTTGTCTATCGCGGGTTCACCAAAATTTAAAGGATAAAAAAAAGGGGGAGGATGTATGTGTGTTGTGTTTATTGTGTAGTGTTGAAGGAGTGGGGAAGGTAAGATCTTCTTCTTAACCCCAAATTCTCAAAGGAAAGATCCAAATAGATTAACCACAAGAAAGTGATCAATGCATAAATGAATCAATCAATGAAGAATATGAAGAAAGAGGAAAACCTTATATTCCGTTATGGAAAAGAGTATGAAAATATTAATTATATTGAATTGAAGGAAAATAATAACCTCAAAGTATTGCAGATTTGGAAAATTCTATTTTCTTGTGTCTGTACTGAGGTTTTGGAAATTCTACAACCAAATCTGGGACAAGAAAATAGAGACAAAGAAAACCCAAAAATATTTTCCTTTTCTGAGAAAGGTCCTAACCCAAATAAAGGTTGACCTTGGCCCCTTTATGTCAACCTTGACCTGTGATGCTTCGACATAAATTCTGTTCATGAAACCCAAAAAATTTCTGAAAAGGTTGTCTGAATATGCTCTGTAATTCATTGTTCTGCACCTGTTCCTACAAGAAAAATGGTTTTGTTTGTTTGGGGGGAAGGGGTTTGCCTTGGTCAAACCCCAATTTATGAATTAACCTTGAAATTGAATTGAAATTGTAGTAATAAACAAAGTAAATGGAACAATTCACCTTGCTTATGTTGAAATTCTTGTGGAGGATTCGAATCCTTGAATCCACAAGTATGGATGATCCAAATGAATGTAGAATTGAATGTAGGATGTCTCAAATCAATTTTCTTTAGATCTTCAACACCAATCTTGAATGGATCTTGGAATAGGAAGAAGCTTGAATGGATATGGATGGAGAAATCTTCAACAAGAGGGCTCCATAGAAATTGAATCCTTCAATGGCTACCAATGGATCTCCTTGATGAATTGGATCTTGAATTCTTGAATGCTTGAATATAGATGAATGCTTGAATTATTTCCTTCTTCTTCTTTCTTTCTTCTTGATTGCTTGATTTTCCTTGATGGAATTGCTTGAATTTGGAGGATGTTCGATTGATGAGATGTGAGGAAAAGGCTTTCTTATATACTAGTCTAGGGCACAAACTTCTAGAGAGGCCAACATAGGAGAATTAAATTTCCATTAATCCTATACCCTTGGAAGTGGACCTAAATTAAATACCATTTAAGAGTTTACTATTTCGAAGCCCGAAACAGCTGACCCAGAAGTGGGAAAATAAATCTTTCAAGAACCCAACATCTGGAAATCTTTGGATTTTGAAATTTGCACCCTGGGTCAGGGTCGAGGTCAATCCTGACCTAGGTCAGGGTCAAGGTTGACCTTGACCCATAAGGTCAACCTTGACCCTAAGTTCAAGAACCTCAAATTCTTAGAGCAGGTTGCTAGGATTAGGTAGGAAGAAAGTGGAAAATGGGGCAGAACATGGGAAAAATCCAAATCGAAGTAAAAGACCCATTCAATCCATTTGACATGACCACAAACCACTTACTCGAAGGGCTAAACTAGTCCTAAATGTAAGTGCTTCCATCTTCTGACGATACACATAGCACAATACCAAATCTGAAATTATTGGAATAACTTCCATAGCCATCTCAAACATGTAGAACACACTTCCCTAAGAACCACATCACTTGCAAGTTGTATCTGGACCTCCACATGCCATGTCATAAACTATATCACTTGTCAATAGTCCATGTCAAAATCCATCACAATACATTTTTAGACTAGAACAATAATTGATCATAAGTGCAATAGTTGATGAGACTACTTCTTTTCCAGATCGTCAGGAAACACCACAACTAATACCAAGAGCTAAAGATAATTCAAATCACATCTACATATACATCTTCTTGATTTCCATAGCATAAGTCTTCTAGAAAATAGAACTGAATAATTTTCTTCACCGACATAACTCTCTTATTGAGCCATAGACACATGTACAAAACCATTGAATTTTGGACCAAATAAAATAAATTTGATGCATTGACAAACATTATTCTCACAATCTCTAGAATACATGCCTATCTTCCATTGTTCTTAATGCATACTTGTCTTCCACTATTCTATAGTACTAAATACATACCTTTCTACTTCCAAACTAGCTTCCATCTTCTAAACAAAATTCCTTGTTCAGATATACCTAAACATGTCTTTAGCATATACTTCTAAACTGTAGTGTTTGATAAAACACCTCAAAGACCTATATATAATAGTGTTTTATATAAATGACAACAAACAAAAAAATGTATATTTTCGATAACTATTCCTTCTTTGGTTCTATCTCTTGTCACCTTTTCTTCTTCTAGCAATTCAACACAATACATCCATCTTTGGAGATAGAGGTATGTGTGGGCTCAAAATATATCACAAAATCATTAGCTTTGTGTTCCAATTGCATGATTTCAAATAATAATTTAACCATTGACTCATAGTTGTACGTAATGATAAAATGTGACCAGTTAAGAGACATATACCCAACTTTTTTTTTGGTGAGGTCTCTTGATAAGAAAAGGGAAAAATTTAAGGGAATATCAATGGTGATAATCTCTTGCGGAATGGTTAGTTTTAGTACAAAAATAAGGTTAGAGGAAGGTCTTTAGTCAACCAAATAGCTTGGACTTTTTATTCATCTAACCACATGATCCCTTTATCCATAGGCGTATATTATATTTTAAGAGCTTCAACTATTATTTTGGAATAGCAATAGTACTAACTCCAAAATCAATCATAAAAGTATGCAACAACTTATGTCCTACTATGAGAATTAAGAAGAAAGCCATAGGCTTAGATTTACCCATTCCTTCATTTGGTTGTTCTGCAGTTGAGTTTATTAGTGCTACTGGCTATGAAACTTTTGGAATTTGTTGTTCAAGGACCAGTGATTTTCCCTTTAGTTCTGCTTGTTCTACAATGCCTTTTTCTCTTGCCTATTTGTCTCACCCTTTGAAAGCTTCCTTCAATAGAAAATTTTGTTTCAAGATGGCCAAACTATCCTATAAAAATATATTTGTTGGTGCATTCTTCAACTAGTCGACCACATTTAGCAAAGCAATTGGTGAAGATTTAAGTTCTTTAGGGGGTTGAATCCTTAGGGTTTATATAAGGGTTGGATAGGAGCTTTTGGCATGAAGAATTTCTTAGAAGTGACCTTAGGTTATTTAATTTGATGGATGAATTCTCCAATGAGTCTTCTCATGGAGCGGGTATTATAATCTCATTACACTTGGGGTATCCTTGATTTTGATGCATTGTTTGCCTATACAATGTCTTCTCCTTCCATCCAAGAAAATGGGGCATGATTAAGGCTTATTTTCCATTCTTTCTCTAATGACATATCCTTGATTTAGGTCATCAACAAAGTATTATCTCTACTAGGGGATTTATAGCTATATATACTTGATACTCTTAAGAGTCAATTTTGTTATCATTAGTTATATGGAAGTCATTATGTTTGTCAAAGTCATTCAGTAAGGCACATAAGATGAGTCGGTAAGGTTAAGAATGCATTTGGTAAAAGGAATAAGTTAACAAGGAATTCTGGTGAAAATAAATCAAGTATAGACATCGAGCGAGGAAGAACCAAGCACCAAGAACCTTGTTCCACCAAGAACCTAACCAAGAAGAGAACTTAGTCACCAAGTTAAAGAAAATGTATTACCGCACAAAGTAGGCCAACACCAGATGAATTCTAAGTACTTTGAACCTGGACACCAATTAGAAAATGGTTTACCAATCTCAAGGAGATTGAATAAAAAAAAATTGGAGATTGAAATCTAATGATTACATATGATTACAAGGTAAATTTATCCAATGGGAAAATGGATAAAATATGCATTGGAAGTGTACCCAATGCTAGCACTGCTTGAAGATGAAGATTCTAGAACTTGTGGCACCGCTTCAAGAGTTTTATAAATAGACTAGAGAAGTAGAGATTAGAATGATGGAGAATGTGGCTATGGTGATATGAATACATGAGAATATTACATGTATGAAGCATAACAAAGAAGAAGGTGAATAAGAAAATAAATCCACTGAGTATTAGAGTATTGCATAATAGATTTACCGACTACTGAATTGTTTATGTGAAGGTTACACATTATGCGGTAACGTGATATTGAGCACATAGATTCTGTCTTAGATATTTCTAAATCATTGGGGAGATTGTTGGATACATTTAATATGTTTAATCACTATGTTGAGTGATCTTGGAACTACTATTGTTGTCATTCATGTTTTGTCATTGATGTCAACATATGTTTTTATGAAGAGAACATGCTAGTTATTATAGTGTACGGATACTGTATGGATGTTTCAAAATGTGTGAAGTCAGTTGTGGGTATAGGAAGGTGTTGTGGTCTTATATCTAAGATCGTATGGTATAATATTGCATCTTGGTTGAGTTATAGAAGATTTAGTGAAGACTGGTTATTGGACAGTGACAATGGAAGCTGACATAGTAAGTCTCTGAGTTTTGGGTATAGCTTACAGGAGATGAGGATTCAGTGTATGCGAGATTAAGGGATGATAGATAGGGTAATGAAGAATGTTCACTAATCTTAGAAAGGTATGGAAAGTAGGATGATGTCAGCTATGGTGTGTGCTCTAGAGATAACCTATTTGGAAGTCGAATTCAGATTTGTGGTGTGTATCATGATTGATGAGCATGATTTATGGATGTTGGTCCTTAATTATTGAATTTTAATTATTGTGTACTTTTTTTAGATACTATGTGTATCATAGCAAGGAGTTATGTAATCATTCATATATTAGAAAAGCCTAATTGGCCAACCTAATCATTTATTTTGTAATAGGGTATATATGTAAGATATTTTCTTTTGAAAAGATATGGCTAAATGTATGCGATGTAAAAGAGGATTGTGGAAGTTGCAAGCTTGGGTTTTTTGTATGTAGAGCAGAGGATATCTTATATACTTCATTGGAACTGATCAAGAAAAGAAATTTTCTATCGGACAGTTCAAAAGATTGTGTATATCTTTACATACACTTGTGTTGCAAACAGTGAGTTCTGAAGGTGGACATAACCTTATTTGGGAAATGAGCCTAGGCAATGAGCTCACCTTTTTTTTCTTGACTCCTAACAGGGTATGTCCTCTAAAAAATACTATGTAATGTAATGTTTTAATCAGGTCCTAACAGGGCTAGATCTTCAAACAAGGATACTATACTCTCAATACATCATTAGTGGGTGTTAATTCCCACTAGGGTTTTACCTTTAACAAGGTTTCCTCAAAAACAAATATTGTGTTATTGTGTTGTCATTCAATGTGTTCATTGGATTTGATATTGCTGCTATTAAAAGTTTAAATTTTAATAATCTGGCATACAATTGATTCAACCCCCCCCCCCCCTCTCAATTGTATTGGTGGACTGTTATTCCTAACAATTGGTATCAAAGCTACTAGTCCTTAGAGAGAAATATTAATAGCTTGAGGTGATCTTGGAGATGGCATTTGATAGGAAGGATGGTCCAAAATTTGATCCTTAAAACTTTGACAGTTGGAAGAACGATATGTGAACTTGTTTGCTATGTTTGGGCATTGACTACTGGATGATTACAAAGAATCAGGTGAGTATGAAGGATGAGGATGAATTGGATAAAGCTACTGATAATGAAAAGAAGATATTTTTATATAACATGGTCGCAAGGGAAGCACTAATCAGCACACTCTCTAAAGGAGAATTTACTGAAGTTAAAGATCTAGATTTGGCACACAAGATTTGGACAAGATTAGAAGCATTGTATGAAGGAGACAAGTTTACCAAGCAAGAAAAGTTACAGAATTGGAAAATAAGGATGGAGAAGCTACAAATGAAGGATGATGAAAATATTAGGGTTTATGTACAAAGAGTTATAGAGGTTGTGATTGGAATTAAAAATTTTGGAGGCACTTATGAAGAGGAAGAAGTCATTGTGAAGATCCTTAGATCATTGACACCAGTTTACAAGACCAAAGTTCAGGCTATAGAAGAAATTATACCTTTGACTCTGAACTTTAGCAGATAAATGTTGATTGCAAAGATAACTACCTTTGAATCTCCAAAAATGGGAGATTTTGTACCTAAAGTTGAAACAACATTTGAGGCATCTACACAGGAATATAAGGATTTATTTCTATTAAAGATGAAAAACCAGTACATGAGGAAAAAGATTTAGTTTCACATGTTGATAAGAAATATGAATGGGTTATAGATAGTGGTTTCTCACATCATATGACTGGAGACAAAAAAAAGTTTTTTAAAATAATGAAGTATGCTGGTGGTGTTGTAATATTCAGAGACAATGTTCTTGAACATTTCATAGGAGCAGGATCTATTTCTTTGGATGGAAGGACTAATACTGACAATGTACTACTTGTTGATGGACTTAAGAATAACCTTTTGAGTGTTGGATAGTTGATGGATAAGGGATACTAACTAAATTTCATTGATGGGAAATATTTTATCATACGTAAGACACGAAACTTGATTGCAACCGGTACTAAATCTAGAGGTAATGTATTTGAGTTAAATACATCTGAAGCTTCTTATTTTGTTGCAAAGATAGATGATAGATGGTTATGGCACAAAATATTTTTTCATGTGAATTTTTATAATATTGTGAAGGCAAGCCTAACTAATGTAATAAGATACCTACCAAAGATTGTGAAACTATTTAACACCATATGTAGAGAATGTGTTATGGGAAAAAAGACTAGAAGTAGCTATAAAAGAAAATCATATAGAGCAAAAGGGAAGTTGGATCTAGTACATACAGACCTATGTGGACCTACAAGGACAAGATCATACTATGGTGAAAGGTATTTTATACTTTTTGTTGATGACTATTCTAGAATGATGTGGATCACTTACTTGAAAGAGAAATCAGAAGCATTTGACAAATTCAAGATATTCAAAGAAAAAGTAGAGAATGTATCAGGTGTAAAGATAAAATTTTTGAGATTAGATAGAGGTGGAAAGTTTACTTCAAATCTATTCAATTCATATTGTGAAGAGCATGGAATACAAAGACATAAATCTTCTCCTAGGACTCCACAACAAAATGGGATAGCAGAGCGAAGAAATAGAACAATATTGGATGCTGCTAGAACAATTTTGTTTGAAGGAAATATATCTCATGTGAATTAGAGAGAATCTATTGGGACAGCTATGTACACATTGAACAAAATCCAAATCAGAGAAGGTAATGCTGACAGTAACTTGTATCTAAGAACTAGTGAAGGCGGAATCTTGATAATAGAAGTTTTTGTTGATGATGAAATGTGTAAAAAAAATTCTACAGAGATGAGAAATGAATTTGATATGTCCATGATAGGAGAAATGAAATTATTTCTAGGACTATAAATAAATCAAAGCAAGAAAGAGATTTTTATTTCTCAGACTAAGTATCTTAAAGAAATGTTGAAAAAGTTTGGAATGGAAGACTATAAACTAGTTGGTACACCCATGGTGACTGGTCACAAACTAACAAATAATGATAAGACAAAGTATGTTTTTCAAACCAAATATAGATCAATGGTTGGTGGATTACAATATCTAACTCACACCATATTGGATATTGCTAATGTTATTGGAATTGTGGCTAGATATCAGGTGGAACCTAAAGAGACACACCTAGCTATTTTAAAAAGGATATTTAGATATCTGAAAGGAACAATGAAATATGGATTATGGTATGATAGAAATGATGACTTTGAACTTCATGCTTATATTGATGTTGATTGGGCAGGGAATATTGATGATAGGAAGAGTACTAGTGGAGGTGCATTTTTCCTTGGGAAAAAGTTGGTTTCATGGCTAAGTAAAAAGAAAGATTATATAGCTCAATCTATTGCAGAATTTGAGTATGTTGTTGATGCTATTAATTGCACTCAAATTATTTGGATGAAACAAATGCTGAAAGATACTAGAATAAATTTTTTTGAACTAGTGATTATCCATTGTGATAACACCAGTACAATAAACATGTCAAATAATCTTGTGATGCACTCTAAAACTAAGCATATTTATATTAAGTATCACTTCTTGAGAGATAAGGTAGAAGAGAAAGAAATAAGGTTGGAATAAATTATCACAAAGGTACAAATAGCAGACATCTTTACAAAGCCATTTCCAAAAGATACCTTTGAGTATCTTAGAGGTATGCTTGGGGTGTACACCCCTCCTAGTAAGAATTAAATGACACAAGGATGCATTAATCTAGAGGTTTTTAGAGCCTTATCATATTCTAGACTTGATGTATGGATCTACTCCTCAGGGGGAGTGATCATTGAAGAATACTTGTTGAAGACAGTTGCACCCTTTTCCATTGTTGTCAAAGGGGGAAAGAGACTATATGAAAATCCTACAAGAAAGAGACTATGTGGAAAAGGTACTGAGAGAATACTTTTGGGTTGATGGATTTTTCCATATGTTGCCATCAATGCCAAAGGGGGAGATTGTTGGATATTGCTAATGCATTGGGGAGATTGTTGGATACATTTAATGTGTTTAATCACTACATTGAGTGATGTTGGAACTACTATTGTTTTCATTCATGTTTTGTCACTGATGTCAACATATGTTTCTATGAAGAAAATAGGCTGGTTATTACAATGTACATATACTGTATGGATGTTTTAGAATGTGTGAAGTCAGTTGTAGGTACAGGAAGGTGTTGTGATCTTATATCTAAGATTGCATGGTGTAATTTTGCATATTGGTTCAGCTACAAAAGATTTAGTGAAGACTGGTTACTAGACAGTGACAGTGGAAGCTAACAGAGTAAGTCTCTGAGTTTTTGGTATATCTTATAGGCGATGAGGATTCAGTGTATGCAATCTTAAGGGATGATATATAGGGTACTAAATAATTTTCATTGATCTTAGCAAGGTATGGAAAGTATGATGATGTCAGCTATGGCGTGTGTTTTGGAGATGACCTATTTGGAAGCCGACTTCAGAGTCATGGCATGTATAATGATTGGCGAGCATGATTTATGGATGTTGGTCCTCAATTATTGAATTGTAATTGTTTTAGATACCATGTGCATCTTAGCAAGGAGTTATGTAATCATTTTCATATTAGGAAAGCCTAATTGACTGACCTGATCATTTATTTTGTAATAGGGTATATATGTAAGATCTTTTCTTTTGAAAAGATATGGCAGAATGTATGTGATGTAAAAGAGGATTGTGGAAGCTACAAGCTTGGGTCTGCTGGATGTAGAGTAGAGGATATCTTATATACTTCATTGTAATTAATCAATAAAAGACAGTTGCTATTGGACAGTTCAAAAGATTGTGTATAGCTTTACATACACTTGTGTTGGGAATAATGAGTTCTGAAGGTGGACATAACCTTCTTTGGGAAGTGAGCCTAGGTAGTGAGCCTACCTTATTTTTCTTGACTCCTAACAAGGTTTGTCCTCTAACAAGGACTATGTACTGTAATGTTTTAATCATCTCCTAATAGGGCTAGTTCTTCTAACAAGGATACTATACTCTCAGTACATCATTAGTGGGTGTTAATTCCCAGAGGGGTTTTACCTTTCACAGGGTTTCCTCAACAACAAATATTGTGTTATTGTGTTGGAATTCATTATGTTCATTGGATTTGATATTGCTTCTATTCAAAGTTTAAAGTTTAATATTTTGTCATATAGCTGATTCACCCCCCCTCTCAGTTGTATTGGTGGACTATTATTCCTAACAGTCTGAATATAATTTATTTTTTTGGCAGACATTTTGTATTGTTGATTAAAATTTAATCAGAATTGTATAAGTTGCTTAACCAAGAAGATCATAATAGATCTTATGTATAAATCCTTTAACCGGTTACAATTCTTAGATTAGAGTTGTGAAATATCTTAACATAGTAGACTTAGCAATCTTAGAACTCTTAACAAGGTTAATACCTTAAACAAGTAAGCTATCAAAAATAGCTAAGCATTGTAGCTCTAACTAAGAAACTTTATTCTTTCAATAGTGAAGTGTTGTGGGTGTCATCCCCACTGCAATTTTTATCCTCTAACAAGGATTTCTATGATACCAAAATACATTTGTTATGTGTGATGATTATATGTTTTGTTTATTTTTATGTGATGCATGCAAATGATAAGTAATAAATAAATGAATGTGAAAGTAAGTTTAGAAAAGTTTAAAAGTGATTTGAAGTATTGATTCACCCCTCCCCTCTCAGTACTTACCTTTCCACACCTAAATCCAACAATTGGTATCAGAGCTCAGTCTCTTATTAAGGATATTAGTCACTTGAGTAGAAAGATGGAAAGCTACAAGTACAAATAAATCATTGACAATATGGAAACAAAGATGAAGATGGCTAATGAGAAAATTAAAGAACTAAGCATAAAATTAAAACACTCAATCAACAAAAGGAAAGAACTTGCACTACAACTAAAAGATACTCAAGATCATGTTTAAGAACTTGAAGAAAGGGAAGAATGTCTGATGAATCTGATGCACTCATATCAGAACTATCTGAAAAGAATAGAAATCTAGATGATCAAGTCAAAATGTTGAAAAGAGAAGTAGAAGCACAAGCGATAAGGATGTGTGAGATCATGGAACAAAAGGGAAAAGATGAGAATGAAAAAAGAACTACATAAGAAGAGAGAAGGAAAATGAATACAAGATTAGATGAGAACACCCAGGAAATCATGAGGTTGACACAAACTCACTATAACTTGACAAATCAACTTGTTATGGCAAATCAGGATGTTGGTAGGGAAGTTGGTGAGATTTTAGAATTGAGATCTAAGAATGAACATTTGAAGAATGATCTAAAAGCTGAGAAAGATGTTAATGAAATCTTGAAAAGAAATGAAGAATCATGGAAGATTCAAGATGAACAACTGAGAAATCAAAGACAACCAAATGACACCTCTAGACTCAGTTTCAATGCAAATAGTACTACCAAGAAGGGTGAGTCCTCCAAACATGCAACCAATCAAGACAAAGCTGTTACCCCACCAAAGCCTAAGAAGCCTACATGTTATCATTGTGGGAAACCAAGACATAAAGCTAACATCTGCAGAAGCAAGAGAGGTAATCAACCAAATTATCCTAAATTCAAAGGTCATTGTTATAATTGCAATAAGTATGGAAACAAGGCATTTGAGTGTAGATCAAGTTGTGAACACTCCAAGAAAACCAAGATCTGGCAGTTACTATAAAAATTGCAATAAATATGGTCAAAAATATAGAGAATGCAGGTCACAAAGAAGAAATGAGAAATGGGTCCCTAACCGATAGAATGTTGACAACAACCAACAAGGACCTACAATACCATGGGATTACAAAACAAGGATTTATTGTACTACATGTTGAAGATTCGATCACATTACTACAAATTGCTTTAGGATGCATGGAATAGATAATAAGAAACCATGGAGAAACTCTAGAATGGCTTGTTTCCATTGCCAGAGTTGGTTACCTAGCTAAGGACTGCAAGTACCAAAATAAGGATTCTACCGAAGAGAAACCAAGTGGAAAGACTTCAGTAAATTATGATGAAATCCAAGAATAGATGAATAAGAATTGGAGAAGAAAGTCACAAGATGATGGAATAGAATTGGGAACTAGTGATGGCATCACATCCTCTCGATCAGGTGCACCTATCTTCACTTAATCGGTCAAGGTATGAATGGGAGCTAATAACTTAATGTTTATTGTAAATTAGTTCCTAGATTTAGTACTAAGATCTATATCAGCATATTAAGATGGATTTGGATAAGTACAGTAAATTTGTGGTTTCATTTAGAGAATTTTAGAGAGGTTGTATCATTTAGTTGTGATTTCATTAGAGAGGTTGTATCATTTAGAGAATTTTGTGAAGACAAATGATGAGAGGCACCAATGAGGAATATAAATAAAGAAATAAAACAATGTAAATAAAGTAACAATCCCTAATTTTGATGGATCAGAGAAAATCACAACTCATGCATAGTTGCAAAAATTAAATACTTTCTTCAATTTGAGTCCCATGATAGAGGAAGATGCCCTCCAGTTTGTAATAATCTATTTGGAAGGGGAAACACATGAATGGTGGCATCATGGGATTATTTCCCTAGGCCACCAAAATATAAATTCCTATGGGGAGTTTTCCCAAAATCTTATAAGTAGATTTGATGAAAGAGAACCTGAATGGTATTTCCAAGAACTCAACCAGCTCAAAAAAATAGGAACCGTGGAATATTTTGTTTGCAATTTCCAAGGGTTATCCGTTATGGTCCTAGATCTTTTCCCAAAAGAGGCTCACTTATATGTTTATAGAACTTAAAGATTCCACCAAAAACTTTGTAAAACCATTTGAACCTCAAAACTTGGAGGAAGCCATCAGAAAGGAAAGAAAAGTTGAATCTAATACACCTAGGGAAAGAGCTAAGAATGCTTCAACTAAGACAAAATATCAATATGAAGAATCAAGGAAGGATGATAAGGGAAGAAAATATTATTTTTGTAAAGAAAAATGGGATACAAGATATCAATGCCAAGGGAGAGATGAAATAACAAAGAAAGGTATATGTTTTTGTAATCACCTAAAATTGGTCTAGTAGAACTTGAGCCCCCTCTTTTTGATCAAATTGCCTCAAATAAAACCCTAAATCTCAAAGGCATATTTACTATACATAATTGTGCAAAGTAACCCTGAAGCTTATACTATGGTCTAATTTCTAGAGCTTGCATATTTATTTAATTTCTATAAATTTCCTTTTAATATAAAGTTCCTAATCTTTTATTAAAATAACACATTCACATATGTGCACCCACTTAATCTTGATTAATTAGCAACTAAAAGGGATTTGTGCCTTCAAAAATGTTATTTTGTCTTATTCTACCTAACATCTCCCTTTTACCTCTTAATCCTCACCACTCATTTCTACCTAACCTTGCATCTCCTTTTGCCTCTTCATCATAGCCACTCATTCTTTTGACTCTTAATCTCCACCCTTCATTCTTGAGGAAATTTCTTTAAAAGGAATCTTCTCCTTGGCTCAAGGGTTCCATCTTGCATATTATAGATCTCAATCTTGATCATCTTAGAATCTTGCACTCTTGCATTCTTAGACTAATCTTGTTAATTTGAATTATTAGCCCTTATTTTCTCTCATTTCTTATCTTAGCTTCATTTCTAGCTTAATCTTGCATTTTTAATCTAGTTTCATTTCTTGCATTGCTTCATAGATTAGATCTTGCATCTTCATTCTAGATTACTAGTTGATTGCATACATTCTAGCTTAAATCTCTCATTTTTCACATCTTGCATCTTAGCTTTGAATCTTCCATTATGGAGTAGTCAAGTCACTAATGCTTCTTGCCAATTTTATGAGCATCATGAGAAGGATTAAACTCTCTTCAACTAGGAAGCTATCAGCCGCTTCTTGATATTTCATCTTCCATGGATTCTCTCAAGTGTAATGGTTCATATAAGTGTGTCACACTTTTGATCACACATTTTTGGTGCCCACTATGGGGCTAGACTTTTATTTTAAGCTCTATGTCTTGTATTTTTTGGCTTTTTCATGTCGCAGGTTCGTCATTTTGTTTTTTTGTAGGCTAAAGAATTGTACAATAGTTTACACTATACTTGGGTGACATTCCAATATACTACAAGGTGAAATTTCCCAGTTTCTAGAATATTGCCCTCCTTCTCTAAGAAATATTGCCTACTTCATAAAGAAATATCATTCTGCTTCTCTGTAGTCTATCGTCTAGGGCTAAAATATCTCTTGGAATCTTTATGGTATATTGTACAATTTTTAGACAGACTGATTAAGTGTCACCCAGATTTATTTTTTGTCACAGTTTGAGTTTTTAGCCAAGTTTTCTTGTTCTTTCTTGCATTTTTAGATTTTTTGGTTTCCTAACAACAACTAAAAAGTGATCTTGCAGGGTTATTGCTTTCATTTTTCATATCTTTTGTTCCCTAACTTGTGGTTTTGTAGGATTTTCTTTCCAAAGATATCAATATCTTCATGACTACTAATGCTTTGTGATGTAGGACGCTTGACAAAGACTCAACCTTGAAACTACTAATGCTATTTGTCTTGTAGGTTTCCTTGGAGATATAAATCAACATTGTTCTTTCTTGCATTTGGTTTTCTAGGAACCTAGCTTAATTATAAGGCTTCTTGTTTTGTGATTAGTTGAGTAGCAAGAGAGTATGCTCTTTTCCTTTTGGAAAATCAAAAATATTGACCTACTTACTTGATCACTTGCAATTAGTCTTGGGTAAATGAACATGTGCTTGATTTGTTTTGGAGACACTATGGAGTAGGAGAGTATGCTCTTTTCCTCATAGAAAATCATAAATCTAGACCTCTAGTACCTATCCATTTTCTTTCTTTCATTTACCTTTAAAGGGTATGACAAGATAGCAATCTTTTGGGAATGGCCCAAGTGGGAAACAAGAAAACTTGACTTACTCCATCCCACTATAATTAAAATCTTCTTGAAATCTAAAGAGAGGGAAGACTTGGCTATTTTCTATTCCTAATGATTCTTTATGTGTAGGTCCTAGTTTCCTCAATCTTGCTAAGCAAGACTACACTTGATTGGGCGCTTATAGGGCCTTCTTGGTCTCAATCTTGTTTACAAGACTACAAGAGGAGTACATTCACTTTGTATAGGGCTGAGAGGTCTAAATATTGCTTCTGGGACTATGAATTTTTGGTTCTTGTAGGGATATAGGCCTTAATTTTTCTTTTGAAACTACAAGGGGTAGTCATGATCGAAGATCCTTATTAAAAACCTTAGGACTTAAAGGCTAACCTTTTAGCCCTGTAGCTTCTTTTGTGCAAGGATTGATCCAAGTGGACTTTACCTGGATCACCTCAAGATACTCACTATATGTGTTCCCCTAGATGCAAAGCTTGAATATGAAAATTTGGAAAGACATGTGATTCAATCATTTTTCTCTTCCAATTGATCCATAAATTTCATAGTCCTAGGAAAATCCATTCCACCACTTAATCATGGGGCTAAGAACATCAAGTTGTGGGAAAAGGTTGAAAAACTTCCCTCTTGACCTTAGGTAGTTTTTCTTGATGTCCTTTAATGTGCTAAGACCCATGAAAACATTTGTTAAACATACACTTGATAAAATTGACACATTGCTAGACCTCACGTATGCTTGTACCCACAAGGTTTCTTTATCCCTTGTTGGATTGTTTGAATACTATTGCTTTCTCACACTGCTTGCTTTTAAATCAAACTTTGTCTAGGAAATGCTTCAAACTTATCAATCAAACTTTTAAATCCTTTGAAATCAAACTTTGGGCTAATCTTGAATGTTGTCAACATCACTTATCCATTGTTATCCTTAGCTCATCATGTTATTTGGTACATTCTAGCATGTTAGGAATTGCCTTTAGCTAGAGAATATTACTTTGATCTCTTGACTACACTCTTGGTTAGTAGAATGTTCACTTGTCCATTATATTGATGATCAATATCTCTTGGATGCTCTATCCTATCTCTTTCTTGTTCACAAGTGTCATACACAAGGATCTACCCATAGCTTGGACATCTTGTGGTAAGTTATCTTTGCTATCTCTTTTACACTTTTACACTTTGGACAAGTGAACACTTTTGCTTACCTAGCTTGAACATCAAGTCATCCTAAGTCATCATATTTGGATTTTGATAACCTTCTTTCATGATCATCACAACTAGATCTCATATCTGCAAAGGAAAGTAGCTCAAAGCTACCTTTGACAAGTCATCCAAAGAAGATCCTATACCTTGGGGTTTTAAACCCTTTGCTAATATCTCTAGTGAATCTACCTTATCCTCTCCTAGGTTGGCACATAGTGTTTCTTACACTCCAATCATGGAAGAAAGAAACAAGAGGATTGAGGAATTCCTAAAAAAATTAGGAGACAAACACTTTGGATAAGAAAACCAAGAGCATCACAACTCTAGACATGGCTTGCCAAATGGCTCTCAACATACTAGACTTTGATCACATGGCTCATGAGGTGGTGATTCAGATAACGAAATAAGTGAGGAAGGTATCTTGTAATTTCAAAAATATGAATGCTTGCAAAGACTTATGAAGTTGACGTTGATTCAAAAAAAATACCAATACTTCTTACACTTAGCCTCGCAAGGGGTCAAGATACCTCACAAATTTGACATTAACAATCTGATAAAGAAAGAGGAACCATCTGAACTGGAAATCATGAAGAGAAAGATAGAAGAAATGATGAAACAAATGTTATGCTTGGAAATGTAAAAGGAACAACCAATCACATCTTTTTCACTTGAGGCTCTATGCTCATCTCCTTTTGATAAAGATCTATACATGCCTTGTTTTCCTTGAAAAGTTGAATTTCCTAAGTACGAAAAGTATGATGATAGCAAAGATCCTCATGATCATATTAGGGAATTTTTCACACTAAGAATGGAATTATTTCATGAACCCACATATCTTATGAGACTCCTTCCTAGGAGTCTTAGTGGTCAAGCTATGGAGTGGTTTTCTAAACTATCTCCTCGTCTTAAATCATTTGATCAGCTAGTGCAAAGATTTATTTAGAAATACTCCTATAATATCCAGCATGGTATCACCATGCTTGATCTTTGCAATATCAAACAACATAAAGGTGAATCCTTTTTGGTTTTCCTTCAATGATGGTCAAATATCTATTCACATTATCCTTGACAAATTCCTGAGACTAAAAAGATTGACATATTCTTCAATGCTTTGGTTCCTTAAATGAATTATGCATTGCAAATGAAAACTCATGCTTCATTTGATAAAATTAGTTGAATTGTCTATTCAATCTAAAGAGTATAAATCATATTCTAACAACCAACATAACAAAGATAAGAACAAATTCTAGAACAAGACTAAAGATATCATTAATGATGGAATCATTGGTATAACTTCAATGTCTACCACTACTAGAGGGCTAGCTTTCAATCTATCTACTTTTGTGAAAGCTAACAAGAATGACTCAACAAACTCTAGAACTAATAGGTCGTGGGCCTCTAAGCCTAAGAGAAACTTCACTCCTCTCAGAGAATCACTTGAGAATTATTTGAAGACGCTTTTAACTAATAAGATCATTACCTTTCCTAATAACTTGAGACCCTATGATCTTGAGATAAATCATAAATGGTAGCACAACAACCACTATTGTGATTATCATTGTGATAAAGGTCACAAGACTAATGAATGTATGAATCTTAAGAATCTCATTTAGGATCTAATTGATAATGAGACTATTATGGTTGATCCCACACAAGCGAATAATGATCATAAGGCTTTCAAAGAGCCTTTTCTCAAATTTTAGAAAAGGGAGTCTTTTAAGGAAAAGGATAATAAGGTTGGTTACACTTATTCTAATAGTGACAATGTGATCAACATGCTTGAGTCCTCTAATCATACTGTCAATACAATTGAAGCTAAGGACAAAGCTAAAGCCAAATCATCTCATACGGTAACTTACTCTCAAGAGAAATTCACTCCATTGGGAGAAGGTTCATCTTCCTCCCCTGCTCCTAAGAAGACAACAACCTCAACATCCACACCAAATACCTTATCCATTGCATAGGATCTTAATCTGGTTGACCAACTTCAACATACTTCAACTCAAATCTCAATGCGTGAGCTACTTGAAATCTCTCTTTCTCATAGAGAGATCCTTGATCAAGCCCTTCTTGCAGCTAATGTACCTAAGGACCTAGGCATTGATAAGTTCCAGTCCATGATCTGTCACCTTGCTTCACCACATTATCTAACCATTTCAAAAGAAGATGATGCATCTGTCATCCATCCACATAATCAACCTCTCCATATCAAAATCTCTATCCATAAGTATAGGGTTAAGCATGTTTTGATAGATGGGGGCACGGGTTTGAACATTTGTACTTTCAATATGGTTAAAGCTCTCAGTTTCTCAAAGCATGCTCTTGATCCCCAACATAAAATATTGATCAAAGGATATGATGAAGAAGAACGTTCTTCTAAAGTCATTGTAGTCTTACCTATTCTTGTAGGTCATGTTCAGCGAGATTTCATTTGCTAGGTCTTGGATATTCTTTTGGCATACATGATACTTTTGGGTCACCCTTGGATCCACACAATGCAAGTAGTTCCTTCTACATACCATCAGTGCATTAAATTCCCTCATGAAGGATTTGAGATTACTATTCCTATAGACTCAGCATGTGTCTATAATAATCCCAAACAAGAAGACCAAATGGCTCCTCACAACAAAGAAGGATCACCTCCTAACACAATAGAAGAAAAAGGAAAAACACCTCTTGTATACTGTGGGAAAAAAATACTAGTTAGACCTACTGGTGTGGGAAACTATCAAGTGGACACTTTTCCCATCTCTCCAAAATCTTAAGGAAAATCATCTCCCTAAGTAACAACAACACCTTTTATCCATAAAGGTATTGGAATGGTTAAAGCTACAATACCCCTAGATCTAGAAAGGGAATAAATTTGTGTCCTACAAAGACTCTATAAGAGAGAATAATTTGAAAAAAAAAGGACAAACATACTAAAATTTCACCTAAAAATTATGGTGTAGGTCATAAACTTATGCGGAAAATGGGATATGATGGAAAAAGTCCTCTTGGAAAAGGAAAAGGTCTTCTTGAACCTCTCCATATTGAATTCAAAAATCCTAAAGATAAGACTTGTGTTGACTATTGTGAACATAATTTTAACAAACCTAGCAGCAACACTCACACATATGAGGACTTAGATGATGATGAAGAAGCGTAAATCCAACCCATGACATATGAAAGGATTTTGTATTTTCAGAATTCTAATACAAAATATTAAAGAGAACCTTATATACCTTCTCAAGCACCTCAAGAACATGACCCTGGTCCTAACCAAGAAGAATTCATCCACTTTACTAATAAAATTCCCACTTCTACTACTAGTACCACTACTATTTCTCTTGTTGTTGAACACATTGTTGCTTCTAATCCTGATTGGGGGAAACCTATTATTGTCTCACATGTCTCATATATGCCTACATTCACACCAATTCTGGATTATACTCCTACTACTACAGGTGGTATTACTAATACTACTGCTACTAAACAAGCTTCAGATGCTAAAAACACACCTCTTGCGACAGAAGAAAGTGATGATGAAGATCTACCTCCTAAAATATCTCTAGCTGATTACATCAGACATTATTGCAATAGTGAAATAGACTCACATGAGTATAAGTGGGACTTATTTTTAGATGCTACAATGGAAATACAAGTGGATGTCATACATAGATATGCTACTGCTAGAAATATTGAACAGGGAGAAAGCTCAAATTATCACAAATAGGAAAATGATGATGATCCTTTTCATCCTTATGTGGAAATACTTCCTATGGATCCTAGGTCATCTTCTCATAATCAAAACAATACTCCATCCAATCAACCAAATTATGGGTATATAAGACCTCATCCTATGACAACTTCATGGAACTTAGGAAGGTCCAGGATTGAGCTCATTCCTATTCATGCACTTCTACCACAAGAAGAGGGACTTAGTTCTCAGGATAGACCATTTGGGTTGGATTTACGTAATATTCCTCTAAACTCCTCTAAATCTTCTAGGACAATTCACGATCGACAAGGCTATGGAGGATAAATTTCTTGATCTTTTTGATTCATTCATGAATGATGGGGATGATACTAATATCTTTTCACTTGAACTTTTATCCCTCATCCTTGCTGAGCTAAGTGGCTAGACCACTTCCCATCCATCCTTCCATCTAAACCTATCATATTAGCTTTATTCATCCATAATTCTTAAGTCTTCAGGAAGAAACTTGGATGCACAACTTAAAAATAAAAAATACAATAATCCACCTACATATAAAGATCACCATGTCTTATTTAATCGACATGTGACTACAAAGGAAAAATAAATATTCAAAAGACCACAAGAGTCCTAAATAAAAAATAAAAAAATATGGATTCCAAAATCCACCATAGAAGAATGGCGATCACAAACATCTCAAAGAAAAGAAACATCAAAGACTATGTGGATTCCCAAGTCTCTCTTGAAAGACTTGGTTATAAAAAATAAATAAATGTTGACATTCAAGCTTCCATCTCCTTTTTATGACTCACTTCACTCCCAAATTCTCTACACCATCATTACCTCACATACCTCATACTCTCAAATCCATCATCACCTTCCAAGAAGTGCATACTGGTATCTACTCATCGCTAATGACATGTCTAAGAGAAGTCTTGATGGTGCTCTCCTTAGGTGTCTAGAATGAGAGGAATTTAACGAAGTGTTAAGAGAATTCCATGAGGATATTTGTGGATCTCACTCAAATGGTCATTCCCTAGCTAAGAAACTCTTGAAGGCTGATCACTACTAGCTAGATCCTTTTATCATCACTACAACATTTTGTTCTAAAGATTATCAATTGGATACTTCAAAAGGCAATGTTCTCAAAGATCCTCTCAACACTCTATACCTGAAGCCATTCTACAACTAGACATTCTGCTTCCTGCACAACAATCTCTAATCTTGAAAAATTTCTAAAAAGCTTATAAAGTCCTGGAAAATTCCTAAAAATGGTAAAATGTCCTGAAAAAATGATCATCTTGGTGAAAACCTAGAAATAGGCACCTTGATGCGGCACACAAAAAATCAAATATCAAAAAATACAAAAAAACAAAAAATGAAAAGAACCAAAAACTTAGAAAAATAAAAATTGTGCCTTGGCAAAAACCTAGAAATAGGCACCTTGGTAGCAAAAATAAAATAATACCAAGTGGTGAAAACTTGGAAAACAAGTATCACTTATAATCAGTGCTCCATCTATCAATGCATATCTAAGCTCATGTGCTTCAATCCATCTTGCTTTTTGTTTCCTTGTGCAATCATGGGCTGGAATGAGTCTTAGTCTTGTCCCTGGTTCTTATCTTCTATCTAGAGGCAATCATACACCTATCTGAGCTATTAGTTATTTATCACTTGATCGACCTCCTGATCTTAACTTGAGTCAGTTTATCAGTCCTTTCCAATGGACAATTTCTCACTCACACCACTCGATGCTTCTCAACACCCTAATCCTCCAATGTTTCTTAACACTACCAATCTAGACATCATTGTGTTCATCAACACATATCGGATCTTGCACTATTCACTGTGCACTTACATTTTGACACTAGCACAAAGGTGTTTCCTTAACACCCAACACAACTTACATCCTAGAAAATTAAAACTGACTGAGATATGTTGAACTATTTTCTACTATGCTATTTGTTATCATTGATTTTTTCTTTATTTGTCTTCTAAGGTTGCTTGACGATGTCTACTTGACTAGGGGTGAACCCACAATAGTGGGTTACACTTTTTTGCCTGAACGGACACTGAACTCTACATTTTGAGAAAAACTTTCAGATTCAGATGCATATTGCCATTGAACTGTTCAAAATCAGAGTATGAATTAAATTAGAGTCTTTTAGGATTTTCTGTCTAGATTCTAAATATATATATATATTTTTTTTTATTTGAATACTTTGTTCTTTCTCCCACAAAAACTGGTATGGTGCTGAAAATGTCATTTTCAAATAGTAACATTGTTTTCATAGAGCATAACTTTTTTTGTAAAATAGATATGAATGTGATTCTTTTGAATTTAGTTTCGTAACATCCATATGGAGGGCATGCAATTGGTTTGACAATATTATCATGATTATTTCATATTTTATTAACAGTTGAAGTTGACTAAACCATAATTTTGACATACCTTAACTACATAGCTTATAACTTGTTGTGTATTTATCAAATTTCAAATATATATTTTTAATAGAAAGTAGACTCGAATACAGAGGGCACTGTTATTTTCCAAAAAAAAAAATCCCTTTTTTGCTATTTTTTCATTGAATGTCAAACTCAAAGGTTTATATTTGATAAAAAACCTACATCCGATTAACGTCAAAAACCATACACATAATAAATTCAAAAATAGTGAAATATATAATCATTAGAAAGCTAGTTCTGAGTACTTGTTGTATGCAAAAGGATATCTTCTTATTCTTCCATTTGATCACCACACTTGAGGCTTGAAGCCATGAAATTCTCATAATTTCTTCAAAACTTGCAACCATGGCCTAAACCAGGCACTTTCAATCGAAACTTTTGGGTTTCGATCGAAAGTACTTTCTCATGAACAATGCAAATTCTAACCATTACTAAACTACTTTCGATTGAAAGTCATTTAGTTTCGATCGAAAGTCAAGTTTGACTTTCGATCGAAACTTAGGTCAGCCTTTTTGGTGTCATTTTCGGTTAATAAGGATTAGGTATAAATAAATGTATATTTTTTTCATTTCATTAATACAAAAGTTGTAAAACAATTTGTATTTAGGAGAAGGAATACATTTTGACACGGAACAATTTTCCAAGTTGTGATGGGAAATAAAAAGAGAAGGCTAAACAAAAGTACATGACATTATTCAGAAGAGACTAAACAAGACTACCTGAAGAATCATGAAAAAGATATTATCGTCGGAAACAAGGTATGTCTAATATGTTTCTCTCTAGATATTTTAAGTTGATAGTCAAGACTTGTCTTGATGTTCATCATGTATATCTATTAGGACTTGTTAGTCTGACCTATTCTAGTCATACCAATTAGATCTATTAGGACTTGTTAGTTTGACCAATTAGATGTATTAGGACCTATTGGATCCAAATAGACCTAACTATACCTATTAGGACCAATTAGATAGGTAATTGGACCAATTAGGACCTATTAGACTTAACTATCTACCTAACTGTAGACCTATTTGGTCCTATTAAACCAATTAGGATTGGAATTTGACCTAACTAGGACTTATTAGGACCTATTAGACCAATTAGGACCAATTACCTAACCTATTGGGACCTATTAAGACCTATTAGACAAGTATTAGTCCTCAACCAATTAGAGGTTTAACTATCTATTAATTAGACCTAACTAGATAGGTATTAGGACCTATTAGACCTAACTATGACCTATTAGTACCTATTAGACCTAACTAGATCTGGCTAGGACCTATTAGGACCAATTAGACCTAATTATGACCTAATTAGACCCAACTAGGACCTAATTAGACCCAATTAGGACCTAATTAGGCCCAATTAGGACCTAATTAGACCCAGTTATACCTAATTAGACCAATATGACCTATTAGGACCTATTAGGACCAGCTCTGACCAATTAGGACCTTTAGGACCCAACTAGAATCAATTAGAACAAATTAGCACCTAATTAGACTCAATTAGAACCAATTAGGACCTAATATGACCTATTAGAACCTAATTAGACTTAATTAGAATAAATTATCACCTAATTAGACTCAATTAGGACCAATTCGATCCAATTAGGACCTAATATGACCTATTAGAACCAATTAGGACCTAATTAGGACCTATTGTGACCTATTATGACTTAACTCTAGACTAATTAGGACCTATTATGACCAATTAGGACTAATTAGGACCAATATGACCTATTAGGACCAAGTATGACCAATTAGGACTAATTAGGACCTAATAGGACCTATTAGGACCCAATAAGAATCAATTAGAACCAATTAGCACCTAATTAGACTCAATTAGAACCAATTAGGACCTAATATGACCTATTAGAACCCAATTAGACTCAATTAGAACAAATTAGCACCTAATTAGACTCAATTAGGACCAATTAGGACCAATTAGACCCAATTACGACTAATTAGGACCAATTAGGACCAATTAGAACTAATTAGAACTAATTAGAACCAATTAGGACTACTTAGAACCAATTAGGACCAATTAGAACTAATTAGGACCCAATTAGACTCAATTAGAACCAATTAGGACTAATTAGAACCAATTAGGACCAATTAGAATTAATTAGGACCTAATCAAACTCAATTAAAACCAATTAGGACCTAATTAGACTCAATTAGAACCAATTAGATCCAATTAGGACCTAATATGCCCTATTAGAACCAATTAGGACCTATTATGACCAATTAGGACTAATTAGAACCAATATGACCTATTAGGACCTATTAGGACCAACTATGACCAATTAGGACTAATTAGGACCTATTAGGACCCAATTAGAATTAATTAGAACCAATTAGCACCTAATTAGACTCAATTAGAACCATTAGGACCTAATATGACTTATTAGAACCCAATTAGACTCAATTAGAATAAATTAGCACCTAATTAGACTCAATTAGGACCAATTAGACCCAATTAGGACTAATTAGGACCAATTAGAACTAATTAGAACCAATTAGGACCAATTAGACCTAATTAGAACTAATTATGACCAATTATGACTCATTAGAACTAATTAGGACCAATTAGACCTAATTAGAACTAATTAGGATCAATTAGGACCAATTAGGACCAGGTAAAACTAATTAGGACCAATTAGGACCAATTAGGACCAATTAGGACCAATTAAAACTAATTAGAACCAATTAGAACCAATTAGGACCAATTAGAACTAATTAGGAAGGCATCAAAATTGAAAAGCATTTTGTTTGGTCGGATGGATGTGCAACACAATTTAAATTAGCAAGGCCATTTTACGCACTATGTAGATATCATCGATACCACAAGATGCCACATATTTGGAGTTTCTTTGAGAGTGGACATGGAAAGGGAGAGCATGATGGTGCAGGAGCTTGTATTAAATGTGTGTAGACACCTAAAAATCCTTTAGAAAATAAAGTATTTTTATTTTTTAAAAAATCTCTGATGACATCATCATTTATTAATTAATTATTTATTTAATTAATTAATTTATTTTTATGTCATTAAATCCCTTTACCTTAATTAAAAATATTTATTTAAGAAATCCCTCCCAAAAATGTTTAAATCTTATTTAAACATTATTCCCCTATTTATTAATTATTTAATTAATAAATTGACCAAAAATCTCAAAATAAATAATTTATTTATTTTTTGCCCAAAACTTGGCCAATTTTCTTAAGACCACTAACCTCTTCCAGAATCTTCTAATCCTTCTTTAATTTTGATTAAAGGCTAATCTCTTCATTTCCTAACCCTAATCCCAACTCAAAATATTTAATTAAGATTAAATATTTAATCCTCATGTTTATTAAATTCATTTTAATAAATATTCTCAAACCTAAACCATGGAAATAAATAAATCTTTATTTATTTCCTAAAATCCATGTTTATCCTAAGGAAATTCTAGACTCTTCTAGAAAGTCCCAATCCCAATCCACCCCTAATCCTTTCACATTTCCTAACCAAGGTTAACCAACTCTTAAGCTTAACCCAAAGTCAACAAACTTTTAGAAACTTCTCTTACATGCATTAAATGCATTTAAAGCCTCCTTATCCCTCTTACATGCATTTATCATGCATTTAAGAAGCCCCTCACCCCTTTCTTACACCCTTTGACCTTAGGCACATTTCCCAAATTGTGCACATTCCTCCCATCTTTCAACCCAATGCCCTTATGACACTTGTCACAAGGAGGTGGCCCTGAACTAGCACAATCCATGTGCTCCCTTTTGAATGAATCTTGGCCTCTCTTAAGGATTTTGATCCTGGCCACTCGTTCCTCCTCCCCAAATCCTATAAAGGCTCCTCATTTCCAAGAGCAAAACACCCATTCACCTTTCATTTCAAGCATTGTTATCATGCCCTTTTACTTCTAGCCTTAGCATAATCATCCTAATTTAGCTTACTTTCAAGCATTTTAGCTCATCTTAATATAGCAATAATGGATTAACATAGTTTCTTCCATTGTTTTGCATAAGCATAGCATCATATCACATCTCTATTTGGTTTAAAATCAATCTTAGCATAAACATCATGTAGCTTAATCTTCATTTCAGCATCATTTGGATCCTTGAGGCCTTAGGGGCAAATCAGGTGTTCTATACCTATTTTGTGCCATTTATGAGGTTTTCATAGATCTCAATCCATCTTAGCATGCATTAGAATATGCTCCAAGTGCTTAGAAAGCACACCCACATCCCCTAAGCAAGAGCAAATCAAACAGTGCTTGGGTGCACCTATTTTAGCTCAATCTGAGGTGGCTTAGTTTAAAGTTTTATTTGTTTTGAATTGATTTCATGCTTAGACTAAAATCTAATCTTTATTTGGTTTGAGTCTTTCAAAACAGGTATCCTCAAAAGCCTTGTCCACAACGTGCTTTAAGAAAGTATCAACTGAACTATCAGGGATATCATATAAATAATGCTCATGATGTAGTTGAGTGGTGCAAGATGCATTTTGTGGTGCCAAATTATGATAACACATCATCATGATCAAATCAAGTCATACCCTTCTGAGTATTCTGGGAGATAACAGTTATTAATTTTAAATTTATTGACCATTATTTGAGTTAACTTATATATGTTTTCAATTTTTACACGTGTCTCTCTATTGTTCAAGTGTTGATAGAAGATCAATCCATGGATGCAAGAGAGTAGACAAAACAAGATCCCTACATTCAATTATGAGTATGGATAGTAATGTGTGGTCATTGTACACTAGAGATTACTCATGCTTTTGTTATGATTGCATTTTTGAAAACTATGACGAATGTATCAACCAAAAATGTGGATATGTTAGTGAATGGAATTTGGTTCCACTAGATGTTACAAATACAAATGATGTTCAGGATGAAAGCTTTGACGACATTCCATTGATTTCTACAAATTATGACCATATTTCTAGTTTGATCAAAATTGGTACTTGTGTGTTTATGTACATGTTTAAAAAGGATTCATAAACTCAATTCATAAATAAAGTTTGTTTAATTTACATTTAAAAACCTAAAATTAAAAGTTCTCTTTAAATGTAGGACATATTTTTGGAGTAGTAGCAGAGCTTGGAAATGTGGAAGGTGTTAGTTACTATTTATTACGTTGCTAGAAGGAGAGGATGAAGCTAACACATAATGAAAAAAGCAATGGAATTATGTTTCCCATAGGCTCTAGTACTATATTTAAGTTTCACATCCTATATTAAACTTGATTGAGACCTTCCAACTTCCAATTTTCTTATACGTTTGTTTGTATGGTTAATTTCACATCTATATATATATTTAACATTGTTGAACTTATCTGTGCAGGTTTAGTTGTCATGCAAGGAACATATTTGAAGCAAATCAAAATACTTAAACATGGGATTCATTTTGTTGATTGTCAACCTAACAATAAGGTTTATCAGTATAGTCATCTTGTAATTGCCACTGTCCTATCTCTTGTTCCTGTAACAGGACGTGGCATTCGTAAGTGGAGACTTGATACTGATGACCATGAGAGAATATTAAATGTTATTCAAGAGAGAGATGAACCACTTGACATGGACTAAATCACGCATGAAATATGATTTGAACTAAATTTTTCACGGGAGAGACCAAAGGTTTTCTTAGCTCCATTCTTTCCTACTGGTGCCCATAGTGAATGGATCTTGAATTAAATTAAAAATTTATAATATAGATCTAAAAAATGTCTTATAAGTGCATATGATATATTAATTATCTACCTAAATATGAAGTACTAGATAACTTTGGAATATGAATGTGTGTATGTATTGAATTTGCATGTGTTACATTAGGACGTGCATGTTTTAAATATAAAATCTACTTGAAGTATAACAACATTAATTTAAAAGTATGTGCACAACTATTATCGAATATACATTTAAATATAAGTAAGATTCAATCAAACATCTAGGGACTTCAATTATATAGCTCACGTGTGTCAAATTTACATCATTCATAACTTTCATAAACATGTACAATCAAACATCATTCATTTATGTAATCTATTGAATTCAAACATCATTCATGTATGTAATCTATTGAAATCAAACATCATTCATGTATGTAATCAAATTTAAATTAAACACATGTATGTAATCTATTGAAAGTATTGAAAATTTACATTTATAAATTTGAAATCACATGAACTCATGAAGAATCAAACATGTATACAAGTTCATCACACATGCACACGTATCTAGAGTGAAAGTATACATATATATATATATATATATATATATATATATATATATATATATATATATATATATATATATATATATATATATATATATATATATATATATATATATATATATATATATATATATATATATATATATATATAACATGCATGAAACATCAATCATGTGTAGATCAAGTACTGTAAATATGAAACATATGAATCAATCATGTGTCAAACATTCTATCAAAAGGGTCTAGAAATGAAATATAACATCAAACACATCAATCGGTCATGTAGAGTCTAGAAATGAAATATAGTTCATCAAACACATGTGAATATATATGTAATATGAAATATGTCTAGATCAAATATGAAAGTACCTAGGGCTCATCATGATGACTCCTCACTAAGCAGTCAGACCTAGAGTGACTATCATGTTGTGAAGGATGTGCAGATCCATACAAAGAAAGAGATATATAAATTAATATATAAACATTGTACACAGATCTTAAGTTTGATTTAAAATATTGTACAAGAAAACATGTTATAAATTGTGTACACACAAATAATAAATTAAAAACTTACATGTCCACTACTAATGTCATCATCGAGTGAGTCCCGACAACATACACAATTAGTACTCAAAGGAGTAACAAGAGGCATATCCTGGTAGACAAAAAATATATCATATATATACACATGTACATATATATATATATATATATATATATATATATATATATATATATATATATATATATATATATATATAGATATATATATATATATCAATTGATTGAAATTTTGAAAATAAATTTAAGTTAAATTATAACATTAAATACATGTATATAATCTGATTTATACCTGTGTAGGTGGTGGAAACTGATAGTACTCGGATTCCCTGGCCTCAATCCTATCAACCAAGGTATCAAGATATTGTTGCGTCTGGTCCAAGCTCAACTCTGCATCTGCAACATGAGTAGACTGCACATGCCTCTCTAATGATGAATGCAATGGACTAACCAAATGAGATGGCATGGAATTCATATCATCATGTGTCAAAAAATCTAGATAAGTCGTAGTGGTCATGCTGAACTCAACATCGTCAAGGCCAACATCAAAGAACTAATGCCCTGCACTGACTGAAGGGTTTGTACGTTGTGTCTCTCCCTATGCAGTAATAGAGTGGTCAGTAGGTGGATCCTCACAAGCACTTCCACTATGGCCACGATCTAGGTGAGAAGGATGTGGCTGAGTGTATCTAAAAGTACCCACACAAGATCTAACCTGTGATATGGGGATATCATGCTCTGCTGCTATAAATGCATATGCATCCAATAGATCCTCAGTCAAAATAGTCAATGTGACATGTGTCATCTCTTGTAAGTCCCTCCAGGCTAGAAAGTGAAAGGATGTATGTTGCACTGTACATGTCATGTGTGGTCCTATTAGAGCATGCTCCACCTAACGATCTGGAGTGTCATTGAGTCATCAGGTACTGACCAACCTAATCACTAGATATGGATGTGGCAACTGCTACAATGTCCCCCACACTATCAATCACAAATTGAAGCTGGGTGCTATGAATAACATCATCTGCAACAGGACCCAATGAAGGAGCTATAACAGGTGCCCTTTGACCAACAATGGCCCTGTGTACTGGCCTCTGTTTTTCAGCTTGATGAAAAGCATCTCTATCAACAATTTTGACATGCCCCTATCCTAGATGTGCTAGCAAATCAGTGTAATTAACAACCCTCCCTAAACGAACCTCTACAAAAATCTATTGTGCAAAGTACAATGGAATCTTGTCGTTATTCGGATAACGACCATGGGCAGTTAGAAATCATGGGTATATCAATGCTAATATAGTAGGATCTTGACACATGATAACCTGATACCCCTTCACATAATTTCTCTCTGCATAAGATGGGAAAGCTTCCCTTTTTAGGGTCGCTTTAGGCACTAAAGCCTATACCTCCTTAAGAAAAATACCAGAACCAACCTCTTGTCTCTTCCTCTCAAGTATGGCCTCTATAACATCTGGGGCATAGAGAGTGGTACCATGAATGTCATCCCTAATGCTAATCAAGCTAGTAGGGATGGATTGACATGTCCTCTTATAGACACTAGAGCTAGATGGATTATTTATGGATTCTTGCAACCGTTCAATCTCTCTATTAGTGCATGAAAATAGTTCCGCAAGGGGAATTGGTGCATCTTCCATGTGTGATGTGCAATAATGTCTGATAGATCTAGAATATGTATAACTGGAAGATTTTATTTACTATCAAATAAAGTCTACATATATGTACGTTTTTTTAATTTAATTAAAAATAAAATTAAAGTATGCACATTTCGCTACATTATTTCAAAGTAAAATCAATTACATAAATTAAATTTAAATGTAAATAAATGTGTACTGTACATATGTATGTACACACATACATACAGGTGCACATATATACATGTACACATACATGTGTACGTGCATATATACATGCACATATATATATATATATATACATGACATATTATACATATATATACATGTACGTACATACATGCTTATATATATGCATGTATACATGCATATATACATGTATACATGCATGTATACATGCATATATACATGTATATATGTATGTATACATGCATATATACACATGTACATATATGTACATACACATGTATGTATCTATGTACATACACATGTATACATGCATATATATATGTATATATGCATATATACACATGTATGTGCATGCATATATATATATATATATATGCATGTATACACATGTATACATGCATATATAAATGTATATATGCATATATACACATGTACATACATATATGTACATGTATATATACTAGATTTATATATCAAAAACTTCAAATAATAAAAAATTTATATATATATATATGCATATACATATATACACATGTATACATGCATCTATATATCAAAAACCTCAAATAATGAAAAATCTATATATATACATGTATATATGTATGTATAT
Organism: Chamaecyparis obtusa; assembly: GCA_027943335.1. Classification (NCBI taxonomy): domain Eukaryota; kingdom Viridiplantae; phylum Streptophyta; class Pinopsida; order Cupressales; family Cupressaceae; genus Chamaecyparis; species Chamaecyparis obtusa. The sequence goes on from BSBK01008930.1 coordinate 1,060,140, forward strand.
ATGCATATATACATGCATATATGCATATATACATACATATATACATGTATATATGCATATATACACATGTATACATGCATATATACATGTATACATGCATATATACATGCATATATACATGTATACATGCATATATACATGCATATATACACATGTATACTAAATCTATATATCAAAAACTTCAAATAATAAAAAAACAAAAATAAAAAACCTGAAAGTGACGTTTGGTAAATCGGAAGCCAAGCCGCCACGAGTTTCACTATCACCGAAAGTGATAGTGAAAGTCACTTTCGACTATTTTAACCTGTAGAAAAACCTAATTTCTTACTTTCGATCGAAAGTCCCATATTAAGGACTTTCGATCAAAATTTCTTTAGTACTTTCTATCGAAAGTGAAAAATAAACTTTCGATCAAAAGTTTATTTCGATTGAAAGTAAGGGTGTTTAGGACTTTCGATCAGAAGTTTCCTACTTATGATTGAAAGTTGGGGTCAGTTTCTATCGAAAGTAAGAAATGAAGTTTTTTTTAAATTCTCTTTTTGGGCTGAATTCATTCCTCCGAAAAAGTGCAACCCACTATTGTGGGTTCACCCCTAGAGATTCACAAATGGGAGCATAACAATGTTTTCCTTGATTTCTTCTTGTGGTGTGATTTCAATTATCCTAAGTTGTCTAATAAATCGGGTGTCTATGACAAGAGCCTTCATCATGATTGGAATGCCACACATACCTCGACCCTCTTTATTCAGACACTTAGGTGAGGTTGGATTTTTCTCCTTTTTTTTCTTGTGTGTAACATGCAAGATCGTACTTATAGTTATCTTGGTGCTCATGCTTTGATACTGGTATAGTCTTACAACATTAACTTGGAAACCATGTTTAGGTCATCTTGACACCTATGTCTCAATGCTTACATGTGTTTCCTATATCTAATCTGATACAATCATATTCATATTTGCATGGTCGCTCTCGCACTAGTGAAGGTTGTACTAACCTCCGATGTCCCAAACACTCAAATGATGAAAACTAATGGCTACCACATCGATGACTTGACTACTCTCATGTCTTAGGTTGCATTCTCATTCCTAGGTTGCATTTCATTCTAGGACTGCATCTTAGCTTTGCATTTCTGGTTCCCTTGAGCTACACTTTCTTTTCCTTCCTTTCTCTCCGCTAAAGTATTCAACTACAAATCTTTGTTCTTGATCCTATTTTTGGGATCGAAATCAAAATTTGAGATCATTTAATTGCAAAATGCAATTGACTAGTGACGCTATCACTTCTTGCTCACTTCCACTTTTATTTATTGGATCTCTGAGTCTAATCTTTTCCCCTTCTGTACCTCATTTCCATTTCGATCCTGAGGGGCCATGATAATATAGAAAATATTTTCGTCGATCGAATCTCCCAATTTGAAAATCTAGCAATCAAACCAAATCTTAAATCAATCAAGTTAATTAGGACTAAAACATCATCACTTGGGGGGGCATCTTAGCTTCACCACTTCATATCAAGTTGAGATTCTCCACATCTCCTTTCTAAAAGAGTGTTCTCAAATTGCTTCATATCAGTTCACTCAGACATGCATCTTTTCGATCACTTGGGGCAGATCAGGTTCATCTAGACCCACATCAATATGGTATTGTCTCTCAAATGATTATCTATCTCAATCTCCTTGGAAATATATTTAATCTTATCACTTCATATCAGGCTAGATGGGTATGTGCAGGATCATGAGGGGCCAAACTATGCCCTTAAGTGGCAATGAAAAATCAAACAATCAGGATTAGTCAACTTGGCGTGAAAAAATGAACTAGTTATCAACCTAATATCAAAAAGTTCTAAGAATATAATTTGTAGGAAATTAAATGTAGTTTCTAAACTACTAAGCCTTTTCTGAAAAAAAATTAACATGATTGGTAAAAAGTATAGATTGCAATGCAGCACTACAAACATTTCAGCAAAAAAATAAGAAGTATGTGTATGTCTGACCACCCTAATCAAAAGCAAATGATAATATTTTTTTATAATATTCTATATATAAGTAGCTGACTCATGCCCGGATGTGACGCATATTTTTTGGTATTTTTATTCCAAACAGATAATTAATTATGATTTTTTTTCTACAACACTTTTAGAATTTAAAAACTCTCGTGTCTGACCACCTTAACTCATTGAAAACTTATCATAATTCAATTTTTTTTTATTTTTTCTTATACTAGATGAAGCATAGAATGTGACGCATCTTTCGGATTTCAAAAATGTTATACTGTTTGAAAGATATAGTCATTTTTCAATCAGTATCTAAATCAGCACTTTAGTGGTAGCTCGATTAGAAAATAACTAATAATTACTTAATGAATTCAAAATTTGACAGCAATTATATCGATAGAAAGCTGATAATCTCCTTAAGATACCCTTTTCATTTTATCAAATTCAGGGGGAAAAAAAGTCGTCAGCTACATGGTCGAAGTCTAGAATTGAGAGAAACAGAAGAAAAACACATTTTTGTGACACTTGAAGAGTTGACCAGGTAGGTTTGGTGCACAGACCAATACCGAGCCTAATCGGGTACCCGAATCTAGCGGCAGAATTTCAAATTTTTGCTTTACCTCCACTTTCTCTAATTTCTAATTTCAAAATTTGGTTCCACTTTATCAATTATAATTATATAATTGATAGTTATATATTTGATATATATTTGATAGTTATTAGTTATATATTAAATATTATATAATATGAATTATTTATTAAATGTTATATTTAATATTATTTAATATATATTAATATTAAAAACTATATATTAGATTATATATTATATATAATATTATATATTACATATTAAATATTATATAATATACATTTTACATTTTAAATATAATTTAATATGATTCAGAGCACGAGCATGAGTCCCTACAGTGGCATAGTAGTGCCTTTTACAGGTGCCAAAAACCCTAGCTACGCAGAAATGGAGGCTTTGAAGAATAGTTCACTGGAGGCAGATTATAGAAGCAGAGGGCAAGAGAATCACTCTATTTCCACCACTTGTGGCTATGAAATGGTATCTTTCCTTACTTTTTCAACCGAAATGCTAAATTGTAAAGGTTCTTGAAATAGATTCTAGTCGTGCCAGAAAATTGTACCACGCCTATTGATAATCTGGTAGCTACATAGAGTCATTGGGAGGTTAAACAAGAACAACCGGATGGATCTTTGAACCGGTCAAAGATTATGGAGAGCGGGGAAGGGTTTGGTAAAATGAGTAGTTGTACTAGAAATGATGCACGTGCTGTAGAACTGACCGCATTAATAAATTTAAAGAAGAGATCAGTGGCGACATGACATTATGAGGAAAGCCTTTCCATTTCGATGGTGCCCCCCCCCCCCGTGATATTATGAAGAATGTCTTACCGCTTCAATGTCGGCACCACCTCTGTCTCAAACTTTCTCCATTGCTTCTCATCAGTACTCTAAAATATGGCAGGGATTGCGGGCACATTATTACCCCTAGGGATTGAGATTGAGATATCACACGTTAGGACCCCTAGGGAGTCCCCATGACCCCTTATGACACATTGGAATGCTCAAATGTGTCTTAAGAGGTCTTAGGACCCCTTTAAACACACTTGAACATTCCAATGTGTCAAAAGGGGTCATTGGGACTCCCTAGGGGTTCTGTTATGTCTTATCATGCATTAGGACCCCTAGGGAGTCCCCATGACCGCTTTTGACACATTGGAATGCTCAAGTGTGTCTTAAGGGGTCCTACGACCCCTTAAGACACACTTGAGTATTCCAATGTGTCAAAAGGGGTCATGGGGACTCCCTAGGGGTCCTAGTATGCCTTATCACGCATTAAGATCCATAGGGAGTCCCCATGACCCCTTATGACACATTGGAACACTCAAGTGTGTCTTAAGGGGTCCTACGACCCCTTAAGACACACTTGAGCATTCCAATGTGTCAAAAGGGGTCATTGGGACTCCCTAGGGGTCCTAGTATGCCTTATCACGCGTTAGGACCCCTAGAGAGTCCTCATGACCCTTTTTAACACATTGGAATGCTCAAGTGTGTCTTAAAGGGTCCTACGACCCCTTAAGACACACTTGAGCATTCCAATGTGTCAAAAGGGGTCATTGGGACTCCCTAGGGGTTATAGTATGCCTTATCACATGTTAGGACCCCTAGAGAGTCCTCATGACCCCTTTTGACACATTGGAATGCTCAAGTGTGTCTGAAAGGGTCCTACGACCCCTTAACACATACTTGAGCATTCCAATGTGTCAAAAGGGGTCATTGGAACTCCCTAGGGGTCCAGTACGCCTTATCATGCGTTAGAATCCATAGAGAGTCCCCATGAACCCTTTTGACACATTGCAATGCTTTAGTGTGTCTTAAGGGGTCTTAGGACCCCTTAAGACACAATTGAGCATTCCAATGTGTCAAAAGGGATCATGGGAACACCCTAGGTGTTCTAATGCATGATAAGGCATACTAGGACCCCTAGGCAGTCCTCATGACTCCTTTTGACATATTAGAATGTTCAAGTGTGTCTTAAGGGGTATTAGGACCCCTTAAGACACACTTGAGCATTTTAATGCATCAAAAGGGGTCATGGGGACTCCCTAGGTGTCCTAATCTGCCTTATCATGCATTAGGACATCCAAGGAGTCCCCATGACCCCTTTTGACACATTAGAACGCTCAAGTGTGTCTTAAGGGGTCCTAATACCCCTTAAGACACACTTGAACATACCAATGTGTCAAAAGGATCATGGAGACTCTCTAGGGGTCCTAACATGTGATAAGGCGTACTAGGACCCCTAAAGAGTCCCCATGACCCCTTTTGACACATTAGAATGCTCAAGTGTGTCTTAAGGGATCCTAATACCACTTAAGACACACTTGAGCATTCTAATGTGTCAAAAGGGGTTTTGGGAACTCCCTAGGGGTGATAGTACACCTTATCATGCATTAGGGCACCTAGAGAGTCCTCGGGTATGTGCAGCATCATGAGGGGCCAAACTATGTGCTTAAGTGGCAATGAAAAATTAGACAATCGGGATTAGTCAACTTGGCGTGAAAAAATGAACTAGTTATCAACCTAATATCAAAAAGTTCTAAGAATATAATTTGTAAGAAATTGAATGTAGTTTCTAAACTACTAAGCCTTTTCTGAAAAAAAATTAATATGATTGGTAAAAAGTATAGATTGCAATGCAGCACTACAAACATTTCAGCAAAAAAATAAGAAGTACGTGTATGTTTGACCACCCTAATAAAAAACAAATGATAATATTTTTTTATAATATTTTATATATAAGTAGTTGACTCATGCCCAGATGTGACGCATATTTTTTGGTATTTTTATTCCAAACAGATAATTAATTATGATTTTTTTGCTACAGCGCTTTCAGAATTTAAAAACTCTCATGTCTGACCACCTTAACTCATTGAAAACTTATCATAATTCAATTTTTTTTTATTTTTTCTTATACTAGATGAAGCATAGAATGTGACGCATCTTTTGAATTTCAAAAATGTTATACGGTTTGAAAGTTATAGCTATTTTTCCATCAGTATGTCAATCAGGACTTTAGACGTAAGTGAACTAGAAAATAACTAATAAATACTTAACAAATTCAAAATCTGACAGCACTTATATTGATGGAAAGCTGACAATCATCTGAAGAAAACCTTTTCATTTTATCGAAATCAGGTGGAAAAAAACTCGTCAACCTAATGGTCGAAGTGTTGACATAAGAAAAATAGAGAAAAAACACATTTTTTGCACACCTTCAACGTTGACCATGGAGCTTTGGTTTCCAAAGCTATTACCCGATTTTGCTTTCATTTCACATTTGAAAAGTTTCCCCCTCCCACTCTTTTTTTATTTCTCTTTAATTTTGATATTTTTTTCTTTCACCCTGACAATGAATAATTTATATATTTTATATTTAGGTTTTATATTTTATGTTTTATATTTTATATTATATAGTATATATATTATATATTATTTATTTATATTATATATTCGATAATATCAATTTAAACGGCCTAAGTATATAGTCTGTTCAGATTTATATTAAATGCAATATTTTTATATTATAATATAAATGTTACATAATATATATATGTATATATTATAAATTATATATTAAATATTATTGTGTATATAATATAATAAAATATAATATAATGTCTAATATATATAATATATAAAATGAATAGGACATTAATATATTCTATATTTGATAATATATATTAAATGTAATATCTAATATATCTTATAATATATATATTATATATTTAGTCTATTAAATATTATATTTTTTCAAATATTTTATATATTATTTTAATATTTAATTTAAGTTATAACAGATCCTCTCATGAGACAACAGGTCGAATTGGGGTCGCTAGACGTCTTAAGGGGTAATTAGGGTTTGTGAGGCAACTTCGTATGTACAGTGACCATTTGGAAGGCAATAGGGCATGTTCGAGTACCAATGTACCAAATATTAATGACTTTTTCCTAGTCCAACTCGAAAAGGGTCCATGGGGTGCTCTCAGGAGAGCACATGTCCAATCTGTGTCGCTAGGCATCTTAAGGGGTCATTAGGGCTCATGAGACAACCTTTGATGCATGATGACCATTTGGAACGCATTAGGACATGTCAGAGGACCTAACTCCACAATTTAGATAAATTTTGATTATTCAAACTTGAAAAGGGTCCATGGGGTACTCTTGGGAGACCATTGTGTGATTCGGGGTCGATAGGTGACTTAAGGGGTCATCGGGGTTCCAAATGAAACTTTCGATGAACGGTGATCCTTTGGAATGCATTAGGACATATCAGATGACCTACGTACCAAATTTGGATAATTTTTGCCTAGTAGAACTCGAAAGGGGTCCATGGGGTGCTCTCGGGAAACCACATGTCGAATCGGGGTCGGTACCTGCCTGTTAAGAGGTCATTAGGGTTCCAAATGAAACTTCGATGGAACGGTCACCCTTTGGAACACATTAGGATATGTCATAGGACCTATGTACCAAATTTGGATTACTTTTGCCTAGTAAAACTCAAAAGGGGTCCATGGTGTGCTCTCGAGAGACCACATGTCGAAATGGGGTTGGTAGGCCTATTAAGGGGTCATTAGGGTTTCAAATAAAACTTTAATGGAATGGTGACCCTTTGGAATGCATTAAGACATGTCATAGGACCTACATACCAAATTTTGATGACTTTTTCCTATTAGAACTCGAAACGGGTCCATGGGGTGCTTTCGGGAGACCTCATGTCGAATCAGGGTTAGTAGTCCTACTAAGGGGGCATTAGGGTTTGAAATGAAACTTTGATAGAATGGTGAACCTTTAGAATGCATTAGGACATGTAAGAGGACCTAATTCCATGATTCATATGACTTTTTCCTAAAATAACTCGAAAGGGGTCCATGGGTTGCTCTCAGGAGACCTCATGTCGAATCGAGGTCGATAGGCCTGTTAAGGGGTCATTGGGGTTACAAATAAAACTTTGATGGAATGGTGACCCTTTGGAATGCATTAGAACATGTCATAAGAACTACGTACCAAATTTGGATGACTTTTTCCTAGTAGAACTCGAAAGGGGTCCATGGGGTGCTCTCGGGAGACCACATGTTGAATCGGGGTGGATTGGCCTGTTAAGGGGTCATTCGGGTTTGAAATGCAACTTCAATGGAATAGTGACCCTTTGGAATGTATTAGGACATGTCATAGGACCTACATACCAAATTTGGATGACTTTTTCCTAGTAGAACTCGAAAGGGGTCCACGAGGTGCTCTCGAGAGACCTCATGTCGAATCAGGGTCGGTAGGCCTATTATGGCATCATTAGGGTTCCAAATGAAACTTTGATGGAATGGTGAGCCTTTGGAACACATTAGGACATATCATACGACCTATGTACAAAATTTGGATGACTTTTCCCTAGTAGAACTTGAAAGGGGTCCATGGGGTGCTCTTGGAAGACCTCATGTCGAATCGGGCTCGGTAGGCCTATTAAGGAGTCTTTAGGGTTCAAAATGAAAATTAAATGGAATGGTGACCCTTTGGAATGCATTAGGACATGTTAGAGGACCTATGTACCAAATTTGGAAGGCTTTTTCCAAGTATAACTTGAAAGTGGTCTATGGGGTGCTCTCGGGAGACCACATGTCGAAACGGGGTCGATAGGCCTATTAAAGGGTCATTAGGGTTCCAAATGCAACTTTGATGGAATGGTGACCATTTGGAATGTATTAAGACATGTCAGAGGATGTATGTACCAAATTTGGACTAATTTTTCCTAGTATAACTCGAAAGGGGTCCATGGAGTGCTCTCGGGAGACCTCATGTCGAATCGGGGTCGATAGGCCTGTTAAGGGGTCATTAGGGTTCCAAATGAAACTTTGATAGAAAAATGACCCTTTGGAATGCATTAAGACATTTCAAAGAAACTACGTACCAAATTTGGATGATTTTTCCCTAGTAGAACTTGAAAGGGGTCCATGGGGTGCTCTCGGGAGACCACATGTTGAATCGGGGTCGGTAGGTCTATTAAGGTGTCATCCAAATGAAACTTCAATGGAATAGTGACCCTTTGGAACACATTAGGACATTTCATAGGACCTATGTACCAAATTTGGATGACTTTTTCCTACTAGATCTCGTAAGGGGTCCATGGGGTGCTCTCGGGAGACCACATGTCAAAACAGGGTCGTTAGGCCCATTAAGGGGTCAATAGGGTTTGAAATGCAACTTCGATGGAATAGTGACAAATTGTAACACATTAGAACATGTCATAGGACCTATTTACCAAATTTGCATGACTTTTTCCTAGTAGAACTCAAAAGGGGTTAATGGGGTGCTCTAAGGAGACTACATGTCGAAACGGGGCCGGTAGGCCTGTTAAGGGGTCAATAGCATTTGAAATGCAACTTTGATGGAATGGTGACCCTTTGGAACACATTAGGAAATGTCAAAGGATGTAATTCCATGATTCAGATAACTTTTTCCTAGTAGAACTTGAAAGGGGTCCATGGGGTGCTCTCAGGAGACCACATGTCAAATTGGGGTCGGTAGGCCTGTTAAGGGGTTATTAGGGTTCCAAATGAAACTTCGATGGAATAGGGACCTTTTTCAATGCATTAGGACATGTCAGAGGACCTACGTACCAAATTTGGATAACTTTTTCCTAGTAAAACTCAAAAGAGGTCCATGGGGTGCTCTCGGGACACCACATGTTGAATCGGGGTCGGTAGGCCTGTTAACGAGTCATTAGGGTTCCAAATGCAACTTCCATGGAATGGTGACCCTTTGGAACCCATTAGGACATGTAAAAGGACCTATGTACCAAATTTGCAACACTTTTGCCTAGTAGAACTCAAAAGGGGTCCATGGGGTGCTCTCGGGACACCACATGTCGAATTAGGATTGGCAGGCCTGTTAAGGGGTCATTAGGGTTCCAAATGCAACTTTGATAGAATGGGGACCCTTTGCAATGTATTAGGACATGTCAGAGGACCTACGTACCAAATTTGGATGATTTTTTCCTAATAGAACTTGAAAGAGGTCCATGGGGTGGTTTCGGGACACTACATGTCGAATCGGGGTCGACAGGCCCGTTAAGGGGTCATTAGGGTTTCAAATAAAACTTTGATGGAATGATGACCCTTTATAATGAATTAGGACATGTTAAAGGACCCCTTAAGACACACTTGAGCATGATAAAGCGTACTAGGACCCCTAGGGAGTCCCCATGACCCCTAGGAGTCCTAAGGCATGATAAGGCGTACTAGGACCCCTAAGGAGTCCCATGACCCCTTTTGACGCATTGGAATGCTCAAGTCTATCTTAAGGGGTCCTATGACCCCTTAAGATAGACTTAATCATTCCAATGCATCAAAAGTGGTCATGGGGACTCTCTAGGGGTCTTAACATGTGATAAGGTGTACTAGGACCCCTAGAGAGTCCCCATGACCCCTTTTGACACATTGGAACCCTCAAGTGTATCCTAAGGGGTCATAGGACCCCTTAGGACACACTTGAAGGTTCCAATGTGTCAAAAGGGGTCATGGGGACTCTCTAGGGGTCCTAACGCATGATAAGGCTTACTAAGACCTGTAGGGAGTCCCCATGACCCCTTTCGATACATTGTAATGTTCAAGTGTGTCTTAAGAGGTCTTAGGACCTCTTAAGACACACTTGAGCATTCTAATTTGTTAAAAGGGGTCATGGGGACTACTTAGGGGTCTTAAGGAGTGATAAGGCATACTAGGACCCTTAAGGAGTCCCAATGACGCCTTTTGACCCCTAGGACCCCTTAAGAAAAACTTGAGCATTCTAATGTGTCAAAAGGGGTTATTGGGACTCCCTAGGGGTCTTAACGCATGATAAGGCATACTAGGACCCCTAGGGATTCATCATGACCCCTTTTGACACATTAGAACACTCAAGTGTGTCTTAAGGGATCCTAATACCCCTTAAGACACACTTGAGCATTCCAATGTGTCAAAAGGGGTCATGGGGACTCTCTAGGGGTCCTAACACGTGATAAGGTGTACTAGGACCCCTAGGGAGTCCCCATCACCCCTTTTGACACATTGCAATGCTCAAGTGTGTCTTAAGGGGTTGTAGGACCCCTTAAGACACACTTGGGCATTCAAATGTGTCAAAAGGGGTCATGGGGACTCCCTAGAGGTCCTAGTATGCATTATCACACCTTAGGACACCTACAGAGTCCCCACAACCCCTTAAGACACATTGGAATACTCAAGTGTGTCTTAAGGGGTATTAGGACCCTTTAAGACACACTTGAGCATTCCAATGTGTTAAAAAGGGTTATGGGGACTCCCTAGGGGTCTTAATACGCCTTATCATGCCTTAGGACCCCTAAGGAGTCCCTAGGATCCTTTTTGACACATTGGAATGCTCAAGTATGTCTTAAGGGGTCCTAATACGTCTTATCACACGTTAGGACCCCTAAAGAGTCTCCATGAACCCTTAAGACACATTGGAATGCTCAAGTGTGTCTTAAGGGGTCGTACGACCCCTTAAGACATACTTGAGCATTTCAATGTGTTTTAAGGGGTCATGGGGACTCCCTAGGGGTCCTAGTACGCCTTATCACATGTTAGGACCCCTAGAGAGTCCCCATGACCCCTTAAGACACATTGGAATGCTCAAGTGTGTCTTAAGGGGTCATAGGACCCCTTAAGACACACTTGAGCATTCCAATGTGTCAAAAGGGGTTATGGGGACTCCCTAGGGGTCTTAATACACCTTATCATGCCTTAGGACCCCTAAGGAGTCCCTAGGACCCCTTTTGACACATTGGAATGCTCAAGTATGTCTTAAGGGGTCCTAATATGCCTTATCACATGTTAGGACCCCTAGAGAGTCTCCATGAACCCTTAAGACACATTAGAATGCTCAAGTGTGTCTTAAGGGGTCGTACGACCCCTTAAGACATACTTGAGCATTTCAATGTGTTTTAAGGGGTCATGGGGACTCCCTAGGGGTCCTAGTACGCCTTATCACATGTTAAGACCCCTAGAGAGTCCCCATGACCCCTTAAGACACATTGGAATGCTCAAGTGTATCTTAAGCGGTATTAGGACCCCTTAAGACATGCTTGAGCATTCCAATGTGTCAAAAGGGGTTATGGGGACTCCCTAGGGGTCTTAATATGCCTTATCATTCCTTAGGACCCCTAAGGAGTCCCTAGGACCCCTTTTGACACATTAGAATGCTCAAGTATATCTTAAGGGGTCCTAATATGCCTTATCACACGTTAGGACCCCTAGAGAGTCTCCATGAACCCTTAAGAAGCACTGGAATGCTCAAGTGTGTCTTAAGGGGTCGTACGACCCCTTAAGACACACTTGAAAATTCCAATGTGTCTTAAGGGGTCATGGGGACTCTCTAGAGGTCCTAGTATGCCTTATCACATGTTAGGACCCCTAGAGAGTCCCCATGACCCCTTAAGACATATTAGAATGCTCAAGTGTGTCTTAAGGGGTCATAGGACCCCTTAAGACACACTTGAGCATTCCAATGTGTCAAAAGGGGTCATGGGGACTCCCTAGAGGTCCTAGTAAGTCTTATCATGCGTTATGACCTCTATAGAGTCCCCATGACCCCTTAAGACACATTGGAATTCTCAAGTGTGTCTTAAGAGGTCAGAGGACCCCTTAAGACACACTTGAGCATTCCAATCTATCTTAAGGGGTCATGGGGACGCTCTAAGGGTCCTAGTATGTCTTAGGACCCCTAGGGAGTCCCTATGACCCCTTTTGACACATTGGAATGCTCAAATGTGTCTTAAGGGGTATTAGGACCCCTTAAGACACACTTAAGTGTTCCAATGTGTCAAAAAAGGTCATGGGGACTCTTTAGGGGTTCTAGTATGCCTTATCACACGTTAGGACCCCTAGGGAGTCCCCATGACCCCTTAAGACACATTGGAATACTAAAGTGTTCCAATGTCTCATAAGGGGTCATGGGGACTCCCTAGGGGTCCTAGTACGCCTATCACACCTTAGGACCCCTAGGGAGTCCCCATGACCCCTTTTGACACATTGGAATGCTCAAGTGTGTCTTAAGGGGTCCTACGACCCCTTAAGACACACTTGAACATTCCAATGTGTCAAAAGGGGTCATGGGGACTCCTTAGGGGTCCTAGTACACCTTATCACACCTTAGGACCCCTAGAGATTCTCCATGACCCCTTAAGACACATTTGAGCATTCTAATGTGTCAAAAGGGGTCATGGGAACTCCCTACATGTCCTAATACATGATAAGGTGTACTAGGACCCCTAGGGAGTCCCCATGACCCCTTTTGACACATTAGAATTCTTAAGTGTGTCTTAAGGGGTATTAGGACTCCTTAAGACACACTTGAGCATTCCAATGCGTCAAAAGGGGTCATGGGGACTCCCTAGGTGTCCTAATGTGCATTAGGACACCCAGGGAGTCCCCATGACCCCTTTCAACACATTGGAATGGTCAAGTGTGTCTTAAGGGGTCCTACGACCCCTTAAGACACACTTGAGCATTCCAATGTGTCAAAAGGGGTCATCGAGACTCCCTAGGGGTCCTAACGCGTGATAAAATTTACTAAGAACCCTAGGGAGTCCCGATGACCCCTTTTAACACATTGAAATGCTCTAGTGTGTCTTAAGGGGTCCTACAACCCCTTAAGACACACTTGAGCTTTCCAATGTGTCAAAAAGGGTCATGGGAACTCCTTAGGTGTCCTAATGCATGATAAGGAGTACTAGGACCCCTAAGGAGTCCCCATGACCCTTTTTGACACATTAGAATGCTCAAGTGTGTCTTAAGGGGTATTAGGACCCCATAAGACACACTTGAGCATTCTAATGCATCAGAGGGGTCATGGGGACTCCCTAGGCATCCCAGAGCGTGATAAGGCATACAAGGACACCTAGGGAGTCCCCATGACCCCTTTTGACACATTCAAATGCTCAAGTGTGTCTTAAGGGGTCCTAATACCCCTTAAGACACACTTGAGCATTCTAATGTATTAGATAAGGTGTACTAGGACCCCTAGGGAGTCCCCATGACCCCTTTTGATACATTAGAATTCTCAAGTGTGTCTTAAGGGGTCCTACGACCCATTGAGACACACTTGAGCGTTCCAATGTGTTTGAAGCATGATTGGGCCGTGATCTTCTAGGGCTCGTATCTTGGACCTCATGAGAGGTATTGACAAACTATTAGGTGTCACAAGATCATGTTTTTGAGGTCTACAATAACCTCTCTCAGCTTTGGGTGATTTGACTTTGTTTGCATTTGGCAAGGCGATCTCAGTCGATGCCAAAACTTGCAGTGAGGGTCAATTGAAAGTGGCTCAGCAATGTATCTTTCAAACCATCTGACCTGGCATCAAATCATCTACTCCATTGGCTCTGGTTGGCTGGGTAGATGCTAGTTACAACCCCATTTTGCCCACAGAGTCACCGGAATGCTTGCGACCACGCTTGACCCAAGTGACCCCAAGGTGCACTAAGCACGATTGGGCAATGATTTTCTAGGGCTTGTATCTTGGACCTCGTGAGAGCTATCGACAAACTATTAGGTGTTACAAGATCATGTTTTTGAGGTCTATAATAACCTCTCCCAATTTTGGGCAATTCGACTTCGTTTGCATTTGGCAAGGCAATCTCAGTCCATGCCAAAACTTGCAGTGAGGGTCAGTTAAAAGTGGCTCAGCAGCGTATCTTTCAAACCGTCTGACTTGGCATCAAACCATCTGCTCCATTGACTCTGGTTGGCCAGGTCAACGCCAATGACAACCCCATTCTACCCACAGATTCACTAGAATGCTTGTGACCACACTCGACCCAAGTGACCCCAAGGTGCACTAAGCACGATTGGGCAACGATCTTCTGGGACTTGTATCTCAGACCTCGTGAGAGCTATCGACAAACTATCAAGTGCAACAAGATCATTTTTTTGAGTTCTACAATTACCTCTCTCAATTTTGGGCGATTCGAATTCCTTTGCATTTGGCAAGGTGATCTCAGTCGATGCCAAAACTTGCAATTAGGGTCAGTTGAAAGTGGCTCAGCAGCGTATCTTTCAAACCGTCTGACCTGGAATTGAACCATCTGCTCCATTGACTCTGGTTGGCTGGGTAAACATCAGTGACAACCCCGTTCTACCCACAGAGTCACCGAAACGCTTGTGACCACGCTCGACCCAAGTGACCCCAAGGTGCACTAAGCATGATTGGGCCGTGATCTTCTAGGGCTTGTATCTCAGACCTCGTGAGAGCTATCAACAAACTGTTAGGTGCTATGGGATTGTGTTTTTGAGGTCTACAATAACCTCTCTCAGCTTTGGGCAATTCAACTTCGTTTGCATTTGGCAAGGTGATCTCAGTCGATGCCAATGCAGTCAGGGTCAATTGAAACTGGCTCAGCAGCGTATCTTTCAAACCATCTGACCTGGCATCGAATCATCTACTCCATTAGCTTTGGTTGGCCAAGTAAATGCCAGTGACAACCTCATTCTACCCATAGAGTCATCGGAACGCTCGCGACCACACTCGACCCAAGTGACCCCAAGGTGCACTTAGCACGATTGGGCAGCGATCTTCTGGGGCTCATATCTTGGACCTTGTGAGAGGTATCAACATAATGTTAGGTGTTATAGGATCATGTTTTCAAGGTCTACAATAACCTCTCTCAATTTTGGGCGATTCGACTTCGTTTGCATTTGGCAAGGTGATCTCAGTCGATGCCAAAACTTGCAGTCAGGGTCAGTTGAAAGTGGCTCAACATCGTATCTTTCAAACCGTCTAACCTGGCATTGAATCATCTACTCCATTGGCTCTAGTTGGCCAAGTAAACACCAGTGATAACCTCATTCTTCCCACAGAGTCACCGAAATGCTCGCGACCACACTCGACCCAAGTGACCCCAAGGTGCACTTAGCACGATTGGGTAGCGATCTTCTGGGAGTCGTATCTCAGACCTCGTGAGAGCTATTGACAAACTATTAGGTGCTACAGGATCATGTTTTCAAGGTCTACAATAACCTCTCTTAGTTTTGGGGGATTTGACTTCATTTGCATTTGGCAAGGCGATCTCAGTAGATGCCAAAACTTGCAGTCAGGGTCAGTTGAAAGTGCCTCAGCAGCATATCTTTCAAACCGTCTAACCTGGCATCGAACCATCTACTCCATCAGCTCTGGTTGGCTGGGTAAATGCTAGTGACAACCTCGTTCTACCCACAAAGTCACCGGAACACTTGCGACCACGCTCGACCCAAGTGGCCCCAAGGTGCACTAAGCATGATTGGGTAGTGATCTTCTGGGGCTCATATCTTGGACCTCATGAGAGGTATCAACAAACTATCAGGGGCTACAAGATTTTGTTTTCAAGGTCTACAATAACCTCTCTCAGTTTTGGGCAATTCAACTTCGTTTGCATTTGGCAAGGTGATCTCAGTCGATGCCAAAACTTGCAGTGAGGGTTAGTTGAAAGTGGCTCAGTAGCGTATCTTTCAAACCGTCTGACCTGGCATTGAACCATCTACTCCATCAGCTCTGATTAGCTAGGTAAACGCTAATGGAAACCCCATTCTGCCCACAGAGTCACCGGAACGCTCGCGACCACACTCAACCCAAGTGACCCCAAGGTGCACTAAGCACGATTGGGCAGCAATCTTCTGGGGTTCATATCTTGGACCTCATGAGAGGTATCAACAAATTGTTAGGTGTTACAGGATCATGTTTTTGAGGTCTACAATAACCTCTCTCAATTTTGGGTGATTCAACTTCATTTGCATATGGCAAGGTGATCTCAGTCGATGCCAAAACTTGCAGTCAGGGTCAGTTGAAAGTGGCTCAGTAGTGTATCTTTCAAACCGTCTGACCTGGCATCAAATCATCTACTCCATTGGCTCTGGTTGGCTAGCTAAATGCCAGTGACAACCCCGTTCTGCCCACAGAGTCACCGAAACACCCGCGACCACGCTCGACCCAAGTGACCCCAAGGTGCACTAAGCATGATTGGGCCGTGATCTTCTGGGGCTCGTATCTCAGACCTCATGAGAGCTATCAACAAACTATTAGGTGCTACGGGATCATGTTTTTGAGGTCTATAATAACCTCTCTCAGCTTTGGGTGATTCAACTTCGTTTGCATTTGGCAAGGCGATCTCAGTCGATGCCAAAACTTGCAGTCAGGGTCAGTTAAAAGTGGCTTAGTAGCGTATCTTTCAAACCGTCTGACCTGGCATCAAACTGTCTGCTCCATCAGCTCTGGTTGGCTGGGTAAATTCCAATGACAACCCCATTCTTCCCACAGAGTCATTGAAACACTCATGGCCACGCTCGACCCAAGTGACCCCAAGGTGCACTAAGCACGATTAGGCAACGATCTTCCAGGGCTCGTGGATCAAGTAGAAATTTTTCTGAGTAGACATTGTCCTATTTGGTATGGTTATGAAGGTAGACTGAAATGGTTGGAGAGGCTATCAATGCCACTATCTATCCAAGGACATGCCATCATCCTTGGGGTCGGTTATAATTTTAACTATCGAGTTCCATAAAAATTGTGACTTGGAAGCATAGACAATATATGTAAACTATTCAACAGAATGCCTGCAAGCAGAGCATGGCATATGGAATTGTAGATAGGAGTAGTAGAACTAGTAAAAGGTATCAAAAAATGAAGTTTCCAAAGCTTTGTCAGGTTAGACTGGTCGATGACAATGAGAATTGGTTTTGCACATCAACAGTATTGGCATTCGAGAACATGATAATCTATAACGCAATTTCAAGATTAAGACATTATCATTTCCTGAGAATGCCCCAACACCGAATGTCAAGGAGGACCTGACATCTTCCTTGATGGACAGAACCTTGTTTCATGCTTAGTTGTTGGATTCATAGAGGTCTAGGACTATATCAGTGGGAAACTTAAGAGCGATTTTCAATACCAAGCTGATGATGCCTTCATGACATATGATAATGCAGTTCTTTGTGTTGACATCAGTGATGATTCAAAGATGTTGGCTTCAGGTTCACAAGGTGGGAAAATTGAGGAGGACGTGCTCGCAATTGAATCCCAAAATACATATGTATGATGGCTTCGACAAAATGTTTCTTGGTGTCACTTGCATGAAGCGGTATGTTTGTGGAGAGCCAGAACTGACACGCTCTAGTTATAGCACCAAGCATCCAATCAAAACACAGAGGCATTAACACTTGTGTTGCAATAAGATCCAGATGGCACTATTCTATAGGAATAGATCCATTTTGAAAGATGTAGAGCACCAAGTAACATGGACTTTCATAACAAAATATTACTAAGGCACTCACAAAGGGATACTTTAATGTATTCGAGAAAGAAGATGAGGATAGACACATCCTCAAGAATTAGTTATTATAACAGGAAAGAAACTAATCAAAAGGGGAAAATAAGTAAGGCTTGTAGAGGAGATTTTGGGGGTTTCAGATTCCACCTGACCTGAGAGACTTTGTGCCAGGGGAGGGATAGATTAGGATTTTTATTGTAATGCAGGGAAAGAGGGATTTTATTTTTAGATAATGATTAATGTACAGGAACATCAGAATCTTTGTTGTTTTGCTGTGTTTAAAGAAGGATATGTCAGCATATTAAAACTTTGATTTTAGATGCTCACTTTCTGATTGATATTCATCTTTGAATGATATTGGTTTCTTTTGAATGCATATCTGTTACGTCTGATCATTAGCATGATCATCTATGGACTTTATGCTATAGTTTTTCATGTATTTGGAAAGAACCATTCATCTTTCTCTCTTAGTTTCTTTCTGTAATGCATTGTTTAGGCAAATGAAATTTGTAGCGTTTACTGTCCTTTTCTTTTTAGTAAATTAGTCCCTTTGCGTCTATCTCATGTTTATGAATAGATGTTTGTAAGCCTTTATTGCTTTTAGGTTAAAAGCATTATCATTTATAGTTTAGTTGATTCATTGTAAATCCTGCACGGGGAGCTGTACCTAGATAATTCAAAGGGTGCTTACGCTTCTCAATAGTGAAGTGACCGAACTATTGGTGTTGGTTGAGTCTTTTTGTTTGGGCTTTAAGGGTCATTTTGTAAGCATTTCTTTCGAAGACAAATCTGTTCACCAACAAGAAGTTAAACCTCAAACATAATAAGCTCCATGAACAGGGTATTCCAGAGTAAAGAAAAATAAATGTAACTTCAACAAGATATAATTTAAATCATAATGATAATCATAGTCAAGATATAACTTCACCATTCAATTCCATAAACATGAATAATAAATATGTATATACAAAAGATGACGCAAATATAACATATAAATGAATATGTTCTATATATGTATCAAATGTATCAAAAGTATGTCCATATACAAATATGGCACATGCCATTTCAAAATGTCTACAAAATCAATGTTTTAAGGTGTACAATGTGGCATATATGCCATCTCAAAATGTGCCAAGTGTCATCTCTAAATGACCACAAAACTAAAACTGCATCCTATGCTGTAGGGGGATCATCAAAATGTAGCTCTTTGAAGGAGTGTTGGGCTCTGATTGATCCTGCATAAAAAATGAGTTCAAATCAAAGTTAGATTGCTTACTTTATATGATTTGTACATATATATATATAATTCATAATTTTCAAACACTAATTTAATTAAAATTATAACCGAATACAAATAAATTTATACCTGGTCTCTCGATCACCTACCACGATCAGGTGTCCTAGCATAAGTCCTGGGTAGTGAAGGGACCATGCCAACAATACCAACTCTGACCTATAAATATATATTTGCAATAATGAGATTAGTAGACTGGTGCAACATAGAGTAATAAATCTATAAAATAGGATGATAGCATAATAAAATTACAAATTGATTGAACTAAAATTAAAACTTACATCTGGTGATCCCTCCTCTAGAATAGTGGGCTAGGTCAACAAAGAAACAAAAGATTCTCGTGAGACCTCCCTCACAGTCGGAGTAACCTATGAGAGTAAAAATATTGTCAATTATATATCAATGTACTTCATCATAACAACCCTAGTTACAAAATACAAATAACAATATGTAAAAGTCTACGTACAATCAGGCTATCACTCTGAATCAAGACGCCTGTAACCCTACGCCACCGAACCGGTGTCAGAACATCATCAATAGCCAGACCCTATACAATAAAGTGCAAGTAAAATATTTATTACTACACACAAGTGGCATACATATGCATGCATAATTAATCTTAAACAATTAACTACCTTTCCTTTGTCGACACCTGATGAAGGAACCCCCTCACACCCCCCATTGATGTCAGTTGTAGCCTGCAAGAACACAATAAGATGACAATATATATTAGTAAATGTATGAATTTTATTGCTCTAATTGATAGAGATTTAAGCATGTACACCAAATGATATAAAAAAAAACTAATGGGTACATAATTTATAATATACTGTATAGTCATCAAGGCCAAATGAAATGGTCAAAAGTGTGGACTCATCCACCTTTCTCACCTCCTCCTATGTCATCGACTGAACATAAATGGAAAAAATATATATACATAAGTGCATGCAATCATTAAAACTAATCTAAATAAATAAATTATTTTTAAATTAAATAAGTCATGTGACAAATTTATTTATAATGTTTACTCTTACCGTATCAATAGGAGTCAATGGCTCTACGTGCACCTCCTGAGCACTCTCATGAGATGTAGATGCTCCATGAGGTGTTGTAGCCTCTCCAACAGCCTCTCCTGTATCTCCCTCATCAATATCATGAAACTGATATATATCAGAATCAGTAAGCGGTCCAAGGCACATATGCCTGCACATAATGCACATATGGGGCTCGCATACATGTGAACTCTGACAAGATGTCAATGCGCCAGCAGCATCCACAGGAGGCAACACTGACCTAGTCTGTGTGATCAACTGATCACTCAGTAAATGAATGGCCCTAATAGTCAGTTCAATAGCCTCATAAATGATATTGGGATGCTGCACTGGAGGAGGGGGTGTGACATCAGTGGGGGGGAGAAAGGTAGTGGCCTTTCAGCGCTGGGAAGATGGCCTAGTCTGAGGAGCTCCTCTGCCTACGCCCATGTTGGGCCTCATACTCCAATAATCAACATGGTGACCAAGCACAAACTCAGCATACAATTTTTTAAGGAAATAAAATGGGACCTCCAAATTGCTATGTGGTGGTTTATCAAAAACCATCCACCAACGATCCCAAAAGTTTGTGCGCATTGCTTCATTTGTGCACCATTTTATTGATAATTTGGGCTTTTTGGGGTCAACTGGTATTCCAGTTTTAGGATCGACAAAAAGGGTGGCTATATCTTCCTTATATTAAGGGCCGCAATCCCATCATGGTCAAGCCCATCATCAAATTGGGCGTGCATATCATCACACCAATGAAGAGCAACATTATGTTGCTACATGAGTGTGTCAATATTTCCAACAATTGTATTTAGTGTGGCAAGCATGGGACCTAATGTAGGTATATTTTGATACGTGTTTTGGAAACCTCATATTGTGTTCAAATTTTCTTCTATCAAATCTTGTAAAGATTTAGGGTTTAGATATGGGGGATTGTTTTCAGGATTGTTATTTGGAGGGTTATTTTCTTCATTGTTGTCAGCCATGCCTGATTAAATAAAAAACAAATCTAAGTTTCAAATATTATTACAAATATAAATACAAAACCCTATTTTTAAAAAAAATGCTACATTTATAATGAAAATGAAATAAATTAATAAAAATATGCAATTAACTACTTACCGAATATGGTCAGAGTCAAATTTGGGGTTTCCAATATCAGTTATCCGAAAATATATCGGGTATCAGAAAAATGCAGTTAGAAACTTGAAGAAATCACGCTAGGAAATGAAGAATAGAGCTCGCGGGTGTCGGATATATGCCATAGTTATCAGGTACCCAAAAATATTGGGTACCCGATATTTTTGGGTACCTGATTAGGTATGTGCTTTGGTGGTAGCTTTGCCTAGGTGTACTGACACCTAGGCCTACTAAAAAGTCAACAAGCACTTTCATGCACTTTTGGACGAGTGAAAAGTGAATATTTTTCACATCGCCACTTTTTGGCCCCTCATGATCTTGCACAGACCCGGATACTCTCATCTTTCTTATCGATCTTCATTTATTTAGGTTCAGAGATAGATCTTTATCGGCTACCTTGACATCATCATTATTTTACTTAATGTGTTCCTAGATCACTCACGCATTAGTCAAAAGAGGGGAAAATATAATCACCTAAAATATGTCTAGTAGAACTTGAGCCCCCTTTTCAATCAAATTGCCTCAAATAAAACCCTAAATCTCAAAGGCATATTTACTAGACATAATTTTGCAAAGTAACCCTGAAAATCCCCTTTGCATAATTAAATAAAAAATAAAAATCTTATATCAAGGTTATACTATGGTCTAATTTCTAGAGCTTGCATATTTATTTAATTTCTATAACATTCCTTTTAATATAAAGTTCCTACACTTTTATTAAAAGAACACATTCACATGTGTGCACCCATTTAATCTTGATTAATTAGCAATTAAAAAGGATTTGTGCTTTCAAAAATGCTATTTTGTCTTATTATACCTAACATCTCCCTTTTTCCTCTTAATCCTCACCAATCATTTCTACCTAACCTTGTGTCTCCTTGCATCTACTTTTTCTTCTTCATCATAGCCACTCATTCTTTTGCCTCTTAATCTCCACCCTTCATTCTTGAGGCAATTTCTTTAAAAGGAAGCTTATCCTTGGCTCAAGGGTTCCATCTTGCATATTCTAGGTCCCAATCTTGATCATCTTAGAATCTCACACTCTTTCATGCTTACATTCTCTTGCATTCCTATATTAATCTTGTTAATTTGAATTCTCATCTCTTAGTTTTTCTCATTTCTTAGCTTAGCTTCATTTCTAGCTTAATCTTGCATTGTTAATCTAGTTTCCTTTATTGCATTGCTTCATAGAATAGCTCTTGCATCTTCATTATAGATTACTAGTTACTTACATACATTATAGCTTAAATCTCTTATTTTTAACATCTTGCATCTTAGCTTCATTCCTATCTTTGAATCTTCCATTTTGAAGTAGTCAAGTCACTAATCCTTAATCATGCCAATTTGATGAGCATCATGAGAAGGATTAAAATTGCTTCAACTAGGAAGCTATGAGCCACTTCTTGAGATTTCCTCTTCCATGTATTCTTTCAAGTGTAATGGTTCATAGAAGTGTGTCACACATTTGA
This sequence comes from Chamaecyparis obtusa, assembly GCA_027943335.1. NCBI lineage: Eukaryota > Viridiplantae > Streptophyta > Pinopsida > Cupressales > Cupressaceae > Chamaecyparis > Chamaecyparis obtusa. The sequence continues at coordinate 1,082,949 of BSBK01008930.1, forward strand.
TCACACATTTTTATATGCAAAGAGCCATGGGAACGAAGGCACAAGTGTGGAAAAAGGAGCCAAGTCCATAGAATTAAAGCAACACAAGATGAAGAAACATCACATAAGAAAACAAAGTATGATCAAGAAAATATCAATAACATCTAAGAAGAAAACCAATGGAGTTAATTTGAGGAGGTCCAACCCTAGATATGACAAAAAACTAGAAAGTTTGTGTTAGCCAATAATGCAAAAATAGTAATTAATATATTTATGTAAACCAGATTTGTTGTTAATAAACATTTAATGAAACAAATAATGAAATTCTTGATGAGTGTTGATACATTCTTGTTTTAGACATTCTTGGTGAGTGTCATCATTCTTGGCATATGGCATTCTTGGTGAGCGTTGCCATTGTTGGCAGAGGGAATTCTTGGTGAGCGTCGTCATTCTTGGCAGAGGGTGATCTTGGTGAGCATCACCATTCTTGGAAGAGGACATTCTTGGTGAGCATTTCCATTCTTAGAAGAGGATGTTCTTGGTGAGCGTCACCATTCTTGGAAGAGGGCATTCTTGGTGAGCATCACCATTCTTGGAAGATAGTGTTCTTGGTGAGTGTCAAAGCTTGATCAAGAGACATTCTTGATGAGTGTCAAATCTTAATCGACAACATTCTTGGTGAATGTTGCAATTCCTAGAAAAGAATTAAGACAATAGATTCTATATCTCATATGGGTTACTCATATAATAGCAGGGTAACACCTATCATAGGACGAGGGAGTGCTACTATAAATCAAGATAAGTTCAACCTTTGAATTAGTCTTAGCATTTTAAAATTGAATATTATGATTTGATAAATTTGTTACAGTTCTAACCTCAAGTTGAAATTGTCTTTTCAGGGTTATTGAAACCAAGGTTGCAAGTCAAGGTGATATTAGAGTAGCACATTGAATTGGTAATTTCTTGGGGACAAGCAATTTTTGGAAGGGCAGATTGTAATGTCCCCTTTCCTTGAATAGGGATTTAACAATAAATGATAAAAATTAAATTTATAGACAAATAGATAATAATAATATAATCTATTATAACTATAATAATATAATATATTATTGATAATTTAGTATATTAATAATCAACAATATATAGTATTAATAATATATTATATATAATAACAATATGTTATAATAATAATTAATATTAAATATTAAATGTATTTTAAGATCCAATAATAAACATAATAATAATTATAATATATTAATAATAATGATAATACTATAATACTAATCAAATGCTTTTATACTCTAAAATATATTATAATACATATATCAATTGTGAAATATAATTCATAGAAGCCAATATGAAACATCAAACGATATTATATTAAGAGATTATTGACGAGTCAAGGTAATGGAACAAGACATGACTATTGGGAGTCTCTGCTCATTGATGCAGATACAAGTATGAAGATCATGATCAAAGCGAAGGGTATCTGGAGACATTCAACACACTAGTACAAAAACAACAATATATGACTAAATAAACTACTAAAAATTGTAGATAAATGACTAGTTTTGATCATGTGACAACTAGTAGTTTATTGTCAGTCATTTATCTCGCGACCAAATTTATGACTAAACTATTTGTCATTGATTTGGTCATTGATTTGGTCATTTATTTGGTCATTTATTTAGTCATTTATTTAGTCATTGATTTGATCATTTATTTAGTCATTGATTTGGTCATTTATTAAGTCATTGATTTAGTTATTTATTTAGTAGTTTATTTAGTCATTTATTTAGTCATTGATTTGGTCATTTATTAAGTCATTGATTTAGTTATTTATTTAGTAGTTTATTTAGTCATATATTTAGTTATTTTTTTAGTCCTTAATTTAGTCATATATTTAATCATATTAGGGCACAATGGAATCAAACCACCATCCTCCTACTTGTAAAGTAGGTGCTCTTCCATTGAGCTAGTACCCTTTAAAGAATAATCATACCATGTATACTAGTACTTTCCATTAAACATAATTTCAAGTTTTTCCATCTATAGTTCAAGGGTAACAAAGCCTAAGGGGAGGATGACTAGTGATACTTTAAACTCAATGGTGAAGAGATTACCTATTGAGGAAATGTATAACATTTTTTAAAGGAAAATGAATAAAGAACACAATCAAAGGTAATCGGTAGACAATTACTAAGTTGAAAAAATGGTAACATTTAGACAAGAAAAATGACAATCACAATAACTCAAACCTAGAAAGTAAATACTCCAAGCTCATCCAGATAGAAGGAATATTGCAAAACACAAACCTTTTCTTAAACTCTAAGGACACTACTAATGGTCCCCCACCATTAGCAGCATACCGAGTCATTGGAGAAAAGAAATTCATTATAGATAGCCCATGTATTTATCTGTCATAAAATTAGAATAAGAAAATTATCAATAAAATAATTGTTATAAAATAGAAGAATGTCAATGAAGCAAGAGTAACAATTTTCCCACTAGCTATGTAAAAAACCTTCAAAATAAGATCAGTCACCAAATAAAAATAAGGAGCAAAGATTTTGTGGGAGTGAAACAAGTACCCCATTATATCATGAACAAAAACCCTAACAACATCATCATTGGAGAAAAGAAATTTATTGTAGAATAGCTCATGTATTTATCTGTCATAAAGTTATAATAAGAAAATTACCAATAAAAAATTGTTATAAAAAAGAAGAATGTCAATGAAGAAAGAGTAAGTTTTTTCCCACTAGCTACATGATGGATGATTTTTTTTTGGTTTCCCGGCATCTTTGTTTTTTTTCTTTGTTGTGGGTTTTTGGCATGCCTGGTGGGACATGAACTGCTTCTTAGTTCCTTGAATTACATATTTATATTGTTGTTTTGGTGTGAACAACAGTATTCTAGCCTTTTTTAAGGCATTTTCCAGCACCTGACGACTCTATTTTAAAGGTTTATTGCAAATTCAGTTACAGGTTTAAGTGTTCATTTTAATGAGAAGAACTCTAACAAGATCAAACAAAGAGGGTTTTGTATACTAAGAATTGTAGTCAGGTAGAAGGGGAATTAGATCAGCCAGAAGAGGAAGAACACCACAAGATTCAAGAGGTAGATCTTCTTTATTTGGTTCTGATTTTTCATCATTTGATAATCTTATTTTTGAAGATCAAGCTACAAATTCAAACAAACCTGAGGTAATTATTGAGGATATCAGTTTTCCTGAAGATTTAAGTGTTCCTAATAATTCTGGATCGGAATTACCAATTTTTGAAGAATTGCCAAGGGATCATTTTTTTACTAGAGCATCTACAAGTGGTGCAATAGCAACTCCTAAAAGTTTGAGAACATATCAAAGGAAGGTAATTCATCATACTCAACCTTCGGTAACACCTATGATTCAACAAGTACCACCAATTCATCAAATGGCCCAAAATTTGCCATTTGTAGCTTTTAATGTTGGCATCCCATTACAAATTACTACTCATCATGATATTCCATCAGCAGCACTAAAGGGTTTGCCCTATTTTATTGGTGAAAATCATGTTTCATATGTTGAGCATGTTAAGGATGTAGCCACTTTTTGTGGATTACATCAAGTGACACATGATGATGTGGCATCGAAATTGCTAGTAGCCCCTCTTAAAGGTAAAGCTTTGATTTGGTTTAGAGGTTTAGCATTTGATTCTATTGACACATGGGATGATTTGGGAACTATTTTGATACATAAATTTGAGGATAAGTTTGATAATCTTTCATTAATTGAGTAGTTGTCTACAATTAAAAGGCATCCTAATGAGCATATTTTTTATTTTAATTTCCATTTTTAGCAAACTTGGGACAGAATTCCAGTATCTATTAAACCTTCTAATGATTATGTATTTTTATTCTATTTGAAGGCTTTTAACAGTGATATCTCAATGATGATTTAGTCCATGGGTGGAAATACTATGCCAAATGCATTTGACATTGCTGTTAGAGCTAAGAAAAGCTTGATACAAGCTAGTAAGTTACCTCCTAGGCCTCCAATGCCTTATTTTGTAGAAGTACAACTAGTTGTACCAGCTATTATACCACCAATAGCAGGTATTCCACCATTTCCAGCATTACCAGCATTTAATATGCAAGTTGCAGTAGAAGAACTTGCTACTACAACTCCTTTTAGAGAACTAAAAGAGCAAAATTTGGAGTTGAAGGACAAAAGTGATAGTATGATGAGGACTTTGCAAATTTATGGAAATGAAATAATGAACCTGAAGAGAGGGATGGTCAACCTTATAACTATACAACTCCTAGTACTTCTAAGGATCTGGTAGTTATTCCTCAGAATAACTATGCACAAGAAGAGGAGTGGTGTAACACTTGTAATGCTAGCCATTTTTTTCTTGATTGTCCTCATGTGCTTGAAGGTAGGAGACAAGATGTTCTAAAGGGTCAATTGAAAAGCGTACCAGGAGCTGCTCAGGTTGATCAAATGCAGCCACAAGGTAATTGTGATGTTACTTTAATGAATTTTAATGCTAATGAAACTGTTTTAGCAGCTAATTTTGATCAAAATCAAGTATGGAAGCCTGTAGCATCAAGAACAAGGTCCAAAACTAAGGTTGTAAGTGATCAGGTGCAACAAGTTGATAAAATACAATAACCTACTGTTATGCCACAACAACAAATCTTAAAAGGCAAACAAAAGCAAATTCAAGCTCAAGACACAACTTTGCCACCATTACAACTAGCAAAAGAGCTTGTTGTTCCAAAATAGTAGTAGAAGGTTAGTGCCCAAAATTTTAATATTGTTGATAATTTAAAGAAAATACATGTTTCTGTATCCATTTGGGATGTTTTAGCAATTCTAAGCCAAAAGGATATGCTGCAGGAAGCATTGCAATCACTTGGATAATCTGATGATGCTTTGAGACAACAAACTCCTAAGGTTCTAATAGCTGCAAATGAAACTTCAACCCAACAATCACCCAAGTTGGTTAAACCACCACCTTTTTATATCACTGTTATAATAGGACAACACCTAGTACATAATTGTATGATTGATTCAGGTGTCTCTAGCTTGGTTATGCCAAAGAAGATTGTAGACCAGCTAGGCCTTGAGTATGAGCCAATTGAAAAAGATGTAGTTCAACTAGATGGGACAAGAGTTGATACTATCAGAGTTATAAGGAACCTAGATCTGACCATGCATGCTTGTCCTAGCTTTTCAGTTCCTATGGATGTCTTTATTATAGATTTTCCTCCTATTTTTTCTATTTGCATATCACAAGATTTCATTGTCAAAATAGGAGGGTATTTATCTGCAGATTGGTCTCATATGCTTTTTTGCACTAGGTACGATACTAAGGTAACTATTCCTTCAGAACCTATTCCAAAATTTTGTATTGAGCCACATGTTAGTGGTATTGAAAATGAAACAACAACTGTATTATTTGATCAAGAGGAAATTGATGCTATTCATGAGTCTCGAACATAGATAGATTAGATTCTTGATATATTATTAGATGCATGGGCTACTGAAAATGTTAAATTTTTTTATGAACAGATTGAAAAGCCAAGTTTGGGCAATTATGTCATTCATGAGATCACTGATTTCATGCCAAGTGTCATAAAAGGTACATATTTGAATTTAGAGGAACAATCTAACGTTGTTTGAAAATTATTTTTTGATGGTTCACGTAGTAAGATAGGTGCAAGAGGAGGTTGTATGTTGTTTTCACTAGCAAATGAGAGGTATTATGCATCTTTCATATTTACTTTCAGCTATACCAATAACGTTGCTGAATATGAGGCACTTGTGCATAGATTAAAATGGGCTATCAAAAAAGGTATCAGTTGTTTACAAGTTTTTGGTGATTCAAAACTCATTGTTAATCAAGTTAGGAATATCCATACAACTAAGAATGATTTATTGAAAAGTTATAAACATGTTGTATGGGATTTAATTGAAGGGTTTGAAGCTTTTAACTTGCAATCTGTACCTAGAAATCAGAATAAACATGTTGATATACTTGCAACACTTGGTGCACAATATGACATTATAACTGAAATTGGTAAAGTTGAAGGTCTAAACTATGTAAAAGTGATTGTTAGGCCTGTTGTACCTAACAATGTTGAAAGTTGGAAAGTTTTTTAATCTGACCAACATATTGTTAATTTTTTGAGAGAAGAGGCTAAATTTGCACAGCCAAACCAATAGAAATTACAGGACCAATATGATGACCAGATCATTCAGCTAAGGACAAAAAAGTTGCCTAAGGGTCTTGTTACCTTAGAATCAATTTTTAATATTGGTGACTAGCTGAAAAAAGATAAATCCAGCTTGTAGATTAAAGAACATTATGAAGAAATTGTTGTTGCAAAGGACAAGATACTAAAAATTGGAAAGGTGTGTACACTTGAAGAGCTCCAAACTTTTTTTATCTTATGCAATGAATTTCATGATAGTATAGCTTGGAGTTATTCAGATTTGAAAGGCTTTGATCCTAGAATTTCTCAGCATACCATTGAGTTAGAACTAGGAGTATAACCAGTTAGGAAAAAGTAGAGGCCAGTAAATCCTAAGTTAGAACCTCTTATAATCAAGGAATTAAATAAGTTGATTGAGAGAAATATTATATTCCCAATTAAGCATACTTCTTGGGTATCCAATTTGGTACCAATTAAAAATAAAAATAGAGAAATCAGATTGTGTGTTGATTTCCATGATTTAAATAGAGCTTCATTGAAGGATAGACATCCTTTTCCTTCAATGGAGCAAATTTTGGAGGTTGTTTCAGGATCTGAATAGTTTTCATTATTTGATGGTTTCTTTGGTTATAACCAGATTTTGGTAAAGGAAAAGGATAAGTTTAAGACAATATTTACTACCAAATCGGGAACTATGGATTATCAGAAGATGCATTTTAGTCTATCTAATGCAGGTGAAACATTTCAGAAAGCTATGGATAAGGCTTTCATGAATTTAATGTATAGGTTTGTACTTGTTTATCTTGATGATTTACTATTTTTTCAAAGAATGTCTTAGATCATTTCCAACATTTAAGAGTCATCTTTGAAAGGTGTAGAGAATATGGTATTTCCTTGAATCCCAAGAAAAAAATATTTGTTGTTCATGAAGATAAATTGCTAGAATTTATTATTTCTAAAGAGGGTGTCACCATTGAACCTGAAAGAGTAAGTGGCATTTTAGCCCTCCCACTTCTAGCTCATAAAAAAGGACTCCGAAGCTTTTTAGGAAGGATTAATTTTGTGAGGAGATTTATTCTAGATATTGCTGAATTGATAATGCCATTAACAACTATGCTCAAGAAAAACAAGGTTTTTGGCTAGAAAAGGAAGGTAATAATAATTTTGAATTGATAAAAGAAGCATTGTTTGTTTCCCCTACTTTATTAAATCTTGATTTCTCAAAATATTTCATTTTATACGCTTATGGGAACTTTGATAGCATTATTGCTATGTTAGTTCACAAAAATGATGAAGGTTTTGAGCAACCTTTAGCATTTTTCAGTCAAGGTCTTAAGGATTATGAGTTGCATTATTCATTTGTTGAAAAATTTGTACTTGTTGTAATAATAAGTTTGAAGAAGTTCAGGCCGATAAAATTAAATTAATGGTTTCTCATCCTTCTGTTAAGGATTTCTTACTGAATAATAACTTTAATACCAAGAGAGCTGGCTAGATTACCAAGGCAATGGAGTATGACATCGAAATCAAGGTTACCAAGCTGGTAAGAGGTAAGGGATTATGTGAATATATTGCTGGAAATGGAGATAACACTCCAAAAGCTGATTCTGATGTTGTTTTAGCTTTACAAAATAATGAGCAACTTATTGTTCCTAATTCTTAGAATGATTGGGTAGATGATATGATCATCTTCTTGCAAATAGGATGCTATCCTAAAGGTTTGGAAAGGTCAAAATGAAGGTATTATAGATTCCAATCCATTTCTTACTATTTATTAAATGATATATTGTTTAAAAAAGACTTGCAAGGTGTTTTATTGAGATGTATTAAACCAGATCAAGTTGATCATATTTTACACTAGTTTCATGAAGGGCCAGTTGGAGGCCATTTCTCACCAAGAGCTACAACTCTTAAGGTGATGAAAGCAGGCTATTATTGGCCAACTATGTTTAAAGATTCACATTCATGGGTAAGAAAATGTAAAGAATGTGTAATTTTTGTTGGAAAAGAAAAATTAGCAACACTGCCTTTGCAGCCTATTCAAGTAGACCAACCATTTATGAAATGGGGTCTTGACTTTATTGGCGCAATTAACCCACCTTCAAGTTTGGGACATAAGTGGGTATTGACAGTCATTGATTATTTTGCAAAGTGGACCGGAGCAGTTGCTCTTAAAGAAGCAAATGAGACTATTTTTTTAAATTTGTATAATGATTTAATTTGTAGATTTGGTGTACCAAATTTGATTATTTTAGATAATGCACTTGCATTTATAGGAAGTAAAATAGCTGAATAGGCTATTAAGAAGGGTGTATATCTAAATATTCCATCAAATTATTAGCCATAGGGTAATGGGCAAGCTGAATCCACTAACAAGAACCTGATTCAGATCATAAAGAAGACCTTAGAAGGTAATCAACGTTCTTGGCATAAAAAGTTGAAATCAACACTTTGGGCTGATAGAATAACTCCCAAAATGTCAACTGGTATGTCTCCTTACACACTGATTTATGGTAAAGAAGCTAGATTACCTATTTCAGTTGAGTTTCCAACACTTGATTTTATGTATCAGTTAGATATGCTTGAAGAAGAATCTATGATAGCAAGGTTGGCTCAACTGAATGAGTTAGAAAAGAAGAGGAGAGATGCATTGCAAAAAATTAAGCTTCATCAAGCTCAAATGAAGAGATCATTTGACTTGAGAAAGAATCTCCCAAGAATTTTCAGCCAGGAGATATTGTGCTAAGATGTGATGAATTGAAAAGTATACCTGGAAGGCATTCAAAATTTGATGCTATGTGGGATGGCCTATATATCATAAGAGTTAGCATGCCATACAATGTCTTTCATTTGTCTACACTTGAAAGAGAAGAGTTAGTGATCCCATTGAATGGGATCCACCTCAAACATTACTTTTGAGGTGAGTTAATTTGAATAAGTGCTTTGCACATAGTTAGTTTTCTTCAGTTAGTTGCAGTTAGTTGTTTTGAAATAGCCAAGAAGCATGTTGTTGTAGCATATCATAATGACATGGATGAGCACCCATCACATAAAGCATGAGTCACAACTCACTGCTCTACATCATAGGAGATCACACATCTCACCATCATAAGCCACAACAACATGCTTATTTTCTATTCTTGTTAGTGTTAGTTTGATCAGATCAAGGAATTTAATTTATGAAATGCAAGAGGACCATATGAACAAGCGCCCATCAAATAGAGCATAGAATTATTCTGTTGCCCTATCTTGTGACAATTGGCTCACACATCCCTCTTGAAGAGTAGAAATGATATTTTTCAATCTAATTTTTTGTTGTTTCATTTTACTCTAAGTGCTTTCAACACATGTTTCAGTTAGTGTCAGTTGGTAGTCTTCTGAAAGCTATAAGATTGGTTACTTCAAATTCAAACTATTATGCAATGTACATGTTATCCCATGCAAAGTATTTTCAATGTATGTTATGCAATGTACATGTTATCCCATGCAATGTACGTTGCAATGTACATGCAATCCCATTGAATGACATAACCCAGCTTGCAAATTTCATATTAAAGGTAATTTTTTCAAGAGTAAAAGACTTGAGATAATACAAAAAAATGGACTCAAATTTGTTTTCAACCTCATGCAAACTATTTAGAAACCAATAGTTGTATCCTATCAGCATCATCATATAAATGTATACCTCAGAACGAGGAAATAGTCACTCATAGAACTAGTATATCAACAATATGATGGTGGTGAAAATAAATAGGTACATGTTTCTTAAACAGCTGGCATGAGGTTTCTTTTGGTTTTAGTTTTAGTTTCAGTTTTCAGTTGGAGTGGTGTGTTTTAGTTTTCAATATTTTCTAAGTTTTTCTAAGGTTTGAGAAGGTTAAGTTTTTTCTAAGTTGAAAACTCTATACCCAATGGACATGCAACAGGCTACCGGTCTATTTTTGTTTAGCAAAAAACACCCCTGAGAGGTTGCCAAAAATGTTACTAATTTTCACCCTACTTGTTCTAATTGGTAGGGCTATAACCAACCCTTAAATTTCTGGTGAAGAAGGTTCATTCTGATTCATTGAATTGTTGTTATAACTGATTATTTTTAATTATCAGATTATTTCCTAATTGCTGGTTACTTTTTTGTTTCAATAAAAAGAGTTCCAGAAGTTTGATTGTTGTCCTAAATATCAAATAATTAGTTTTCTTGCAAAAGATAAATGCTAGATTTTAAACAGAAAGGAGAAAGATATGTGTTCATTTCAGACAATAAAGGTATAGAAATGAAATTATCCACACAAGCACTGGTTTCTATCAAAATTGTGAATTTGAACATGCATTTTAAGATATACAAAAACTCTTGTATAAAGAGATACACAATTATGAAAAAATGCATTCATTTATGTAGCCACACAACCAGTGGTTTAGGCTAATGCAAGTATGCATCTGAATATTAAATGCATAAATTAAAGATTTTACATTCTTGTAAATGATGAAATACACAAAGTAAGAGGATAGGGTTAGGCTCCCCATTTCTTGGTATTTTGGTTGAAGGTTTTTATTTGCTTCAATCTGGGGCCTGCATCCGAAGTAGTCCCGCAAAAGAAGAAAGAGAAATGGGTTAGTTCATGTGAACTAAGAAATGGAGGAACTAAACCTATCAACCTATGTCATCTACTTTCATACATTTACATAATGTAAAAATCAAAATGCAATAAAGGAGTTGCTGGAAGGAATGATTAGATCACAGGAACCACTTTATTTCTTAACGATGTTTGCGTTATGTGCAGATACATGTATGGAGATTTTGGGGAGACTGTTGAGGGGACATACACAAGTTATAGGTATGAGACCTTCCAGTTGAACCAATGTAGTTGTTTGAAGACACTGAGGTGATCATAGAAGGGACATGTATAAACTATGGGCATGAAACCTTCTGGTCAAATTAGGTAGAGGCGAAGACTAAAGGTTTGAGGAGATTGTTAAAGGGATATACATCAACTACAGGTATGAAATCTTTCAGTTAAATCATGGATCTTTCAAAGATTAGCCTTTGAAGGGACATGGCATTTCATCATCAAACCTTTCAGCTCAATAAAAATCTGTCATTAATTACTACAAGGATTTATTATATTCTACCTATATCACAAGTTGCTTCAGGAAGTAATCATCTTTATATATTGCTAAAAGAAATATTTTTTTATAGTCATATTAAAATCAAATTTGAATTGAAGATTGCATGCCAGTCATATGAAAAGATAGTCAAATCTAAGAGGTCCTACTTTTGAATCAAAATACTGCTACAGTTAACATTTTTGGAATGCAAATATCAAATAGTTGTGTTATTTATGGAAATATTATGTAATGGTAGCACAATCATGAGATAAAAAAAATTTCAAGTACCCATCACAATAAATCAAATAAGGAGAAATAGTATGAAAGATTGCTACAAAAAGATCCTTTGGGATATTTGAGTGTTTCATGTTACATCTATGTTGCAATGGAAATATATAATAGATTTATAATTAGCAAATGAGGATCATGACACTAAGAAAGTTCAAAATAGAAAATACAAATGAGAAGGACCAGTGATGTCAAGCAAAACCAATAGAACAATGCATCTTATAAGCAAATTTGAGCAACAACTTTCAATTACAAAATATTTACAGCTATATGATACATTAAGATAATCATGATACCAGGAGTGAACAACAAATATATCAAAACAGTCCTGGAGGCACTTTCAAATGTCATAAAAATCAAACCAACAAGGAAGTATGAAGGAGAGAAGTCACATTCACATATTCATGCCATCAGTAAGTTAAAATTACATGTGTATGGAAGCAAGTTGTAAGTTTCTTCATATCATAACAGTCAAAGTGTATTAAAAAGTAATTAGCTAGGAGTTAATGATGATAGTCATTCAAGGAAACATTAATAATGGTGTTGAATCATCTCATTAGTGGGCAGAAGATGTACAATTTGCATGGAGGATTAAAAATTTCCCAAAGTTTACTTGTGGTTTGTATTAGCATTCACTATAACTATCAAATTAAAACAACACTCAAATGATCCATAAACAGTGATAATCTAATGGTGTTCAACATTAGGGATTGTAATCGAATTAACTATGAAATTTGAAGATATGTTAAGCAACCTTAGTTATTTACCAAGCTTAGAAGTGGACAATTGTGTTAAGTATGAAAAATTTATCTTTCTCAAAGAGTTACATGTTCTAAAAATTTAATCTTGAAGTGTATTATGTGGTAATCAAGAATCATGTAGTGAAATTAGAGAGTTGGAATACCATGATAAGTCTCAAATGTATGATAGTAAAAATGTCTAGCATCAAAAGATGCAAAGGTAGGCCATGAAGAAATTATGTTGCAAGTTAGACTTGCTCGTATGATTCTCTCTGAAAGGAGTTGTGATTTCCCATTGTCAGAAGAGAGGGTGTCGAATTGATCAAGATACGATTGAAGTCCACTTGATGACTTTCAATCAATATTAATTTCTACAGTAAAAATTAATTTAGGTGTACCTTATAAATGGGACAATGCTACTGAGGGTTTTCTTTGTGAAGTGTATAAGCAGTATCTTAAGGAAGAAACCCGCAATAGAGAAAAGAAACAAAGATGCCAGGAAACCAAAAAAAAAATTGTGCATCAATGTTCAAGTGCTTGAGGAAGAAAGATGATGTAGTATTTTATTTTAAAGTAAAAATTTTAGATCCAACCATATCTGCACTCATAGGAGCAAGGTGTAGCTCAACAGTGAGACAAAGAAAACATGAATTTGTAAAGAATGCCCTCTACAATATTTTTTATTTCAAACCCTAAGAAAAGAAATGTGTCAAATCCAAATAGAAATGTCAAAGAATTGTAGCCACTCAAACATGAAAGAACCAAGCTGTGAAGTAAATAGAGGCTACATTAACAGTAAATATGCAATAAATTTAAAGAGGATTTAATTACCAGTTATGCATCCAGAATGGTCATAAGAGATAATAGTCGAAGTGGTGTCTCTAATACTGAAATCAATGACCTCCCAAACATTTTTTATTTTCAAAACCCTTAAGTAAAATGACAGCCATGGTTTCACACCAAGGAATGGAAAACACAGTAAATGGTCATCATTTCAGAATCCATGGTTTTACACCAAGGAATGGAAAACATAGTAAATGGCTGTCATTTCAGAATCCATAGCAACAACTACAGAAAGGAGCAGAGATCTCCACTATACGGTGCCATTAAAACAAGCACCTTCATAGTGGCGGTAGCGAATGGGAGAGAACGAAGCAAATGAACTTCAAACCCTCATAGCAAATGGTGACAACAAAGAGCAAGTGAGTGGCAGTAGCAAAAGAGAATGAGTCAAAGTAAAATGTTTTCAGGGTTCTTTTACCCTATATCTTCCGTGCCTCATCTCAAGACACTGCCTTAGTTTAGGTTTTGTCTCTTTTCCCTTGGGTTTAGCATCGTGCCTTAGTTTATAAGCTTAAGTATTATGTTAAAAATTATTATTAACATTAGACTTAAAGCTTATAAATTAATGAATCTTGTAATCACCTAAAAATGGACAAAGACAATTTAACGATAATTCAAAGTAAACCAAGTGAAATCAAAGCAAATCAAGGAAATAATTGAATCAATTGAATCACAAGGCACCATTAGTCAATCAAAATGAAAATCAAATCTTAATTCAATCAAAATCAAATTTGAGAGCATTTTAATTAAGTGCAATTAAATCAAAATACAATTAATTCAATTAATTGTATAGTCTTGGATTAAATTAAATTCAACCCATTCAAGGGGTACATGGCTAAAATAAATCAATTAAATCAATTACTCTCAACAAACCAAAAAGAGAGAAAATCAATCAACCAATGAGATTTGAGGAAAGACATTCACATGGATCAAGCCAAATTGAATCTCATTCACTCAAAGTGAAAAGGAATCTTAACCATCCATCTTGTCTACTTGTCCCAAGCTTTGAGGACACAAAATTTGCTTTGTCTTCAAAGGGTGGAACCAAAGACTTAACCCCAACTCAATCATGATTAAACACAACTACACCCCCACCATTGGAAAATCTATAAAAGGAAGGCCAAAATCCTTCATAATTCATCAACCACCTATCTGAGAATTGCATCAAACCTCTTGCAATTTGAGTTTAGAAAAGCATTTAAGAGCAATTTTAGCATTCATCTTGATAATTGTTAGCTTTAGCATCATTGTTTATCTTTATCATTCTCATACTAGGACTTTCATTAGTGAGAGCTTGCTGAGAGCTCACTCATTAACATCTTAGTTAGAGAGCCATAGGATGCTTAATTAGTCATTGATTTTGTTAAATAGTTGCTCAATTGTGGTTGTATTTAGTTATTATTTCACTTATTGTTGATGATTAACCCTAATTCTATGAAGATACTTTTATTAGTATAAAAAATGGCACCCATCGTGGGGCAGTAAGCCTCATTTTATCAATTTTATCATTTGGATAATCTTTTGTATGCTTGTATTTGCTATTTTCTATGGAATTTTTTATAGGAAATAGGTCAAATCATGCCTATAGTCAATTTAGTCACGCATGTAATCATTTGGATGACACCTACCAGCTCTGTATCAATGCTTATTTGCTGAACATTTACGCCTGGTTGATAATTTGTAGTCTGTCTTAAATTCTTTGCTGTCACCTGTAATCGAAACAATCACGCCTGTGTGATAAAGATATATTGCCTTTGCTTGAAGAAGTCACGCCTGCGAGTTGAGAAGTGTCGCCTGCCGATAATTTGTTGTCGCCTGTGACTGAACTTTGTGAAGCATTTTGGAGAACAAGTCACGCCTAGCATCATTCTCTTACGCTTGCTATTCTTAAAGTGTCGTGTTGACTCAATTTGTTTACGCAAATTTAAATATTCTTTGCGCTTAGCAGTAAATTGTTTACGCTTGTTTAACTTTCTGTGTCACCTATTACACTTTCAAGTGTCGCCTGCTAACAGTAAAGTTACACTTGTAAACAATTTAATATTGTGTATTTGCTGGACAATGTCGCTTTCAATTTTCTATCATAATTTGCTTTCAGATTGATAAATTCATTTATCTAACTCTCTGTTTGTACATTTTGACTATAAATGAGCAGGCATCGAAAAGTTTAGAAGCCAGCAAGTAGGTTTAATCAAGAAGGGAAGCCACTAGCTAAGAAGATAAAGAAGGAAAACATAGCACATATCAAGGTTGTTCTTGAGTTAACACAAGAGGAGGACAATTAGGTATATCAGAAATACCTTGTTGTAATTGAAGCTTACAAACAAAAATTTGTTTATCTTAATTGGATCTTTAGTCCTTAGTTCAAATTTTTGTTTGAAAATTTGCAATTAAAGTACTTAAAATTAATTACATAAATCTTTGCTTTGTCAAATTCAATTTTGGTTTCCCCTCATTGTGATTGTTAGTGTTGACTAACTTGCTGGAGGACAAACACACTTGGAAGGAGCTATTGCCAAGGTGAGATGAAAATAATGAAATCCCTTAAAATTGCCCCTAGCTTAGGCTAGCTACAAGGAAAGGTATTTCTCTATTCAAGCTTGCACTTGATTAAATTCCGACATTCTTTTGATATAAGCTTGAGATAAAATAGGAAATGAATTACACACTTCAATTTTAAGAATCTCCTTGTCAAGAGATTGGGAAAGAACAAACGTGTGTCTAAGTGTGTGGAACAAAGAAAGACAATAGGGATATGCTCTTCACTCTTTGAGTGAAACAAACTCCCAAACTTGTCAGCCTAAGTTCATTTCTTTTTTTTCATATATATGCTAGAGCAATAGTGGGCTCGCCTCCCAATTTTTCCTTAACAAGGCCAATGAGAGGGACAACCCAAAGTGGGATACGCTCGCTTTTGCTGCGGGAATCCAACCTACTCTTAAATGAAACACATGTATCCTTAATGGGGTGCATGACAAATGGATTTTAATTTTTCAACCTTCCTCTAGTAGTCCTCACGGATTGCACAAAATTGTACTTTGGTGCGTGTGGGAAGCCTCCTAACATACTTGGAGGATGAGAGATTGAAGTCTATTTGAATGGAATATATACTAAAACCTTGATAAAGTAGCAAAGACCACCTTCTAGAGCCATGTTTACGAACCAAATCTTGTGCTAGGTAGGTGCTTGAAGTGTTTTCTTATGAAAAACCCATGACAACATTCTACAAATCAAACATTTTGTGTTTAAGTGGGTAAAAGAGACAAGTGAATGTGTGGTTGTTGTTTTTGAAATACATAAACAAGTGAGAGATATCCATTGAAAAGCATCTTATATTTTTAAATATCCTCAATAATAAAATCAACAGCTCTCATATCAAGGATAAATTTCAAAACAAACCCTTGTTGGATGTCAGTTTCCACACGGTCACAAACATATAGGGGATCATTACCAGGAGATAGCACTATCTTTGCAAACCCAAGGCAAGAAATGGAGTACCAAAGTGTGTTCAAAGATCCTAATTAAGAAGAAATTTTCACAAACCTATTTGAACCAAGAATTGAAGAGATGGGTGATATGAATTCAGCTTATCACAATATCAACAATGCCAACTATAACCCTAAGGAGACACTTGAGGAAAGGGTTGAGAAAGCTTCCCAAGACAATGATTTCCTAGAGGTTATGGAAAAATTAATAGACAAATATAGGGAGAACTTCTTCCTAAACCTAGCACAAAAGGGGGTAAAGCTGCCCTATGACTTTGATATTGACCAACTTAAGGAGGACCAACACCAAGATGATCCTATGAATGTTATGACTAGGCAAATTAAGGCCTTTCAAGAACAAATCGATACCATGAAGAAGGTAGCTGAACCTAAGGCCTTCTCCATAGAAGCTTTGTGTCCTTTTCCTTTCAACAAAAGTTTAGCAATGGTATCTTTTCCTTTCAATACCATCTTCCCTAAATACGATAAATACATGGGTAAAACAGACCCACAGGACCATTTAAGGGAATTTTGCACCCTAAGTATAGAGTTTATGCACAATGATACTTATCTAATGAGACTCTTTCCTAGAAGCTTAGGAGGTCCCGCAATGGAGTGGTTTTCAAAGCTAACTCCCAGAATAAAGTCTTTTGAGGAGTTAGCCTCCAAGTTCATAACCCATTACTCTTACAACATTAAGCATGAAATTACTATGCTCAAGTTATGTGATACCAAACAAAAAGATGGGGAGTCCTTCTTAGGATTCCTACAAAGTTGGAGGACCATTTTCGCAAGGTACCCACGAAGTATCCCAGAGAAAGAGAAGATGGAGATCTTCACCAATAACTTGACCGCTGAAATGAACTATCGATTACAACTTCAATGTCCTCCAACATTTGAAAAACTTATTGAAAATGGAGTTAAGATTGAAGATGTTTTGGTCAAAATAGGTGAGATTAAATTATTTAAAGACAATAAATCCAACAACAACAATAACAACAACAACAACAATAATTATGTTCCTAAATATTTTAATAATCAAGGGTCCAACAATCACAACGATAAATCAAAATCATGGAACAAAAATAACAATAAAAATCTTGTGAATGATGGGGTTGTGGAGTCACACAACTTGAAGTCTACCCCTTTTATTCTACCCTATGGAGTGAATTCTTCAAACAATGTTAATTAAGCAAATAAAGCTCCATATAATCCCAATAATTATAACAGCAACAATTCTAACACTTCCAACAATAAGACTTGGGATAAGTCAAAATCAAACTCCAACTATAATAAAATGAAATTCACCTACTTGGGTGAACCTTTGGAGAATGTACTAAGAACCTTGTTGGCCAATCAAGTTATCATGCTACTTGACATATCAAATTATGAACTCGAAGTCAAACCTCATTGGTGGAATGCATCTCATCATTGTGAATACCATCGAAAAAGAGGTCATCCAACCAACGAGTGCATGAAATTGAAGCACTTAGTGCAAGATTTAATTAATAATGACATCATCCAAATTGAAGGACCTCAAAACAATGGGGATCACACGGCCTACAAGAACCCCTTTTTGAATCATGAAAAGGGGGAGTCATCCAATACAAATCAAAATCATAAAAAGGGTAATGATGAGGTGAACTTTGCCCACACTTATGATAACACAATAAATACCATAAGTGAAGAAGATCAAAGCGTAAATGTAGTTATAATAAAAGGCAAATCAAGAGAAGCATCATCAAATGTGATCACTAGGGGGAAAGCCTCAAAAATTGTTATACCTAATAATGCTCCAAAAATTGTGGTGTCAAACCAAGCTTCCACATCATCATCAAAACAATACAACTTGGTTGACCAATTGCAAAGAACTCCCACTCAAATCTCTATTCTTGAGCTGCTCAAACTATCACCAATCCATAAGGATATCTTGGAAAAAGCCTTGTTGGAAACAAATGTGCCTCTAAATTTTGAGGTAGACAAGTTCCAAAACATGGCGGGGCATTTAATTGCACCTCATTTCCTATCATTCTCCAAACAAGATGATATGTCTCTTAATCATCCCCAAAATCTTCCCTTACACATAGAAGTGTTCATCCACAAGCATAGGGTGAAAAGAGTCCTTATAGATGGAGGTGCTGGCCTAAATATTTTCACCCTTAGCTTGGTAAAAGCCTTAGGATTTTCTGAGGAGGCTATTGACCCAAAGAAAAAGATAACCATAAAAGCCTACGATGATGAAGAAAGAGTGTCAAGGGGAGTCATAGTCTTGCCTATAAGAGTTGGTCCTATGCAAAAAGAGACCATATGCCAAGTATTGGACCTAAAATTGACTTATAATATTTTGTTAGGAAGGCCATGGATCCATGAAATGCAGGTTGTTCCTTCAACTTATCATCAATGCCTAAAATTCCCATATCAAGGGCAAGAAATAATGGTAAGTGGAGACCTCAATCCCTTCCAATATTGTAATAACGTCAAACATATAAATGACTCATTGGTTCCACACAATGCTGAAGGGTCTATACCCAATCAAATGGAATAAGGCCAAAGTTCTAAAGACATCCCTTTGCTGAAAGGAAAAGAAAAGATGGAAGAAGAAATTATTGTTAAAGAAACTCCAAAACTCATTAACCAAACTACATCGACTAAAGGAAAAGAGAAGGTTAATGAGGATGATATTATGGAAGAAGAAAAAGAAGACTCTATCAAAGCTGTCCAAAGATATACTAAAGAAGCCCATTATCAAAAAATGGATAAAATGATGAAAAACTTTGATAAGCAATGCAAAATTAAACAAGGAGTGGGTGAATACTCCTTATCCATGATGGACCTACCCTTATCACCAAAGTCCTTTGGAAAACCTCCAAGTCTACCTCATAAATATAATGAAAACTTTGTAAGGGAAAGTACATCATCCACCATGAGGGAAGAAGACAATGAAATTCTAAATTGGTTATACAAGGATGAAGAATCAAGTGCTCACGTCAAGCACATTCAAAATATAACCATCCCTACTCATCAATATGGTAAAGGTTTTGCAATCATGCAAAATATGGGGAACAAAGGTCAAGGGCCTTTAGGCACAAAAAATGAAGGGCTAATTGAACCCCTAGAATCCACATGGTGAGATTCCAAGGAGAAAATAGGTTTAGGATATCTTGAAGAAGGATACACACAAAAACATTATCCCAAAGTATATGATCAAATAATACAATTAGAATCTCATGGTGATGAGGATTCTAATGAATGGGAATGGGAGACCCTATCAGATGAGTCATGCCAAGACAAGGGTATTGATGTCATTCATACCTATGCTTCTACCAAAAATAAAGGACTAATGGCGGAATCAACTTTGAATCAAGCATCTAGTTCTAGTCGAGAGGGTCCAAATGATGTGCCAAGCATAGAAATTGAAATAAATCAATGCATAGGTGAGCCATATGTTCCTTCATGGAGACCTACTATGGAAGAATCAAATGCTAGGTTTAATCCACATGAGTTTTATCCAACAGAAACCATAGTGGAGTTTAGTGAGGAGGATTTTGATCCTTATTCTTTAGAGCATTTAGAGGAAGCCCATGTCCAAGATCTTCAAGATACAATGTATGAACCCTCCAAAAATGAGATATAGACTTTAAACCCAATCGAGACAAACCCAAGTGTTGACCCTTTAACTCTCATTCAATCGGACCTAATTGAATGGAATACCATTGAACCTGATACCTTGCCAACTTTCTTGAATGACAACACGTTGTCCCAATACCTCAACGCGGTTGAACCTTCTTTTACCAAGGACTATAAAGAATAAATGATCAAAGGGAGCATTCAAACTCTTAATTCGAGAAAAAATGAAAAAATAAAAAAAAATAGAAAAGGAAAAGAATCGAGTGTTGAAAACCACTTTGTGGCAACATTAGATCCAAAAGAAAGAAAAAAAGAAAAAAATGATGTTTCTAAATGTGAAAACCCAACTGAGGCACCTATAGAAGGGAGTTTGGATGTTATACTAGATCACTATGAAGAAAGGTCTCCAATTCTAATCGAGCCAACAAAAAAGATAAACATTGGATCAGAAACAGAGCCAAAGATCATCCTCTTAGCATCATCCCTATCAAGCGAAGAAAGAACATAGTTCATCAAGTTCTTTAAGGAAAAGAAAGTTAACTTCGCATGGTCTTATGATGATATGTCAGGGTTAGACCCAAATTTGATAATGCATCATCTCAATATAAAGGAAGGAGCCAAACCGATCAAGCAAAAACTAAGGAAAATGCACCCTCATATAGCCCTACTTGTCAAAGTGGAGTTAGAGAAGCTATTAAAGGTGGGGTTTATAAGAGCAATTGATTATGCACAATGGATCTCCAATATAGTGCCAGTATCAAAAGTGGATAAGTCAATTAGAATCTACACAGATTTTAGGGACTTAAACTTGGCATGTCCTAAAGACGATTTCCCACTTCCGAGCATTGATGCATTGTAGACCTAACAGTGGGACACTCCATGTTTTCACTCATGGATGGATTTAGTGGCTATAATCAGATCAAGATAGCACCTGAAGACCAAGATAAAACTGCCTTTACATGTGCATGGGGTATATTTTGTTGGAATGTTATGCCTTTTGGCTTGAAAAATGCCGGAGCAACCTATCAAAGAGCAATGACTACAATATTCCATGATATGATGCATAAGTTCATGGAGGATTATGTGGATGACATACTAGCTAAGTCACATTCAAGAAAAGAACATCTACCTATCTTGGAAATTTTTTTTGAAAGGTTAGAGGAGTTCAAAGTAAGGCTTAACCCTAAGAAATGTGCTTTTGGAGTTCAATCTAGCAAACTTCTAGGTTACATTGTATCTGCCAAAGGGATAGAGGTTGATCCCGCTAAAGTGAAGGCCATAATGGAAATGGAAGCACCTAAAACCATTAGTCAGATGAGATCTTTACAAGGAAGGATACAATCCATTAGGAGATTCATCTCTCAATTGGCAGAAAAATGCCATAATTTCACCCAACATTTGCATAAAGACACTGTAGACTAGGATTTGAGAGTGCACCTAAACCTGTTTTGAGGGCCAAAGACAAACAAACGTCATAGCATATAATCAAATCAAGTTTAAAGGAAAACAAACTAAAATCAAAGCCACCTTAGTTTAAGCTTAAAACGGATGCGCCCATGCACCGTTTGATATGCTTAGATATAGAGGGATGTGGGTGTGCAAACTCAAGCACTTGGAGCATGCAAAAAAGGATGATTTGAGGTTGATGAAGACCCAAAATGACACAAAATAGGTATGAGGAACCTATTTTGCCTCAAAGGCCTCAAGAACACACAAATATGCAAAGCTAGATGATTGAACTAAGATTGAAACAAGAAATGAATCTATGTTAATCCATTTAAGCTAATTTAGATGTGATTTAAGCTTGAAAATGATCTAAAAAGATGAACTTATGCTTATGCTAGAATGAAAATGGCATTATAACTTTGCTATTGAGTTTGAGAGTTGAGAGATGATTTGCCTTAGGAAGTGAGGGTATTTATAGGATTTCTAAGGCTTGGGGTAGGAGGGATGAATGGCTAGGATTGAAATCCTTAAGAGAGGCCAAGATTCACTCAAAGGGAAGCACATGGATTGTGCTAGTTCTCAGCCAATCAGGAGGTGACACATGTCACAAGGTGAGTGGATGAAGGGAAGGGCAAAAAGGAGTCAACAAAGGGGGCTCCAAGCTCATAACTCTCCAAATAAATGCTTGTAAGAGCAATGAATGGGCTTTAAGAGGCTTTGAAGACTTTGGGGAAGCAATAAATGCTTTGTGGTTGAGATATTTGGAAGGAAAGACTTTGCTTTGGTTTAGGAAAGTCTTAAGCTTGGTTAGGATTGCACAAAGGTTTAAGGGTAGGATTAGGATTAGATTAGGACAAAGAAAAGGATTAGGATGGGTGAAGAGGTTGGGTTTGAGAAGATTCTAGAAGAGTCTAGATTTCTCCTAGGTTTCATGGAATAAAAGTTATTCATTCCAAAAGCTTAAGTTTAAGGAATATTTATTAAAATATTTTCAATAAATATGGAAATTAAATATTTAACCTTAATTAAATATTTAACCTTGGGATTAGGGTTAGAAAAGATGGGATTAGCCTTTTAATCGAAATTAAGAAGGGATTAGAAGATTTTGGAAGAGGTTAGTGGTCTTAAGGAAATTGGCCAAGTTTGGGATAAAAAATAAATTAAAAATAAATTAATTTATTTTTGAGGTTTTTGGTCAATTTATTAATTAAATAATTAATAAATTAGGGATAATGTCCAAATGACATTTTTAGGCTAGATTCCTTAATTAAAGATTTTTAATTAAGAAAGAGGGATTTAATGCCATAAAAATAAATTAATTAATTAAATAAATAAATAATTAATAAATGATGATGTCATCAAGGATTTTCAGAAAACAAAAATAATTTATTTTCTGAAGGATTTTTCGGTGTCTACATTTTGCCCCTCTTTGATGCGATGCCGCAAGTGGCATGGCGTCAAAGATAAGAAAACAAGATGCCGAGGCTAGAATCAGAAGAAGAGGGTATGACACCTGGGTGGACTAGAAGAAAGAGGAACATGCCCCGGTGGGACAAAATCATGGAAGATGCGCCCAGTGGGACAGAGTGTGCCCAGCAGGACGAGGAAGGAAAGGCCTAGGAAGAAAGGGGAGATAAATAACCTCACTTCTAAGAACAAATATGGATGATATGCAAGATGAGATGGAAATGCAAGATGCAAGATGCAGCTATATGCAAAGATGCAAGATTAATCTATATGATAAATGCAAGGGACCAGATAGCTCCAAGTGCAAACGGGAGTGCACAGCCTAGATTTAATATAGCAATGCTAGAGACCTGCCAAGGATACTGGGATCACGAGGCCTTGTCACTAGTGTTGCATAGGACTGACGAGGACTGACGCTAAACAAACACACAGGGTTGCCCCAACATCACACATGAAGCACAGAGGCGACATGGCAAAACCGATGCTGAAGGAACCACAAACACACAACTGACTCACAGGCAGAAGCGAAAGATCAAAAGACCTTGCCCCAGATTATCCGCACACGCAGCACACCGTGATATAATGAATCGTGGTGACCCTGGTGGGATAATGAGAAGCTAAAAAGATTAACAAGACCCAAAGGACAAAAATCCAAGATCAAAATGATAACTCCAAAAAGACATCCTTTGCCAAGGAGAGAGATTAGGTTTGATTGATGGTGGGAAGATTGGTCGGACAGGAGGAACGATATATCCTCAAGGACCAGGATGGAAGATTAGGTCAGATAGGAGGAACGATATATCCTCAAGGACCCATGGGTGGTGAGAGAATAAGTGTAGTTGTTCGCTGGCAAAAGCTGAAGTTCAAGGAATAATCAGGATGAGCAAGGATAAGTCGACAATTGATGTTGCTGAAGCACAAGGCCTGAGTGGGACTACAAATTTTCTCAGGCTGGGGATGGGACAAGATATTTGATCAAATGTTGCTGCAGGACGGACAAAGGCTATGTACAACAAGGAGGAACGATATGCACAAGGGATATGTACAGAAGCTCAGGATTAGGGATAGGAAGATCACACTCAGCGGGACTCTCACTAGGACGGAGACAAGAAGGATATATACAGGGAGGAAAGCGCTATACAGGAAAGGGAAAGGGATATGGTACAAGATATGATACAAAGCTTTGGAACAGGATATGGATTGCAGATGGGTTGGAGGAAGATGGGAGCTGAATGCGTGGAAGATAGGGGAGATGGAACTGCTGGGAGATCTGTTATGGATGGAGGATGAGGACGGTAGCTGAAAGGACAACTGAATAGATAAATAGCTCAGTTTACTATGTTGGCGCCTGTTTGCCAGGTTTTCACCAACATACTTGTCCAAGGCGCTTGAATTGCCAAGTTTTCACCGTTGGACGATTATTTTCTCTTTCTCTTTTCTTTTTTTTTCTTTTTTTTTTTTTTTTCTTTTTTGCTTTTTTGAATGTTTTTGGATTTTCTGATATATGCAGGATCAGGTTCAGGCATAGAACCTCTTCAGATGGATGATGTTGATAGGATCATTCAAGGGCTCACCTTCTGGTGTTGATAGCTGATAGGCGCCGGAGCCGAAGGATGCGGTGACAACATAGGGGCCCAACCAAGTAGGCTCAAACTTGCCTTTCTTTTCTCTATTTGCTAGGACCTTCTGATTTTCTTTAAGGACCATGTCACCGACCTGGAATTGTCTAGGATGGACCTTTTTGTTATAACTCCTTTTGAGTCAATTCTGGTATGCAACCAGGTGATCATAGGCTTGTTGTCTCTTTTCATCTAGTAGATCTAGCTGTGTGAGCCGGGCCACACGATAGTCTTCATCAGTTGTATAGTTCTTCATGGAGACGCGCAATGATGGGAGCTCAACCTCGATTGGTAGAACGGCTTCAGCACCATATACAAGGGAGTATGGGGTGGTGCCTGTGGGAGTGCGATAAGAAGTGCGATAGGCCCAAAGGGCGGGATTAATTTGGAGGTGCCAGTCACGACCAGAATCATTGACAACCTTCTTGAGGATTTTCAAGATAGTTTTGTTGGTTGCCTCAGCTTGGCCATTTCCTTGAGGGAAATATGGACTGGAGAAACGGTGATGGATGTGGAGTCTGGCACACAGATCATCCACATGTTGGTTTTCAAAAGGTGTGCCATGGTCTGTGAAAATGGTAGATGGTATGCCGAAGCGGCAAATGATGTGGTAAAGGATGAACTTGGATATTTGGATGCCAGTAGTTAGGGTGAGCGGAATCGCTTCAACCCATTTGGTAAAGTACTCTGTGGCTGTTATGATATACTTGTGTCCATCCGAAGAGAGGGGGGTGATCAAGCCAACGAGGTCGAGGCCCCAACATGAAAAAGGCCACGGTGGTGCAATAGGCTGTAGATCCTGTGCTGGTGCATGTATCAAATTGGCATGCTGTTGACATGGGAGACATTTCTTGACAAATTCACATGCATCATGTTCCATTGTTGGCCAATAATATCCAACTCTAAGCAGCTGCTTTGCTAGAACCATGCCACTCGTGTGGGCACCGCAAATTCCAGCGTGAATTTCTTGTAAGGCCAGGACAGCCTCGTTTGAATCTAAACATCTAGATAGGACATTGTGATACCCGCGACGGTATAGGGTGTTGGCTACAAGAGTGTAGCGGGAAGCTCTGCGAATAAGGTTTTGGCGTTGGTTATTGGTGAGATGGGGAGATATGATACCATTTTTTAGATATGCATGGATTTCGTGGTACCATGGGGATTGGGGACCAACCAAGACACACACCATGTCTGCATCGGTGTTCTCATAAGCTGGTGAATGTAGCTGCTCGACTAGAAATTCATACTGTGTTGCGTCTCATGGTATTTCTAATAAAGATCCGATGGTTGCCATTGCATCTGCTGCTTTGTTCTGAAGCCTTGGGATCTGATTGAATTGTAGATATAGGAAATGCTCTTTCAGTTTATCCACCAGTTGCTTGTAGGGTAGCAATTTGTCGTCCTTTGTCTGATATTCATCTAGGACTTGTTTGATAATCAGCTGTGAATCTCCAAATACTTGTAGTTCTGTGATGTTCCATTGGATAGCTATTTTGAGACCTAAGATGAGTGCCTCATATTCTGCAATGTTGTTGGTACAGGAGAATCCCAACTTGAATGATTTTGGAATATAGTCACCTTGAGGTGTGACGAATAGGATTCCTGCGCCAGAGCTATGGGATGTGTTGGAACCATCAAAGTATAGTTTCCACATGGGCTTCTCTTCAATCATGCATAAATGTTCATCGGGGAATTCCATGATTAGTGGATAGGCATCCACCAGTGGTGCTTCTACTAGTTGATCGGCAATGACTTGCCCTTTGATTGCTTTGTGATCTACATACTGAATGTCAAATTCACTGAGTAACATGACCCATTTTGCCATACGGCCTGTGAGAGTCGTCTTTGATAGTAGATACTTAAGAGGGTCCACCTTTGATATGAGCTTGATTGTGTGGCTAAGCATGTAATGTCTAAGTTTTTGAGTGGCAAAGACCACTGCTAAGCATGCTTTCTCCATGGGTGAATAGTTAAGCTCATAGCCCACAAGAGTGCGACTGATGTAGTAGATAGCTCGTTCTCTGTTTTCATCATCATGCTGTGCTAGGAGTGCCCCTAGTGCTGTAGCTGTTGTTGAGATGTAAAGGATGAGTGGGCATCCTGGAACTGGTGGTACAAGGATCGGAGCGTTAGCTAGATACTCTTTGAGCTTATCAAAGCTTCTTTGACATATAGGATCCCACTTGAAGTTGGTGTCTTTGCATAAGAGATGTGAGAATGGTTGGCACTTGTCCGCTAGCTGAGAGATGAATCGTCGTACTGATTGAAGCTTGCCCTGTAGGCTTCTGAGCTGTTTGAGATTTCTTGGTGGAGGCATCTCTGTTATTGCTTTTACCTTTTTAGGATCGATCTCTATGCCTCGTCTAGAGATGATGAAGCCTAGAAGCTTGCCAGACGTAACACCAAAGACACATTTCTTAGGATTAAGCTTTAAGCCATAATGATTCAGACGATCAAACACACGTTCAAGGATGTTGAGGTGTTCATCCCTTGTTTTGGATTTTGCAAGGATATCATCCACATAGTCTTCAAGGATCTTGTGGATCATGTCATGAAAGATCGCTGTCATTGCTCGCTGATATGTTGCTCCTGCATTCTTTAGCCCAAATGGCATCATGTTGTAGCAGAAGGTACCCCATGGGGTTGTGAATGTTGTTTTATGTTGATCTGCTTCTGCTATATGAATTTGGTTGTAGCCTGAAAATCCATCCATTAATGATAACATCTCATGACCCGCTGTGAGGTCTACAAGCATGTCTATGTTTGGCAATGGGAAGTCATCCTTAGGACATGCCTTGTTCAAGTCCCTAAAATCAGTACAGATTCTGATGTCACCAGAAGGCTTTGTGACTGGCACCATGTTAGAGATCCACTCTGAATAATCTATTGCTCTGATGATCTTAGCTTGGAGGAGCTTCTCAAGCTCTGCTTTGACGAGCAATGCTACCTTTGGATGCATTTTCCTTAGCTTCTGCTTCATTGGCTTGACGTTTGGATCTACTGATAGATGATGAACAACAAGGTTTGGATCAAGCCCAGGCATGTGGGCGTATGACCATGCAAAGTTGATGATGGATTCCTTGAGCAAGGTACTGAGAGCGATTTCTTCTCCTTCTGTTAGGTTGACTACAATGTAGGTGATCCTTGGACATTCTTCTGTTCCCAAGTTGATTGGCTTGGTCTCCTCTATGATGATCGGCGACTGCTCTGGTCTATAATCTTGGATAGGGGGAAGAGGCAAGGCTTCATCTTCTAGCGCCTGAATTGCCAGGTTTTCACTAGAAGATACGCCCTTTATTTTTACTATTGTGGAATCAGAATGTGCCCCAAGGGGGTTTTCACATAAAGACTCATGATGTTCTTTTGCTATTTCATTTTTGTGACTAAAGCTTGCCTCTTCCCCGAAATATCCTTCTGGGTGAAGCTGATAGACAGAGGTTGATGTTGGATCTTGATTGCTTGCTGGACCTGATGCCCCCATGAATTCTAGGAGTGCTTGTGTGCTTTGGAACTCATCGATGTGTGCGATGCTTGGTTGGTCCCAATCTATGAGGTCGGGGTTTGTGAGGGGAAGATCTATGAGGTTAATGGAGAGTTGTTGGAGAACAGAAGTCCCCAGGAGGGTGTCGTCGGCAAAGATATCGTCATAGGATCGGATGTCTTTCTCTTCGGGGATGTCTTCGATTTCCACAAGGTCATCCTGGCTATTCGAAAAGTTCACGTTGGTCATGTTAGTGTCCACAGTTGTGGTATTGGGCTCTTGTTCAAGCAGGCGAGGGGTATTAAAGCCAAGTCCTTGCTGTTCTGGATTTTGGGATGGTATGATAGGAAACAAATTTCCATCCTCTTGTGGTCCTAGACCACCACCTTGATAGTTATAGTGTTCTGTGACATTTTTGTAGGGGATTGGATATTTCTCTTTGAAGTACTCAAGAAGTTGTGTGTCACATGATGGGGGATCTTTGTATAACCATTTGTTAATATCTGGATCCATTTCTTTGCTGTTGATGTTGCCATGAGACTCAAAAGTCATGTTTCCGATTTGCTTGAGCTTATAATGTTCCTCAACAGGCTTGTTTTGACAATTTGGGTGCCCTTGAGTATGTGGATCACGTGGAAGAGCCCCTACAGCAAATGCATCACTGAGGCTGTATTCGCCACAACCCTGGTTGTTGATCTTGATGGATGATAAGGTGGAAGAGAGGATGGTCTCTGGATCGCGATGGGATCGGGATGAGCTAGCAATAGAAGTACCAATATCGGTTCCAGGACAATGAGTAGAATGAGGGAAAGATGCTTCCATCGCAAGACAGTATGCGAAGGGGTTAGGGTCAGCGTGGATGGTAACCTCAGTGCCTTGATGTGGAAACTTGATGCACTGATGGTAAGTAGATGGTACGGCCTTAATGGAATGGATCCATGGACGACCGAGGAGGATATTGAATGGTAGGTCAAGATCAACGACGTGGCAGAGAGTATCTTGCGTTGCTGGACCTAGCTGGATAGGCAAAGTCATAGTACCTTCAGAGGTACGCTCCAAGTTATCATATGCTTTGATAGTGATTTGCTCATGTTGTATGTCGGCCTCCGTGAACCCGATCTTCTTGATGAATTTTAATGTACACAAGTTGAGGGCTGAGCCATTATCCACTAGAACTCGTTTGATGGCGAAATCTCTGACCATGACGGCAATGCGGAGAGGGAGAGTATGGTCAAGAGCAACATCTGGTATATCAGATTCTTTGAAGGACAAGGCACATGCTGCTGATAGGTGTCCCACAAGAGTTTCAAACTGAGTTATGTTAATGTCCGTGGGGACATGGCCTTCTTTTAGAGCTTTGTCCAGGATCTCCTGATGGATGGGTGATGTGCGGAGCAAATCCAAGATAGATATTTGGGCTAGCATGTTCCCAAGATGTTCTATGATATTGTATTGTGCTCTTGGTGCATTATGCTATGTTGCGCGTGCATTTGATGCTGGCCTGGTGTTAGACTGTGCTGTGGATGCAGTAGATGTTGGCCTTGGAGGAGCAGCTGATCTCGGAGGAGCACCGGCAACAGTTATCCTACCACTGCGGGTAGTTGCAGCACATTGTTGATCCGGCCCTCTGACGTGGATGGTATTGATGGTGGGCTCATCTTGGATGGGCTCATCTTGAGTTATGCATCTGACATACTTGTCATAGTTGATGTAGGCTGCTGTGTGATCTTCTTGCTTGCCTTTGCCACGATTTTGGGGCTGATTGGTGTTGGCTTGATTCTTCCCGGTATCGTGTTGAGGGAACACATTTTGATATATTTGCAAACCGGCATTGGGTGAAGCTTGAGTTGGTGCATCGACCTGGATTTCCTTGCGATCAATGAGATCCTGGATGTAGTGCTTAAGCCGCATGCACTTCAATGTTGTGTGCCCCTTCACACGATGGTAATCACAGTATTCATGTTCTTTATACCAATCAAACTTTGGTGCGTTGTCATCCTTCTGTGGGATGGGCGGATATGTGATCATATTTGCTTTGGCTAGCCGATAAAAGATCTGATCCAGAGGCTCACCCAAAGGTGTGAAAGTCCTCTTTGGATTGTTCTGATTGTTGGGCTTATTTTGCCTTGGGGCAACGTTAACTGCATTAACAGGATTGCCTTGACGTGCTGGCTGTTGCTGTTGGTATTGCTGCTGATATTGTTGCACAGGTGGTTGATGAGCTTGAGGAGGCTACTGATAAATAGGTGCTTGATATGCAGGAGCTGGTGGTTGCTGATAGATGGGTGCTTGTGGCGGTTGGTATGTTTGAGCTGGTGTAGGACTAGCCACAACAAATTGTACATTCTTAGTGTCAGTGGCTCCATCTGTAACAACATTCTTGTTACGATTCCAATAACGAGATTTATCATTGTTGGGTTTATTTTTGGAATCATCCTTGAAGTGACGAATAGTGCCTTCATCTAGGAGAGCTTTCTCGATGCCTATGCCTTTGCTCTTGATGTCTTGGTATGTCTGGAGACAGTTCATTCGCATGTGATGGGATAGCTTTGGATGCAGGTTATCAATGAAGATTTTTGTTAGATGCTTCTCTAGCGGCTGATATGATAACCTGGTTGTAAGATTCTGTCATCTTTGCAAGTATTCTGCGAGGCTTTCTCCATCTTTCTGCTTTGAGTTGCATAGGTCTAGCAAGGACAACTCATTCTCCACATTATGGGCATAGTGTGTGATGAACTTCTCAGAGAGTTCGGCAAAGGTGTTTATTGTCCCATGTGGTATTTTGTAAAACCACTCAACAGCAGTTCCTCCCAAGCTTTTGGGAAACAGGCGCAGGAGATAGTTATCACTGTAAGCCACTTCTTGGCACGCCATGTAGAACTCTTTGATATGGTTTACTGGATCTCCTTTCCCCCGATACTTGTCGAACTTGGGCATCTCAAAATGCTTGGGGAAAGGGATAGTTGCTATGGACCGATCGAAGGGATATGAACACACCTCTTCGAACTTGTACATTTTATTCTCTGTTCCACTTTGGAGCTCCTTTAGAGCATTTTTCATTGCTTCCCACTCAGCATTGAGTGGCGAGGGAACTGAAACTTCTGCTTGTGATGGAAGTTGTGGAACTGGATATGGCGCTTGCTGTGGATAAATGGGTTGAAACTGATTTTGGGGCAATGGTTGCTGAGGATATTGCTGGTGTGGCATAGGAGGATATTGTGGTAAATGATATGGAACCACTTGATGTTGTTGGGCTGCTTCCTGTTGTTGAACTGGCGGTTGTTGTGGGACTGCTTGTTGATATTGGGCATTTGGGACTTACTGTTGTAACTGATGGGTGGGAACTTGTTGTTGCTGGGGGATGATAGGGATTTGTTGCTGAGGCTGATAGCAAGGGACTTGCTGTTGTGGAGGAATGATGGGTGTTTGTTGAAAGGGGACATGTGGTTGCTATGGGGGAGGCTGTTGGAATGATGCTGCTTGCGGGTATGATGGTGGTAGTCGCTGAGGTTGGCTTTGCGTTTGGCTGATATAAGCTGGGTGCATGCTTGCGTTACTTAGAGGTGGAATAGATGTGGGGAAGCTAGAAGCAAAGGGTGATGGGGTAAGATAGCTGGGGAAAGTTGGCTGTTGAGGTGGTGGAACTTGCTGGAAGGTATTTGGGATTTGGGACGAATAGCTTGAAGCCGGTGGTGTTTGGGGTAGTTGCTGCTGTGCTACTTGGGCGAAGGTGGTTTGTTGACTTGCAACCATAGATGTAGGGGATTGAGATGGGATCCCCCATGCCTTCATTTCTTCTTGTGTAAGGCCCCACTGAGAGCTTGTGTTAGGGTGCACTGCAGCGGATGATGGAATGGTAGGAGCAACAGGAGCTTGGGACACGAATGATGGTTGAGAGAGAGGAGCTTGTTGAGGTTGTGGTTGAGCGGATGCTTGTGAGGAGGAAAATGAAGGAAACACCCAAGAGAAAGATGAGGTTGGAATGGGGAGCGATTGCGCTAACCCCAAAGAAGAAGGTACAGGTGCTTGGGGGTGAAGGGTGACTGTGCTCCTTTGATGGTGAAAGGCATTGCTTGACTTGCGGATGGTGAAAAAGCTTGCGTGAGAGGTGGAAGCTGACTTTGGGTTAAGTGTTAGATTTGGGCTTGGGCAGCCATAGCAGATGATGAAGCAAAAGGGGTATGAGATGGAGCGGATGGTGCTACAGCTTGTGTTATGGGACTGGCGAGGCTTCCTTGCAAGAAAAGGGGAATGGTGGAAAGCTCTTGGGATGTTTGCATGATAGGATCGGGGAATGATTGGACAAACGGAGAATATGCTTGTGCTGGAACTTGGATAGTTTTGATGGGGATGCGTGGATAGAGAGATGGTGGGATGGAGGTACTTTCTGGCAGGTAGTGAACAAACGTGCTTTGCTGATGTTGTGCTACAAGGGCATTGGTTGCTGGTGGGCTTTCTGGAGGATTTGCAAATGCTTGGATTGCCAACGGGGATGAAGGGATGTTTGGATCTTCACATGGGTTATTGGCTTGGATCTGGGGATTGTAGGTCATCATGGCGTTGGTGAAAAGTTTGGGATCAGATGAGGTTGTTGGTGGATAAGGATTCATGCTTCTTCTTTTCCGAGATCTGGTCTCAACAGGCATGGAGATGCAAGTGCTAAATGGATGCAAGATGCTTGGCTAAAAGATGTTGATGGATGCAAAGTTGATGAACTTCTAAAGATGATGACTTCTAAGATGTAAATGCAAAGATGGATCAAGATGACGATGATGGAAGCTGGATGGAACTGATATGGATCAAGATGGTGGAGGAAAGATAGGTTGCTGGTGGAAAGCTGGTGAAAGATTACTGAGTGGTCAACAAATGAGCTGTTGTTTTTCCCAAATGGAGGATCAGAGATATGATGGGGTCAACCTAAGATAGACTGATGATCTTCGGTCAACAAGTTTCTTATCAATACACTCCAATCTCTTGCTCGAGATGATGGCTATGCAAGGACAAGTTTTGATTTCTTTATGACAACACGTTGTGCCAAAAAGAGGATGATGGTCTCTGATCTTGGATATAGGATAGGAACAACTCAAAAGGTAGAACACTAAGTGTTGGTGGAACTCTGGATTTGGAACAAAAGATGGTGGATCTGCTGGAAAGATATGGAAAGCTGATGGGGGGATGCTGGTGGAAAAGGTATTGAAGGGTGAAGGGACAACGCTCTATTTAAAGGGATAATGCAAATAACAAGGATTGATTCTAGAATGCTGGTAGGAAGATGAATGCAAATGCAACTTTATGATGTTTTGAAATGCAACTAAGGTTTTGATGCTGATGCAAAGGGTGAAACTAGGATGAAACTAAGATGCAAGGCATGTTGGAGACAAGATTTCAAGATCTGAAGATGGAACAAGACATGAACAAGGATTGGCTAATCTTCTGGCTCAAGGTTGACAAAGTGATGGTTAACTCGGAAACGGAAGGTGAACTATTTGATGCGGGCGTTATGGGCAATGTTCTCAAGTCTGGTTTGGGACTTCTCCTCTGCTTGGGTTGCTTGGATAATGGCTTGATAGCTCTTGGTGTTCTTCTTGATAACTTTTCGCTCTTGATAGGCTTGGGATTTGGGCAGCTTTGCTTTAGGATGTTTGTTCTTGCTGGGCATCACTTGGAAAAGAGGCTTCTGATTTTGAGGCAAAGGTTTCCAATGGCAAAGGTTAAAGTCAAAGCAATCTCCGCAAGGGACAAAGCAACCCTGTGGGATACAAACAAAGGCAACTGACTCTGACAAAGCTTTGAAAGTGTATGTTTCAACAAGTGTTTTCACGGAGTCTTTGACTGTCAAGCACTTCAAACAGATCTACCTAAGGAAGGTGAGTATCAAAATCGCTTGCCCACAGCTTGGTATCCCCCAGAAGGGAATACAAATGGTGAGTAATCTTGAGGCGACCCGGTAAACCCCTTGGAATCGGTCCTTGCACAAGGATTTTGATACTTTCGGATGTAGATAGGGTAGCCTCTATTTTATCAGGTTGCTAATGATTCCGTGGTGTCTCCATACCCGGTTATGCTGATCATCCGTGACTCACTTAAGAGCCTTGCCAATTATGCTGGGGGAGAGGAATGTTTACCATCCCCAGACACGTGTTTGGCACGAACGCCCAACGATTAGGAGATGTAAGTGATTCTTTTGGTATTCACTTATTTGTATACCGGCCGGGGGGGATACCGGTTTGAGGTCGTTCTCTGAGGAGGAAGCGCTTCTCCTTGGACAGGCCTCGCTAAAAGCAGAACAGGTGAACTTGTCCAAGTTCAAATGTTCCACGTTGCTTACTCTAACAAGGATTATGCACGAATTGAAAAACTCCTACATGCACATCAAGCAGATTTTGTTCATTTTTCCAATTTGATTAAGTGATGTTTGAATTTTGAAATGAAGACACTCGTGATTAGATTTTGATTTGTTCTTTTCCTCAAAAATGTAAATGCTTTGAACGTTTGCAAGTTCTTTCTTTTTGTGCATTCAAGATTTGATTAGCGAGTTGTTTTAAGAACTTTGAAAAAGCTTTGTTTTGTCCCTTAGATCACTCAAGATTGAATTTGTTTGCTTGCTTTGAAATCTTGAAACGAGATAGGGAATAGAGTTGTTTGTTCCTTTAGTGCATTCGAGATTTGGTTTGCTTTTCAAATTGACAATGACACTTAGGACCTAAGTTCATTTCCTTAATGTCATTCAAGATTGAGTTTGACCTTTGCTGTAATAAAAGAAATGAAAAAAACCAGTCCTAAGCAACTCAAGACAAAAACCAAAAGCGACACTGTCCAGCTTATAGGCGACGCTAGAAAGTGCAGAGGCGACATTTAATTCCTACAGGCGACATTCTGTACCTCAAAAGGCGACAGATAAAAAACCAGAGGCGTGATTTCTTTTGTTACAAGCGTGATTTCTTTAATTGCAGGCGACAGAAGAAGAATTCTGGAACGTAACAGAAATAGCCGACAACAGGAAATTCTCAGTTATGCAGGCGTGAAAATAGAGTTCATAGGCGTCATTTCTTTCCTCAAAGGCGTGATTTAATTGCATGAAGGCGTGACTGGATTGTTTGTAGGCGACATTTCTTTTGATGAAGGTGACATTTCTTTGCTTGAAGGTGACATTTAATTGCTGTAGGCGTCATTTCTTTTCATGAAGGCGACATTTCTTTATTTCCTGCAAAAAACAAGCATATAAAGTATAGTTTCATCAAAATGATTGTGGTTTGAGTCCCACCGGGCGTGCCAGAATGTAGACTAGGATTTGAGAGTGCACCTAAACCTGTTTTGAGGGCCAAAGACAAACAAACGTCATAGCATATAATCAAATCAAGTTTAAAGGAAAACAAACTAAAATCAAAGCCACCTCAGTTTAAGCTTAAAACGGATGCGCCCATGCACCGTTTGATATGCTTAGATATAGAGGGATGTGGGTGTGCAAACTCAAGCACTTGGAGCATGCAAAAAAGGATGATTTAAGGTTGATGAAGACCCAAAATGACACAAAATAGGTATGAGGAACCTATTTTGCCTCAAAGGCCTCAAGAACACACAAATATGCAAAGCTAGATGATTGAACTAAGATTGAAACAAGAAATGAATCTATGTTAATCCATTTAAGCTAATTTAGATGTGATTTAAGCTTGAAAATGATCTAAAAAGATGAACTTATGCTTATGCTAGAATGAAAATGGAATTATAACTTTGCTATTGAGTTTGAGAGTTGAGAGATGATTTGCCTTAGGAAGTGAGGGTATTTATAGGATTTCTAAAGCTTGGGGTAGGAGGGATGAATGGCCAGGATTGAAATCCTTAAGAGAGGCCAAGATTCACTCAAAGGGAAGCACATGGATTGTGCTAGTTCTCAGCCAATCAGGAGGTGACACATGTCACAAGGTGAGTGGTGGATGAAGGGAAGGGCAAAAAGGAGTCAACAAAGGGGGCTCCAAGCTCATAACTCTCCAAATAAATGCTTGTAAGAGCAATGAATGGGCTTTAAGAGGCTTTGAAGACTTTGGGGAAGCAATAAATGCTTTGTGGTTGAGATATTTGGAAGGAAAGACTTTGCTTTGGTTTAGGAAAGTCTTAAGCTTGGTTAGGATTGCACAAAGGTTTAAGGGTAGGATTAGGATTAGATTAGGACAAAGAAAAGGATTAGGATGGGTGAAGAGGTTGGGTTTGAGAAGATTCTAGAAGAGTCTAGATTTCTCCTAGGTTTCATGGAATAAAAGTTATTCATTCCAAAAGCTTAAGTTTAAGGAATATTTATTAAAATATTTTCAATAAATATGGAAATTAAATATTTAACCTTAATTAAATATTTAACCTTGGGATTAGGGTTAGAAAAGATGGGATTAGCCTTTTAATCGAAATTAAGAAGGGATTAGAAGATTTTGGAAGAGGTTAGTGGTCTTAAGGAAATTGGCCAAGTTTGGGATAAAAAATAAATTAAAAATAAATTAATTTATTTTTGAGGTTTTTGGTCAATTTATTAATTAAATAATTAATAAATTAGGGATAATGTCCAAATGACATTTTTAGGCTAGATTCCTTAATTAAAGATTTTTAATTAAGAGAGAGGGATTTAATGCCATAAAAATAAATTAATTAATTAAATAAATAATTAATTAATAAATGATGATGTCATCAAAGATTTTCAGAAAACAAAAATAATTTATTTTCTGAAGGATTTTTCGGTGTCTACAGACACAATCTTCAAGTGGGATGAAAAATGTGAAGAAGCTTTCAATCTACTAAAGAAATACCTCATGAATCTGCCAATATTGATGCCACCTATCAGAGGCAAGCCCTTAATCTTGTATATTTCAGCAACAGAGAATTCATTGGGGGCACTTGTAGCACAAGAGGATGAAAATGGAAAAGAGAAAGCAATCTACTACATTAGTAGAACCTTAGTCAAATATGAGCTGAACTATACCTTCATGGAAAGGGCATGCTTGGCTGTAGTTTTTTCTTCCCAAAAATTACACCATTATATGTTAGCCCACAAGATAAGGCTCATTGCCAAAATTGACCCTTTGAAGTATCTACTAAGCAAAACGACGTTAAATGGAAGATTAGCAAAGTGGGTGATGATTCTAAGCAAATTTGATATAGAATATGTTGACAAAAAAGAAATTAAAGGACAAGTCATTGCAGACTAGTTAGCAGAAGCACCACTTCATGATGATCATCCTATACAAGTTGAATTCCCAGATGCAGAGATTGTGACTGTTGAGTCAAAAATATGGCAGCTTTATTTTGATGGTTCCTACACTCACCATGGGTCAGGAGCAGGCATACTTCTAATCATGCCTCAAGGCTCCACTATTCCTAAGTCATACAAATTGCTATTTCCATGTACAAATAATATAGCAGAATATGAAGCCTTGGTTATTGGAATCAAGTTGGCATTAGAGTGGAAAGTGATAGAATTAAAGGTATATGGAGATTCACAATTAGTCATAAATCAAGTCAATGAAGAATATCAGACGAAAGATGACAAATTAGTACCTTACAAAACCATGGTGGATAATCTCAAGAAGTATTTCATAATCATCACATTTGAATAAGTGCCGAGAGAAAAGAACAAAGCAGTAGACGCCATGGCAACCTTAGCATCACTTTTGCAAATGCCTAATCAGAGTGATAGATATGAATTCTTGGTAGAAGAAGCGACTCAACCCGCGTATGACCCAACCCATCCTTATACCATTTTCCTACTTACTACAATTGACTCACCTTGGTATGGACCAATTTACACATATTTGAAAGACCAAACCCTTCCTACCAATCAAACTAGAAACCAAAAGAAAAGCTTCATTAGACAAGCTGCCAAATATACTATAATTTTTGAAACATTATATCAAAAAAGTCTTGATGGAATGCTCCTTAGGTGTTTAGAAGAGGAAGAATCAAACTTAGCCTTATGAGAAATTCATGAAGGAATTTGTGGATCACCCTCAAATGGATTATCTTTAGCTAAGAAACTTCTTAGGATAGGATATTTTTGGCCTACCATGGAAAAAGATTCTTGTAACTTTGCAAAAAATTGTAAGAAGTGTCAATTCCATGAAAATTTGATACATGCGCCGGTGCAAGAACTTCATCCAATGACAACACCTTGGCCATTCTATCAGTGGGGTCTAGATCTAATAGGAATGATTCATCCACCATCTTCGAATGGGCATAAATTCATCATAATGGCCACATAATACTTTACTAAGTGGGTGGAAGTTGTACCCCTATCAACTTCAATAGGAAAATAGATATCCTTGTTTATCCTAAATCATATAATTTGTAGATATGGCATACCTCATGCCATCATAACAGATAATGCAAGGCATTTCAAGAACAAAGACATAATGGAATTGTGCACCAAATTTCACATGATACATCATTCATCTTCAATCTATTACCCTCAAGGTAATGGACAAGCCGAAGCAACAAACAAAAATATATTGAAAATCTTGAAGAGAATGGTGGATAATTCTGGTAGAGATTGGCATATCAAGATAAACCTGACCTTGTGAGCTTATAGAACAAGCATAAGGACGCCAACAGGGGCTACACCCTTCTCCTTAGTCTTTGGAACAGAAGCAATTTTTCCTTTGGAGGTATAACTTCCATCCTTGAGGATATCTATGCATGGATTAATAAATGAGGAAGACTATAGGGTTGCTAGGCTACAAGAACTAGAACTCTTGGATGAAAAATAGAAAGAAGCCTTTGATCACTTAAAGGTGTACCATAATAGAATGTCAAGATCTTACAAAAAATACATCAAGCCAAGGACATTCCAAATAGGTGACCTAGTGTTGCGTGAAAATCCCAAGAACCAAGCAGAAAGAGAAAAAAAATGAAAGTGGGAAGCAAACTGGTTAGGACCATTTCTCATTGTTGAAGATTTTGGGACTGGCACATACAAGTTATCAGATTGTGATGGTGAAGAGCTACAAGAACCTATAAATAGCATACATCTTAAGAGGTTCTATACATGAGGTAGACGAAAGAGTATAAAGAGTATCAAAGGGAGAACATCATATTTATTGTACATAGTGCAAAAGAGATCTTGAAAATACCAAAAACATTGAAAAAGCTTAAAATACCAAAAACATTTGAAAAAGCACAAAAGATAAAAAATAGTGGAAAATTGAGCATGAAGAAAGGAAAAACATTCAAATATGATCCTCAAAAAGATGTTGTCTTGGTGAAAACCTAGCAAATAGGTGCCTTGATGATATGAAAAAAAAGAAAAATTGAAAAAAATAAAAATACAAAAAAATTGAAAAAGAAGAAAAGTGCCTTGGTGAAAACCTAGCAAATAGGCACCTTGGTAGCAAAAAAAGAGAAAAGCTTTAAAAATAGAAAAAAGAGCTTGATCCATTCAATCGGTGAAAACCTGGTAAACAGGAACCATTGAAAGTCCAAGTCAATTGCATGCTTAGAAGGTCACCTTGTCAATATTGCATTTGCCAGCATTTGTATATATTGCATGATAAAACCCCACAGTTGCATTTGCAAGTACCTTAAGATTTTGGTCACCTAATTGAAAAATTGTCCTAAGTCCCATAAATGAAATCAATATCAAACTAGGGGCAATATACTCTCAAGGAGAAAGGATTCATCAACAAGCTTTATTCAATCAGAGAATCAATTCATCACACTCGAAAGAGGAACACTTAATCAAATCTACGTCCCAATCCAATGTGAGCCTAAAATAAAAATTTGATCCAAGAACTTAAATGACCTTACTCTTTATCAGGATTAAAAGTATGAAATGGATGGAACTACACTTGAACTATGGATATGAAAAACATGGCAAAACCTTTTCTAAGTGTTGGCTCAATTGATGAAATCATTCCTTTCTAGCGAATCGATGAGAGTTTTAGACTAGACAAGCTATGATGAAAGGATGATATTTTTATTGATTTCTGAATGACTGTCTTAAAATCAAAGTTTTAAATCATGTATTATTTGTCTAAGGACGTGATCATCAAAGAATCATCGAGGACTTGTACATAGGATAAAATGAAGATTTCTGCTTCTTTACGCAAACAGATACCTTGGCTATTTTGATCTTCAATATCATAATACCAACATCCACTTGCAACATAGAATCTGACAAAATCAGTATTTGCACTCTCATGATTGGATTCAATCAGTGATAGTCGTACCGAAGAGACTAATGGGAAAGAAAAGAAAAAGGCAAAAGTATTCATATCATCATAGTTGAACTAGTGATGATTGTACTAAAAAATGGGATTCCAAAAATGCTCAATGATGATTATAAGCTCTAAATTTTGAATAATGACAGTTAGCTGCATACATGTTAGATTAAGTGCATTGTATATATTTTTTTTGCCTCTCTTAGCTTAAATTGCAAGGGGAAAAATGAAATAGGAGGGTTCAATTCAAACATCATGATTCTAGATTCAAAACAACGAAAATGAGATTATCTTTTACATTCATGCATAGCATTAATCATTAGTCATTATACATAAATAAAAAGAAAAAGAATCATTACTCATACATCATTTGCATACATGTAGTTATGGATAGAATTGCATACATTTGAACATACAAAAACATAGGATCATCCATATCCATATGACCATAAAAAAATTTGCATCCATACATTGAAAAATAGAAAACATCTCATAATATGCATACATCAATGCATTCATCTATCTATATCATAAAAATAAGATACATTGCATCCATTGCATAATCAAAAGTAAATGCATCATAAACATCATATAGCTGCATATAAAGATAATCTCATAAATCAACTCATCAATAAAAGACGAAGGAATAGATCATCATATATCATCAAAAGAATGTTTTTCAAAAGATCCAGTACATCAAAGTATATCTAGATACAATATCATGAAAGTGGTACATCAAAAAGGTTTCGATCAATCAAAAAAATATGAAATGTGCAACAGAGGACATCAATGATAAATGAATTTGTCATCAATCAATCATGATCCCGCAACACCAGAACCACCTGGATCTCTTTCATCCTATGGAGGAGGAGCTTGAGAAGTGCTCGCTCCGCTCGGTCTCTGAACAACCACTGCTGAAATAAACTATTGCATCAAGGCAACAACCTGATCTAAACACCCCACAACAGTAGAAATATCTATCCTCATAGACTACATATCTC
The DNA here is from genome assembly GCA_027943335.1 of Chamaecyparis obtusa. Classification (NCBI taxonomy): domain Eukaryota; kingdom Viridiplantae; phylum Streptophyta; class Pinopsida; order Cupressales; family Cupressaceae; genus Chamaecyparis; species Chamaecyparis obtusa. The sequence goes on from BSBK01008930.1 coordinate 1,124,423, forward strand.
GGGCTAAAGAACCAATAGTGGGAGCATCCTATGGATCCTATCTATGATCCTGTGGCTACTGAACTAGTGGAGGTATTTGTTGTGTTGGAACTTGTTGACCCTGAACCTGCTGAGCATCATCATCCTGCTATGCCAGGGCAACTCTCTATAACTACACCAAAGGATCTAAACCCCTAGGAACCTGCCTAGCAGCCTCAACATGAGCTTGTCTCTGAGCTCTCTATTGTTGATGAACTCTATCCTATCTAACTACTGCTCTAGGATGAACTACCTGGATTGCATCAACTTGCCTATCTCTGGCTCTATCTCGACCATGTCCATCCCTCACCCGTCCTCTACCTACAACAACTGGAGGATCTCTATGTCCTCAACGCCTTCAATGTCTACCACCACCACGCCCATCATCACCACCACTGCCACCACCATGTCGAGCTAGAATAGGATCCACTAGATATGTGAAATGAATAAACCTATTCTGAGACCACCAATCTTGATACTCATAAGACATCCCTACATCAGACATACCTGTCAACATCTCCCATTTGCAGAAAGGCATACTAGCAATCTGAGCCACGACAAACTAATAATCAATACAAGGGCCCCATAAGGATCTCTCAGCCTGTACTCGTGCATATAACGCATTGCCCAGAGGCATATCTTGTATCCTACCATATTGTCTAGAAACTCGACCAAAACAAAACCACTCAATAACAGTATCAGATTGACCAATCATCCAACGAGGAGTAAACATATATGGTAACTCATTATCATCCTTCCACCAGAGATCGCAATCAAGGTAGGGACGCCATGTAACCTAATCAAGATCATCTATCTGACGTCTCCAATAATCCAGATGACCTAAATGATGCTGAATCACCATACCCGTATATAGAAAAGCATAAGGATATCCACACGGCTGTCTCCTATCAGAAATAGGCCTGGTAATAGGAAGATGCTCCCAAATCTATAACTGGAGAATAATAGCACCGACAGATAAAGAACTCTCTCTATACACCACCTCATAGAGATCTTGATATAACTATGCTAGTATGCAAGAACCCCAATCAAAACATCGAGGCTGTGCTAGTAAATCCTCTAGAATCCTACCCCAACCAATGAAAAAATCGTGACCTCGTTGGTCAAGAAGAAGTAGACCACCAATCAATGTGCCTAGAACTGCAGGCAATGTGGGAAAAGAAGCAAACTGTGGCCATGTGATCATATCATCATCAATCAAATTATCCCCGAACACTCGTTGACAGATAGTAGAATCATACATAGAATCATAATAAACAATCTCTCCTCGATAGGGAATGCATTGAAAATGATACACATCCTTAGGCGTGATCGTCATCTCACCATGAGGAAGATGGAAAGTATTGTGGTCGAAGTGCCAACACTCCGCCATAGCTGTCAATAACCCATGGTTTAGCTGGAACCGGGGAAGATCGAGAAGGAAGCTCAAACCGCAAAGCTCTATAACATGAAACTCAGCATCAGTCAATGTCTGCCCAAGGTCAATAACCCATGATAGAACTAATCAGATATATAATACAAGGAAGTCAGCCTGTTTGGCAAAGAACAAAAGAATTATATTAGCATATTATATCAAGGAACATCTAAAGTCGATCAAGTTATTCTAAAATCTATTTTCTCATCATGAGAGCATCAAAACTCCTAACTCTATATCTTGAGGAAGGAAAATCATTGTTTTATCTCTCTAGATCTTGAGAGTAAAATATCAGACCATCACCCTATGATAACAGATTGACAAATTAACTTTGTTGGTATTACTATATTGATATCCTAATTGATTGTTTAGTTAAAACGTAACTGACCTAATCATATCATTCCAATCAGTCATCTTGATGTACTAAATATTTCAAAATAGAAAAATAGAAAAAGTCAAGTACAAGTGAAAATTCTGAGAAAAATGCTGCAAGTGTGATTTTATTCATCGCAGGTGACATTTGCTTAAGCGACACACAATTCTTGTCAGGCGACATTACTTTTGTCTCAGGCGACAAAGTTTTCACAGGCGACACTGAATTGACCTAAGCGACAATAAAACCTTCCTAAGTGACATCAAAATGTTAGGGTTTCATAGGCATAAAAAGTTATGAAATCTGGTTTTTAAAACCTAAGTCTACGCATGAACCATTTAATTGTAGGCGACAATAAAAATTTGATAAGTGACATTAAAATACTCGTGAGTGACACTAAAAACTACGGATGTGACACTTAACAGTGTTAGGCGACATTGAAATTTTCATAAGCGTGACTTAACTATTTCAAAGCAGCGATGGAAATGGAAAATGCAATAAATGCTAACTAATGAGCAATAAATGCAATACCGAGGTTCGAAAAGCACTTACCAGAGGTCCATAGTTAGGCAGCCTCGCGTATCTCTGACACCGCATGAATCAATGTTCATGAATAGGTACAACCATCTCGAAAAGCAGAAGAAAACCAGAGCAAAATCACAGAAGAGAAAAGTAAAAATGAATAGTAAATCTAGGTTTTTCAACCTATTTAAGCTAAATTGACCTAATTTTGAGGTAAGAATTGACTTTGACCTGTATTAATCTATTGCATTAACTAGGGCAAATTGAGAAGTGTGGCATATCATAAAGTGTTTTTCAAAAATGAAAACATATCAATCAATCATTTAAACCTATCTATCGAAAACAACAATATGTTTCATTTCTGAGGGGGCATACCATTAGATAATCAGATCAACATCATCAGTAACATCAATGGAAATCAGAGATTGATCATCAAATCAAATCGAAAGCTTTTATCAAAAAATTTTCATAATCAAATGAAAGGGGCATCATATCAGATCATCAAGAGAGTTTCATATTGATCAACAAATCAATCATCATTTCGAGAACGATCATCAGAACCACATCAAATCAGGAGAGTTTCATATCAATCATTAGCTGCAGCAATTTCATATCGAAAATCAGAGAATCGACCATCAAACGAACATTGAAGATCGATCACCAATGAATTAGGACCTATTATCAAGCAAGATCTGAGTATTCTTTGAATCGACATGCTTCGCACATCAACTTAAAGAGGGGCATTTGTAATCACCTAAAAATGGACAAAGACAATTTAATGATAATTCAAAGTAAATCAAGTGAAATCAAAGCAAATCAAAGAAATAATTGAATCAATTGAATCACAAGGCACAATTAGCCAATCAAAATGAAAATCAAATCTTAATTCAATCAAAATCAAATTTGAGAGCATTTTAATTAAGTGCAATTAAATCAAAATACAATTAATTCAATTAATTGTATAGTCTTGGATTAAATTAAATTCAACCCATTCAAGGGGTACATGGCTAAAATAAATCAATTAAATCAATTACTCTCAACAAACCAAAAAGAGAGAAAATCAATCAACCAATGAGATTTGAGGAAAGACATTCACATGGATCAAGCCAAATTGAATCTCATTCACTCAAAGTGAAAAGGAATCTTAACCATCCATCTTGTCTACTTGTCCCAAGCTTTGAGGACACAAACTTTGCTTTGTCTTCAAAGGGTGGAACCAAAGACTTAACCCCAACTCAATCATGATTAAACACAACTACACCCCCACCATTGGAAAATCTATAAAAGGAAGGCCAAAATCCTTCATAATTCATCAACCACCTATCTGAGAATTGCATCAAACCTCTTGCAATTTGAGTTTAGAAAAGCATTTAAGAGCAATTTTAGCATTCATCTTGATAATTGTTAGCTTTAGCATCATTGTTTATCTTTATCATTCTCATACTAGGACTGTCATTAGTGAGAGCTTGCTGAGAGCTCACTCATTAACATCTTAGTTAGAGAGCCATAGGATGCTCAATTAGTCATTGATTTTGTTAAATAGTTGCTCAATTGTGGTTGTATTTAGTTATTATTTCACTTATTGTTGATGATTAACCCTAATTCTATGAAGATACTTTTATTAGTATACAAATATATTGTTAATATATTCATTAATTTATAATTTATACTTCTAATGTTAATATTAATCTTTGACATGGTTTAAGTTGAAGAGTCAAATATATTTATATTAAAAATAATAAGTATTGTTAATAATAATGAAATATAATTTTAACACTATCATTTTTTATTTTTTATTTTAAATGATATTTGTTTAAATTATTTCATTATTATTAACAATACTTATTATTTTTAATATAAATATATTTTTGTTTCTTTTCATTTCGTTTATGAGTTAGTTCAATCTATTCATTTAGTGTTTAAATACAAATATCAATATATTTAATTTAAGATCGATGGTGTTTGAACTATTTGCTTTAAATAGAAATATGTTAAGATATGTATTTAAATAATAAATGAATAGATCGAAGTCTCTTATTTATTTATTAAGTATTATTTTATTATAGTTAAATATATTTAATTTTTGAACAAATGAGTTGATTATTTGTTCCTAAAATTAAAAATATATTAAAATATATTCAGGTAATAGTTAAGTAAATAAATAAAGGATTAGTCTTAGAAAGGTTCTTGTTGCACAATTATTGTGATTAATAATAATATTTTGTCATTATTATAAGACAATTATTATTAACTTTTTGAGTGTAGTTAGGAGGCCTTTTAGGAGTTGTCCTTAGGTTGTGTTGTGCTTGTCTAGGGATGGATCTTCAATTGACTGCTTTCTTCATGCTCACTCAAATGGAGTTGTTTCTATTCATGATCAGTTATGGGGCAGTTTAGGCCTATTTGTAGCTCTTTAGAGTGGTTTTAGAGATAGCCATCTGTTCATCATCAGTTGGGAGACCTTTTCCAGCAATTTGCTCACGGTTCCATGTAGTTACATCCCTATTTTGGTGGGATTTATTCTCATATCCGACCCCCATAGTTTCTGCATGATTTTTGAAGATTTAGAGCAGTTTTGGGGTAGTTTTGAGTGCTTTTTCAGTTGGACATGGCTTGGTGGAGTTAGAGGAGCACTTAGACTTCAGTTTCTGGTAGTTTAGCTCTTGATTTTATAATTTTTCTCATGCATCCAACCCTTGGAGATATGTAGCCTATATCATTGTTTTTTGACTTCATTTGAGGGACCTTCTTTTGGGCTCACATTTTTTCACATCATATACTTGGGAGAAAATTGTAAGGGCTTTTGTAGCAGAGATTTTTTCAGCATTGAATATATTGATACAACGGTTCCTTCTCATTGGTTTGAGTGCAATATTGTGAATTTTTTTACTTTTATGTTGTGTTATCCTTCATTCAAGCTATATTCCTTGTTGCATATTCGAATCTTGATACTTGTTATTACAAGTCTTTGTTTGTGTCCTAACTCTTTTGCAGAAAATTGGTGAAACCTAGTTTCCCTTTCAAAGAAAAAGATTCCAGGTCCTTGCATAGAATCAATTTTGTAATTGCATATTTTTTTGGGTAGTGAGAGCCATCCATATCTTCAATTATTCATGCTAATTTAATTAAAGCTACATATCAATTATTGGTGTATCACCTTGTTTAGGTTTAGGCTTCATTTACATTATTATTTTCTCATCCATTTTCCCACATATAATTTAGTTTTAGGTGAGCACTAATTAGGAACTGACCTGTCTTCTAGAGATTCATCTCTCATTTTAGGACAACCCACCACCTGAGAGAGTTTCCATGTTTCAACAGGATAGCTATATTTCATTATCAAAGCTAAAGGTGCAATCCTGATTGACAACACTACAAAAAACTTTCAAAATAAGATCAATCACCAAATAAAAATAAGGAGCAAAGATTTTGTGGGAGTAAAACAAGTACCCCATTATATCATGAACAAAGACCCTAACAACATCAACATTAATATACAAACAGAGATGGAGTTCAAACTTGCCATCTTATAAAGAGATTTGCTCTCTTCTCAACTATGAAGCTCTCCACATATCCCTGAAGTCTACCACACTATCCATACATAGCCTTCCCTTGTATTTATATAAATCAATTTCTATGTAGACATGCAAGGAAGAAAAGCCTTTATTGGGGGACAAACGAAGGAAAATGGAAATTCACAAAGAGGAAAATTAGAGAAACAAAGTTGCTGCAGGAGTTGAGGGTGATTGTAGGGCAAAGGAAGCCATACTAATTACCAAACTACATCAGTAATTAAAAGCGTATGCATATCTCTCCCTCAGTAATTTTCTTTGCAAACTTATATTAATTGATGACATTAATCGCTATCTTCCAACCTTTGGGTCTGTACTTGTCTAGAGGATGCATTTCATGAATCAAGTAGTGTTTCCTATCATTGGATGAACTCAATCAACAATTGATGACTATGAATAAATATGTAAAGAAATAGAAGCACCCATAATTAAATGACATTATGGGCATAAACCAGTAGCATAGGGAATAAACTAAAATATTGTCATGATGATTACATGCCATATACTTATAATGGATCAATTAACTAAAATAACAATATGACAAATAATTAAGGTATTAAATGAATCAGTTATTTCACTGTGAATAGTATCTTAACCGGATAACAAATTAGGAATGCTTATAAACATGATAACCATAATGGCAATCCTCAATACTGTATAAATTCAATAATTACTAAGTTAAAAGGGACCCAAGTTAATAAGTTGAATTAAACAAATATATTAATGGGATGAATAGAGTCATCGGTCTATAGGGTGTACTAATAAATAGGATTGAGTGTATATAAAACACAAATATCAAATTGAATAAGAGGATTATCATTAACATGCACAAATAAATATCATCACTACTTATTTTGTAATCTAATGGTTTAATTCTCTCATGAACATCACCAAGGGAGAAACTAGGAGAGGGTGTTAGGGTTAGCTAGGGTTTGGCCCACAATATGGGGAACCTTCCAAGATAGGGGTAAGGACATATAGGACGAACCTTGAGGATGTAACCCCAAAATAGGTAATGCATATGTGCCACAAACTCCTTGAGGGAGACTACTCATAAGGGATTTCCTAGCTTCCCAGGAAAGCATTCTACTATTCCTCATAAGATTGGTGAATATGGAGGGAATTGGGAAATCTTAGAGAAAATATGTTAATGATGTAATTTCATACATGCCCATAAATAAAATTAATCATATAACTTATTCAACTTCGACATTACCTTTAGGTGAGGACAATACAAATTATGTATATAAAAGCATCATCTTAGTAAATTTTAGCATCATTGAGAATATAATTGAGAGATCACATATATCAAATGAATTTTTTTCCTTTTGTAAATATTTATCATTGACCCTCATTTGATCACATCACATCCACAACCATCACAAAGCAATAAAACATATTATAAAAACATCTATCAAACATAATCACACATCTATTTATACTAAATCGAAATAATATTTAATAATCTATTGAACAACATTCATTTCCACCATATATGACATCTATTACTACTCATTGCCACTCTATTTCTCTTTTACTATTGGTAACTTCAGCTATAACCCCATGTTCCCATGCAACTGCTTATATACAATTTCTACTTAAATTTAAGTAGTTAGAGTGTCCCCATGTAAATTTTTAATTTGGGCAAGGATAAATTAGAATCTTCTCCTATTTTTTTTGAAGCAGCTGCTGCTTATAACGTAAAATTAAGCTTTAAAAAAAAAAGAGGGGCTGAAAATAAGCAGCATTGCTTATTGACAAAAAAATGGAAACAATTACACTTGGCATCACCATTTTTATTCTTTCCTTTTATTTGCTTCAAGTTTACTTCCAAAATTTATAAATTTTATTTAAAAATACTATTTAGAAGCACTGCTTAAAACTAAAGAGCAAATTTTAGTATATATAGGGACACCTGCTCTACAAATTACTGCACAAAATGTTGAGCAGCAGATGCTAGCTAAAATAAGCTAAAAGGACAAATTAACAACAGTCCAATTTCAAAGTACTACTGTTTCCCAATTTCATTTTAACACGTCTAATTCCCATCTCAGTTCACTCTCTAGCTATCTTGGATAAATCCACGGAACGCCTTTATTATATAAACCTATTTGAACAATTTATAAATACGCCTCTACTATATATCATCCAATATCCTTCTCGCTGGCTATGCCACTCATTTTCTATGGATTTTTCTCACCATTTTAATGGGCCCTGAATTGTAAATGCATAAAATCTGGTTTGCAGGTGCTGATACCCTGCATGAACTAACACATCGCAGCATTAGATGGATATAGTTTTACGTTCAACTCCGGTGCTCCACATACCCAAATATTTACCCAGGTAGATTTAATTATCTAATAAGAGAAGAAAACACATAAAGAGATTTGAAGTTCAAATGAATTTGAAAAATGACAATAATAAATTAAATAATAATATCCAATTCAAATGTCTTCTTAGTCTGTTTTAAGTTTGATTGAAAGAAAATAGGAAAAACTATGAAGCGTGTACCTCTGTGTTGCTGAGTTGATAACTTTTTCAACTTCTATAGAGACAGGGTATTGAAGTATTGGCAATGCATTGAATTTGTTTAATTTTCTTTCAACTCAGTGGGAAAAATTCCTTTGTTCTGTTCAAAGGATTGCAATCTTCGTCGTCAGTGGCGTTAAAGAAGAAATCAAGCTTTCCCACGACGAGGTGTTTATCATCAAATAGGGATATCGGAGAAGGCTATGAAGATGCTGATGTTGTTGGCTCAAATCTTAAGGGGGAGTCCCTTGAATTTCAGACTGTGTCAGCAGAAATCACCCCAGTTACTGATCAGTTCTTTGTTAGTGATGCTGAAGGAGACCCAGATCGTCCCACGGAAGGTTTTTCTTCGATTGAGCATGCGCTTGATGCAGTTCGTCGAGGGAAGGTCAGTCTCCTGGCCATACTATATATACTGTGCTTGTTTCATGATATATCAGTTGATAGTATGATTTATGTATTTCTGCACGATTCATGAATACATATAGGCAGCTCGCAGCAGTGTGGAGAGTAATGATGATAGGGAACAGAATAAGTTTTCAAACTTAGTGTTGAGACGCACTAAGAGGCAGAATTTGATTATCCCTTTAAAGCCCTTGCTTGGGTTCGTTCCTACATTATTTTTAGGCTTTACTTGAGGCTACACACATTCTAGTCAGAACCTGTTGATGTGAGTTTTATTCCACTACAACATACAAAATTTATTCCGCTACAACATACAAAATCGAACACTCAATGTTTCAAAGTGAAACATCAAACGCTCAATCCTCTCTTGAATAAAGCCATCACTCATGCTAAGCTTGCAAAGTAAGATCATGCAACGACTTCAAGGTTCCTTTAAATGTGGATACTCGCTCAATCAAATAATGTGTTTTTCTGGTAATCACTTTCCCCTTACACAGTTTATTCAATGGATATCAACTATTTGCACTTCTAAAGATTTAGCTTCACAATGTGCAATGAAAATGTATTTTAATTTTCCAATTTCCACTTCAACTTCAACTTAAACTGGCTAATGTCGACTACTTCTACTCTACTATTCAACCCCTCTTTCATTTTTCTAATTTTTTCAAGCTCATCTACCTGCTGATGAGTCTTACATGTCGTTCTTTCAGGATGCAAAGTTGAGATAGATGAAATTCAAGGGACTCCCCAAAAATGAAAGAGGGGTTGAATAGTAGAGTAGAAGTAGTCGAGATTAGCTACTCCTAATCTGGGGGATGAACTTGGATTCTATTGGATGCAATCTTGCCAGCGACTCCACCCATCTAGTGCAAGCTTTTAAGGAACACTCGAATGGTTTTCAAATCGATATCTCCTCCTCAATCCCATCAAATGAATGCAAACTAAAGATTCAATATCAATTGAAGTTAAGTGCTTTCAATCATCGGCTTACCACACAAGACACTCCTACCATTAACACGAGGCTAGTGGCCTGAATTTGTTAGAGTCAAGCATGTAGCATCCACAATTACTTCCATTCAACTAAACTACTTCAACATGAAAAGAAATCTAATCCAAGTGAAAGATTGAGGAAACCACGCAACACTTCAAAGAAACATTAAGTAATTCACCATGAAAACCAGTAATGAATTATCAATTACTTTGACAAGCATTATAGCAACAATTTGATCAAGTCTCTCCCTTAGCTAGCCTAATCTACTATAATCTTCTACAATCTCCCACCTTCTAATTTCTCTCTAATGAATTATAAATGAGAAGGCCTTGGCCTTTTATAGATGTCCAATTACAATGAAGAGCCAAGATAGGTTCAAGATCAAGGGCCAAGATTTCTCCCTACAAACCCTAATCAGGGTTGCCAAATTTACAACCAATTACATGAGGGCACCAATTCATGGGCCAATAAGAAAGTTACATTGATTTTGATAACCAATGAGAAAATAGGACACTTGGCATGTTGTGATTGCTTGTGCTTGAAACTGGAATTTTCTGATTGGAGAAGACAACCAATTGCCACCTCATCATCCCTATCCTATAGATCTATTTAATCCTTTTGATGAAGAGAAAGTATCTCTTGATACTCAACATTTCTAACTTCGATTAACTCTTCCGAAACTATCAACCTTGGAGGATAGATGTGATGGCCCATCTTCTCAAATTGCTTGATCCTCGAATCCTCTCCATTCTTTTAAAGTTTTCTTCATGGCATGATTTGGATTGGCATCCTTGAACTTGCACCTGATCTGTTTTGAATTTGATTGTATTTGAAAATGCCTTCAAGTGGTTGGACTTATCCTTTTGATCTCGATCTTGAATTCCAAGTTGATCTTCATGTGGTTGAATCCCTTTTCTTGATCTCGATTCGGATTTGAATTGCACTTTGATAACTTGACTTGAAACTTCTCTTTGGGAGTCCTCGAGCTCGAGCCTATCTCCTTGAGGCCTTTGAAGTCTTTGATCATCATCTTGCCATTATCTCCAGCCCTCCAAGCCCCTCCTTCGATCAACCCTACAAAACAAGGAGAGAAACCACATTAAGTTCATGGGATGACAATCAACAATTTGCAATAAATCTGAGAATTTCATGAAAGAATTCACATGACATCAGTCAAGGGTAGACTAAATGATTGATTGTCCCAAGCTGGAAGCTGAATGTCTTTACCTCCTTGCAAACTGAGATGAATTTCTTAAAATCTGAAAGAAATAAGCAAGCTTTCCCATACATTATATGCCCAGATTTTGTTTTTCAACCATCTCTCATTTCTGATTTTTGGCAAAATCGCTGCTACAGGAGGTAAGTCCCAGTCAAAATCTCTGTTACATGAGTGGAATTCTCTGCCCTTTTGGGGTGCCCAAACTTATGGAAATGACAGGGCTTGGACCTGCACTTTAGATATATAATTCGCTGCCCAACCCCTGATATAATTTCGCTGCCAAATGAAGAAATTCGCTACTGACAGCAGAGGTAAGATTGCTTGGTTTTGGATGTAAAATGAAATGACTAGGCCACCTTTATATATGAGCTTGAAGGGTGAATGGACACATCTCCCAAATGGAGCCGACCATGGCATAATTTAGCCAATAAAAATCAATTAAAATTTAATTTAAATCATCTCCCATAAGGCCGACCTGCATCATGCTTGATTGATTTGAATTTCGAATTTCTTCCTTCTAGGCTGACTTGTCCAATGTTCAAACACTAGGCAGAAATGGGTATAATTTGGGTAAAAATACCCAGGAGAGGGCGGATTCCACCCTCTCTTGGGTAATACCTTAAGTGCAAACTTACCCAATCAAATTTGACTCAAAAACTCCACCTATTTCTTCTTGTAATTCGATCCATGCTTCAAATTTGCGTTCCGTTATAAACCCTTTGCCAAGTCATTTGGGGTGGAAATAGTCAGTTCTTGGGTACAAAATATTGAAGGAGAAGTGGATTCCCCCCCATCTTGGGTACAAAATATCGAAGGGGAAGTGGATTCCTCCCTTTCTTGGGTAATATCCAAACCTTAATCTGCCTTATCTTAACTTCACCAATCATATTTTGACTCAAAAACCCCACTCATTTGCCTCGTAATTCGATCCTAGTTATAAACTCCAAGCCTAAATCAAAGGGGGAAATCATGTGCCTATGGGTAGAATTACCCAAGATGGGGTGTATTCTACTCTTACTTGGGTACACTGAGAAGATCAAATAAGTTTTGCAAAGTGGTGAGGATGGGGATATGCAGAATTGGGTTTTAGTGATAGAGAAATAATGGAGCTCTCGCCTTTTTAGAAGAATAGGTTTGAATGCCACCTTTCTTTGGTCTCTCCAAGTTGAATTTCTAAGGGAAATGCTAGAATATACAAATGTCATGTCCCCTTTCTAGAGACATGTTCTTTCATGACGGGTTTGCCTATCATCGACTCTCGTAGGCAAATAGTTTGGAGAGAGAGTCATTGTGTGGATCATTTGATTGCTTATTGCTGACAGAGCCTACATTCGGCAGAGCCTACATCCAGTTTGAGGCCTACATGCAGTTGTAGTGGAGCCTACGTCCAGAAGTGAGCCTACATTCAGTTCGAGCCTACATTCAGTCTAGTTGGGCCTACATTCGGTTATGAGACATCTTGGCCTACATTGTTATATTTTTGAGTTGAGAAATGTACTTTATTATTATAATGTTATTTTATTATAAAGTACATTATAATTAGATGTTTCTAAAAGTTTTGGTAACTTCTCAAGAAAAAGAATAAATAGAGGGCTTGGGCTATCATTTCTACATGCTTGGATTTGGGATTTCTTCTACTTCTTCATTGTGAAGCAATTTGTAGCCTTGTGGTCTGCAAATACTATTCGATCTTTGGGAACGTTCACTCCCCTAGATTGGCATAACTGAGGTAGTGAAATATCTATTGAAGGGTTGCAAGTTTGGAGATGGTACTCAGCCATTTCATTGGTACTTCATTGAGAATTCGTGGTAAGGGTTTGTTTGTGGTTGGAATAAGGGTTTGAATTCACCCATTGCATTGGTGAATCATTAGGTGAAAGATTGAAGACAATATTGCACATTTTCAGACTTTCTATATCAGGGCCTGGAATCAGAATTTTGCTCATATCTCCTAATCTACTTGGAGATTATTTTTATGCTTTTGGGAGGGCAATAATACATCCTTGGCGGTGACATTCATACCATTTTGGGGTTCCAAAAACCCTGCAATTATTTTCTGCAGGAGCCGTACATGTACGGCCTGGTACGGCAGTCACAGCAAGGACAGATTGCAGAGTTTGGTTGGCAGTTTGGGGTCTTCTTTGCATCGACCTGCATCAGCAATACATAGCAGATAAAAGGAGCGTTAATCAGGTTCATTCATGTGCATTTGAATTTGTAAAATTGCTTGGTCTCAGTCATAGTCATAGCCGATATTGCTAGTCTCTGTCATAACTGAAACAGTTCTGATCTTGCATCATTTCGCTATTGTAATCAGTCATTGATATTGTCAATTGTTATAATAATGTCATAGTTTTGATGGTGCATTGAATGGAGTAAAGGAATGCTTTGTATGATCGTTATGTCAGTCATGTATGCAGTCCATTGTGACCAGACATTGGTATATTATAATCAGTTTGAGTGATCATAATTTGGTGATATAGTGAGTCATTGCATTGTCTTGCTAGACAATAGCCTAATGTACTGAAATCTGAATTGCAAGTAATCAGTAAGCAGTCATTAAACAGTGTTCAGATTTGGCATTGGAATTTGTATTGATTAGTGTTGATATCAGTTATTCAGAATTAGAGGAGTTCTTGGTATATTAGTATTGAGTCTTTGCATTGTTTAGAGATTCATTGTTGCTTATTTCTATATCAGTATTGTTATCTCAATTGCATTTGATGCCCAAAAACAATTAAACACTTTGAAACACATCGTTACACACAAAACCATTCAGTGCATGCCAAGTGTTGGACGATTTGCCACAGTTCAGATTTGGGGTGTTTTAGTGATCCTACTGGTGAGGGTCATTACAACAAAACTCTTGTTTGGAACTGATTTCAATGTTTATGGTATGCCATTGGGTTATATTTATCCTATATGGGTCCTAGGTACCTTTCTATGAACCCTACATATGTTAACGAGTCTTCATTTAATAATAGGATTATATGTGGATGTCATTTTATTATTATACTGGGTTAGTGCTTTATTGGGTTGGCCTACCGTTATGTCATATGTTCAAATGATATATAAAGAGAGGGTATGCTTCTCACCATTTTCCCCCATTCATATTTACCCTTTTTGTTGTGCTTGTGCTAACTCACCTTGAGGTCTTAATTTTATATCAAATATTTGATCTTAAAATAGGTGACATCAACATGTCCAAGTTCTTCTGATACATACAATCCTTGTGGTACTTCTTCTAGCCCTTGTGTCTCATCATTACTGTCTCCTTGGTTTTTCCTTATGCAAATTTCTGTTATGGTTATGGTTTTCCTAGGAATATTGCTTTTCCATCATGGAAAACTTCTTATGTCTAGCAACTAACAGAGAGCATATGACATTGAAAGACATGATTTTGCCATTCTATCTCATAACAGCCTTGGTAGAAAAGAATGGACAGAGAAATGCATCATAAGGTGGCCTCTAGTTAGCAAGTACAATATCAATCACATCACGGTCTTCTTGTACTCCTTGTCACATTACAAAATAAAAGATCCTCCACACATGATGAATAGACTAATAGTTGTCAATCCTCTCAAATGATATTGGATCAAATGTAGAAAGCTGTGGCTCAACATGAAAAGTCTCGACTTGTCAATGTTTTACACAAATTTTTTAGCTTATCTCTATATCCTTTGAAAATTGACTCTTTTTGATTGAAATACAAGTCAGGCTACATGGATCAACATAATATGAATAACCTGGTTCACCTTGTTGTAGATTGCATCATTCCTATCCTTGGTAAATGTATTTTTCATTACCACATATTATCTGCTACAAATCTCTAGTCCTCAAGGGTCAAAGAAATCTCAATAGAAGAAACTTAGGACAGATAATTGTATTAAGACAACATAGGGACACCGGATAAGCCTTCTCAATCTTACGATAGATTAGGACCACAAAAGAATTCTGTAGTAGCTGACAATGTATGTTATTGTCTGAAGCTTGAAAGTAGTTTTTCATCGTTTTAGAAAATGGAATTTGTGACTTCCAAAACATCCAATGCTCAAACAATTCTAGATGATGATCATGTTAAAGTCAATATTAACTGCACTAGAAAAATAATTTAAAATTTCAAAATTCACAGAAATTCTAAAAGAGGTGTCAACACAGTTGATTGGACATATGTCATGTATATATATGCTAATGGGGGAATAACCGTATGGTAACCCAACTGCTCTTGTTGATTCAGTACTGACTGTTATGCTGATTGAGAAGATGATTAGGAGTTTGACTGGGCAAATATGTATAAACAAGATAAAAGTTATCCCAGTGACATCCAAGCACATGCTAGCTCTTAAGCCTAGAATTTTTGGGAAGTTTTCAAATCTTTCCTCTTGGTCATTTGGGAAGTTTTCAAATCTTCCATCTTGGTCATATGGTCTGTATGAATGAATGAATTGCTACCACGCAACACTCATAGTATACCAAGTTACCACTCAGGCCACTGCTAATGTCAACACAAATCATATTAATGTTTTAGTACAAAAATAATAATGTCAACTGTTAAGAATCAGCCTTCACTGATCAAATATCATATGGGTCATAAAAAATATTATCATCTGCCATGTCCATATGCTGTAGTAAATTAGAAGAACCACAACTAGTGCCACAGGCACTAGAACAGGGATTGACAGCGGTACTAGCAATCTCAGCCTCATGATCACTTGGCAGCTCATGGTCCTCATCAACTCCAAGTGCAGCAAGGCGGGCAAGTGAATAATCCAACTTGGCATGCTCTATATCAACATCCCATTCCTTTGTCTCCCCTTGTTTGTGGGTATTTTCTTTGTGTGAGGATCCACAAATTTGAATGCATATAGATCCAGTCCTCCGCTGTAATGTCCCCTTTTTAGCGTGACCATGACTATGGATGGATTAGCCTATCATGTGACCTCAAGGTTAATGGGGATGGACAGAGGGTCTCTTTCAGTGGGCATCTACTTCATGATTCAATATGCTTTGGTTTGGCTTTTCTTTGGTGTCATTTGGACTTCATTTGCTATAATTTTGCCACGTTTACTATTTATAGTAAATTTGATGTTGTTCGAGAAGGACCCCTTCTATTTTTGGAAAGTGCATTTGGTCACATGGGGAAATAATAGGTATGACTCCTATTTCAGACGGCATATTTAAAAGATAAGTATTTTGGGAGTTATTATTATTTTAGTGGCCAAATTATTATTCAATCATTAAATGGCTTATTATAAAGTTATAATTTAACTTTATAATTTCACTTAAGTTGAGGGTTGAGTCATCATTAGAAGGGGCCATTTATTCAATTAATTCATGGAAGCTTAAGCCAAGGTATTAATAAAAGTATTGGAGTAAATGAATTATTAAAAGGAAAAAAAGTAATCTTTTATCCCACATTGGTAAGGAATGTGTTTGAGCTCTCACAAGAAAGAATAAAAAGGGACTTAAGGGCTCATTCTCATATATGGAACTAATCATTTTTGTGCTTTGATACTTGGTGAATTTTATGAGTTTCTCCATGAAGGGTTTCAAGGAGCTATTGCAAGTTTGGAAGCCATTATTACTCAGCTTTGAGGTGCTGAAAGATTGCATTGAGATTGTTGGTTATGCTAGCCATTGTTCTACATCAGCCTTTTAGAGGTTTGTGCATTTACAAGGGTCTTATTTGATCATTTGGGGAATAATTTGAAGACATATATTTGCAGATTGAAAGAGTGTGGATGATCAAATTATTGTTGTTTGCTGCAAGTTGAAAGACTATACCAGACATTCATAGCCACGTTCCAGCCATCAATGAACCCACGTGCTCATTGTGGGAAGAATTAATCTCTTTATAAGGCTGTTTGGTGCCCATTTTAGAGGTATTTGACATCTTTTATCACTGTTCACTAATTCTGGGCAGAAATTATACATTTTCAGATCTGAATAAACATTCAATAATCTGAAAAAAAACTACAGCAGTCACTATTTGTGCCCAGATTTACAAATAAATGGTTATTCTTCATTCCGGGTATGAATCTTTGCAAAGTATTGTTGTACTTGTCCTATGGTTGTATATTTTTAACTGCTGGGTAAAAAATAAATAATTTGTAACAACATTGACATAATTGTCATTAATTAGTTATATTTCATCGTACTTGCAATTTGCTTCATTTGTATAAATTTCACATTGCAAAAACTTTCAAAATTCAGGGAAACATCATCAATTGCATTGGTTAGAACTATTGGGGTTCTTACATCCACCTTCTTGGAGTGGAGTATATTGTGCTTTATTGAGTGTATGGAGGAGTATGTGCGCCAATTCCTCTCAGATGAAGATGAACTAACAACCTATCAAGATTTTCAATTTTGAAATTAGAGAGTTAAGAGTTATGTATAAATATTTTAAATGTAAATTCATCAACAAGAATCTTAAGAGTTAAGAAAGAACTTGCAATAAAACTTTGATGGCAATGGGTTGGAGGTGTTGGTATGATTCTCCATGGAAGTGCCACCATTTATGAGCATCAACCTTATGCTTGTCCCAAAGAGCTTCAAGACCACAATCATTTGTGCTTGCAAAAATCATGAAATCAGTCCTCATTTCAAGCCGTATTTCTTGGTGAAAGAGTTTGTGAAGGGATGCCTTGTACCCTTGAGCGACTTTGGGATCTCTACATGGGGCAATTTTTGTGTCATTAAGGACCTACTGACTATAGTACTTGGCACTCAATAAAGGCAAGGAGATGCAAAGGAGTAGTTACTTTGTTCCATCTCTATACAATACTTTTTTGTAGTTCCTTGAAGAATGCTTCTTCGGGATCTTGCTCTTTTTCATTTATGATGTCTTTCATTTCTTCAATCATTGAGCCAATGCCATCATATAACTCACCCAAGTAAGACCTATCCATGTTAGCATATCAAATCATGTTCAATATAGGCTTAGTGAATTTTAGGAGGCACTCAACACAATCCTTCCAAGAGTCATCCAGTATCATTGTTGATGTAGTCAAGGATGGAGGATCCAATTAAGGACTGTCCAAGCTTGCAGCCAACCCAATACACAACGAAATTCAACAACAATAACACCAGATCTGATATAAAACTGGAATCTTTATTCATAAATTCACTGATTACATGCAATGTGCCAGGCTGTAAGGCCTTCCCGGTTACGGCCAATTACAAAGCAAGTAACAGTCTACAAGATCTCACAAGATCCAAGTCTTATCCACAACTTCACCACTCAGCTAGTCCAGGTCTGCAACACGACAGGACACTGGTAGGGTCCCAGGAAAGATCTAAACTTGTACTCACAACTTCCAAGCAATCTTCCTATGCCTAAGCTCGCAAGCCACTAACTCCCCTTTTTCTTATCCTGATACTCATCCCCTAAACAACTACCCAACCATCCTATAAATACTCATCCTCAGCCACAAGTCGGCTAGATGACACAATTAACTCCTAGGAACAATTATTAAATGCCAAAACATCAGTCGGCTTACAAAATAGCCTTACAATAAATTACATTATCCAAGATGGCCCAAATGGTCATTAGATCCGCATAGAAGAATGCAACACGCCAGATCTAGGTCCCCACACGTCTAATGGTCAATCCATAACACGAGGAATGCGACCCAAATTAAATGCATCAGTCGGCCAAGCCGATTCATCGAAATAACCACGTCGGTTTGCAAGAACACCTAGCGCCAGAGGAATAACCGAGTGCCAGAGAACTGACCACGCCAAGCATGACCGAGCAATGTAGTTATCACCAAGCGCTAGGGATAACCGACGCCTTCAGTTACCGAGCACCCCGGTAACTACAGAAACCGAGCAACCAAACTCCAAAACCAAGCAAATACTTCACCAACTAAGATCAAAACTACTAATCTGCCTTTCAAAACAAACATATTTTGGTTGATACAGGATTGCCAAGAATCCTAGGATGCTCCTGCATCAGACACCCCAGGTTAAGAAGATTTTCTCATAAGGAAATCATAAACGCCTTAAGGGAATCAGAACAGGTATGCCATATTTGTTCTTAACCCATATCTCCTCTTGTCGTTCATCCCAAGTTGTCTTCACTTTATCCACTGTCCCTTGCAGCAAGTTTTCCTGCTTCCCGCTTCTCTTATCTCTTTTGTTTGCAACTGATAACAACTGACTCTGACCATTCCTTCCACTACCGACCACCTCAGTACCTCGGTAAATACCATCCTCTCCGGACTCTTCAATCAACTTGGCACCATCCGCATCTCTCTGTGTCACAAATGTCATTATCTGTTGTACTATCTCTGTTAGAAAGATCATCTGCCTCTTAATCTCAACAAACTCTTCAGAAATATCATTCTCCTTCTCTTTCAAACTAAGCTTTGTAGGAATAGGTTCATCAATCCTCTGCTCTTGATGTTTGTCATAAGGACAACATCTGATAACTCCACATCCTTTAGCCCCTGTCTCCTATAAAGGTAACAAATTATGTCTAGATCCTTCATGCCTAACCACATAGGTGTTAGCACGACCATCAAACAAAACATTTCTATCAAATTGCCAAGGCCTACCGAGCAACAGATGACAAGCATCCATAGGCAATATATCACACAATATCTCATGATATGATCCAATCTGAAATTTAACCAAGCATTGTTCTTCAATCCTAACCTTAGACACATCTTGTATCCAACTAATCTAATAAGGATTAGGATGTTTGTTCCTTTCCAAATTCAACTTACTAACCATCTCTTCTGAAACAAAGTTCTCAGAACTGCCACCATCAACTATGACATTACATACCTTATCCTTGCACTTACATCTGGTTCTGAACAAATTTCTCCTTTGTACTGGTTCTTGGACACATGTAGCCAATCTCCTAGTGATCAGAAATTCACCCTTCTCTGCAACATTCACAATATCTTCTTCAGTAGTCAGTGTAACTCTCTTCTTAGGACATTGAAAACTTCTATGACCCGCTTCACCACACTGATAACAAGTACCGGTGAACTCATTTTTCCATCTTCATCTTTGTCCAGCATTGAAATTCTTAGTGATTTGACCACTGCTAGATCCCACATCAGTATTCTTAGGATTCTCTACCACATTACCTTCAACAACTGTTTCACTAGTCTTACCACCTCGGTTCCTATTGTTTTGTCTTCCTTCAAACTTCTTATTCAGCTTCTCTTCAATCTTTAATGCCATCTGATAAGCATCTCCTATTGTTGTCATCCGAACAGTAACTCTTCCTGAATACTAGGTCTCAAACCATAGACATACCTAGCAACCTTCTCTTTATCAGCTTCAGAATGACCAGTCCTAATCAGGATTCTGTAAAACTCCTCTGTATACTCCTGCACCGATTTGTTAGTCTGCTTCAAGGCTTGCATCTTCTTAAACATGTCCAATTTGTAATCCACCGGAATGAATTGCTTCTTCAACTTGTCAACCATTCGGTTCCATTTAGTGATCTTTTCCTTTCCTCTCCTACTTCTTTCCAACTAAACTTCTCTCCACCAAATATTTGCATGACCCTTCAACTTAGTCTTTGCAAATCTAACCCTATCAGGATCTTCTATTTCTTCATACTCAAAGTATTCATCCATCTCATTAATCCAATCAATCAACTCTTCTGGCTTAAGGCTTTCAGCAAATTCAGAAACTTCAATCTTAGGTCTTTTCCCAATTTTAGACATAGCTTTCAGGATTCTATTTTCTTCAGGATCTCTAGCTTCTTCAAAATGATCTTCTTCCTCAGATTCATCATCACTACCTTCCTTTGCTGTAGTCTTCTTCTTTCTCAATTCCTCTTGCAGATCTTGCACTTGTTTTTGCAAAGCTCTGAAATCATGAAGACTAAATTCTCTAGTAACTTCCTCCTCTGAGATCTCACGAGCTCTCCTCGGAGGCATCTTCAATCCAAGATCCTGGTGCAAACTGCCAAGATCTGTCCACACATTCAAGATCAACTCGCTTTGATACCACCTGATGCAATCAAGGATGGAGGATCCAATTAAGGACTGTCCGACCTTGCAGCCAACCCAATACACAGCAGAATTCAACAACAATAACACCAGATTTGATATACAATTGGAATCTTTATTCATAAATTCACTGATTACATGCCATGTGCCGGGTTGTAAGGCCTTCCCGGTTACGTCCAATTACAAAGCAAGTAACAGTCTACAAGATCTCACAGGATCCAAGTCTTATCCACAACTTCACCACTCAGCTAGTCTTGGTTTGCAACACGGCAGGACATTGGTAGGGTCCTAGGAAAGATTTAAACTTGTATTCACAACTTCCAAGCAATCTTCCTGTGCCTAAGCTCGCAAGCTACTAACTCCCCTTTTTCTTATCCTGATACTCATCCCCTAAACAACTACCCAACCATCCTATAAATACTCATCCTCAGCCAAAAGTCGGCTAGATGAAACAATTAACTCCTAGGAACAATTATTAAATGCCAAAACATCAGTCGGCTTACAAAATAGCCTTACAATAAATTACATTATCCAAGATGGCCCAAACGGTCATTAGATCCGCATAGAAGAATGCAACACACCAGATCTAGGTCCCCACCTATCCAACGGTCAATCCATAACACGAGGAACACGACCCAAATTAAATGCATCAGTCGGCCAAGCCGATTCATCCAAATAACCACGTCGGTATGCAAGGACACCGAGGGCCAGAGGAATAACCGAGCGCTAGAGAACCAACCACGCCAAGCATGACTGAGCAACGCAGTTATCACCGAGCGCTAGCGATAACCGACGCCTTCAGTTACCAAGCATTCTTCAGAGACCGAGCACCCCGGTAACTACAGAAACCGAGCAAATACTTCACCAACTAAGATCAAAACTACTAATCTGCCTTTCAAAACAAACAAATTTTGGTTGATATAGGATTGCCAAGAATCCTAGGATGCTCCTGCATCAATTGCCTTAATGTTTTCTGCCCTTGTAGTGGTAGATTGGCTCCATATGCTCCAGTTAGCACTAATTACCATTCTAGATAGTGCCTCATGAAACTTCACAAGGCGTCTCAAAACAAGTGTGTTAGAGGCAAAATGGGTCACAACAACCTATTTCAAAATCAATATAATAAAAAAATAAAAATAAAATTAAAAACTTAAAATGTTTATTAAAATACATTTAAATAATTTACCTTACCTTTAACTTCTCCAATCTTGAGAATTGTCTAAATATGCCTTGTGACACATGGTGGTTGGTGATGACCATTTGGATCTCCTGGGCATCAACATACACCTATTTGATTCATTCAACTTTGTTCCCAATTTTTTGTAGCATAAAGTTTGTTGAGTGGACAGCACAAGGTGTCCAAAAAATGTGTGAATAGTGCTCCTCAACCAATAACCCAACAACCCTACAGTTTTTGACATTGTTTGTTACAACTTGAACAACATTTTGAGGGCCAATTTGTTCAATGGCTTGGGAAAGAACATTGGCAGTAAATGAACCATTCTTCACCTGCCCATCACAATCCATTGCTCTCAAAACATTGCCTCCTTTGGGGACACTGCAATAGCATTGATCAAAAAGCGATTTCTTGCATCTTTCCATCCATCAGATACTATGGACACACCTGCTTTGATCCATGAATTCTTGATGGGCTTTAGGGCATCCTCTACAGATTTCACCTCTATCTAATAAGTACACACCTTCTCATAACCTAGGCCTTTGGACCTCTTTGGAGTCTCACTAATTGATCTCATCATTTTTTGCCAATAAGGTGAGCGAACAACATTAAATGCAAATCCATTAGCATAGATACATCTAGCTATGCCTTTCTCGACAATCTCTCTATTCTCATTGCAAAATGCAGTTTCCAAGGGTCCCTTTGCTCTCTTATTTGGTTGCAGAATGGATGACCCTCTACAATATCAAGATTGGCAATTGATGGAGAGGCTTTCAATCCTCTTTTAGACATTTCCAAAGGATTGGAATCTGTAGCTATTTTCCCAATTGCTTCGTTTGCTTTTTCTTACTCTTGAATATATATATCATTACTATTTTCGATGCAAGAAGGCTTTTACTTTTTGGCTTACCTGCACAAAATTTGATGCCTTTTTGATGGGTAAAGCACAAATGTTCTTCCACTCGACTATATGAGCTATTATATTGTTCTTTGCAATGATTACAAATCCGAGTGTAACTTCCTCCACGTGGTAGTTGTTGTGCCATTTCCACATATTTCCATAGGAGAGAGTTGGGGTCTGTTTTAAACCAGGACTGGTTCTAAGAGCTAGAAGCACTTGCCATTCTTTAAACAACACGGATATGCACAAAGCCACAAACTAAAATGAAAAAAAGAAACTAGAGAGTTCATTTCAATTTGTAAAAAAAATGCTAGGAAAAATAAAAAATAAAATAAAAAACAACACAAACCTACCTCTTTGTTGAAATATTCCTCTTCAATTTATTTTACAAGTTCTCAACACTTGCAACTGCGTAGGAATAACACACAAACCAGCTTTAGAGTATGCAACAATTAGTCTTCAACTCTCCTTGAGCAATGGCAAGCAGGAAAGAAAATCCAACAATGGAGACAAATAGTTTTGTTTTTTGTTCACAAATGCATAAATTAAATAGGTTTCATCTTTTTAGAGTTTTTAGTTGTCAAAATTAGGGTTGGGGGTTGATTTGACCTTTTTAGGAAAAAAGGAAGTTTTCAAAAAGTAAAAAATATTAAAAAATGTGCAAATTCGTCCCGGGTTCTGCCATAGGTAACCAAATTCTCCTTGGGTTTGTCCCTAGTTTGGCTGGGCTGAACCCACAGTCCATGGGCCTGACCTTGCTCGAACCCACAGGGAATTGGATCCGGTTTGAATGGGACTGGGACCAAGGGGTTTTCAAGGGCGAACTCAGTTTCGTAGATAAATGCAATGATATGATTTGGATCTCAGAAATTCCAAAACCAACACAAAGAAATCAAAATTTTGGCACCACATCTTATGAGACTATTGAGACCATACAAAGAATTTTGCAATTTGCAAACCAAAGACTCCTTACCTTTAACAACATGATGCTCTAATTGTGTCATGTAGACCATTTCCTCCAAGTCACCATGTAGAAATGCTCTCTTCACATCCATCTATTCTATCAGTAAATCAAAAGTTGCTGCTATAAATAATAGGAACTTAATAGATGGTAGCTTGCAATTGTGAGAAAAACCTCACCAAGTCTATCCTTGCAATCTTGGAATAGCTTTTTGTAGGGGACCTTTCCTTGTATTTCTCAACATCACCATTTGAACACCATTTGCAACTAAAAAGTTTTGATTCATTACGTAATTTTATTTTGTGATGTCTCATTTTTCTTCAATGCAACCATCTTCTGATCCATATCCATTCTCCAAGACTTGAATGATCCATGACCATCACTTCCTTCATAGTTCTATGATCATCCACATTAGTAATCAAAGGAAAAAAATCTCTAATCAAGAGCAGTATACTCATCTAGTTGTTGTTTACGCCAAGGGGACCTTCTTAGGAGCTGAGGTGGACATTCTACCTCTTTTTCCAAATTGTATGAACTATTTGAGCTCTCATCTTCTCTTTTATTAGCTTCTGGTTCAACTTTCATAGTCTTTGGGGTTAGCTAAACCATATTTTCCTTTCCATCTTTTGTTTACAACATTGTAGGAGAAGGTATAACCTCTTCGAAAATAATAGTTCTATTGTACAAATGTCTCTCAACCATTGGATCCCAAAGCTTGTTCACTTTTACGCCAACAACATAGATGATGAGATTACACTTTACCTTGTTCTCTGGCTTTTGATCATTTCGCGTCATAGCCAAAGACATGGAGCTGCTATTATGAAGGGGTTTTACTTGTCCTAGCTTCCTTAAGAGTCTCATCACAAGAGCTGAGTGGGAGACCTATTAATTAGGTAATAAGCCATAGCAGCCACTTTTCTCCAGAACTTCTACTTCCCTCTGGATCAACATCTTGTTCGTTCCCTCTATAATTCCATTTTTCTGAAAGGTATATGGACTTGTCTAATGTCTTTCTATCCCATGCTCCTTATTAAATCTGTCAAAATTTGTTTAAAAAATCTCAGTGCCATTATAAGTTCTTAAAAATTTAATCATTTTACTAATCTTATTTCTACAAGAGCCTTAAAATCGTTAAAATAATTGAAAACTTCAAATTCACTTCCAAGGAAATGCATCCATGTCTTTCTAGAGTAGAAACCTTTGAAAGATACCTAATATAAAGATTTTGAAATTGAAGGAACATGAACAGGACCAAATACATCAGAATGAGTCAAGTGCAACACCCTAGAAGATTTGTGAGAACTAGAGTTTTGTTCTTCTCTCTACAAGATTTTTATTTTTTAGGGTCTTGAGACCCTTCTTGCCCACGTGGTCCATTCTTAGGTGCCATAACATTCTTGTCTCCATAGGTAACTTGGTTTCTAAGCAAATGCACCCTTAGTTACCTAAAAAGAACGACCATTAGAAGACGAGGTAACACTTCTTTTTGCTGCTTGTTTCAATGGTGGAGGTGTAGGTTTCCTAGATCTCTTCACTACAATAACAAAAGAACTTTGCATTGAATTGTGCATGCATTCAACTGAAACATAGTGTTCACATGAACACTCTTAGCAAGCGCTTTAGCTCATTGCACCATCTTACACATTCCATTAGAGAAAACAACCTACATGCCCACATCATTAAGCTTGCTAACCAAAAGTAGGTTCTGCGCAAGACCAGGGATTATGCAGTACACCATTGGTTCTTTTGACACATCCATTAGGGAATCGGTGCAATTTTTTGGCCAAGAATTTTGAGGGCAGAGTTGTTTCTGAGGTGCAACTTCCCACCATCATATTTTTTATTCTTTAAAAACTAACCTCGATGTTAGTTCATGTGGAAGGAATCTCCAAAGTCTACCAACCATGCACCTTTTGATGCATGTGTTGCCAAGGCCATGAAAAAGGCATCATAATCATTTCAGACATTTTGGTATCATTATCTAAATCATGTTACTAATCTCTTCTAAAGGCTTAGGTTTGCCACAGTTCCAATCCAACATTAGATTCAGATCTCCCATGGGATTTGTACCTAGATTTTTTTTTTCTTTCCTTTCTCTTTCAATCTTTCATGAATATCTAGAGTCTTGTAGGCTGATTTAAAACAATTTCTCTGCATTTCCAGAAGTAATGATCAACCATTTCATCCATTTTGAGTTTAGAGGCAATATTCCTCAATTTCATCACCAAGCGACCCACGAGGGTATCAAATAATATAACGATTTCTAGAGTTGATATTGTTATGTATCAAGCCTAACTGACTGGTACACTAACTGACTGGTACACTTGTTCATACACTTTGAGTTTATTGAGTTATTCTGCAATTTGTTAATTTACTGGGGTTTTGAGAGTTCTTATGTTTGGGAAAGATCACAATTAAATGTGAATAGTGGTGGAGCCTATTTTGCTAATAGACTATATATAATAGTGATATCTTATGTATGAATACTTTTGCAGTCTTGATTGACTAGCATTTTATTCGTGCTATGTTTCTGTAGTTTGTGATTGCAGTAGATGATGAAGACAGAGAAAATGAGGGAGATCTTATCATGGCAGCATCTTCTGTAACCAGTGAAGCAATGGGTTTCATGGTGAAACATGGAACTGGAATTGTATGTGTTGGCATGACAGAAGAGGACTTGGAGAGATTGAGATTGCCACTTATGGTACCCAAAAATGAAGAGGAGACATTTGTTACAGCTTTCACTGTGTCTGTGGTGTGGTTTCTTTTCAATTCTTATTTTTAAATCTTCTTCTACATTTTTCCTTATTGCTTACATTTTCTTTCTTTTATTGTCAAAATCAAAGTGGAGAGCATCAAATTGACACAGAAGATGATTATTAATATGTTGGTTATCAGGATGCCAAAGTTGGCACATCGACAGGAATTTCAGCAGCAGATAGGGCAAGTACTGTTCTAGCACTTTCTTCTTCAGATTCTAAGGCAGAGGACTTAAGGCGGCCTGGTCATGTTTTCCCAATTAGATACAAAAAGGGTGGTGTCTTAAAGAGAGCTGGGCACACAGAAGCTTCTGTTGATTTGGTATCATTAGCAGGATTGAAGCCTGTAAGTGTGCTTTCTCAGGTAGTTGTTGAGGATGGATCAATAGACCACTTAACAAAATTAAGGAAATTAGCCATGGAGCACAATTTACCAATCATTTCCATTGAAGATCTGATAAGGTAAATTTGGTTTCTTTTCCTTCTACCATGCAGTAGAGTAAGTATGCATAATTGAAATTTAAATAAAAAGTTTATAGAGATCAGTTTCCCAATTTACTCAATATTTTTTCTGAGGATGAGAAATTATTCATGTTTTTCATGCTTCCGTAAACTTGAATTGTTAATTTTCTTTCATCCCAGAGTGGTCATATTTTATTGGTCTTGCAAACAAATACAGGGTCCAATAGAACATCGAGGAGGTCATCGTATGAAATGCCTGTTTAACTTAGTTCTTCAATTATAAGGTCAATTTGATTTCCTGTTTGGAGGCACTCACAACTTGGTGATGTCTGTTGAGATTAAATTATCACATTACAACTTCTAAATAGGTTATTTAAAATCTCTTTATACGAGAATTGAGATTCCTTTGAAACTTCCATCTTATTGGCTATATTGGAAGATTCAGTTGGTAAAGTTTCTTAAGATTAAAATATCACTTTACAACTTACAAGTTTTCTTATTGAGATTTCCTGGGAACTACTGCTTGGATTTGGGCAGATTATGTTGACTTATTTGGTTCATCCACAGAAAAGTTCTTTTTTGGCCTAACACAAAAATACTGATTGATAGTGAAATCCTTAGATGTAGACTTAAGATTAAAAAAGCAGGCATATGGTGGCAAGGGTGCCATCTTATTCACTCTTCAATTTTTCTCTTATTTTTCTTTACTTGCGCCAAGGTTTTCATTGACAGTATTGATGATTGTTCTGTGTAAAGAGTGAACATAGGAAATCAAAATCCATTCTTCATCTCCACTTCTATTTTGTTTGTCTGTGAAGATATTAGCTCTGTTTCACTGCTTGACAATTCTGCTGCAGCAATTTCTATTGATATCAAGCTGAAGAAGCTAGCTTTGGAGTTGCCCCAGCTATTCATACTTAGTGTACATCCAGATTTTAGTAGAAAATAAAATTTCTCTCTGCTTCTTTTCCTTCGAAGAATATTTAAATTTCCATCTGTTTGTGTTCATTATATTTCCTTTCTAAGTGCACAATTTTAATTAGTCTTTTACATTTCTTCCACAGTTCACATTTGACTGAGAGAAGTAGATTTAGCTTTTTCAGGATGGAATTTGTAACACTTTTGAGTCCTCATTTGCAATTTCGTGGAAATATAGCGTCAATGACTATTTTAATCCTCTACAAAGGCAGTGTTTGCACAAAATTATTGCAGCATATAACCAGCCATGATTTGAACGAGTCCATTTACATTGCTACTATATAATGTTTTATGAGTATCTAATTTCTAAGAATGCTTCTTGTCACTCTCTTTAGTTACACTGAACTTTCTTTGGGGATCTATTGCTCAAAATTGTTTTTCTGAAGATTTTGTTTTTGTTAATAATAAATTTTAGCCCCTATGTGTGGAACAACTCTTTAGTGCTTTAAATATTAAATATTACTAATTACAATTTATTTAAGTTTACTTAGGATAATGCATTTGCATATTAGTTGTCATTGAGACACTTGGGAGTTTGCATTTCATTTTAGCACATGGTAAGGAGAAATTCCACTTTACATGGTGATAGTTGTCATCTCATACCTCTTCCACCTTTAGTGCTCTTATCACATTATAATCCTCTCATTGTTGCACATACTTTGATGTACAATGGAGGATGATCCACCTTTGGTGGACATGTGATTCCACCTAGTGAGGTTGATAGATTATCATCTCCTTATCATGTAGTCTTATCGCATTGCCTATATATTCAGGAACTCCTACTTTGTATTTATCAATTATGCATTCTATTTGATCATTATTGAATCTATTCATTTGATCATCTTGTCTCTCTTGTGCTATCTCTTGAGCTTCTAGATCTTAGCATTTTATTCTTTGCCTTAAGCAAATTCCTACATGGTATCAGAGCCGTAGAAGATCTCATTGCATATCCATTGGAGAGCCATTGTTGCTTCAACTTTTGGAGGGCCACGAACTAAATCCGGGATCAACATTTTGTGGGAGCGTTTTGAGTAAGATTGGACCTCACCATTGCATTCGGGTGGCTGTTTCCATAAATTTTGACTATAAATTTGCCTATATTAGGCAAAAGTCAAATTTGAGGCAAATGTTTTTTGCAAATCGAACCTCTAAGGCTGATTTGCAAAATTGGAGCACTTGGGGCCATGCAATCAGAGCGATCAAAAACCCCAAAATTGACTGTTTGCTTAGATCGGGCACAGTTGGTCTTAGAAAAAAATTCCCTTCCCTATTTTGTCGTATGGACACGACTGCAACGCAGTTACGAATCTAATTTTTTTAATAAATTTTCGTTTTAATTATTTTTTCGTTTTAAAAATCGAAAAATTAAAAATTAAAAATTAAAACTAAATATTAGGGGGGTTCATTTTTTAAAAACAATTTACAAAAATATTTTTTTGCTTGCAGGCCTGTGTACCGCCAGTGCGGTACGCGCACTGACATTGCGGCACTACACAGCCAGTGCTGTCCGCACTGCAATGTGGTACTCGCACTACGTGCAGTACCCACACTACAGTGGGGGTTATTTTAAAAAAAAAGTTTTTAAAATAAATTTTTTAATGTGTTTTTTTAATAAATAAAAACTTTGTTTATGTTTTTTTTAATGAGTTTTTAATATGTTTTTAAAATTTTTTTTAAATAAAAACTATTTATAATATGTTGTTTTTAATAAAACATTTAAATGTTTTTCTTTATTTAATAAAGCTTTTTTTGGATTTTAATAACATGTTTTTTCTTAAATTTATTGGGTTTTTGAAAAACAAAATATTAATAAATAAGCAAATTGGGAACACATTTTTTCTTTGCCATCTTTATACTTGTTTTGCATCGTCATCCCACCGGCAGCCACGGGGGGGGGGGGCAATTTGGTCCCAAAGACTTCATGGCAACAGGCCAACAGGAGGACACTTTTTCTGCAGCATTTGACAGGGCATCTTTGGAGGCTTCATCTTCGACATGTTTCCAGTTTTGCATTGTATTTGATGTTGTATGCTCTTGCATGAACAATGTTGTACATGCACTATCATAAAGTGCCACTTTTTTATTTGTACCTTGTCATTGATGACACTTTTGATGTAATCCCTATGTTAGTAGATTAGGAATATCATGGGACATGGTTCTTGAAGGTTATGCTCCAACCAATCAGATAATGGATGCATCACACAAGTTCAAGTATACCAACCTGTCAGTTGTGAGTACCCAGTTGGTGCTTGCAGGTGTCTCCATGCCTCATCTCTATCATATCTTCGTGGGCATTTCATCGGTCATTCTACATCGACATTGGTACCTGATTTTGTCACACTGACATTTTTGGTGCAACATTGACTCTATTTTATTCCTATGGAGGAATATTGGTCAACATCTTGGACCATCTTTGCAGGAGATTCAACATTGGGGGGGGGGGCTACTTGGTCTTTCTTCCCTATTTCCTTCCTTTGGGGGGATTCTTTATTGTATATGCATGATGTATGTCATAATAGGGGGTCTTGATTACTCCATCCATCGATGCATCGTGCTTTTCATCTCTCTTTTTGGGGGAGGATCTTTCCCATGAGGTTTACCCTCTTTCTCCGCTTTATGAGAGATTGCATTGCTCTTGTAGTTTGTACATGGGTACCTAACATGGCCTAGTAGCTGGGACCCATCTTGCATTGTGAGCTTAAGTGCATTCCCCTAAGTTGCACTTAAGGGGGGGTGTTGGTGTAATTAAATATTACTAATTACAATTTACCTAAGTTTACTTAGGACATTGCATTTGCATATTAGTTGTCATTGAGACACCTACGAGTTTGCATTTCATTTTAGCACATGGTTAGGAAAAATTCCACTTTACATGGTGATAGTTGTCATCTCATACCTCTTTGTGTGCGAGATCCACCTTTAGTCTCTTATCACATTATCATCCTCTCATTGTTGCACATGTTGCACATATTTTGATGTACAATGGAGGACGATCCACCTTTGGTGGACATGTGATTCCACCTAGTTAGGTTGATAGCTTATCATCTCCTTATCATGTAGTCTTATCGCATTGCGTATATATTCAGGCACTCCTACTTTGTATTTATCAATTATGCATTCTATTTGATCATTATTGAATCTATTCATTTGATCATCTTGTCTCTCTTGTGCTATCTCTTGAGCTTCTAGATCTTGGCATTTTATTCTTTGCCTTAGGCAAATTCTTACAATGTTCAATTTGAGATTTTGTCTCCATTTCCATAAATATTTAGCTGCTATTGACTTGATGCTTTAGCCAGCATGGCAGAGTTAGTTGACTGCAACCTATCTATGTCATATATAATCTTTGTTTCTTGTCATTCATAGTTTTTTGAAAATTGTGTGCTGGAAAATTCCTCAAATTTTCTTCACATCAATAGGTTGTTTACAACAAGATTTGAGTACCAAAGTTGAATTCATCATTAGAAGAATTGGTTTAGTTTAAGATTGGGTGGGCTGAATTGTGCCAGACTATTTTAGTAATTGGACTGTAAGTTATTAGCGAATAGTTAAATGTTTCCTCATTGCTCCTACCAAAAGACACATTTTAGGCACATTGTAGGAACTGTTAATTGTCTTCTCTTATTATTTCATCTGTCACAATTTTCCTATGTAAGACAGTGCACAAGAAAGAACAAATCTGGTCATACTATCTTCAATGTAACTGATTTATATTATCCAGGACTTGCACATTGAGGATCATCAACACATATAAAACTAGAGTAGGGTCTTCTTGCATTTTGAGTTTCCCCAAGCAATATTTGGCTGTTTGTTTTCTGGCCTAGTGCCTTCTTTGGCTTAGTAATTTTTTGATGGTAATCTTAAAAATTGATTCAATTGGTAATATTTCCAATCCTTAGGATCCTGGTTTCAAATGGAAAAATCATCTGACTACCCACATAATTGACCTTTGTCCTACAATTGCAGGGCTTTTCTTATTCCCTTATCTTAAAACTATTTCCTGAAGCTATCAAAATTTCAAATACTTGAATTTAGGGCTCTCAGTTATTAGCGTTTATGTCCTTTTCCATATTGCAGAATAATGTTTTCTTAATTAAAGGGATGTCTTCTAAAATGTTTTACCTATATTAGTCAACCTGATTTATAAGTATGAATTTTAAGAAGCTTTTGAAGCATTGTCTCATTATCATATTGCAGAATAATGTTTTCTTAATTAAAGGGATGTCTTCTAAAATGTTTTACCTATATTAGTCAACCTGATTTATAAGTATGAATTTTAAGAAGCTTTTGAAGCATTGTCTCATTATCATATTTCTTTAAAACTAAAGCTCTATATGGTTTATTTCTAATTGTCCCAATTCTTCATATTAATTTTGTTCAAAGATTTCCTCTTAAGGGATTGTGGTCGATTTCCTTGTCTTCCTTGTTGTGATGGCTTACAAAACTATTCCTAGCTGACAATAGCATTTTTTCTATTTTTTCTTCATGGTTCCATTTCAAACAAACATTCTAATATTTCTCTTAATCCCATGGTTTAGGCACAGTTTTACTCAAGAAAGAAAAATGTACCCACTTTTCTAACTATATTTATTTCTAGATTCTCACACATCTATCAATGGGGCAAATGAAGCTCAAATGGAAAATAACAATTTATAAGCTAAGATTAGAGGGTAAAACCTATGCACAATTGGTGGGATTGACAGTCCCAATCAGTGCTGAGAGGGGAGGGGTGAATCAGCACTTGTAAAAATCCTTTTCCCCCCTTTTTTTTTAATCCAGTGAAGTAAACTTACAGTACAAAAGCAAGTAGTTCTAAGAAAATAAAATAGTAAGTGAACAAACACAAAGTGACACCAGATTTATCACGTGAAAACCTGGTTAGGGTAAAAACCATGATGTGAGGAGACCTCACAATATTTGTACTCTTCTGAAGTACGCCCTGTTAAGAGCCTACCCGGTTAAGGGATAAAAATGCACTTGCTAGGTGCGACCCAGTCAAGGGATTTAAACGCACTTGCTAGGTGTGACCCGGTCAAGGGATTTGTTACAATAAGGTCTATCAAGACCTGCCCAGTTAAAGGACTTCAAACACCTTAAAAGATGTCACCCGGTTAAGGGATTTTGATACAAAGGACCTATTAGAATCCACCCAAATACTGGGATTTGTCTATTGTAGTTTGCTGGAAAACATTAGAATCAATATCTTTAAAGAAGGCTTTGCTTGGCCAAATAAGATCTCTATTTGTGCTTGACTGAGAATCAACACCGGTTAACACAGGTGTGTTCTCAACTATTGTTGTGCTGCTTTGCACAACCTATTATTTCTCTTTCTCTATCTTCTCTAACCCTTGCTTCTGTAGCATATAGGTTCACTCTTTCTCTTAGCCGAATGAAGGCAACTCTTATTCGTGATAGGCATAAGAATATATAGAGTTATGTTGCTTTGACTGCGCCTAAAATGCACGATCTAATCTTGAGATCCTTTGATTACATCACTCAGCAGAGTATTGGTTCGCTGAGCAAACATTCGATATATTCTCTAGCTTTATTTGCTTTATGAAGAAAACAATAGTTGCGTGCCAGACAACTTTCCTTCATTAGAGATAACTCCTTGATTTAAAGCCATTGAATTCGGCTTTAAATCCTTCAGTCACGCCTCAAAAGCCATTGATTCCAGCTTTAATTCCTTTAACTGTGCCACAAACTGATCATCAAGACAACTCAAGGTCACCCGGATTTACTGCAATAAATCCTGGTAGAAAGAGCAGGTTGGAACAGATAGTTGATAGTTGACTATGACTTCCTCGATTCATACTGAAGTCTTGTAATATATCGGTGAGTTCTTCGATCTGTTGCAGTCTCTTTCATGTCTTACCGGTTTTATTGTCCTCGGTTAGCATTTGCGTGGACTACCGGTTACATTGTCTCGGTTGTGTTATAGACACTTAGTATGATTATTGCTTTTTAGCTATTCTTGTCTATACCAGTTGAAGTTCGGTCCTTGGTTGATACTAGGATACTCTCTTCCCTGATTGAGTGCATTGTTCGGTTGCTGATGCTTAGTGTAGTGACCGGTTTACAATGAATTTACAATTACTCTTTTCTTTTAGCTATGGTAGGTGCCTAACCAGCCTCTCTTGATGTAGAGTTCCTTAGAGTTTCAACCTTTATACAACCTTTATAGAGATGACAAATCTCTACCCTCTTTTGCCAATCAATGACAACACTTGGATTGGTAGAGAGCTTATCGGTTACCATCATTTGATGCCAACAATCTCCCCCTTTGGCATTGATGGCAAAACCGTGATAGGCAATCATATTCTCCCCCTTTTTGACAAAAATGCCAAAAGGCTAATTAGAGAGATTTCTATTTTCTAATCTGCTCCCTCTGCGAGAAGCAGTCCTTTTCATTAGTTCATAAAAGATAAGGTGTAACCTTTTGTTGAATCATAATGAACTGATGACTCCCTGTTGATGATTACTGATGATCTGAGAGGGGTACAACCCCCAGTCTACCTCTGAGATACTCAAAAGTACTCTTTGGTAATGGCTTTGTGAATATATCAGCAATCTGTTCTTTGGTGGGCACATACTCCAATCTTACTTCTTTGTTCTGTACAAGTTCCCTCAAGTAGTGATACTTGATGGCAATGTGCTTGGTCTTGGAGTGCATAACAGGATTTTTGGATATGTTTATGGCACTGGTACTGTCACAGTGAATTGCGATTGGTTCAGGTACTTGTTCTTGAATACCTTCCAGCAGTTGTTTGATCCAAATCACCTGTGTGCAGTTTATTGCAGCAGCAACATATTCAGCTTCAGCAGTGGACTGTGAAATGCAATTTTGCTTCTTACTTGTCCACGATACAATTTTTCCACCTAGAAAGAATGCACCACCACTTGTGCTCTTTCTATCATCCACGTTGCCAGCCCAGTCTGCATCTGTGTAGATTTTTATTTGGAATCCACCCTTGTGTGGAAACCACAAGCCATATTCCTCGGTTCCCTTTAGATATCTGAAGATTCTCTTCACTGCCATTAGATGTGTTTCTTTGGGATTAGCAGAGAATCTTGCCACTACGCCAACTGAATGAGCAATGTCCGGTCTGCTGTGAAGAACATACTGCAATTTTCCTATCATGGACCGATACATTGTTTCATTTACTTCTTTGGCATCATCCTCCTTTGATAACTTGAGATTAGTTATCATTGGAGTTCCAACCGTTTTGGATTCTTCTAGTCCAAAAGTCTTGAGAATTTCTTTTATGTACTTGGACTGAGAGATGAAGATACCTTCTTTTAGCTGATGGACCTGTAGTCCAATAAAGAATTTTATGGGCCCTATCATAGACATCTCAAATTCTTTCTTCATTTCTTCAGCAAATGCTTTGCTCATTCTGTCATCTCCTCCAAAGATGATGTTATCAACAAAGATTTCAGCAATTAAGTTTCCATCTTTTCTGGTTTTGAGATACGTATTGCTGTTGTCACCGGTTCTGGTGAATCCAATTGTCAGAAGATATGAGTGCAACCTTTCATACCAAACCCTTGGGGCCTGCTTGAGCCCATAGAGAGCCTTTTTCAGTTTGCAGACCATATCAGTCTTTTGAGTAGATGTAAACCCCTCCGGTTGCTCAATGTAGACTTCTTCCAGTATTCCATTGAGGAATGCAGACTTCACATCCATCTGGTAAACTTTAAAACTTTTGTGAGCTGCATAGGCAAGAAGAATTCTCACTCCTTCCAGTCTAGCTACTGGTGCAAAAGTTTCTCCATAGTCTAGTCCAGCTTCTTGAGTATAGCCTTTGCAAACCAGCCTTGCTTTATTTCTGATGATTTTACCATCCTTATTTAGTTTGTTTCTGTAGACCCATTTAGTCCAAATGACGTTTTTGTCATGAAGTCTTGGCACAAGTTCCCATGTGTCATTCTTTTCTATTTGTTCAATTTCTTCATCCATGGCCTTGACCCAATTCTCATCTTCAAGGGCTTCTCTGGTGGTTTTGGGCTCAACACACGAGAGAAGACAAACATTCTCTTTGGCCTTTTTTCTAATCAGGATGTTCCCATGTCTGTCATCAATTATATTGTCAGTAGAGTGATATGTGACATACCTTGGGAGAGCCGACCTCTGTTCCTGGTCCGGTTCATCTTGTTGAGCAATTTCTTCGTCATGGTTCTGAGCATTTGCTTGTTCACCATCTTGGGGTGTCCTGTCAGCTTCGGGCACAGTCTCTCTCTCTTGATATCTGTCAGTGGGAGTTGCCTCATCTTTAGTTGTTACTTCATTGAACTCAAAGACATCTCCTCCATTAGTAAGTTTAAGATTTTCATGATTGACATGACCGGTCCTCTTGTTTGGTTCTGATGATTCATCAATTTTTACATTGATGATTTCAATTATCTTGCCTGTTCTTTTGTTCAAACACCGATAGGCTTTTCTTTTGGTAGAGTAACCCAAGAAAGTTCCTTCATCGCTCTTGGGATCAAATTTCCCAGAAAACATTTCTCTCTTGATATAACATTTATTACCAAAGATTTTGAAGTAGCCTACACTGGGAGTATGCTTAAACCATAGTTCGTAAGGCATCTTACCGGTTCCCTTTTTGACTTGAACTCGGTTGATTGTGTAGACAGCGGTGCTGACAGCTTCTCTCCAGAAGTGATGAGGAAGATTCTTTTGGATCAACAGGGTTCTGGCATAGTCGATCAGCGTTCTGTTTCTTCTTTCTGCTACTCCATTTTGCTGAGGAGTCCTAGATGTAGAAAACTGTCTCTGTATGCTATGTTCCTCACAGTAATGAGTGAACTCCTGAGAGGTGTACTCACCTCCTCTGTCCGACCTCAGACTTTTCAAGCTTCTATCAGTTTCCTTTTCCACTCTAGCCTTGTAAACTTTGAACATGTGAAAGGCTTTTGATTTCTCTCGGAGAAAG
Source organism: Chamaecyparis obtusa (assembly GCA_027943335.1). Taxonomy (NCBI): domain Eukaryota; kingdom Viridiplantae; phylum Streptophyta; class Pinopsida; order Cupressales; family Cupressaceae; genus Chamaecyparis; species Chamaecyparis obtusa. The sequence continues at coordinate 1,161,635 of BSBK01008930.1, forward strand.
AGTGTCCACGTCATTCTCGAGAAATCATCTACAAATAGCATGAAATATCGGTCTCCATGATAGTTCTTTGTCCTCATTGGTCCACACAGGTCTGTGTGTACAAGGTCTAGGACATTTTCAGCAGAGGACTTACTACTGAAACTTGCTCCTGTCAGTTTTCCTAACTGACAATCCTTACAAATACCACTCATGGGTTTTGCAATTTCTGGGAGTCCTTTGACCGATTTCTTTTTACTAACTTTGACAATGCTGTCAAAGTTTATATGGCAGAGTCTCTTGTGCCATAGCCAGCTATTGTCTTCTTTGGAGATAAGACCGATCTTGCTTGATTCTCCTTTGACCGAAGCAATTAAACAGACTCCTTCTATAGAGTCTAGGTAAAACAGATTGCTTTTGCTCTGTCTACTGGTTGCAATATGAGATCCGGATTGATTTTTGACTATGCAGGAGCCTTGACCGAATTCCAACTAGAAACCTTTGTTGTTCAGCTGTGCAACACTCATCAAGTTGTACCTGAGTCCTTCGACCCAGTACACATCTTCACAGACAACATTGTTGCAGAGAACAATAGATCCCTTACCCTTGATGGCACAAGGGGCATTGTTTCCAAATGTGACTGATCCGCTGTTGTTGAGCTCTAAGTTGATGAACTTGTTCTTGTCACTGGTCATATGGTGAGTACATCCACTGTCAATGATCCAATCGTCATGCTGATGAGATCTGGATATGAGTGCAACTTCATTAATAGCTGGGCTCTCCTCCTTTATTGCAACAAATGCAATTTTTGGATCTTCTGAGTCTTCAGACTCATTGTCTGTGACTCCTTCCTCCGCAAGATAACACTCCTTTGCTTTGCTCTTGAACCGGTCTCTTTTGTCTCTGTTTTCATTATCTGGACACCGGGCAACAATGTGTCCTATTTTGTTGCAAGAGAAACATTTTAAAGGGAGTTTCCCTTTATACTTCCCTTTCTCTCTAGGGAATCTCTTGGCAATCAGAGCTTCAAAATCATCTTGCTCCATCTCCTCTGAGAGAAGATTCTCAACGAGGTTGCCGATCTTATCGGTAGAGGAGTTACTGGTTTCTCTTCCCCTTTTGGTGGAAGAGGCATTGACAGATGACTTAAATGCTGCTTTTTGAACGGATAGGCTATTATCAAAATTGCTTAATTCAAAAGCAGCCAACTTACCGATTAGGGAGTCTAGGGTGACTTGATCTTTGGTCACCGACCTGAGCTCTTGAATGGCATAAATTTTGATAGCATACTGAGGTTTGAGAGTTCTCAGTATTTTGCTCACCACCTCCTCTTCAGTTAGCTTGCCTCTAGCACTTCTGATGGAGTTGATCACTTCCTTATTTCGGTTGCTATATTGTTCGATATCTTCTCCATCGTTCATCCTCATGTCGTCATACTTTCCCCTGAGGCTTTCGACCTTGGCTCTCTGAACATTGGGATCTCCTCCATAGACCGTTTGCAACTTGTTCCACATTTTGCAAGTGGAGTCAAGATGTTCAATCTCAGCATAAACATAGTCAGGTAAGGTGCTAGCTATCATGTCCATGGCAGTCGTATGCTCAGTCTTGATTTTCTCTTGATCTGGTGTCAAGGTGCAAGTGGGCTCACTGTAGTTGGTGGTAACATGATTCCAGTACTGGTCACCGATGGTCTTCATATATAGCTTCATTCTGCTGCACCATAAGGTGAAGTTTTCTTTTGAAAACTTTGGTCCTTCCTTTCTCATCATCATAGCTTTTTCTCTGTGCGTTTTAGCAACAAGGAAAAACAAAACCGGGCTCTGATACCAATTGACAATCCCAACCGGTGCTGAGAGGGGAGGGGTGAATCAGCACTTGTAAAAATCCTTCTTCCCCCTTTTTTTTTAATCTAGTAAAGTAAACTTACAGTACAAAAGCAAACAGTTCTAAGAAAATAAAACAATAAGTGAACAAACACAAAGTGACACTAGATTTATCACGTGGAAACCCGATTAGGGTAAAAACCACGGTGTGAGATCTCACAATATTTGTACTCTTCTAAAGTACACCTTGTTAAAAGCCTACCCGGTTAAGGGATAAAAACGCACTTGCTAGGTGCAACCCAGTCAAGGGATTTGTTACAATAAGGTCTGTTAAGACCTGCCCGGTTAAATGACTTCAAACACTTTAAAAGATGTCACCCGGTTAAGGGATTTTGATACAAGGGACCTGTTAGAATCCACCCAAATACTGGGATTTGTCTATTGTAGTTTGCTGGAAAACAATAGAATCAAGATCTTTAAAGAAGGCTCTGCTTAGCCAGATAAGATCTCTATTTGTGCTTGACTGAGAATCAACACCGGTTAACACAGGTGTGTTCTCAACTATTGTTGTGCTGCTTTGCACAACCTATTATTTCTCTTTCTCTATCTTCTCTAACCCTTGCTTTTGTAGCATATAGGTTCACTCTTTCTCTCGGCAGAATGAAGGTAACTCTTATTCTTGACAGGCATAAGAATATATAGAGTTATGTTGCTTTGACTGTGCCTAAAATGCACGACCTAATCTTGAGAGCTTTTGATTACATCACTCAACAGAGTATTGGTTCGCTGAACAAACATCCGATACATTCTCTAGCTTTATTTGCTTTATGAAGAAAACAATAGTTGCATGCCAGACAACTTTCCTTCATTGGAGATAACTCCTTGATTTAAAGCCACTGAATCCGGCTTTAAATCCTTCAGTCACGCCTCAAAAGCCATTGATTCCGGCATTAATTCCTTTAACTGTGCCACAAACCGATCATCGAGACAACTCAAGATCACCTAGATTTACTGCAATAAATCCTGGTAGAAAGAGCAGGTTGGAACAGATAGTTGACAGTTGACTATGACTCCCTCAGTTCATACCGGAGTCTTGTAATATATTGGTGAGTTCTTCGATTTGTTGCAGTCTCTTTCATGTCTTATCGGTTGTATTGTCCTCAATTAGCATTTCCGTGGACTACCGGTTACACTGTCTCGGTTGTGTTATAGACAGTATGATTATTGCTTTTTAGCAATTCTTGTCTATACCGGTTGAAGTTTGGTTGAAGTTCGGTCCTTGGTTGATACTAGGATACTCTCTTCCCTGATTGAGTGCATTGTCCGGTTGCTGATGCTTAGTGTAGTGACCGGTTTACAATGAATTTACAATTACTCTTTTCTTTTAGCTATGGTAGGTGCCTAACCAGCCTCTCTTTATGTAGAGTTCCTTAGAGCTTCAACCTTTATACAACCTTTATAGAGATGACAAATCTCTATCCTCTTTTGCCAATCAATGACAACAGTCGGACTAGTAGAGAGCTTACCGGTTACCATCATTTGTGGCCAATAGGGATTTCCTTTGTTTGACCATCATTGACTGCAATTTCAATAACCTAACATGCTGTTTTGACTTGGCGCAGTTTGGGATCTGGGTGGCAGTTAAATGTGTTTATTTGGTTTCTGTGTTACTTTGGTAGGAACTAATCCTTGACATTGATTATTTTGAATGAAAGTATAAAGATCCCACTGTTAATTTTGGTAAATGTAATGTCCCCTTCCAAATTTTCCCTAGAATCACAATTGCAACAAATGAGGGTTAGGGTTACATCTTTACCAAGTAAAATACCTCCTTAGACAATGTGATCCTGGATTTGAATCCTGCAATCATAACTCAGAAAAGTATATATATATATATATGTATGTATGTACACACATGCATATATACTTCCAATTATTAGGGTTAAACGGAAACACATCACATTCATATAATATCTATAATATTATACTATGTAATGTCCCTTGTTAGTTTAGGACTTGAAGTTGCCTCAAAGTACCTAACAAGCTTATGAGCTAAATTGACAAGATTATAATGATTCAATCTAGATAATCAAAGTAAGGGAATTATTCATTCATCTAACCATATTCTCTACCAATGATATCGATGTATTTGAAGGTGGATCCAATTGCTAAGTAATTCCTTTAGTATTGATGAGGACTGATGTGCACGATACTAGTGGTCAATTATAAAGGGAGCCGAATATGTTCCTCTTTGTGTAAACTATGAATAATGGTCAGTGGTCTCTAATACCATTGCCCATTGGATAGTTTACTAGGGATATTGTTATCTGCTAGTCTACTTATCTAATGTATATCATATATCATGACCATTTCATAGAATTACTGATTATTTATCATCGACTAAGAGATTATCATTGATTTATAATATTGATTAATTTTATTTATGTATTTTATATTTTAATATTATTATTTTATCTATGAATTTTTCCTTTATTATTATTTATTTAATAAAATTCTATTATTTAATTATTTATTTATTATTAAATCCTATCTCGGAAAGGGGACATCTCAGTTCTTCCCTCCCCAAAATTGCTTGCCCTCAAGCAATGATTGAGTAATCATTTGTACTAATGTCTTACAAATCGTATTCACTGATAGAAGTTAATTATGCAACTTCCACCTTGGAATGAAAGAATGTAGCTATTAAACACTTATAAAACACTCATGGAATGAGCTTGTTTGTAAATCTATCAAACACAAAGCGCATGCATTAGGAAGGAACACACACTTATGAAGTAACCATGCTGAAAACATACTAGTCATGACTAAGACATGTAAAGTATGAAGTATTCATCTAAATACCCATAACACATGAATCATACAAACTAATACACACGGAGGATGGAGTATGCACTCGGATACACTTAAGGCGAGAAGCACATGAATATATAAGGAATAGATTATACAAACCAATAAATGTAGAACATGGAGTATACACCCGAACACACTTATGGTGAGAAGCACATGAATATATATAAGGCATAAATTATGCTCACAAAGGATCACACACTTCAGGCACAAATCACACATTTGAATACATGAGGCATACACATGCATAATTTATTCATGTCAAGAAGTATACACGTACACACGCATATAGCACAAAGCATACACATGAATTCACTTAAGTCACAAAGCATACATGTGAGTATATGTAGCACATAAGGCATGTTTTCATTTATGTCATGAAGCATACATATGAGTGCACATAGGACATGAAGCATGCATATGAATTAAGTCAAGAAGCACATATGTGAATACACATAGTACATACAGCACAAGGCATACACATGTATTACTGAAGTCAAGACATATACGGAAACACATATGGATTTACTTGAAGCACACATGTAGTACATTAAGGCATGAAGCATGAAGCAACAATATACATAGGTGTAAAGTGTCAATATCTCTAAGGCATTAGCAACATATTAAACATTCACATAAGGCATGAAGTAGTACATGAAGTATGAATATAAACTGGGCATGAAGCCATATAAATGCTCACAAGGCCATAAATATACGTCAGACACTTAAAGAATGAGGTAGCATACTTAATTACACACCAACATATACGACATGCAGCAGTGCATAAGTACATATCAAATATATCAGAAATGGAGCAATAAATACACATCAAATATGTAATGTATGAAGCAATTACATAAGTGCACGTTAGACATGTCAGGCAAGAAGCTCATAAACAATACACAAAGTATACAAACTAATGTATGAAGACACAAAGTATACTACCCATACATGCATTAATAGATTCCTTCTTATTGACGACAATGTTTCCTTGTTTCACCTTTTACCCTGCAAGATGGCAAGATCAAAGCTCCAATACCATTTGTAATGTCCCTTGTTAGTTTAGGACTTGAAGTTGCCTCAAAGTACCTAATAAGCTTATGAACTAAATTGACAAGATTATAATGATTCAATCTAGATAATCGAAGTAAGGGAATTATTCATTCATTCAACCATATTCTCTACCAATGATATCGATGTATTTGAAGGTAGAGCCAACTGCTAAGTAATTCCTTTAGAATCGATGAGGACTAATGTGCATGATACTGGTGGTCAATTATAAAGGGTGCCGAATATGTTCCTCTTTGTGTGAACTATGAATAATGGTAAATGGTATCTAACACCGCTGCCCATCAGATAGTTTACTAGGGATATTGTTATCTGCTAGTCCACTAGTCTGATGTATATCATATATCATGAATGTTTCATAGAATTACTGATTAATTATCATCGACTAAGAGATTATCATTGATTTATAATATTGATTAATTTTATTTATCTATTTTCTATCTTAATATTATTCTTTTATCTATTAATTTCTCCTTTATTATTATTATTTATTTAATAAAATTATATTATTTAATTATTATTAAATCCTATCTCGGAAAAGGTACATCACATACTAACACATTAGGGTTGGGAAAAAGAAACATGATAGGTTTGCCTGAAGCAATATTCAAACTAAGCCCAAGAACGGATTGGAACTAGCCCTCTTGGGCTCGGTGGGCAGTCAACATGGACATATACCAGGGTGGCCTACTTAGTGGGGTGCTTGCACCTGCTTTCCCTATCTATGCCTCATCCCCCTAAAGACAAGAGCCATCATTGTAGAGTTAGAGAAGAGATTGTAAAGGAGGTTACTTGGGTTTTCTATCTAGGCCCAAGAGTGGATTGATATCAAACCCCTCTTGGCCCTAGGAGCCAGTAGTATGGTCATCTCTAGGGTGGCCTACTTAGATAACCATCTTATAACTCCCCTCCTACACCACCTACCTTTCATACAAGATGGGTTTCAAACAGTTTCATCATCAGACAAATGCATCTTATATTCCATCATATGAATATACATGTACAAGGGATAATTATTGTCTATCTATGCATAAGCAGTACACACACACACATAGAGACACCCCACAAAGCAGTTGTAAGGTTATAGAATGTTGAGAAGAGTAGATCTGGAAAGAGTATTGGTTTTCTCTTCTTAGTTTGATCTGAATGTTATCCACCACTGATAAGATTTGCTGATGGAATTATGGATGTTTGATCTGAAGTCTGTGGCTTCCTTAACTTGGAATGCTTGCTTATTCGATGTTGTTGAGTGATTGATATTTGTATGAATGATTGATCGACTGAATGAATCCTTTTGATTGTATGATTTTAGGTATTGGTGAGTGATGATTAAGAGATTGTTGCTTAGATGATTGATGAGTGATGATGTAATGAGTGCTGGTTTGATATATTGCTGAATTAAATGGATGCTGATTTGACGGAGTGATTTTCTGATTGATTGTTTGCTTGATTTGATAATTGCTTTTATGGATTCATGAGTGATGAGTTATAAGAGATCCTTCAATGCTTGGAATAAATTCTCCTTTATAGTTTATTGGTAAAAAGGTCATCCTCTTTTCATGAATTGAGTCACACTTTTCATTGTTGCCTTTGAGAGTAATATATAATTCCCAAATTGATCTCCCTTAGATGTCCTCCTCAAATGAAAACTTCTTCCCTTTATATTTTCCAATGTGGGGGAGAGTCACACCTCTTCATCATGTGTGCCCTTTTCAACAGTAACAACCTTTCACAATTACCACCCTTTGGACAGGTCACAGTCCTTCATAACTTTAGCCTTCTGAAGGAGTCACTTCCTTATTTTCTTCTCCATTAGTTCTTTCTTGAATTACAACTTCAAACTACGTCTTCTCTTTACACTTCTTTTTTAAGTCTGCGCATACTTTCCTTCTCACTTTAAATCAGCATATTCTTATATCTCTGCATGCACATCTCTTTATATCTGCAAATATTCCTCTTTATATGTTGATATATTCCTCTTTTATATCTGCATATACTCTTCTTACAATTCTGTTATAATCTCTTCTTACAATTATGCCTTCAACCTTTTACGATGATCTTCCCTTTTATCTTCTCATCCATGGATCAGCAAATGCAAGTCTGATATAAACTCTTGCTCCCGTCAAATGCACTCTACAACTTCTTATTATATCTTCCCAAGAGTGGAGTCTCTTCCACTTTCTTAATCTCTCCTTAACTAACCTTAAGTGCTGTTCTTTATTTCTAATTCAGGTTTATTCTTAATTCTTCTCCAATTCCAACCTGATTATTCCACATTTTGTTTTCTAATTTTCCTTCCTCCATCCATGTCCCCATTCAAATGAACTCTTATCTCTTTTATATCTTATGTTGAGGGAGTCACAACTCTTCATTGCATGACCTTTCATTAAACTTTATTTAACTTTTAATTATATATGACCTTTCATTAAACTTAATGAACTTGTAATTATATATATTATATTTTATTTATTTATATTTTAATTTTATTAATTATTATCTATTATTGAATCCTATCACAAAAAGGGGACATGATGGTCCACCCCACCCAAGATTGCTTGTCCTTAAGCAATGTTGATTTAAATCAAATCTTTTCAACGTGAAGATCCCTCAACTAACCCTTGGATATTTTTCATCCTTAGTTCTGATGGAGCATAAATTTCTGCAAATTTAGGCTTCCATTTTAGAACTTTTTCTCTAATTTTCTTATCATGATTAATATTATATTAAAAATGAGTTTGTATATCATTGTCTGGATTGATCCTACTGTGTAGGGTGAAATGTGTGGCCACACTGCATAAGAGACGAGAAATCATATGAGAAAGGTAGAAGATAATACAGGAACATTGTATAATCCAGGGGCAGTTGCTGTCATGATTTTTCACCAGACATATAAAATCTGAGGATGGTTAGAGTATTTGTCTAGCGTATTCATGAGATGATCATCAGAGTTTTATTCAGTGATAGCGTTGACTGATGGTGATAAACCAAATTCACCTGAGATTAAAATCAGACGTAGCACTCTTTGAAAGGAATGATACCCATCTCCAGAATCTCATGATGCTCACAGTTTGGGAATTATAAAGAATGATCATAGCCAGCAGTATATGAGGGTGAAATGAAAATTGTATATGTTCGAAGAACAGTGATTAAAATATTATAACCAGGCGTCAATCTAGAAAAGTGTATCCATGTTGACACCAATGAGCGATGTATTATCAGTGAAGCTTTTATTTGAAATCATAAAAGGAGGTTTGATCGTATTGATATTGCATAACAGAATGAGTTCAAAATGGCGATTAAGAATAGGGTCTGAAGATACTGCGCCTTAGTAACAAGCAGAGATTACTATATCTACCGAGTTCTGAAAATCTCCAAATTATTCACGGGCGTCAGAATTGAGTCCTTTCGATATAATATTTCAAATTGGATGCACCCTTGACCATATTCTTACTTGCTGGTTGTCGGTATCTAAACATTGTTTCGTGTTTATTGCAGGATGCAGAATTGCCATGAAAAGCACAGAGGATATATGACAATGGAATAAGGAGATACGCATAGGAGGAAGGCACAATTGACAGTTTGCACTACCAACTTGGAAGCCCCGTGGAGTCACAGAGATACCTATGGCATCCGTGAATGATCCCGTGAATACTGCAGACGTTCAGGAGGCCAACCGAAGGTAATTTCCGCATGGAGTCACGTTTGTAGGAAGGACATTACTATATTTGTGTAACGACACTGGCACTTCAGAGAAGCATTTCCATCATCCCATGCCAAAGAGATTGAGTTTGCTTTGTCCATATGTACCAAGAAGATGGTAACGTCAGAGCCATTTCATTTTTATTGCCGCCAAAGGAAAGTATTGTGTCTATAGGAACAGACGGCATGAAAGACTCCAGTATGTTTCAAGCCAGACCAGACAAATATATCCAAGGAAGTATCACACATCTGCAGGAGGAGGAAGCATCAAAAAGGCAAAGAATTATCTCCATATCCCATAAATAATGATAATCGGATTGTTCCTATTCAGAAAGCAAAGTGACACGGGATTTGCAAACTTCGAATGAAGGGAGTATGATTATTATCAGCGTTGGTTTATTCATACGGGTTTATGAATATGTTTTGAATTAACAAGTGTTTGACTACCTGTTACCAAGCAATGCGTCTGTTCAGAAGAATCTCCACCTGTCACCCGCAAATGGACAATTAGATATGATACGTTTGTGGTTATATTACAATTAGTATTCGATACAGTTATGTTTTTGAAGCGGTGTGTCATTTAAAAACACAACCGCATGGCTATTCATAAACATATAAATATTAATTGTAAAATCAAAAAAGAAAGGTGTGGCGAGCCTGGTGAAAAATAGGCAATTAATTATACACTTTGATATATGATATTTTTTACTAGCGGAGGAATAAATTTCTGAACTAAGTTGGTGAATTTCTAATATTTGAGTAATTATATTTCGAGTTTGGAGTCCAATCGTATTGGGTTGATCATTTGCAAGGAGTGTCCCTGATGCAGTTTTGTTCTAGGCAAAATCTGTAAGCGTGTTTAATTTATTTGTGCGTATTAGAGTTGTTCGAATTATTATTTAGCTATGTCCTTTGTAAGTGTTTTTATTGATTCCTATAAATATTTTATTGTTCAGATAAGTGGACTGGATTATTATAGCATTTTAAGCCTGATAAACATAAATATTGTGAAATATTTAATTTTTCCCATGTTTATGTCTAGTTTGTCTCCGTCTTATAGGAGTTAAAATACATCCTAGATAGGTTTAAAATTGCATTTTTATAATTAATCTGTTTGCCCATTTAATTAGACACTGGTCTTAATACTACTCTTAATTCGTTATTTATATGCTGGCAATTATTTATATCCTACCGTTCGAAAAGTTTATTATATTCATTTATCTTTAAAATTTACAATTTCTCTTTTATTACAAATTATCCATATATATTCATATGATTGTTTATCCTTTTGCAACATAGAATTCACAAGTTCGAAAGCACTCATACGTTGAAGCTATCATTAAAATTTATATTTATTTGAAGAAGTCTTAAGTTTTCTATTATCCTTGCCATTTGGAAAACTTTCGTTACGTTCGCGATCTAACCAATCTGCTATAAGTATCTTGGATTCAAGTAATTTGTTCAGGATCAGGTACACCCACCTTGGCATTGCAGAGCCAGAAGTGCAGGGAACTTGGATTATACCGTTCAGTTCCGTCAAGTTGGCCATAGCCAGTTGGACATCCCAGCATTGAGTTGGCAGGACTCGTAGGATTCCAATCCGTCGGTTTTGGGAACCAACAAGTTCCTCCATTAGCTTTTGCTACACAACTCTAGTATTAACTCAAGGCACATGTCTTTGTCTTGAATTCAAATGTAAGTTATCTCAACCAATGAATGGAAATTTGTAGGGTTTGTAATTTCAAGACAAGTTTTCTGTCATCATTTGTAGTCGCAAGAAACTGTTTTGTTTGGTCTTATGTTTACACAATGTCGTGGACATTTCTTTGAGCAAGATTTCCATATCCTAAGATGAGATTTAGAAGTATGACACACATCTATGGCATTAAACGTTCTTTGTTGGAACAGGTTAGAGATGGTTATAGGAATTGTCTTCTTGCCTATGTCGAGTTGTGATTTGTTTGTTTGTACACTCATTTTGTTGAATCCCGAATATATTGTGAATGGTTATTATTCTAAACACATTTTCTTTCATGTTTTATGACAATTTATAGGCAAATAACTTGAGAATTTCTTTTGTCATTTTTACTAGTGCCTTACTGTAATGCCTCGCCAGGGAACCCAGGAGAATTTAACCTAATACATGTCACCATGTTTACAGAATAATTTTTTTCTTAAGAGTTTACAAACAATGATGATAACAATGTGGAAGCAATACAACCATGAGATACAAACAAGTACATATACACAACTCAATTATAGTTAACAATCCTTGAGGGTCCCATGACGTAGAATTAAATAAACAAAATAAATATTTAGATTAAGAATAATTACAATTAACTCATATGAATAACAAGTACATCCAATTAAAATAGGGTGTACATAATGATACAACATCCTCTACACAAGTCGTAGGGTATGCCACAAAGATCAATTACAAAATATAATACAATGTCTGCAACTCTGAAGCACTGGTACAAGATATAATCATGAACATCAAAAGATAGGAATGAACAAGCCTCCAATGAAGAATAAGAAGGTAACATGTACAAGCATCCTCCAGCACTGCTACAAGAATGTCAGAATCTCAAATGGTAAAAGAAACACTACCACCCGACCTCGTGGAACCAAAGGTCCACTCCCACCGTGCTGAGGAGATAACAACAAACCCCACTCAGATAACAAACTCAATCAAAGATAACTAAGGAAAGGTCCTAAAGGCTTTCTAACTCAAAGGTACCACCGACTAAAGATAAATAAACATCAAATAACCAATACGTACCAAAATACCAAATAATGCAAAATAAACCACCAGGTATTAATGAGACAACAAGGATGCACCACCAGAGGCAAATGCAGAAACTATGGAGGAGACTTAGGCTACAAAGTATGGGAGTGTCATCACATGGACAACTACTTGAGTTACCTTGGACTGGTCTCTCTAGATCCCGCATCCTCAAGCGTTTATTAGGTTGAGTTACACTTACCGAGGTTATTTGGGGGGTTCTAAATTTGACAATTTAAAACATTCACCTCATTTTAATTTGAATGCAAGAATATGGATCTAGAAACAATTATAAGTACTCACACATGGAATAACATTCTGGAAGCACATGAAACATAATGAAGTAATCATACTAAGAACAACTTAAACATGAAGCAAACATATTACACAAGATGTGAAGCATATTTGTAATTACATATAAGGCATAGACATATATGCATGTATGGAATGGAGCATACACTTAAGGTATAAGGCATCCATGTAAGACATGTTAAGGCACACAAACACTCGTATGGCATGAAGCATATACGTGAATACACATGAGGCATGATTCATACACATGAATACACATACTACATGAAGCATAAATTCATGAAGTCATGAAGCATACATACACACAAGGCATGAAGCATATATGTAAGATATGTTGCATAAATACATATAAGGCATGAAATAGTACACTTAAGTACACGCAAGGCACAAATCATACATGTAAGGCATGAAAGAATGCACGTATACACATAAGGTACAATGTATGCACATGAAGACACATAAGGCGTGACGTATATACATAGGGCATGAAGTATATACATAAGCAGAAAGCATACATGAGAAATGTTCTCATGGAGTAACAATTTTGAAGTCCATCAATCACGACGCAAACACAAGCCATACATGTGAAGAGCATGCTTATAAGATACGTATAGAGTAAGAATGCTTATATTAGACACATAGTAGTTAAAGGCACATACATATAGAAATACAATGTTGACTGTAATGTCCCCTTTTTAGCATGACCATGATAGTGGATGGATTTAGCCTATTACTGGGTCCTTGTAGGCTTACACTGGTGATTAGAGGACCTTGTTGAGGGCTATGGCTCCGTTTGGTGGGACTTACTATTTATAGTAAGTCAATGGATGGTTCCGATGAGCTCAAATGAGTAAGAGGAGTTGAATGATGCTCTCAGTTTTTATTTTTGGCTTTCAGTTTGGACTCCAAGAATCTTGGAGGGAGCGTCTATTTTTAGTTAGTCACCTCGTCAGATTCATTCATTGTATTTCTCCATCAGGATCATGCTTGTACTGTCAGATTTTGATTTTGATGCTTCTTCAGTCATTTTCGCAAGATAGGTGAATTATGATTATTATTTAATTAAATATGCTAAGGTTGCTATTTTTGCTGGTATTCTATATTGGTGACCTTAGTGTCATAGCTCGTTGGAACCGGGTTGAAAAGTGTTAAATCTCGGGCAGAGGAAACAATGACCTTGTGTGTCATAATATCACGATATTGATGAAAAGGTCGTTTATGGAGCCAAAGGGAGTTAATAAATTATGTTATTCAAATATTTGCCTAAGTATAAAGCAAAGGACATTTAAGTGGAAAGTGTGTAAGAGAAGCTTTTTGCCTTTGGTGTCTTGAAGAAGATATCTTTTATTATAAAAGCAATGCTTTGTGCAAAAGCACTTCATTCTTGGCTATTGTTTTAATTTTATGGAGAATTTGCTGAAGGATTTCAACAAGGGTTTGTGAGGACAGATTCCTCTCTGTCTACACTCTGAATCATTGAAAGATGTGGTGAATTGTGCTCTGAATATTAGAGAATTAATTCTGATTATGTTGGTTACAATTTTGGTGCTGTTGTATACCAAAATTGTTCATTATTTGCTGCAAGTCGGCCAGGGTTTCTTGGTGTCCAGGCCCTAATTCAAATTAAACAGCCAAGTGTTGTAATGTCCCCGTTTTTCATTCTTCTGGGATTAGCTTAGTTTGGCGACCCTCGTAAGCTAAGTAGGTGATCAAAGGGGGTCAGTTGGCAAAGCTAATGATTGGATTCCATTCTGGAGGTTCTAGTTGTCAGGTTTGCTCTTCGTTTGGGCCAGATTGGATGACTTACTATTTATAGTAAGTGTTATTTTGGGCATAGATTGGTATAGCAGGGCACTTGCATAGTGTCATCAGGTGTTATAGGATCTTTTATCAGGGATCTCCAATTTGAGAGACTTACTATTTATAATAAGTCTATTTTTGGCAGATGGCTATTTCTGGCAGGGCAGTTTGAGCTCGGGGCTCTATTGTCAGAAATTAGTTTGTTGTAGTCAGATAGATTCAGTGGCTTTATATTTTAATTGTCGTTATTAAATTAATTTATTTTAATTTAATAACTTTACGACTTTATAACTTTAATGTTATAAAGTGATGTTGTGATGAAGAAGCTACTTTAATGAAAAATGTAAAGTTGAAGCTTTTTCAAAAAGCGATATATTCAACTACAAAAAACACTTTACATACCTTTGATCATTTGGATAAAAAAAATGTGTTGAGAGAGAATTCAATTTTTCTTGGATTGAGCTAGGGTTTGGTCTTCTTCAAGGAGAGAACGTTGAGCTTCTTCCTGTTTGTAGAGATTTTGAACTTGGTCTTCAATTTGGAGAGAGTTCTACAACAAATTCTTGTGTTTGGTCTTCAATTTGGAGAAAGCATTGAGATTCTTTGCTGGATGCATCAAGCTGGAACGAATTTCATAGCATATTTGCAGATTTGTATTGGTGTGTGAAAGAAAGAGACAAGTTCGTACGATTTGGCTGCTGCTGTACGAAAGTGGGTGAAATTGCATCGAATTGTGAGTTGTTTATTCTTTGCAAGGAAATTATGACTGCCGTACATTCCTAGTAGAGGTTGCAGCTCGATTCCAAGGGGTTGTGTTGTTTATGGAGATTGCATTCCGAATCTGCAGATAATTGGCATTTTATTGTGACTTAGCTATCGTTTTGGGGTTGCATTGGATATAATGGCCTGAATTCTACATTTGCTAGAGGCTGCGTTAATGTTTGTGTTGCTGCGTGTAGCTACTGGATAGCTACATTAGTTTTTCCTGAGGTTGCACTTTGGATGAAGGTTGATTGGTATGTTGGCAAAGCATGTGCATAAACATATATTGAAAGTACAGTTACATTCTCTTCCAGCTAAGGCTTGCTTTAATCTTTGGAGTGCTGCAAAATTGTCTACAGGTGCCATTTATAATAAATATTTATTTTAAACATTAAATGGTGAAAGAAACCTTTAATATTGGATTATTATTTTGGCCAATGTTTATGCTGGTAAACTCTTAGAGGGAGTCTTGTTGATGTAATGATTTAATGCTCTGGAAAAATTATTTTAAAAATTCTTATATGTTTCTAAAAGTGATTTTAAAGTGTAATTAAATTTGAGGAAAAATTAGTTTGTAAATGAGAGCCAATTGGGCTCTTCATAGTGGTATTAGAGCACTGATCTTGCCATCCTGAAGGGTATGAGGAATTAATTATGGCAGAAAGATTTATACCGGGAGGGCACTATACTTGTAGGGGTAGAAATTCACCACCTCCTGAAGGTAATGAACAGGGCCCACAGAATGAACAACAAGGAAACAAGAATAATGACGGGAATGATATTGACAGGGAAGTTAGAGATACTTTTAGGAATATTGCAGATGGTCAGCATCATGTTGCAACTGTATTGCAACAAGTTTTAGGTACTCTACAACACATTGCATTACCAGGTGATCGTGCTAGAGACAGAGGTGTGCGGAGTGTTTCAGTCAAATCACATAGGTCACGAGTTGGTGACATGTGAGATTATAGAGCTGACCATACTGGTACTTATGATAGGTCTCATCGTCCGACTTTCTTGAGGCCAGAGCTGGATGCAGTTAGTGTAGAGACAGAGCCAACACCATTTGTCGATGACATGGTGGCACATTTTGCAGAGTGGGATGCTCTTCCTAAGGCACTAAAGAGAAATTTGAATTTTGATAGATATTTGACATAGAAGCGTGAGCATTCCAGAGGTAGGCCAGCTCCTGACACGAGGCAGAGACCTAGGTAGAATGATCTCAAGCAGGCAACCAACAAGTTGACATTAGACCACTTCGATGGAAGTGGGAAGACTACAGCTAGAGCATGGGTCCACAAGCTGGATACGTACCTATCACTTTGTCCTATGTCAGAGGAGGACGCTATTCGTTTTGCCGTGCTTCATTTAGATGGGGTAGATCATGATTGGTGGTATCATAGGTTAGTGTCTCTACATCATGATCATATTGTGGATTACCAAGAGTTCATAGATAGACTGATAGAGTGGTTTGACAGGAAGGATCTTGAGACTTACTTCAGAGAGTTAGCTCAGCTGAGATAGACAGGTGGCCTTGAGGCCTTCATCAGTGAGTTTCAACGCCTATCAGTTATGGTATATGACATCTTCGAGAGGAGAGTCATGCTTTTCATAGAGGGTTTGTCAGAGCTGTACAGAGGGTGGGTCAAGTCCATGGATCCACCTACCTTGCGAGATGCTATGAAGAAGGCAAGGAATCTTGAGCCTTCTGTTTCACGGGGCAAGTCTACTCCTAGTCCTACTATTCCTCCTGCAAATGAGGTACCTCCACCAGTTGTTGACAGAATGAAATCTGCAGGTAGACTTGATGATGCCACACGAGAGGATTTGAGGAGGCAGATTTGCTATTGGTGCAAAGAGCCTTACAACAAAGAGCATTCTTGTACTATGAGGCCTAAGGGCAGGGTGAATCGCTCTATGTGGGTTTATTCTGGTGAGAGTGAGGCTAAGTCTTCTCATCAGGCTATTGTTTTTGATATTGAGGAGCAGAGAGTTACTCCAGAGTTTGCTCCTGATGCTAAACTATCTCCGATTGTGTTGTCCACCTCTGTGCCACTTCCCTATGCTTTCAAATTGAAGGGATTAGTGGAAGGACAACCCTGTGTTGCTATGTTGGACAGTGGAGCCATGCACAACTTTATTCATGAGCGAGTTGTTAGTCAGTGTGGGCTTCAGGTAGAGGAGTTTGCAGGGTTTAGAGTCAGGGTAGCTGATGGCTACAACTTTACCTGTACCAGGCGCATTCGTGATCTCTCCTTATTTCTTGGTGATTATGAGCTGATATCTGATTTCTATGTGTTTGATTTGGGGGAGATGGATGTGGTTTTAGGGATGCAATGGATATAGGAGATTAAGGAGTTTTGCCTTAGTGTGAGCCCGATGCAAATCAGATTTGAGTACCAAGGTAGAGAATATGTATTGTCGGGCCTTGCTGAGGGGAGTCTACGCACTATGTCTTTTTGTGCAGTAGATAGTGTCGATTCATGGTGACATGAGTCCATACAGGTAGAGCAGATTACACATCATGTCTCTCAGAGTTCACCGTTTTATGGCTCAGATCAGCAGATGGATGCTGTTCACTTTGTGAACAACCCCTTATTTGATGTGGATGTCATTATGACTTATGACAATCCGTTGTTTGAGCTTAGTGATGATCCCTTATAGGTGTTGTACAATCATGATGTTGATGACGTTTGGGATCCGATTTGTACACCTGATCCTCAAACAGATTACACAAGAGGTCAGTCAGGCCTAGCTGAGTAGTTTACAGAAGTGTACATGATGAGGAGTGCTTATAGGTTTACATTCGACCCTCACGTTCAGGACATCTATCAGTCACTCAGCTCTTCAATGCATCCTTTTGATGACTGGTATGATGATTTGGTTAGTTTGAAGACTGGGAGCAAGTCCAATCTGTTGGTTGAGTTACTCTCGTGTGACTTACTCTCGGTTGAGTTTCTCCCAGGTGGTGATCTTGTTGCAGCATCTTCAGTTTGGGTTTTGAGTGCAGTTTCCTAGTTACTGATGTTGGTATTGTTGACGTTGTTGATTTCTTCACGGGAGTATGGGGTTGATCGGGACATTACTCATGACCATCCTTGAGATCCGGGTGGATTGTGAGGTTGCTTGTTTTTCCTGATTGCTTGAGGACAAGCAATCTTGGGAAGGGAGGACTGTAATGTCCCCGTTTTTTAGTCTTCTGGGATTAGCTTAGTTTGGTGACCCTTGTTAGCTAATCAGGTGATTAGAGGGGGTCAGTTGGCAGAGCCAGTGATTGGATTCCATTCTGGAGGTTCTAGTTGTCAGGTTTGCTTTTCATTTAGGCCAGATTAGATGACTTACTATTTATAGTAAGTGTTATTTTGGGCATAGCTTGGTATAGTAGGGCGCTTGCACAGTGTCATCAGGTGTTATAGGATCGTTTATCAGGGATCTCCAGTTTGAGAGACTTACTATTTATAGTAAGTCTATTTTTGGCAAATGGCTATTTCTGGCAGGGCAGTTTGAGCTCGGGGCTCTGTTGTCAAAAATTAGTTTGTTGCAGTCAGATAGATTTAGTGGCTTCATATTTTAATTTTCGTTATTAAATTAAGTTATTTTAATTTAATAATTTTACGACTTTATAACTTTAATGTTATAAAGTGATGTTGTGATGAAGAAGCTACTTTAATGAAAAATGTAAAGTTGAAGCTTTTTCAAAAAGCTATATATTCAACTCGAAAAAGTACTTTACATACCTTTGATCATTTGGATAAAAAAAATGTGTTGAGAGAGAATTCAATTTTTCTTGGATTGAGCTAAGGTTTGGTCTTCTTCAAGGAGAGAACGTTGAGCTTCTTCATGTTTGCAGAGATTTTGAACTTGGTCTTCAATTTGGAGAGAGTTCTACAGAAAATTCCTGTGTTTGGTCTTCAATTTGGAGAAAGCATTGAGATTCTTTGCTGGATGCACCAAGCTGGAACGAATTTCATAGCATATCTGCAGATTTGTATTGATGTGTGAAAGAAAGAGAGAAGTTCGTACGATTTGGCTGCTGCCGTACGAAAGTGGGTGAAATTGCATTGAATTGTGAGTTGCCGTTTATTCTTTGCAAGGAAATTATGACTGCCGTACATTCCTAGCAGAGGTTGCAGCTCGATTCCAAGGAGCTGTGTTGTTTATGGAGACTGCATTCCGAATCTGCAGATAATTGGCATTTTATTGTGACTTAGCTATCGTTTTGGGGTTCCATTGGATTTAGTGGTCTGAATTCTACATTTGCTAGAGGCTGCGTCAATGTTTGGGTTGCTGCGTGTAGCTACTGGATAGCTGCGTTAGTTTTTTCTGACGTTGCACTTTGGATGAAGGTTGATTGGTATGTTGGCAAAGCATATGCATAAACATATATTGAAAGTACAGTTGCATTCTCTTCCAGGAGTGCTGCGAAATTGTCTACAGGTGCCATTTATAATAAATATTTATTTTAAACATTAAATGGTGAAAGAAACCTTTAATATTGGATTATTATTTTGGCCAATGTTTATGCTGGTAAACTCTTAGAGGGAGTCTTGTTGATGTAATGATTTGATGCTCTGGAAAAATTATTTTAAAAAATTCTTATATGTTTCTGAAAGTGATCTTAAAGTGCAATTAAATATGAGGAAAAATTAGTTTGTAAATGAGAGCCAGATGGGCTCTTCACAAGTGTCGACTCTAAACACGAGGTGGGGGTCCCAAACATGATTTAAATGCTGGAGGATGCAAAACTCGATGCAATTGCAAGGTAAGGGGATTAAATTTAAACTTGCCTCGAATTTAATCCATAAAGGTCAAGTATTTAATGTCAATTTGTAGTCACAATGAGAAGGTAAATTCAATCCAAGAAGGGTTCCAAAATTCAAATTTTAAAGAGGATCAAATTAAATGATAGGCTGTGGATGCAATACATGAGGTAGATGCCATTAACTGATGGATTGCAAGCTTTTAAAAGTTGATTGCATTAACAGCTGCATCATATCCAAACAATGTCCTATATAATCATAGCAAATCACCTTAATTTAGAGTCTTTTTCTAAATTGCAAATACAGGAAACTCAGAGAATTCAAACTTTTCAGAATAGAGAAGTCATCAACCACAGTTGAATTTACAAGATCAAGGGGAGGGATTTAAACTCCAAGCCTTAGCAAAACAAAATCCAGACTTGGCAAATCCTAAGTTCAGCAAAATTAAAGCACTGAGAGACTGCAAATCTTGAATCTGGGTGCAATCAACAGAGAAAATTAGACCCTCTAACTTGTATGCCTGGGAACAACAGTCCAAATTTTGACAACACATAAGGGTGTGCTTGAAAGGAAGCATTTAGGAATCATCAAATGAGTTCCTTAGCAGCCCCTGCTCATTAAATCTGGGCTGTGAATGCTATAATCTTCAAGAAAATCAGAACACAAGGGGGCTGTGAATTGCAAATCTAGGCACAAAATCAGGGTTTGGAGATGTGAATCTTATCAGGTTAAGCCCTAATTGCAAAACATTGAAGTTCTTCAAGATTAGGGGCAAGAGGTCAGGACCTTGTGGAGAAAAATTAAAAGGACTAACTCTTCATTGTCATACAGGTGGAAACTCAGAGTTTTCCATCAGCAGCAAGGTAAATCTTTCTTTTTAACTAGATGATCAGAGTATAATGAAAATTTTGCAAATTCAACCTCTGATTTCAATCAGATCTTCAGAAGTTCAAATTCACTAGTTATCTTATATCATGAAGTTTCATAGGTAATGGTTTGTAATGGACATTGTTACTCACTATGTCATGATTCTGATTTGAAATATGAAAATCTAATGTATGGTGTTGTGTGGCAGATGAAAGGATTGTGGGGGATAATGAAGGTAAAGGCACCGCTTCAAAAGCATGCCAGCCCAAGGTGGAATGAGAGATGATCAAATGCCTAAAGGAAAGGGACCAGGTCTGTTGGCATTAAGCAATGATAACCGGTAAGTCTGCTACCGGTACTAGTGTTATCATTGATTGGCAAAGAGTGTATAGAGACCTGTCACCTCTAAGAACCAAGAAGATCTATATGAAAGAAGGATGACTATACAAAGCCTTAACCACTGGGGTAAGCTAAGGACCATTCTACAACCCGTACAAGTACAGATCAACAAGTACAACTGAGGATGGCGCAACCGGTAAGCTACGCAAGGGACAACAAACCGAGGATGGTGCGACTGGTAAACTAAGGAAGGAACAGGAACAGGGACTCTTACCTGTTCACAGCACGAAGAATTGAACTCAACCATAACCGATATTTTATGAGAGTCCGGTATGAACCAAGAAAGTCATAGTCAACTATCTATTCCAACCAACTCTTTTAACCGAGATTTATTGCAGTAAATCTGGGTGACTTTGAGTTATCTAGGTGATCAGTTTGAGGCGCAGTTGAAGGATTTAAAGCCGGAATCAATGGCTTTTTGAAGCACAATTGAAGGATCTAAAGCCGCCGTCAATGGCTTTAGATCAAAGTGTTATCTCCTATGAAGGAAAGTTGTCTGACATGCAACTACTGTTTTCTTCATTGGACAGATAAAGCAAGGGGATGCATCGGATGTTTCCTTAGTTAACTTACACTTCACTAAGTGATGAATCCGTTAAAGATCTGAAATCAGGTCTTGCATAATGAGCTCAATTAGGGTTTGAACCCTATATATTCTTCTACCTATGGAAAATAGAAGTTGCCTTCATTCTGCCAGAGAAAAGAGTGAACCTGGAAAGCTTAAAAGAAGCTAGGGTAAATCAGAAAGAGAAGTAGAGAAAGAAGTGTGTGCAGAGAAGCACAACAGAAGTAGAGAATTCACCTGTTGCGACCAGTGATGATTCTCAGCTGAGCACAAACAGAGATCTTATTAGGCTATGCAAAGCCATTTGTAAAAGGTCAATCTCTATTGTTTTCTAGCAACTACAATAGTTAAATCCCAGTATTTTGGGTGGACTCTAATAGGTCCCTTGTATCAAATCCCTTAACCGGGTGGCATCTTGTAAGGTGCTCAAAGTCCTCTAACAAGATAGGCACTAACTGGCCTTATTGTAATAAATCCCTTGACCGGGTCGCATCTAACAAATGCATTTTTATCCTTTAACCAGGAAGGCTCTTAATAGGGCATACTCTAGAATAGTACAAAATTTGTGAGGTCTCCTCACACCATGGTTTTCACTCTGACTGGGTTTCCACGTGATAAATTTGGTGTCACTGTGTGATTGTTTGCTTACTACTATTATTTGCTTAAATCTGCTTGCTTGTCTACTGTAAGTTTACTTCACCATGATAAAAAAGAAAAAGTTTATAGAGGTGTTGATTCATCCCTCCCCTCTCAGCACCGGTTGGGACTGTCAAGGTCCACCAGTGAAAGAAAGAACCACGAAACCAAAAGCTCAAGAAGGATAGAAGATGAGATGTTGATGACGAATGAAAGGAGGATTCATCAACAATGAGATGAAAAGAGATCAACACATCTAGGGAGGAAACTTAGAAAATCAAGGCATTTGGTAGTATGCAAACCCTTCATCAACACACCAACAAAGATTTGGCATTGGAAGGAAGGCTAAGTTGAATTCCATTCATTGGAAAAACTTAGAAGATTGTGACGAGAGAGACTCTAGAGCAAGGGATGAACAAATCTCAAGAAGAAGAAGCAATTATGAAGATGAGCCATCACAATTGAAGGATTAACAAATGATTTCTCATCAGCAAGTAAGGGGTATTTATTAAGTTTCAAGATGAGAATGTTGAGGTGGAAGCCATTTGCTCAACCAATAAAAATATGCCAAGTGTCCCTATGGAAAGGATTAATAAGATTGTGTCTAAGTTTATTGAATGTGAAAAAAAGGATGAAGATGAACACAATTCTCAAGGTGATGAGGTGGCTTCTTTTAGAAGTTCTCTCTCCTCATTGGTTCATTTGTTGGTGCACTTTATTTGGTTGTTATGCATTTGAATTTTCTTATTGGCCCATGAAGGCAATGTAATTTTCTAATTGGCCCACATGGTGGTGCTTAATTGTAATTGGGTGGGTATTTAATATTTGTAGCAGGTGGTTATGGAAACCCTAATAAGGGCCTATGTGGGATAATCTTGGCGCTTGATTTCAAATCAATCTTGGCCACTCATTGTATTGGGGGCTACTATAAAAGGTTGAGGCCTCATCACTTGTAGCTAGTTAGTTTTAGAGTAGAATGGGGAGTTATATTGGAGAATTGTTGCCAAAGTACTACCAAAATTGTTCTCTATTCATTGTTGGTCTTCATTGTGGCTATATATGTTCATTTTGAAGTATTGCATGGTTCTTTGCATCTCTCACTGAGAGTAGGATTTCATTTTATGTTGTTTATAAGTAGTTTAGTTGGATGAGAGTAATTGTGGATGTTTACTAGTTGACTTGAACAAATTTGAGCCACTAGCCTTTTGCTGATTGTAAGTGTGCCTTGTGTGGTAAGCCAATGATCAAAAGCATTTAACTTACTTAGCTTCAATTGATATGGAATCTTTAGTTTGCACCCATTTGATGGGATTGGGGAGGAAATATTGATTTGAAAACCATTCGAGTGTTCCTTAGAAGCTTCCACTAGATGGGTGGAGTCGCTGGCAAGATTGCATCTAGTAGAGTCCAAGTCATCCATGATTCCTTTCATTCATAGTTAGGAGTAGGAGTTGAAGTTAGCAAGTTTTAGCTTAAGTTGAAGTAGAAAAGTTAGAAGATCAAACTATATTTTCATTGCACTTTGTGAAACCAAATCTTTAGAGTGCAAGCAGTTGATATCCATTGAATGAATAGTGTAAGTCCCCTAAGTGATTACCAGCAAATCACATTCTTTCATTGAGCGAGTATCCACAATAGAAGGAACCTTGAAGTCATTTCACGATCTTACTTTGCAAGCATAGCATGAGAGATGACCTAATATCAAGAGAGGATTGAATATTTAGTGTTTCATCCCGAAACATTGAGTGTTTGATTCTGCATGTTGGAGTGGAACAAAACTCACATCAACAGTTCCATTACTAAATTGTTCCATTTTTGGTGAATTTGTGAACATACGAGCTCACAAGAACCTTCTTTGTCAAGACATTCAGCTTCTTGTGAACTTTGTTAGTCTTTTGGTAAATTGGCGAACCTAAAAATCTTGCTACACTTTTGGAAAACTGGAGAACCTACGAAACCTGTCACACTCTCACAGTTTTAGTGAACTATTGAACCTACAAACTATTAAAAAATTGGAACAGCTGTAACACTGGCTGTACATTTTGTTTATTAACAAATATACATATTTATACATTTAACAAATCCAACAACACTTATAATAATGCTAAACAGAGTGTCAGCAAACTGTGGCTGTTTGAGAGCAAGCTAGGAATTGATCAACAACAAATTATTGGTGTTGACCGCTAACTAATACTAAAGACAGAAAATAAAACTTAATGGATGCATCTACACATGTTTAGTTTGTAGCATTTATTCTAACACCCCCTCTTAATGCTACTACATTAAACTTATTGACAGCCAAAATAATAAGACATACATCATGCAAAATCTATTCTTTGAAAATAGTTCTTAGACCAGTAAAACTTCTTCAAGATGGTCCCGACACCCAACTATTGGTAGTCACCTAGCTACAATCCAAATTGCCAACATCATTGGACACCATTTGCACGTGAAGTGTTTCATCACCCTCGTAAAGGTATAATATTGAACTTCCAGATCTTGTCTCCCTTGAATTATTGAACACCAATCCTTGCATGTATGTCTCTAAAACCCAATGAAGGATAGTTTCTCCAAACCGTTAGCACCTCAGACTATTGAGCATCTATAGCCTCTACCACATCTTTTTCTGTCTTTAAAGCATTGGATTCTTCAAAATAGAACAAGTGCCTCATCGTTAATGAAATCATCATCACCATTTGGTGGTTCTTCAACAATGGCTGACATTATCTTAGTTCTTACAGCTGCACAAAAACTTAGAATGGATGCTTCCCTTTTAAAACATTCTCCACAAAAACCCACATGCAACATTCAAACTATTACTGATTACATATACTCAAAACATTAGGAATGAGTCATAGGCAACACTATAATGGATGCTAACGCACCAAGCTTCACCTCAGCAGCAACAAACTTCACTCTATTAGCTCAACAATAGATTCCTCTCTCAATCAACTGTTAATCTGATGTTTTTCTACAACAAATGTAGCAACAACTCTGATCCCAACTTAGTCAACATACACCTTACAAAGACAAGAGCATTCTCTTTGTAAAGATCATTTAACCAACCTAAGTTTTGATACTGTGTTAAAAAACTGGAACAGCTGTAAAACTTGCTGCACATTTTGTTTATTAACAATTATACATATTGATACATGTAGTAGACCCAACAAATATTCCTATAATTATGCTAATCGGATTTTCAGTTAACTGTAGCTCTTTGACTGCAAACTACAAATTGATCAACAAAAAACTATTGGTGTTGATAGCTAATTGAGACTAAAGACAGCAAACTAAACTTGATGGACACATCTACACATGTTTAGTTGGGAGCATTTATTCTAAGTTTCTAACACAAACCTTGTCGCACTTTTCACTTTGAAGTTTTGGTGAACTAACAAACTTGTGAACCTTGCCATGTTTTTGCTCTTTCGACAAATCGGAGAACCTATAAACCTTGTCCCACTTTCGCACTTTTAGCAAACTGGAAAACTTAGCACTTTTGACAAATTGGTGAACCTGCAGACCTTTCCATACTTTTCCACCTTTAGCAAACTAGCAAACTCAGTGAAAATTAGAACTTGTTGACAAAATTCTTTTCCTTTCATTAACTTGATAATTGAAAGGCAACTTCTAGACTTAGAACTTGCAGAGTTTGTCATCTTCAACAATCAAATATCAAATCAATTTTTACATTTTTTTTCGGAATATCTTGCCCAATGGAAATAGGAAATAGCCTAATATTAACTTTGATTGGAAATAATTAGAAAGAGAACATTATAAGTCCACCATCCTCAAGATTGCTTGTTCTCAAGTGATATGCTCTAATATCTTTGGTCCCTTGCATGTAGTGTCCTCAATTGGTAGGTTCTTCCAACAAACCAAAACTGTTGTGATAACCTTTCTCAAGTTCTTCACTTTGGTATCTAACAGTTGTTTAGGTATCAAAATCAATTTGCTCTCATCATCCAAGGGTGGGTGGGAGGTCCATTGACGGTACAAGATATTGACCAAGAGCCCTTTTTAGAATAGAAACATGGAATAAATTATGAATCAAAAAATCATATCACCTACAACAAAATATCTTTTTGCATGTCTTTGATTTGCATATACCTTCTGCTAGTTTTGTGCTTGTTGTAGGTGATCCTTATGTGATCTTAGTGTGCCTTGACTTTGATATACTGAATTACCTACTACATGAAATCTATAGTTTGAAACTAATAAATCAACAAAAGAAAGACCATTGTATCTATTTAATGCTTTAAATGGTGACATACTAATGGACATATGGAAAGAAGTATTGTAGCAATACACTCCTAGATGCAATCACTCAATCAATGTAGATATTTTATTTGAAAAATAATTCCCTACCCCTCAATATACTTGTTCACTCTCTCTCTATCCATCTATTTGTGGATGATAATTAGTACTTGAAGTAAGTTTGATACCTGTCATGTGAAAATGTTCTTGCCAAAAGCAACTAAGGAATTTGTGATCCCTATCACTAACAATGTTCTTGGGAAACAAATGCAATCTAAATGCTTATCTAAAAAACAAATTCAACATTTATTATGCCTTCAATTATAAAGTGATGGCAGATATGTGTGCATACTTAGTCAATGAGTGTGGATCTTATACATCACTTAAGAAAAGGTTCGCCTAGTCAACACTATAAAGGGCAATCAATAGGAAAGGGTTCAACCAAGGTCACATTCAAGGAGAGGCCTTATATTCATAGATCATTTGTGGATAAGGAATGACAAGCCATGAGGAAACAAGATTTTGATGGTTGAAGGCTATAGGGTGAAAGAACATGATTCATCAATGAAGGATGGAGTAGCTTACAAAGTCTTTTGAGCATTTTGTTCAAGTAAACTAATGTGATGGGCAACATTATGAAGGAAAGCAATTCAAATGATTACCTTAGGTGGCATGGTGATAGTAAGAAAATGTACTCATCGAAGATAAGTTTACACACCTTTCCAATGGCTTTTCTTGGTAAAAACGACGATGGTTGGGGAAAAGTGTTAAGTATGAAATCACACTTTATAAATGGAAATACCAAGTTGAAAGAGTGATTTGAATGGTTAAATGGTTGGAAATCCATGGCCAAGAAAATGAGAACTTAAAGAAGAAACTTTTTTGTGCCTTAGGCCTAACATCATCTAGAAGAAATTTTTTTGTGCCTTAGGCCCAATATCATCTCTCTAGAAATGTAACCTACTTGGATATGAATTGCAGAAAATGCAACCAGCAATATAAGGACTTAAAAGTAAATATCACGGTTTCCCTATAGCTTAGCAAGGTGAAAATGGTGACTATGTTGCAAATCAATTCACAAAATATGCGAGAAAATGAATTGCAAGTGTCAAGTAATTATTGCAATTCTTGTATGGCATTGCCCTCCCCAAAAGGCCATTCAATTTGCATTGAACTCCAATACAATGCCTTATCCAATGCCAAGTTAAAACATAGTTCAAGTTGCATTTTTTTTGTGGCATTGGCTCTGAAAAAGCCAATATGGATGGCAGCACTTGTGCAAAATCTCCATACAGGTTTAGGTTGGCTATGATAAAATATAAATGCTAATTTTTTGTTTTTAAAAGAAAAAGAAAATACTTGAGACGTTATGGTGCCTTTATCCGAGTCAGCTAATTTTGGAAAGAAAGTGAAAGTAAAAGAATGGAATATCCTATTCAAACATGTGTGCACTCTTTCTAAATTTCAGACTAACAAGTGTGCACTCGTTCTAAACATCAAACTAACTTTGCTTCAGCTGTCAAGAACAGAGTACATTTGTATATTCTTCTTTCTGCAGGTTTCCAATGTGGATTCAAAATGCCAAAGTAGAGGTTCCTAAGTTTGAAGTGCCATTGTCAAGTTGACTTCAGACCTATATGAAGTTGCTTTCAGAAGTGCAAGATATCAGCCCAAATGTCTTAAACTTTATAAAAAATTGCTGCTGTCAGATATCAGAAAGGTTTGAATTTTGGTGTCAAGTTGATCAAATCAAATAAAGCCAACTATCACAAAAAGTTTTGAAACAGCTACATCAGTAAGGCTGCATATTTCTCTATTGGTTTCAGCTATCTCATAAAAAAATCACTTTATAAAGTTTTGAGTACAGACCATGCGACAAGCTGTTCTTATCATTTTAAAGTCACGGAGGGCAAGAAGAAGTTACTTTCAGAAAAGGAGTTACATGAAGACATTTTGCAGATGGATGAAAGACTTAAGCTAGAAGCAATTTGGCAGTCAAGTTAGCAGAGAGCGGACTCATTCAAGTCACTTCTTTCCTGTGACAATTCAGTCTCTTGAATTGATCATAGCATAACCTAGCACTAGAAAGATATTTCTTCAGACAGTCAAGTAATTTGTAGATTGGATTCTGAAACAATCAACTTCACATTTGGATTTCATTTATGATGAGACATGGATGTTTGGTCTAGGAAATTGTGAGTTCCAATGGGACAACAATGTACAAGAATGCCAGAAGGAAACTTGCAAAAAATGGCCCAATGAAACTGTTACCCTAATTTCCATGTACATGCAAATTTGGCTAAAATCTATCCCAGGGTCTGTATTTTTATCCTCCCAAGCACTCTGCAAAATTTCATGGCTTTATCTATTTCCCCTTGGTCTCTGCAACTATTTCTAGGTCCCTGGCTAGGCGCAAAACCCTTAAAAATTCATAAACTAGCCGTTATAGGCCAAACCCTCAAAAAGCCCTAGGCCTTGTTACATTTTCGAGTTACTTTATCGGCCACTTAAAATCCTCAAATACCCATGTGCGCTTTTCATTCATTGGCTGGTCGCTAGTTCTCCAAGTCAGTCGGCAGTTACCCCTTTTATTCAGCAATTCAATGATTTCATTGTCTCTCTCAGTCGCTTAATGTTTGGTGGTTAGGTCTCTGCGGTCAGCGACTCAGCGAACGGTTTGCCTTTCCTTAGTCGCAGGTTCTCTAAGTATTTCAGCAGTTACCTTTTCCTCTCGGCAAACTAGCGACTGCAGTGTTTCTCTTAGTCGCAAGATAAATTGGCGGTGCCCTAAAGTATTCAGCGACTCTGTGGATTGCCTTTCAGTCAGGCATTTGCTAACTGAAACCCCAGGTTGGACTTTAGACTCAGCGATTCTGTGAATGCCTTGTTCGCGTATTCTGCAGATTTAACCAAGGTTAGAAATTCTATTCGGTGACTGAGCGATTCTTCCTTTGGTCGCGCATTCGCTAAAGCTTCCGGGGTTAAGAGTTTTGAGTGGGGTCCCAGTTGATGAGATCAATGGTTGTCGTAAGATCTCATAGGTTCTGTCAGAGGCATGCGATCTTATGACAACCGCTGATCTTCCCTTCTATGCAGCGCTTCAGAGTTTAGTGGGTCCACTGCCACGTTGTCCTACTTGAAGGCTTCCTATTGGTCGAGAGATGATGACTTGTATTTTTGTCAGCGGGCCCAGGGATGTCAGAAGCTTGGAAATCTACGGTTGGCGTGTGTTCTCATGAAATGTGTCAGAGGTATGCGATTTTCAGACAACCATTGATTCTCCTTGGTGACGTAACTCTTCATGCCTGGCGGGTCCACTGCTACGTGTACATCAACGACGGCTTCTCATTGGTCCACATGGTAGTGATTCGACAATGTGTCAGTGGGACCAGGTTTCCAACATTTTAAAAGGGCTCTGACATCTGCAGAGGATCAATGATTGGCGCATGTCCGCAAGGAATCTTTCTGATACATGCGATCATGCGCCCGCCGTTGATTTTGCTTTATCTCAGAGCATTCTTGGTGGGTCCTTTCTTGCTGATGTGCTCGTTTTCTATTGGTTGCTGCGTGCTGATAAGGACTTCCAGGTGGACCGATGTGTCAGTGGGGTCGCAGCTTAATGAAGATCTACGGCGGGCGTATGATCTGAAAGAATATTCGAAGGGTATGAGATCTTGCGCCCGCCGTTAGATTAGAATCTTGTCGTAAGTGGGTCCGATGTTAGAGAGGTGCCGAGGTGTTGCTGATGAGGCGGCCAGAGCGAATAAAAGATTGACATGTGGAGATAGGCGCAGGGTTAACAGAGTATTTGGCGGCTCCGATAGGTTCCTTTTGGTCGCGTATTCGTGTGATAAAATAGCAGTGCTCCAATCGATCTGGCGAATGCGCGAATGTGTGTATTCGCAGAATCTCAGAATTAATTAGTAAAGCCCTAAAGTTCTCAGCGACCTAGCGATTGTCTTTGGTCGCCAGTTTGCCAAATGTAGGCCAGATTCTCATAAGCGGTTAAAGGTATTCTGCGAATCAACGAATAAAGAGGTCTTCTCTTGTTCGCTTAATGTAACCAGGGTTAGTAAAAAGACTCAGCTATTCAGCGACTGCAGTGTTCGCTGAATCGCTTGACCAGACCAGGATTACGAAAAGGATTCCGCGAATTAGAAGGAAGTCTTCAGTCGCGTAGTCGCTGAATGACTTAAAGGAGGAAAAGTTCAAGGTGGGTCCAAAATAACAGATATGCTGACGTGCTCGGTTCTTATTGGTCATGATATGCTGATATGGACTCTGACTTTTCAAGAAGGTTTATGACTATTGTAAAGCCGATCTGAGCCATCCATTTGCCGGGAAGAAAAGAATATTGACGGGCACGTTTTAAATGACCGGCTAGCCGTTAGTTTTCAAATTCAAATGTGTCTAAGAGGGTTTTTTGCCAGTATTTGATTTGCAGGCCGCAAGCGGTGAGGTAGCTCAGAAAATTTATGTCTCCAGGACATTTGCAGTGAAAGAAGATGATGAGGAAGTTTGGGCGGCCATCATGGGTCGATTCTTGTCTTAGAAAAGTACCAGCTTGAGCATTCATGGCGAGACTTTGTGCAGGAAAGCAGATGAGTCCAGGTTGCTTGTCCGCAAGTTGATGTAGTATAGAGATGGGCACATAATATCTGATCGGCCATAGTATTACAGAGATGCATTTATGATCAGACTTGACAGATGTAGGGTTTGTTATTCTAATGTGAAAATCTTGTAACCCTAGTTAGGTTTTCTGACTCCTGCCTGCGTGTAGTTGAGTATGTATATATTGTATTTTTGAGGCTTTTGAGCAGAGAGTTGAACAATTGTAAAAGAAATTCACCTTTCTTAAAGGCTATCCGTGGCATTTTCTCTGCCCTCTGGCTTCTATAGTTGTATTTCTCCCATTGATAAATTCAAACATTGCAGAGGTATTTTGTGACAATTCTTCATGTCCCTATGCTTCCCTGTCTGAGTTTATCTGTTATTGAATTGAAGTATATGATGTTTTCAGTGGTATCTTACGGTTCCTGATCCCTCTTACTTTCTGTAATTGTGTGTGTTACTGCATTTGATCTGATTTAGATGTTTTTGTGGGTATACTTCAGCCCCCTAACAGTCTTGTCTCATTCCTACACCGAGTTGCAGAAGTGAATGTTTGCTTGCAGGTCATAGATTGTGTCTTATGTTCAGGCCCTCCTATGAAACACTTATGCAAGCCTATTCAGTAAGTTGTGGCCTACTAGACCTAAGCCTTTCATTGATTTCATTCCTCTATACTGAGATCCAAACCCTAATTTCGGTGCATCACCTAGTAGGTAGTTTACTTTCAATCATTTTCCTTTCAAGCATTCCTTCTATCCCTTTCCCTCAAAAGTTTACTTTCATGTCTAGAAGCAAATTAAGGTGATTATCCAAGAGGAACCAGCCTAGAACCTGGAGGTCTCATCTCAGTTAGCATAGGTCCCACAACCTGGAGATGATTCCCATGTTATACTAGGTTATCAAGACTACGAGAGCTTGAGACAAAGGCGCAAACTTAGTGTATAATAGAAACCAAAAGAGTGTCCCACATTCAACATTGTACTTTAGTGATTTTAGGGAGGAACTCAGCCTAATGGTCACTATGCTCAACAAGATTGCAGGCTTCTCAAGGTTGCACTATGTATATTACTGACTTGTCAAGAGAAGTCATAGTTTCCTTAATCTCTATGCAGATTAGTGTTCAAATTGAAATTAGAAGAGGAGATTAATAGATAATTGAAGGTTACATAAAAAATAAAAATAAAAGAAAAGGAAAGTTGGCTGCTGATAGTTCTGTATGTTCATTTTCTAATTCTAAGTTGGGTAACTATAATGATATTCCTACTTTTGCATTTCCTGAGTCATGGCTGCACAAATGCATATGAGATACGCTATGACAAACTTGGAGTTGAAGGTGAAATTTATTATTAAGCCTAATGAAAATTTTGCTGCTCATAAGGAAAAAAGACTTCATTAAGGATTAGTATTTTATATTGGATGATATATTTTCTTTGGTTGCTCTTTTTGACTGTTATTGTTATTACTTGTCTTGTCTCTTGTAGAGTAGTTTTTGTTGAGTTTTCATTTTTTTCATAGTTTTCTCTACAGGAGATACACTTTGTAATGATTTGTAAATCTATTAAACTTTAAAGCTTTATTTAAAACTCTTTTCCAATAAAAATAAATAAATAAATTTTTTTTTTTGAGATTTACTTGTTTCTTTTGAGTCAAAAGTCCATTTGTTGATTTTTGTTGTCGTGAGTTTTAAAACTACTGTAGATACAATATTCTCTTAATCATCACATCTCTTATTACATACACACATGGATGAAACTTGGGAGCATGTCTTCAAGATAGATAATGCTTTTAGTTTTGAGCCACACCTTAATCCATTTGACATCTTTCAGGATATGAAAAATAATACAATAATGTTTATGCAGTTCACGGAAGAAGACCATTGTCAAAGATTCTACCTATTAAAGTGGCCACAAACGATCATTTCCAATAAAGAAATAAAGGAGAAAGAGGGGAAGATGTGTGGAAGAGCTTATATTTGTTGCTGAAGCTTTGGAGACAAACCTTTCCTAGGGAGAGGGCATCTTGCATTTCTAAATGGGCAATGTGACTATTGATATAAAGATCATATATCACAGGTGGGACATCTCCTGTCATGGGAAACATATCTGTACCATCCAGTACTGGAGACATGTTACCCATGATGTGTCCCAGGGGTGCTTAAAGTGTCAACTTCCTCAACCTAGTATCTGATTTGAAAGGTGGATGAAGATTGATTTCATTACTTTTGATCACTATAGTTTATTTGTTGATTTAAAATTGCAACATGACAACTTTTTGCATCCTGTTTTTGTGTTTTGTTTCTAGTTTTGAAATAAATTTTCTGTTTCAAAAACTGCCTCTACAGTTTATGAATTATAATAATATATGGTGTGTGATTATTGACAATTATGTTCATGAGTGCTAAGCCGAAGTTTGCACAGTATCATATGTTGTTACTATATATTTATTCCTGGGTATTTAGTTTCCCTAGTTGAGGAATTCTATCTTGAAGCTTTTTCTTTACATGATAATTTTCTCTTATTTTCCTCGATTCGAATTTTGGTTAGAGTTGTTTGAGGTAATAGTTTGAATGCATGCTGCTAGTTTCAGGTTTCATGATGCTATCAACTCACTATAATGTCAACATTTTTACCAGTGCCATCAGTATGTTTGCTTATGTACAATATTTCCTTTCAATACAAACAAAGTTCCAAAATTTCAGTCATCTCCTTTGGTCAGGTATCAATTCATGTTTAGCTTATTGGATAGTTTCATTTCTCATGCAGATACAAGAGAAAGAGAGAGAAATTAGTTGAACAAACTGCCATTTCTCATTTGCCAACAAAGTGGGGCTCCTTTCAGGTCTATTGCTATCGTTCAAAACTTGATGGGATCGAACATGTTGCCATGGTAAAGGTTAGACATTGCAAACATTGATTTAGAAGTTCAGAATTGCATTTTTAGAAGTTCCAGTCATGAACATATGCACATTCTACTACATGGAAATCTATGGAAAGATTATTGTACAT
Source organism: Chamaecyparis obtusa (assembly GCA_027943335.1). Taxonomy (NCBI): domain Eukaryota; kingdom Viridiplantae; phylum Streptophyta; class Pinopsida; order Cupressales; family Cupressaceae; genus Chamaecyparis; species Chamaecyparis obtusa. The sequence goes on from BSBK01008930.1 coordinate 1,195,828, forward strand.
GGAACTTGAGGTTAAGAGAGTATGAGAACATCTTGATTACCTAAAATTTCTTGGTCTTGGATGGCATAAGGGCACATTGGTGACACAAGATTTATAAAAGCTTGTATGACATCTAAAGCCCTAGAGTATTACCAATGTCATCTCCTTGTACAGTAATATTGCTCATCACATTAAGTTTTAGTTTTACTTGTGTATTTTGGCTTAGGTTGCTTCTCTCAAATTTTTAGCACTTTGTTCTTTATTTGCATTGGACATGTACTTCTTTCTTGCTCTTTATCATGAAATATCCATAATTATACATTTCTAGACCTGGTTCCCATCCTCAGTCATTTATGTAAACTAATATTTAATTTGATTTAACTAGAAGAACTCATATTTTTTCTCAAATTCTGGTGACACTTTAAACAACAATCTCTAAAGTTCTAAACTAACTATTGCTACGTATATTTTAGGCAATTATTATTATGAACATTCCAGACCAATGAATTTTGTCTTCTTATGTTGCGTGTGGAGTCTTTGCCTAGTGTTACCATATTATTAATATTGATTCTCTCTGCTTTCAGATATAAAGTTTCATAGCCTGTTTTGTAGAAATAGTAGATGATAATACATCAGATATTTGATCACACTGAAGAGCCAGTAAAATTGTTGAGTTTTATGAAAAAAATCCAAACTTTATCTATTATTATTTTCATAGTTTGTGTCTTTTCTTGCTCATTTGACATGTAAGTCTGCACACTTCCATTGGATGGTTTGTTTATCAGGATTCTCACAGACCAAACATATTATCCGCTTCACAATTTTCTTGTTACAGATATAGTTTTAAAAATTCATTCAAATTCTTATCAAAATTGGTTGGTTGTAGGGTAATATTGAAGATGGACAAAATGTCCTTGTGAGAGTGCATTCAGAATGTCTTACTGGCGATATCTTTGGATCTGCTCGGTGTGATTGTGGGAATCAACTTGCATCAGCAATGAAGGAAATTGACAAAACTGGGAGAGGAGTATTGGTCTACTTACGTGGGCATGAAGGCAGAGGAATTGGGTTGGGTCACAAACTTCGTGCATACAACCTCCAAGATCAAGGCCATGATACCGTAGAAGCTAATGTGGAACTGGGATTATCAATCGACTCTCGTGAATATGGAATTGGTGCACAGGTAATGAACTGAACTATGGACGTTACACTATATGTAGTGATATTGATTGCTTTCTGATACTTGTATAATGATATGATCAATTTGATTTTAATGGGGAAGACAAGGTATATTAAGTTTTAAATTTTTCCAAAATGACGTCATCAATTCATCCTTCTTTCTCTCTGCATATAGTGCTACTTATGATTTTGAAAAGCTGATCCACAGAAGTTGCCATGTTTCACAGTGATGATGCATTAAGTTATTATTAAACAGAGATACAATTCAATTTTGAAATAGTTCCTATTTAAATTTGAGAATATAGCATTACGAGGTTATATTTTTTCAAAATGACGTTAGACATCATTGTGTTTTCTAATGGTGGTTGAAAGGACAGTTTCTTTATGATCGAGAGATCTAATTTACTCAATAAATTCTCTTAATGTAACATGCTATCTATATCTACCCTATAATAAAATGGAAAATAAAATCTCTTATGAGGAAAGCAAATATGCTTTAACATCATAACTGAAATAACTGCCTTCTGTTTCCTATTAACATGAATAAGAATTTCATAACTAACTAAAAGGGAAACTTGCCAACTAATTTCACATGAATATGATTTTAACTAACTTATTCTGTTACTTTAACTGTATAAGAAGTTCAATAAGGAATGTAATCATTAACTTTCATATGAAAAGAAACTAACAATAGATTTTCTATGAAAAGTAAACAGCAGAATTAATTACGAAAAGAATAATTCATTGAACCTGAACTTGTTGGCTCAATCTCTGTTGTACTTCTTTGGGCTTTTGACCTCCATAAGGTGAAAGAATATCATTAAGGTTTTTTCCTACCTAACCTTTGATCTTATGATCGTGATCAATACCTATTGATCACCCACACAACTTCCACACGGAAGTGGCCCGGACCTTCCCAAAGACACGTGAACACAACTTCAATTTTCTTTGCCACCCAAGACTAGGTGTAGAATCCACAACTATCTTAGCTAGCTATGAGCCCAATTTTTAAACTTGCAAATTTTATACTTTTGTGTCAAATGACTTGAGCTTGGAAATCCCTCATCAATCCCCAATCACTTTGAAATGTTAAAGATCTCATCATTCTAGAGAAAAATCATCTATTGCCTCAGTCAATGCCCTTAGAAAATAGTGAATGCACAAAACAGATTTGTTGGAAATGCTTACAAAGGTCTTGATCAAATGTAATTAGCAGAAGTAAAGATAAATTCCAACCCACATGCTAGCATCTACATGTATTCACCAAAATGGAGTTTTTGTGATAGTTTATGTGATGCAGGGGCATCTCCCATTTTCAAATTTTGGTTTTCGTTATGTTTTGAGAATTTGGTTTATTTCAATTTTGGTGGTTTTGTTTTTACAGTGTTCTGTTTGTTTGGATAGCATTTGACGTTGCACAAATAGATCCTGTTGCCACATCATGAATATTTTGTCTCCGCTCTGCAGTTGGAATCCATTTACACTTCTTGTTGCAGGGGAAACGTGAATCTCTTTTTTTTCTACCGTCATTAAGGAAGTGGCTAAGATACCATCAGTGGATTTTGGGTTCCTCATAGAATCATCAGCGTCTTTGATGATTGGAATTAATTGTTGAATTGGCTTCCAAAAGCCGATAAGTCCAATGAAATGAAAAGACACGAAGGAGGAATAGGATGGCAGGAGAAAATTGGTAAAGGTAGAGTTGAAGCGTGGAGAAAAGAGGAGAGATTGAAGACAGAAGGAAATCGAATCAATTGCAGATTGGGAATTGAGCTTGAAGTCTGCAGAAAGAGACCGAGTGTGTAAAGGCCAATGTGCATATTAATAAGATACTGTGAAGTTTGTAAATCTCTGTTTTGTAGAAGGTATACGGCCTGTGCTTTGGCAAAATACTTTAATAAACACTTACGACAAACTAAGCTAAACACTAAGCCACTAAGTGGAAAAAAAGAGGGGGTCCCCATTTTCAATAGGGCGTGTGTGTTTACAACACAACTGAGACCAAGGAGCTCCTCTTAGAAATTATTTCCTCAGGGGTAAGTAAACCAAGTTTTATAATAAGAATATCCTGCAAATCAATACAATATTTTTAGCAGTGTTCCATAGAGACATTTACCTATCAGTCTAGGTGATGTATCGATGTCATGGGGACTTGGGGATTTGGAGGGAGTGCCCATTTCCTATTCCTCCGGTAAAAAGTTTTTGGGACATCCCCAGAAAAGGGGGAATATCCTGTAGACCTCTTGGATTCCCTTGCTTGTTCCTTTGAAACTCTTGGCATACCCTAGCCATTTCCTCGACTTTAGGGCATCCCATAAAAATTGCAAAATTTTAAAAAAATTCTAAACTAAATGACATTCCAAAATAGAGGCACAATTTTATTTTTTAAAACTGATACCAATTGCATTATCACATTCAATAAAAGAGGAGGAAAAGAGGAAATGAAAAGCATAAGAGGATCAGTTTATGAAATATCAATATAAATCATCCCTCAATATAAATCATGTTCAATATTATATCAATGATTATTTGTCTTTAAGATGGATTATGGAATCAATAAATTATTATTATACATACTCTTTAGATTTACACTTTCTTTTGATTTGTTTATGTTACTTTTTAGTAATTTTGATTTATTTGTTATTTAAAATTTAAATATTAATTTTATTTTATTTTAATGGTTGGCCCTTTGCTGTCCCAAAATCCAGAATTTGTTTTTGTCATCCCTGTTCCCATCCATCTGTGCCCTGGTCCCCAAAACTTGAAAAAACTCTGGATTTTAGGACCTAGTAAGTATTGGTTGGATGCATTTAACCCTGGCTTGCAGCTTTGAGTTTTCGTTTTAATATTACTAATCTTTATTATAAGGTGTTGAATATTCCTACATTTTTCATCCATAATATATGGTCTTCTTCATGTCTGATTTGTGAATTTGAGCTTAATTTCTATCGTTTGCTTCTGAATTTTGGATATGTACGGAAAACCAGGAAACATGTGATATATGCTCTTTCCTAGACTGTTTGCCATCTTGAGGGTTTTTGGTAGTATAGTACATTCCTACTTATATTTATGTATATATATTTATTGACGACAGATTTTAAGGGACATTGGCGTCAGAACCATGAGACTTATGACAAACAATCCAGCTAAATTCATTGGGCTGAAAGGTTATGGCTTGGCTGTAGTTGGTCGAGTGCCTATTGTTTCTCCAATAACAGAAGAAAACAAGAGATATCTAGAAGCAAAGCGTTTAAAGATGGGCCACATTTATGGATCTGACTTGCCTGGATCATCTTCAGATATGTGACACGAGAGCTTCAACAAAAGGGAAATGGAGTCTTTGTCAACAGATTAGAAACTCCCTCAGTTAATCAGTTCATAGATGTTTGTTGTGACAACTGCAATTTATAGTCATTCTCCTACGCCATCTTTTGTATTGGCAGAAGAGGTTTTAGTTTATTGCAGAATTCTTTTAGCAGCATAAATGCATTTACAAGGATCCTTCTAGCTGGAGGAAATTGTAACTGTGCTCTCTCTTAATGAAGGGAGAGAGTGAAAGTTTGTACGATAAGAACTGCTTATTGACAATTATGATGATTACTCTTAATGTCCTTTAGACCAAATTGGTCTGTAGGACATCTGAAAGGCATCATTGAGCTATACAATTTGACATTCAATTTCATTCAATTGATTATTCACAATATCAAAATATGTTTTTGTTGAAGAAGTGGTTTGATTCTTGCTCTGCTTTTTGTAATATGCTTTAAGTTTATATCTTTTTACTAATGTTCATTTATATATAGCGATAAGCTGCATGTTAGATAATAGAATAGCTCTGCGATGGGTCTATAGCCTAAAAGCTAACAAATGGCTAACAGAACTACTACATTCAGATTGATTTAATTTGGTCAAAAGAATTGAAAGCAATATTATCTAATGTTGCATGAGTTGATTTTAAAAGACAACTTTGGTTAAAAAGCTTTAAATGAGTGTTATCTAATGTATATTAAATTATCAATATTAATGAGTTAATATAATTGTAAATTTTATATTATGCTTTCTTGAATAAAACATAATATCTAAAAAAATATAATTTGGCAATGTTCAAACATGATCCAGAGGCTAGAGCATTAGAAATGTTTCATTTTGTTTAAGGCAATTTGTTATAAAACACCTTGACTCTGTACTATCATTTTGACGAGTGTTCTCCTAGCAATGTCAAATTATACACCTCCAAGAATTCCATTGTGTTCTATTTTGGCAATATATGATGTACGGAATACTAAATTCCAATTGGATTTTACATAATTGAATTTATTGAAGATTAAGGAGAACTTATTCATCGACACGTCAACAAGAGAGACTTGGTTTTATACACAAAATGAATTGAGTGGTTTTAATACTCAATTATTGCCATTTTCTCCATTCGCATCTTGGTTTACCTTGTCCAACTAATGTCAGGGTATCACAAGCGTTGGGATGCCTAATTTGTACTATTCTGATAGAATGTAATTTCCTTCTTACCAATGTTTTGATAGGCTTGCCAATGTTTTTCCTTTACACACTTGTTTGACCATCATCCATCATGTTTTGCATTGGAATTAAAGTCCCCAAATTAGAGGATTTAATAATAAATTATATTTCAACACCAAGTCTTCAACATGAGCACGTAGTTGCTTGTAGTTAGCAACTTTGGTTCTTTGTGATTTGGATTAGATTAATATAGTTGATAGTGGTAATTGCAGGCACTCTTTCTATGCTTTTTCAGCAATTAGTTGGCCCACTTTCTACAAAGAACACATGAACCTACTTTCAAACTATTTGTTCATATTTCCCTTATAATAGAATAGGCCCCATTTGATGCTCCGTAAATTCAAGTTGGTACATTTTACCATAAAATTGAGGTGGTCGATGCCTTTATTCTCCTCAAGGCTTGAATAAAAGCAAGAATGGTCTAATCAAAGGCTAGAGATAGGGTTTCCAATGATATGTTATAAAACTTCCATTTTAGATGCTCATTAGAGTAGATTAAGGGAATAAAAACTTGGTGAAAGATTCACCAATATTCATGCAATTCTTCAAACCATTATATTATTATATAAACAAATGCTTATATCCCAAGATTCTAGACCTAAAAGGGTAGATGCTCTTGTCATATGCTTGATGTGGTGCTCTATAAACTATCTAAAGCCTAAAAGATTCCTTAAAATTGCTTTTGGTAAATGAGATCCAAGATGCAATCATTCCAATGGTATGTGATAAAGCCTCAAGGATTGAAGCCTTCAAGATGCTACTAGCCTTGATTGGCACAAAGTTGATCTTGAAGCCAACAATAATAAAGGGAATAACAATCTCATCCATGAAGTTGGTGATGTGGAGCTCATAACCAAATAGAGACCCACTACCCTTCTCATTAAGTTCATTTGATATCATTGTTAAACCATTGGTTCCATGCCTAAGAAACTTTATTCTTATCATTGTTTGATTCAAGAAAACACGGTTTGCTTGGAGGATATACATCCTAGATCATTATCTTAAATGTAAGTGTGTATCTTAAATGTCAGTTAAAGGATTCATCTCTTAGGGTAGTTTGCGAATAAGCATGATCTTTTCATAGTAGATACATCTTGGAAAATTTTATTATAACTTGAGAAGGTATGTATACCAATAATAGTTGGTTAAAGTATCATTCTTGAGGAGTGTTTGTGGTTCAAATCATCAATGATCACTTTGTCAATGATTTTTTTATCATCTTGGTCAAGAAGGAAAATTTTGTGTTCAATGCTATTGGATTTGTATTAATTACTTTTTTGGCCTTTGACTCAAGTTTTCAATATTGTAAAACTCAATGCCATAAGAAATCCTTGTCATCTATGTTTTCTTAGTTTGCTTGATTTATCTAAAAATGGTTTGTTTTAGAATTACACGGTGTCAAGAGTTGTAGAAAAGTCTTATTGAATTACCACACATCCTCCCTTGTTCCTATTTTATTTAATGTTATTTCTAAAACTCATGTTTTTTCATCTCTCTTATTGGACCTCTTTTAAGATTGACAACAAGATATTAGAGAAGCTCCATAAGGATCTTTTGTAAGTTAATTCTACATGGATTACAAAGGCTTTTGTAGAGTGCCTTTCAAATTTTTTTGTAACCTTGAGGATGAGGGAGGCATGGGTCTCCTAGATATCAAGAACAAGCTATTGCTCTTTGTAGAAAATATATTATTCATGTTATAGGTGATTGATCAAAAAAATTATCCCCTATCACTATATTATTTTGCAAGGGATCTTATGACTCCAACACTTATAGAATTTCCATTCCTCACTATTTTTCTTGTGCTTATTAAATCATGTGGCACTTTTTTCATCAAAAATTTAATGGAAGACTTGGAGGTCATCAAACCCTTTCTTGTTTGGAATGGTGGGAAGTTAAGTGCATGATTTTCTATATCCATCCACTCACTATGATAGTTCCTATTACCTTTTTAAGTTGTTTCTTACGTGCCCTCATTTGTTTTGGAGAAATTGGAGATCCCCTCTGAGAATAGTGACTTTGGAATATTTTTTTTAATCTTTTATATCCTATGTGTTGTGTAATGCTTTCCTTTGAAACCTTATTTAATAATATGGTGATTTTATCTATTTAAATCATTGAATGTGTCAGGGTATTTTAGACTTGGAAAGATCTTTTGTATAAGGGTATGTGCAGGATCATGGTATGCCAACAAGTGGCGATGTAAAAAAGAAGTCCTGATTGATAGACTCCTTGAAAAACAACTATAACTTTCAAACGATATAACATTTTTGAAATCTGAAATATACATCACGTTCTATGCTTCATGTAATACAATAATAATAAACAATTCTTTCAATTTGATGAAGTTTTGATGCAGGAGCATCTTGGGTCTTAAGCAATCTTGCATCACCAAAAACATTTTATGTTTCCTGTACCTATCTATTGTTTATTTTGTAGCCATTATTGCTGTCGGTTTCTTGCCTTGCGAAGTTAATCCTATGTCGTGGACCTTCTCCTAAGAGTGCACGTCCTAATTCATTTGGACCTGGAAGTTATCGCCATTTTCCTCGGGCATCGATTCACCGCCAATTTCGCATGAAACATGTGGCATTTCATCTTGCGTGGTTCCGTGTGAGGAAATTGGATCTTGCAAAGTTCAGAATATGTTCTTGGATCATGTGTGGACCTAAATGTGACCTCGCATCAAGTTTTGTTCATTATTTCTTTAGTTTTGGTTTACTCTTCCAGGTGGACCTATAATGTAATTAATTGTCTGACTGGCCGACTTGTGGCTTTGCTAGCTATATATTTGGAGCTTAGGTTGTTTAGTTGGTAGCAAGATGGTGATAGTAGAAGAGTAGTAGAAGTAGAAGAGAAGATAATATGCGAGTTGAGACTCTGAATTCATAATTCTCTTTGTATAAGGCCGAAACCCAGAAGACCTCAAAGCCAGACATGTTGAAAGTTTTAATATAATTGCACCAGTGTTGTTACCAGTTGCTTGTCTCATATCCATTATGTTTTCATTGCTTTGATGTGGTTTTCATATTGCTTCCATTTGTAACTCTTCGCAGGGCATGTTAGTAGGTTTAAGCGGTCTTAATTAACCCTAATTTTGCTTGCCTCTACCTTGCACTTGCGTCAAGTTTAGACTAAGTTAAGGTGGTTAGAAACAAGAGTTTTTATATTCAGGAAAATTTGTAGCAGAAAAATCATAATTAATTATTTACTTGGAAAAAAAATATAACAAAATATACATCACATCCAGACATGAGTCTACTACTTTTATCTAGAATTTTATAAAAAAATATTATCATTTGATTTTGTTTAATGTGGTCAGACATACACCTACTTGTTATCTTTCTAGTCCTAGTTGATAGATTTATTAAAAAATAACTATAACTTTCAAACTGTATAACATTTTTGAAATCCAAAACATATGTCACATTCTATGATTTTCCTACAACTAGAAAAAAATAAAATCAATTTGATAAATTTTAGACTAAGTTAACATGGTCAGACATGAGATTTTTTGTATTTTGGAAAAGTTGCAAAAGAAAAATCATAATTAATTACTTACTTAGAAATAAATTACAAGAAAATATGTGTCACATCCAGACATGAGTCTAGTACTTATATCTAGAATCTTGTAAAAAAAATTGATCATTTGATTGTGTTTAAGGTGGTCAAACATACACCTACTTCTTATTTTTTCCTGAAAGTTTTGTACCACTACATTGAAATTTGAATTTTTCAACATATAGAATAATTATTTTTCAAAAAGGCCTAGTATCTTAGAAACTAAATTCAATTTTCTACAGATTCTCTTCTTACATATTTTTAATATAATATTTATAACTTGTTCAATTTTTTATGTGAACTTGCCTAAACCTGATTTTTTGAATTTTCATTGCCACTTAAGGGCCTAGTTTGGCATACCATGATCTTGCACATACCCATAATGGTCAATTAGTTTGTTGTGTTTCAGATTGAGTCTCAATGAACATGTATATGTTCATGGTCTAGTTTGGCTTATAAATGTATATGCTTGCAGTTATGAAATCTACGTTGATTTTGGATTTTAGCATGTATATTTTTTATTGCCTTTATTTTGTTTCATTTTCTTTATATATATTGTGGCTCTCTCTCTCTCTCTCTCTCTCTCCATGTATGCATATTTATGTACATAGTATGGATATGTACACACTCATTCACATGTATTTATGTATCTATATATGTATATACACACACACACTTGTATATATGTGAATAAATGGATTCATAATTAAAATAGGAAAACTAATTGCAAATCTGAAATCTTATTCCAAATTAGTAAATACCTCAGATAGAGAATGAGGAATACACAATAAAAACATAAATATGAAAACCAACTTCATTGCTTTTACCCATGAACTACACATAACTTGACCTCATTGGAATATTAATATATGGACATTTGGATCTAACCTAGAAAAACAATTGAATACCAAAAATATAATCCATAATAAAAAAAACTATCTACAAAAAACTATACCAAATCTATAACTATTTCTCTCTTTAACACTTTGCCTACAACTTGCAATACACACAACACAAAATACTAAAGATATATGTAAATATTTATGATTCAATGCAATTGCTAAGTGGAATTGCTTCTGAAAAACCAAAGGAATTTCATTCATGGTTCCCAACCTTTATTGGTTTTTTCCAAGAAGAAATTGTAAAGCCAAAGCTTATACAAGGTATTATTGTAAGGATAAATTGGTAAACTCCCAAATGAAAAATGTAATTTATTTATATGCAACTTGGGTCCCAAAAACCAATCTAGTTGGACTCAAGTTTTCTTTTTCAACTCTAGTTTGCATATCTTATTTTTTTAGCTCTTTCCCCCCTATTTTTAGAGACATGTTTGTCTATAAAAGCATATCATTACAGTCATTGTAATTCATCCTTCAACATTGCAATCATAATCTTGAAATTGTGTAATTTTTGGTTCTTGAGAAATGTAGCAATTATTTTCTTGCTTCTCTCATTGTGGATGTGTTGTCCTCAATTTCAACATAACAAAATTGAGGCAACCCTATGGAATTTTCTTGTGAATTCGTAGTTGCATCCTCTATGATTTGGATGTTTTGGATAATGTGTTATAAAGACAATTCATCATCCCTGAAATTCTCTTTGTAACACACATTTCATGCATTCTTTAAGTCCTTTTCTTCATTTTTCTCTTTCTTGTTAGCAATTTTTAATCTTGATTTTCCCTTGAGTCAATAGCCCTTTGAAATACGCTCATTTGGAGCTATCTTAGACATCAAATAGAGTTGTATAACTCAAGTTATGATGCAAAAGGTGGAGTTTTTTTAGGCCGACTGCATATTCTTTAAAAATCCTTAAAAATGTGGGTTTTAGTCAATTGCACGAGTTCGAATTATATTTAATATATAAAATAAATTTTGATGTCCATTTTCAAATTTCAACTCATTTCGAGTTGATTTAGCTATAGTTTTTAATATTTTTGTGAAATTAGCTTTAAAATAATCTAATTTCATGTTACTTTATTAAAACTATAGTTATATATTAAATTAATTTAAAATTAAAACACATAAGTTCAAAAAGGTGCGGTTTTTATTCGTCATTGCATATCATCAACGTGCAAAACAGTTTTTAAAACCCACATCTTGAAATTAAGTCTTTTATATATTAAATACATTGTTTTATATGCAACTACATATATAAAAAACATGTAAAAGTAGGGTTTTCTAAGCCAAAAACATGTTTTATAAGAATGTGCAATTGAACTAAAAAATAATGTATTTAATCCTCTTATGAGTGTTGTTTTTATATGCAATTGCATATATAAAACAACATATTTAAAAGGACTTCAAGTGGCTTTTTCCTCATTAAAGACATATTCTATTTGATGTGTAATTGCATTTGAAAAGTGTGTTTTTAATGGAGAACCACTTAAGGTGTTGTTTTTAACACAAATACATATCTTTTTATGTATTTTTATAAGTGCAAACTCCATTTTAAAATAACGTATTTAATTTTCCTCCTAGAGCATCGATTTTGGGAGGGATTGCATATGTTTTAAAACTCATGAAAATATCTTCCAAAAGTGCGTATTCCTCCTAGGGCATCGAATTTAGGAAAGATTGCATCCTCTTTATTTTCATATGCAAAGACATATTGAAACAACATTTTTTAATTCTTCCTTTTGGGCGTCAAATTTTAAAGGGACTGCATATTTATCTTCATGTGCAAAGACATTCCCAAGCTACGTTTTAATATGTTCTCTTGGACGCCTTTCCTCTAGGGCATTTACACATTGTTTTTGTGTGTGTATGCATTCAACAAAGTGTATTTCCAGTCCTAGGCATCGAATTTGGTAGTGATTACATGCTTCTTTGCATGTGTTTTTACTTCAACAAAGTGCATTTTTCCTTTCCCAAGCCGTGTTTCCTCTAGGGCATCAATTTTTGAAGGCATTGCATATGCTGTTTGAAACATAAGGCATATGTATTTTGATTAAAATAGTCCACCTTTTGATCATCTTTTTTCAAAAATGTTTCGTGGTAGAAGGATTTGAGCATCTCCAATCAATTTCTCAGCTCTAGAATTGATTTTGGTGACTTATTTCTTTCTTTCATTATTTTATTTCCTCATTTTGACTGAAATTTATGCCCTAGCTGCCATTTTTCTTCCTCATTGCATATACATTAGAAATAGTCAAAATAGTTGTTATTTATTTGCATTTAATCTCTCATTCCTTCCCACTTGACTCTATATGCATGTTGACTATCCAAAATTGAAGGAAAAAGACTATGACTGTGATCTATATATACTTTTTCAATCCAATCTTTCCTAAATCCGAAAATCTATTAGATTTATTTCAAATTTTACTCAAGATTTTGAAAGATTTCATCTTGAGGATTGAGGTAATTTCTTCCTTAAGTCTTTTTTCCTATTTTTCTTTCCAAGGCATTTAACTAACATGTAAACTTTCATTTTTAATTTACATGTGTTTAAATTCATGTTTCTTCTACTTTTATCTTTTATTCTTGAGATGCATATGAAAGAATCTCATCTTGCTTGCATATGCAGTCGGGATTAAAAACCTCATTCTACGATGAAAAAATGAACAAGTCCATGCTTGTGTATGCATGCATTATCCTTCAAAAAATCCATTTGCATCCATTTTCTGTCCCACAAGTTTCCAGCCATCCTCCATATGCAATCTCCTTTGAAAAACTCATTTTTGGTTTTTCTCACCACACAAGAGCCAATCTAACCCAAACCCATTTGTTCTTCCATTGTTCACAAGTATTCCAACCAATTACCTTATCAAAAAAACCTCACTTATGCCTAAAATGTATCCATCACATGAAGATGTACTCATGTTTTGGAATTTTCATGCTATAGCTACTCAAGCATATCATATTGCTATGTCAGGAGAATCTCTAACCAACACCGAAAAAGGAAGAAGAAAAGGCCCAAAGGATTGAAAGGGAGAATCAAGAAATTTTGAAATGTGAGAGGAAAAACTAAAAGAATGATCTAAGATGGTGTTGCCTTCCTATGCTAACTATCTAGTTGTTGAACCAGGTTTGGATGTAAACATAAGGCCGAAAGATATCATTTCAGACTTAGGGGCTTTCATTTGGAATCAAAGAGAAGACGATGCACACTATACAGTTTCTCGAGCCATCTTGGAGGAAGAGGAGGAAGTTGGTATTGATTTTGAAAGAGAAAGGATACAAAGAGAAAGAGAAGCCCATATGAGAGATCAAAGGCCACCGTTAAGAGAAATTCAAGAACAAAAGTTGGATAAGAAGATTGGATCTTTCTCCCTAGAAAGGTTCAAAATATTACAAGAATATAATTCTTTCAAGACAAAAATGGTCAATGAACACTTGACACAACAATCAAGGATGCATATTCCTATTCTAGATCAAGATGATTTCACCAAACCAGAGCATATCAAACATCAAACATCTTGTAGCAACATAGAGACCAATAAATGATGATGTAATAGGGGTTGTGTTTTGTCAGGCACTTAGAATATTTTTGTCATGTATTTGTAATTTGTATTTGATAGATTACATGTAATGTGAAAATAAGCTTTAATTGCATGTGATAGTATCACGTGAAAAGTTGTAACATATAATAAAGTTGCAAGTGCATTAAGCATGCAACTTTGAATAAGTCAAAATTAGTTAGTTAGTTAGGGAATAAGTCAAGGTGGTTAAGGGTTTTCTCCTTCTTTCTCCACCTTTCTCTCCACTCTTTTCCTATATAAAGGAGGGAGATCATTGTAAATAATCATCTTTTGGCAAGGAAAGAAAATTCTGCCAGTTTGTATCTACACTCTAAGACTTTGAGCTTAGATGTAAATTTGAATTGCTTTCAATAGAAGGGGAAACTTGCTTTCAAACTTTGTGTTGATTCAAGGTGTTATGTGACAACATTTTTTGGATATTGATTGTGATTTTTGGAGTTTTTCTCAAGAGGGATTTGAATTCAATTGTGCAGACTTTGAGCTATAGGAGGGCAGATTGTTATAGTTTAATAATGGCTACAATTACTTAGAGCTGAAGACTTTGGGCTTTAGTTGTAAGAATTTTTATTAAATTTGAGAGTACCCAATAAGAGACTTTGTGCCTTACTAGTTACTCTGCTTGAATCCTCACGAGACAAGTGCAAGAGACTTTGAGTTCCTATTTTTTTCTCACAAAATGTAAAAAGAAAGTTGCTACTCCTGGTATTGTTCTTATGTCAACTCCAAGGTCACTAGTATTATCATAGCAATAAGGCACTTTTTGTTAAGTTAGAAAGTAGTAGTTGTACGTAAATCATTCTTGAAAAAAGAAGAATTGATTAAGAGAACCACCCTTTTTGTAATTTTAGTTAAGTTCCTGTTGAAGCCACCTATGGTAAGAAGGGAGCCTCCCCTATTGTTGTGAGGAGAGAGAAATCTCATGAGACGTTGCCTAAAGTTACAATTTTTTAAGGTGTAGTCTTAGCGGCTTACAAAATTTTTAGCTAACAAGATGATGTTCTTTTTTTGTTGTTTGATCATGGAGGTGCTTATGTTTCAAATCTCAGCATGGCTCCATAACCTCAACATGGTATTAGAACATGGATTTAATAAAACCATTCTCAAGATTTGAAGGTTTTTTTTTTCCTCAAGGGTGTTGTAGGGCCTCCAAATTTGCCTCTTGTGTGAATTTGAATTCAGGAAAATTTTATTAGCTTTTGGAGGTAAACTAGCATCATAGTTTTTTTTGGATTTTTTCCATTTTTTTAAAAAAAATATTTTTATTTTTGGAAGGTTTCGATTTTGGTAGTTTCCATTTTAAATTTTTTCATTTTTGGAAACTTTCTATTTTTAGAATCTTTCTATTTTTTAAAACTCTTCAAGGATTCTAGCCCTAATTGACACACAACTGGTCTTTTGGTTATAACTTGAACATATAGAGTTGATGTTGTGCAAATAATATACTGTCAAAAATTTGGTTCTAGTACTAATATAAATGCATATGTGGCTTTGTTATATTTTATACCAATTTTTTGTACTAGGCCTCTAAAATTAGCCTTACATTTTGCACTTCTAGGACCATTTCTTGCACGTAAGGACTTTATTGTTTGGCTTCTGCACATCATCAAAAAGCTTTTAGATTCATCTATCTAGATCTACAATCATTTTTTACAAATTGTGCTCCAAGTACATTTTATTTAGATTTTTTGTTTTCTCTATCTAATGAATTACTTGGACATTATAGCACTTGGAATGGATTTTTTTTTTGTATGGGATGAATTCATTTAGGTTTTTCTACGTGTATTTCCAACACATTTCCCTATTTGGATACTTTGAACATCTTTTACATGCACTTCTTTGTTTGTAGACACACTGAGATAAAGTGCCACTTCTGTGTATGGTTTTTGAGAATTTTGCACCTTCTATTGTGCCTTATTTTTGTACATGAATTGTATTATAAAGTTCCATGGAGGGTTGTGTAGTGCCTTTTATTTCTCTATCACACCTTTGTTCGATGAATTTTCCTTCACAATAACTTTGAACCTTAGTGATTCTTGTCCCACATGTGTGTGCATTGGATGCATACCATTTTTCAGTTGCATGTACTTTCTTGTGCACATTTAGATTCTTCTTCATGCAGTACTTGGTGACACACAATTTTAGTTGATCTATCATGACTCTTTCTTATCAACATTATGGTAAGGGGAAGTGCATTCTACTGTTGGTGCTAACTCTTCCTTAGTTATTCTTTGGAGTGAGTTATGTATTCAATATTTGTTGCTTTATACTAGTCAAATGCAATGGATGTACTTCAATGAGATGATATTTTTACCATATCGACACTCTTGCATTCCAATTTTATGGAGGTAACTTATCCTTAGTTAATCAGTTCTTTAGACTATTGACACATGCACTTTTTACTAGCAGTTTTCTCTTGTATAGTTAAGTAGTATCATTGGGGTCACTCGTGCAGATTCATATGCCATTTGTATCTTTGATTGATAGTTTTTTTGTCTTTATTTTCCATTTGTTTATTGTTCGAGTAGTATCATTGGGGCACTCAAGCATATTATTATCTTCTTGATCTCAATAATCATCTTTTTTAGAGGAGGTTCTTTATTCCACACTATATAGAAACTATCACTTAGAAGTTGTCTACAACTTCTTTACATGTTTTGAGGATGTTCTTCATGTTCTTATTCTTTTGGGATATTTTCTTGAAGACTTCTTAGTCCTCCCTTCTTCATTTCATGTTTCTTTCATGCAGTGCATTGCTTTCTTTTGAAGAGGAATTTTTTCCACATGGTTTTTCCCCCTTTTCTCCACTTTGGTGCATCCAAGAATAGAGGGACCTCAATGAGATCTGTCCAAATCCTTGAAAAAAAAGTAAGACAATAGAAATAACAAAGAAAAATTGAGAGAATAGCAAGATCAACCTTCACATTAATAGAAAAAAAATTAATTACAATGGACTTGCAACATGTAGTCTTACATGCAAGACATACATGCCTAATTGTACATGGAAATTATTTAGCTTCCAACTCCTGAGAGCTAATATTATCCTTATTTATTATATCCACACTCCAAACTAGGAACTACTACCTAAATTTATATTGTTATGCGACCAACATGTCGGCCTCAAAAGGTTACATTTCCCAATGTTAAGAAAATGTATTACAAAATATAGGTCAGGACCTAAGTCATAAGGATATCCCTCTAATACTCAAAACATGAATTGTGATCCCTCAAGTAGGTTAACCATCGGTATAACAACATCAATAAATGCATTGTAAAGCTTCCTCGATTGGAAAATTCCTCAGCGAGATTGGAAAACACAAACTAGTTGCAAAATGTGAAGAACAATTAAGTCCTGCCAATAATCCACGATATCTCATACGCGAAGTAACAAAATGAGGTGCAGACGTAGGGATAGGTTCACCATGATGCCAGGAACATGCCACAAGGTGCACAATTGAAAAATATTTGAATTGAAGGTGCATTGAAAGTGTTAGAATAACTGAGAGGGGGGGTGAATCAGTTATCCAGTGTCCCAATACAAAATGTATAATCCAAAAACAATTTCTTCTATTTTTGCTCGTCGGTAAGCAATAATAACTCTTACTATCTGTGCTTTTACTGATTACCAGTCTAATACTTGTAACTGTTTATTGATCAAATCTAATATGTAACATGCAAAGTATGATAACAAACAAATATCACAATCAACACATAACACAAGAGATTTAACGTGGAAACCCTGTAAAGGGAAAAACCACCTGGGACCGGCAACCCAAAATTGTTCACTCTTATGAAGTGAGGTCGGTTAAGGCCCAACTCTGTTAAAGGTTACAAACACACTGTCAGGTGTGACCTTGTTAGAGGATTTTAGACTAGAAGTTATCGTCCAACCAGCATTCACTATGGGGTTGACAGGATAACAATGTTCATTCTATCAATGATACATCATAAGACTTTCAGAGTCCACTCGGTTAAGAGATTTAGACTGTATACAATGGTTAAATATGTAACAGTAAAATGACCTGCCTTAATACAACTTCAATTGTAGATTATAGATCAATATTTAGTCCATTCAAATCCTTCTGATCAATAATTCACTTTAGATTCAATACTGTATCAACTTACTGTCTGTCGGTTTCTACTATATGTAGCTCGGTAATTGCTCTGCACCTTCCTTTTCCTTTGGGCAATCTTCTGGCCATAAGTGCTTCAAGCTCATCAAGTTCATCATCGGTATTGTCATCACTATCACAATTCTTACTATTCCTAGTAGACTTTCCAATCTTCAGAGAAGACATGAAAGTGGATTCAACAGAAGGAACAACACTATTATCAAATTTTTTTAATTCAAATGTTGTAAGTTTACCAATCAGAGTGTCAAGAGTGAGGTTGGATGTAGCTCTTGTTTCATGAATTGCAGAAATCCTGATTGCATAAATTGGTAGCAAAGTTCTGAGAATCTTGCTTATCACTGTTTCATCATCAATCACTCCATTAGATGCTCTAATAGCATGTATCACTTCTTTGAGTCTATTTGAATATTGGACAATGTTCTCACCTTCTTTCATTCTCATTTCATCAAATCTGCCTCTCAAACTTTCAGCTCGAGTTCTTTTGACATTCAGATCTCCACTATAGATTTGTGCTAATTTATCCCACATTCCTTTGGTAGTCATGCATGTCTTGATATCTTCAAATTCAGTATCGGTACAGGCAGCAGCAAGTTCCATCATAGTAACATTGTGTTCATGCTTATCCTTCAGTTGATCAATAGTTAGGGGACCAGTGGGTGGTTGTATGTAGCCATTTTGCATCAGATCTAGTGCTGAGTTCCCAATTCCAGATATGTGTAGCTTCATTCTGCTTTGCCATGCTGTGAAGTTCTCTTTATTCAATTTCGGTACTTCCCTCTTATACATCTTGAGACCTTTATTCTTAAGTCTTTAAAACTTTGTTCCAAGCAAACTAGCTCTGATACCAATTGTTAGAATAACTGAGAGGGGGGGTGAATCAGTTATCCAGTGTCCCAATACAAAATGTATAATCCAAAAACAATTTCTTCTATTTCTGCTCGTCAGTAAGCAATAATAACTCTTATTGTCTGAGCTTTTACCGATTACCAGTCTAATACTGGTAACTGTTTACTGATCAAATCTAATATGTAACATGCAAAGTATGATAACAAACAAATATCACAATCAACACATAACACAAGAGATTTAATGTGGAAACCCTGTAAAGGGAAAAACCACCTAGGATCGGCAACCCAAAATTGTTCACTCTTCTGAAGTGAGGTCGGTTAAGACCCAACCCTGTTAAAGGTTACAAACACACTGTCAGGTGTGACCTTGTTAGAGGATTTTAGACTAGAAGTTATCGTCCAACCAGTATTCACTATGGGGTTGACAGGATAACAATGTTCATTCTATGAATGATACATCATAAGACTTTCAGAGTCCACTCAGTTAAGAGATTTAGACTGTATACAATGGTTAAATATGTAATAGTAAAATGACCTACCTTAATACAACTTCAATTGTAGATTATAGATCAATATTTAGTCCATTCAAATCCTTCTGATCAATAATTCACTTAAGATTCAATACTATATCAACTTAATGTCCGTCGGTAATTGCTCTCTATAGCTTGGTAATTGCTTTGCAGCTCGGTTCTTACTAGCCAGTATGATCAAAATGCATGAGACCTTATTCACGCGATAATCCTGCAGCTTCTTCTTCTTCTAGGATTTTTCATAAAGAAATTCTGTTCTCTTATATAGACGAGTAAATCATTTTCTTCTCCACCATCAGATTTTACCGCTTAATCACATTCATAGATTTTTCCGCTTAAACTTTCTTGGTACCTGTGCCAATAAAACATTTCAATCTGCTTCATTAGATCTTCTTTGAATTTTGTCATCCGTTGATCTATGTAACAAACATTATCTGTTACCTCGATGTTATACTCTTGCCAGCTCATCAATCTTATCAGCTAAACTCAACATTTAATTCATTCTGTTCTCCTCGGTTAACAAAGAATGTGTCAGTGAACACTGCTCAGTTAATACTATGGTCGGTATACACTACACTCCGTTGGTGTATACTAGAAATGCTTCATTTACCGACAACATTGCTTTGTGTCTTTCAGCTCTATACTTCATTATAGATGAATGCAACATAATGAAGTCAATATCATCAAGTCATAGACTCATCAAAAAGTTACTCAATGTGTTCCTTATCTTCATCTATCATGTACATCTTTCCTCATGTAGATTTCTCTTTTCTTCATCTCCATCACCTTTCTTCAGATGTCTCGGTATAGTAACTTACAAGATAAGTGTTGTCAAACTAGTTGACATCAATGACAACATAATACTGATTTAATCATATTACATATCTAATCAGCAACTTCTCAGTGATCTTGTAATCACAAATCCTTCAATCAGATTCCAAATCAGTTGTAGTCCAATAGAAAGAAATTTAGAAATTTGTACAAATAGGAAAATTGGCAACATAATTTTTGTTTTTTTGGTTGATGCAAGATTGCTAAGAACCCCAAGGTGTTCCTGCATCAGACCCACAAGGTTATTGAAAATTGAGCCTCTCACTTTTTAAGGGCTAGAATAAAACCAAGATGATCAACCTCAACCTAAGAAATCCATGAAGAATCTTCAATTGGCTTGTCCTTCCATTTGACAAGATATTGTTTGTACTTCTTACCTCTAGTGCTTCTGCCAATTGTGCTATCAAAAATCTCTTCAATCTAATCCTTATTCTTCTTAGGATACTTTTATTCAACATCTGATCCATCATTCTCACTGAAATCAACCTCATGATATTTATACAAGTCTTCAACATTGAATATAGGTGAGATATCCATGTCATTTAGCAACTCCACTTCATAAGCATTCCCTGAAGCAAATTTCCTCAAGATCCTACATGGTCCAAACTTCCTCATCTTCATCTTATTATATGTTCCAATAGGAAATCTATTCTTCTTAAAATATATCATCACTTCATCTCCTACTAAAAAATCCTTATATCTCTTGTTTACTCTCTCTCTCTCTCTCTCTCTCTCTCTCTCTCTCTCTCTCTCTCTCTACTTCTGATATATTTTCTCCAAATGCTTTTTGACTTCATCATGTAATGACTTCACAGCCTCTACAAATTCACCTCCTTCTGCATTTCTCTTGATCTCATGACTAACATCCCTTAATTATAATACTCCTTTAGGATTCATCCATGTCACAATCTCAAATGGTGTCTTCCCTATACTCATATTCATTGAATTATTATATGAAAATTTTTCTTGTGCTAGGACTAAATCCTAATTTCCAATCTTCTCTCCAACTAGATACCTCAGTAAATTACCCAAAATTCTATTCACTACCTCTATTTGTCCATCTATGTGTGGATTAAATGTAGAAATAAACTTCAAATAAGTAATCATCTTATTCTAAAGTGTCCTCCAAAAATAACCAACAAATTTACTATCTCTATTTGAAATTATGCTTCTAGGAAAACCATGTAATCTCACAAATTCTCTAAAAAAAAGTCAGCTACATGTACTACATTTTTAGTCTTCTTACAAGGAACGAAATGTGACATCTTAGAAAATATATCTACTACCACAAATTTAGAATCATTACCTCTTGGTGTCTTAGGTAATCCAAGTACAAAAACCATTCTAATGTCTTCCCAAGGTCTACTTGGCACTGCCAAAAATGTATATAATCCCACATTCTAACTACTCCATTTAGCAACTTGACAAATACTACAACTCTGAACAAAATTTCTTACATCCTTATGAATCTAAGGCAAAACATAATTCTTAATTACCAAAGACACTATCTTGTCAATGTCAAAGTGTCCAGCTAATTGCCCACAATTCTTTTCCTTAATTAGGTTATCCCTCATTGAAATCCTAGGTATACACAAATAAATTCCCTTGAACAACATACCTTCTTGAATGAAATAATCCAACCATTTTCTTTGGTCTACAACAATAGGCTCTTCGCAATCTTTCCAAAGTTCTATAAAATTAGGGTCATCCTTATACAAGTTCTTCAACTCCTCAAACCAAATCACTTCAAATCTCATTTCTATCAACAAGTTTCTTCTCCTACTCAAAGCATCAATGACCTCATTTGATTTACCACTCTTATGCCTCAACACAAATGTATAACTCTACAAGAACTCAACCCATCTCACGTGTCTCTAGTTCAACTTACCTTGACTGTCCAAATACTACAAAGCTTGATGATTGATGTACACCACAAATTCCTCAGGCAACAGGTAATGTCTCTACTTCTTCAGAGCTTGAACTATGGTATAAAATTCCTAATCATTAAATGAATACTTTATTTTAGCATCATTCAATTTCTCACTGAAATAAGCAATAGGTCTACCTTCTTGTGTCAATATTGCTCTAATTTCACTTCCACTTGCATCACAATCCACTTGAAATATTTGAAATTAGGAAAAGCTAACACAGATTCTTCAGTTACCTTCCGCTTCAACAATTCAAAACTCCTTTGTGGTCAATGTGTCCACTTGAAATCATTCCTATCTATACACACCTAAAGTTGTCTATTCACACTAATGTTAATTTTTATTAATATTTGCCCTTAACATTATGGTTAATTTTATTAATTGACTATAATCGGTATATTCTTCTATTTATTAAATTAAATTAAATTAAATAAATTTATTTTCATTTTGTATTTAAATTTTATTTGAATACTATTTAATACATTAAATTAAATTTAATATATTATCCCTTCATTTCCCTTTATAAAATAAATTTTATTTATTTTATTCCTCCACTAGCCTAAATTTCTTCTAAACTATGATTAAATTAAATTTATTTTAATTTAATTTCTTTTCCCTTTTTCCTATTCTTGCCTTTTTCAAATATTCCTTTAATCTTAATTAAAAGGTGGATTACCTCTAATCATGTACACAATCACCTTTTCCAAGGTAGCCACCTCTCCATTTTTTTCTCCACAAATCATTTTTAAATTTATGTTTCCCTCTAAAAGTGAAGTTTGACTTTTACATCTTTTGTCACTTCACCTTTTTCAAACCCTACTTAACATCCTTTTTCTAAACCCACTAATTTCATTTTATCTCTTCATCTTTTCTAAACCCTACCCAACCTTTAATCCTAGCCATCCATTATTTTGCCTCTTAATCTCCACCATCCAATTCTTTTCATTTTCTATAATAGGAGGCCTCACTCATCATTTTAGGTTGAATTAAATTCTATTGTTCTTCAAGGAAAATTCTTCTAATCCTCTTCAAGGTTGGATTCTTCTCAATGCTTCTCAATTCTTATGCATCTTCTAGCTTTCTTAATCATTCTAGTTATTTTCCTCATTGCATTCTAATCTTGTTTCTAATCTAGATCTTGTTGTATCTTTAGCATAGTTTCTTAATCTTGTTACATTATCATAGATCTTAATCTTATTTGCATTATCATTATCTTGAATCAATCTTAATCTTTATCATTTGTGAAGCTTGAGACAAGTTCCTCATACTTTTTCTCAATCCCTTCACCATCATCTAGCTTTCATCTCATAGTTTTGCATTATTTTTGCATTTCATTTGTGTTGGGAGAGCATACTCACAATAATCTCAAATAGAAAATCAAACAAGGCTTTAGGTGCCCTTATTTTAGCTCATCAAAGGTTGTAGTGAAAGTTTTTTTATTTTGTTGCATTTGAAATGACTAACATCTAATATAATTTTGTTTGATATTTTAGTATTTTTTATTTGTAGCAAATAGGTCCATATTTTCATTGCATACATTTTGGCATGCCTGGTGGGACCCACATCCCTATTATATCTACACTTTTAAGGATTTTTCTATGTTTATGCTTGTGTAGGTTGAGTTGAAGACAAACCCTAGGTTTTTTGAAAGATTTGATCATGTCTTTCAAACGGTTTGGATTTTTTGTCTGAATGTTTTTTTTAGGTGGGGGATAATCATATTATGTCTCAATCTAAAAATCAGATTTTTCTAATCTATTTTCTACAAGTTATGATTTTTTTATGATTTTTAATAAAAATTAATTTATGGTTGCAAATTAATGTATTTTTTGGAAAAATTTACTTTTTCAGAAAGGTTTGAGAATTATACATATGACATGTTCTTTGTGTTTTTTTATTTTGATGCACCAATTTGGCTAAAAAATTCAATCTTTGAAAACTGGCCTGTTTTAATAAATCAGGTCTATAGGGCACAAATTAAGGATTTTTTCTAAAATTTTTACATTTTTGGAAATCTCTCAGTTATTTAGTAGGGGTGTATTTTTTTGCATTTCTATTTTTGGGGTCAAAATCATATCAAAAAAAACAAATCTTGTTGACTAGGTCAAATGCAAAAAAATTAAAATTTTGTGATGAGTTTGCACTTTATTTGCTTATTTTTCAATGCATGGTTGATTTTTCTTGCAAGTTTATGATATTTTCAATCTTCTAATAGTGGTTTTTCAGAATGGTTGACCAAGATTAAGACATCTTGAGACTACTAATCAATTTGATTTGTAGAACATTATTTGAAGATCTTGAAAATATTTGAGACTACTAATTCATTGGTTTTGTAGGTTGCCTTGGAGGTTCAAGAAAAAATTGTGTCTACTTTAAGTTGATTTTTATAGGCACCTAGTTTAATTAGGAAGGTTCATTTCTTGTGATCTAATTGGGTAGTAGGAGAGTATGCTCTTTCCTCTTTAAGGGGAAATAAAAAATCTAGACCTACTTAATTTGTTCATTAGAAAAGAATCTTGGGTAAATGAGCATGTGTTTAATGTTTTTGGGAGAAAATATGGAGTAGGAGAGTATGCTCTTTTCCTTATGGAAAATAAAAAATCTTGACCTCCATTAGCTATCCATCTTACTTTTTTTGCATTTACCTTTAGAAGGCCTGCCAAGAGAGAAATCTTTTGGGAATGACCCAAGTGGGGAACAAGCGAACCTCGCTAATCCACCCCACTATAATCAAAATCTTCCTTCAATCTAAAGAGATGAAATATGTGGCTATTTCTACTTCTAATGCTTCTTCATGTGTAGGGCCTAGTTGCCTAAATATTGCTAAGCAAGACTACATTTGACTAGGCGCTTGTTTACAAGGGAAGTACATTCAACTTGTGTAGGGTTGAGAGGTCAAAATATTTCTTGCAAGACTATGCATTTTGGGTGCTTTTAGGGCTATAGGTCTTAATTCTGCTTGCAGAACTACATGGGATAGTCATGAATGAAGGACCTTACTAGACACCTAAGGACTTAGAGGCCATCCATTTTAGCTGTGTGACTTCCTTTGTGCAAGGATTGATTCAAGTGGACTTACCCAGATCACCCCAAGATACTCACCATATGTGCTCCCTTGGATGCTAAAGATTGAATATGGCAATGTGGAAAGACATGTGTTGTGAGCATTTATCTCTTCCAATTGATCCATAACTTGCATAGTCCTAGGAAAGGCCATTCAACCACTTAATTGTGGGGCTAAGAGCATCAAGTTGTGGGAAAAAGTTGGAACACTTCCTTCTTGACCTTAGGTAGTGTGTGCTTGATGTGTGTTCGATTGTGTTGAGACCCATGGAAATCTTTTTGGACATGCATATTGCACTATTGCTTTCTATGTTCTAATTCAATCCACATATCCCTTGTCATCCAAATCAATCACATCATCCATTCAACTTGTCTTCAAACATCCCTAATCTATCCTTCCACTTCATCAATTCTTAATTTAAGTCTTATCAACACCATCTTCTAATCTCCCACTTTTGGATTAGGAGCACCATCATAATCTTTGGCCTTTAATCATCAATCAAATCAAATCAAATCCAACCTTGAGGCCCTGCCCTCACAAATCCAAAATCAAAACCAAATCAAATAAATCAAAATTCTTGAGGCTCTTCCCTCTAAATAAATCAAATCCATCATCCAATCATATCAAAATCCTTGAGGCCATGCCCTTGTAAATAAAAATCCAAACTTGCCTCTAGTCCTAAGTTCATATTTCATCCTTCTTATTTCATTCAAATTTAATCTATTCAAAATTTTCACTTCATCCATTCCAATCTTCATTCACATCATCTTCCTCTAATCCAATCCAAAATCTCTAATTCAAACATCATTAATATGGATTGGTTTCACAAAATGGTTGAGGACTTTAAAGTGCAAAATCCTAATCTCCAAACTATACCTCCAATCCAACCCACTTACCAAATAAATCCTCAATACATCATATCTAATCCCAATCCATCTCCTATTTCCTATGCTTCCTCTACCTTTGACAAGGGAAATCAAAGTCATTATCCTTCATCCATATATGACTCCATCCCTCACCAACGTCACTCTTCCAACATACCCAATCTTTCCCAAGAGATTGAAGAGCTTAAAAACATTGTCCTTAACTTACAAAATGGGGTTCAAAATAATTTTTTTGCATTTGAAGACATGTGTCCTCCCCCCTTCCTCCAAATCCATAATCCTCATCCACCATCAAACCCCAATCCACTACATAATTCTCAACCTCCATACACTCCTAATACTCCTAAACCCACATCATTCCTATCTTCCAAAGCTTCACAATCACCCAAAGCTAGATAATACACTCCCCTTGCAGACCCTCTTGATGTCATATTCCACCTACTTGTTGAAAAAACCATAATGGTGTTTCTGAACACTATTCCCTTTGATGCGAGTCAACCCAAACCTACTTGGTATAAGGAAAATGAATACTATGATTATCATCGTATCAAGGGTCATGATATCAAGAAGTGCTTAAAGTTTAAATTTTTTGTCCAAGACCTCATTGAAAAAGGAGATATTTAAGTTAAAGATCCTAACCCCTCCATTAAATCACCCTCACAAGTACATATATGTCAATACCTTGTCCCAAAGCATGCTAGCATGGATTCTTATTCCTCTTTAGATCAAAGTGCTCCTTTATCTCAAGATCCATTTATCCCTCTTGATTCACCTCATAGTCCCATTCCTAATAAAGATCAAGGAATCTCCTCCACCCAATCCAATGATACCCTTCCATACCAATATTGAACATCCACTTCCACTAATCTCCCTTCATGTCAAGATCCAATTACACCATCTCATGACTCCATTCCCTCTACCCCATTCCATGATATCCTTTCATCTCAAGATCTTACCATCCCTTCCACTCCACCACACAATCCTCCCCAAAGTCAAGATCAAAGTACCCCTTCATCTTCATGTCATGATCTCAATCCATCTCAAGATCCCATTATTCCTCCTAATACCTCTCACGATCCTAATTACCCTAATGATCCTAATCCTCCACAAGATCCCACTCTCCTTCTTGATCCTCTATCGAAAGATCCTAATCCTTCATAAGATCCTATTCCTCCTCAAGCTCTTATTATTTCTATTAAGGAGCCTTTAGGGGACCAAGGAAACCTTAGACTTGATGGCCTTGGTGATATCACTCACTCTACAAATGCTCATATCCCTCCTACACCTTATATACCTCCATTCAAGCGTAAAAATATTCCTTCATTATCTTCCAAATCCATCTTGGGCCCCTATATCCCTAAAGGAAATCCTTCATCCTGTCCATCCATTTTGGGCCCTCATATTCCAATGCTAAACCCTTCATCCCTTCCATCCATTTTAGGTCCATATGTTCCTCCATCCACTATACCTCTCAGTCCTAGATCATCATTTATTTCTTCTACCATACCTCAAGATCAACAAAGACATGCATCCTTGAGATATTTCTATCCATCCATCATCCATCAAAACCCATTATATGAGCCTCATTCATCAACAATTCCCAACCCTTTTGGAAGCAATTTGGATGCACAACATAGAAATTAGAAATACAAGAATCCCCTTACATATGAAGATCACCATGTCCTATCTAATGGACATGTGGCTAAAAAGAAAAGGGAAGTACTCAAGAGACTACAAGGGTCCTCTAAGAAAAAAAGAAAATCAAATAAAATATGGGTTCCTAAATCCATCGTGGAAGAATTGCGGTCAAAATCACATAAATGTAAAGAAAAATCAAAAGCTACGTAGATTCCCAAGTCTCTCTTAAAGGACTAGAATATAAAAGAAAAATCAAAGTTGACACTCAATCTTCTAAAGACTTCCAATCCATATTCTTCCAAATATCTTCTATTCTCTCCTCCATCTATTTTGGGTCCTTGTGTCCCAAAATCCACATCACTTCCTACATCAACAATTCATGCTAGCGAATTCATTCTCCCTTCACTTGTCCACTACCCTTCAAGGTGTGTGTCAATGTTGATCTTTCCATCATTTCCACCTAGTCCCACATAAAACTTTCAGTAGACTATCCAATATCCAACTCCTATATCTACTCCCTATCCTTCCATATCATATCCTCCCATTCCTCTTACCCCATCTTATGCATAAATCCTTAGCCACCATCTATCTTATCTTCCATATCTTTCCCCTACCATCACCATTATCAGCATCTTTGAGCTTACCTTTTAGCGGACTTGGAGAATCATAGCAGAGGAACATTATCCAAAGAGCATTAGGTTTGAATTCCTACAAAAAACAAAATTAAAAAAACAAATTAAAAAAAAAAGAGTCAAAAAAGAGAAAAAAAAGCGTCCAATGGTAAAAACTTGGTAATTAGGTGCCTTGGGAAAGTACCATGATGAAAACATGGCAAACATGTGTCATGTGTAATCCCTCCCTCTAGTTTTTCTTCATACTTGGGGGCAATTCCTTCTCACTATCCATCCATCACATCTTCCCTCTCATCTACATATCATATATTTTCCATTCATTTATCCACATCCCCTTACACTCTATACTTGGGGGAAAGCTCCATACACACTATGCTACCATAAATGTCTTCCACATTCCCTATCCACCATCTATTGTCCTATCTAAGTTCATTATCATTTCCTTTCCCATCTTTGATCTTGACTATCCTATATATCCCTTCTATCCATATGTACCTTCTATAACCCTTACTCCTTATCCATCCATTTTCACATATTTTTTCTTGACATCCCTATCCTCCATCTCATAAGTCCTTGTCATATTCATTCCATTAATCCATTACTCATAATACTTTTTGTGTCTATACGCATTCCCATGTCCTTGATCTTGACTATCCTATATATCCCTTCTATCCATATGTACCTTCTATAACCCTTACTCCTTATCCATCCATTTTCACATATTTTTTCTTGACATCCCTATCCTCCATCTCATAAGTCCTTGTCATATTCATTCCATTAATCCATTACTCATAATACTTTTTGTGTCTATACGCATTCCCATGTCCTTGATCTTGACTATCCTATATATCCCTTCTATCCATATGTACCTTCTATAACCCTTACTCCTTATCCATCCATTTTCACATATTTTTTCTTGACATCCCTATCCTCCATCTCATAAGTCCTTGTCATATTCATTCCATTAATCCATTACTCATAATACTTTTTGTGTCTATACATTTCCTCCACCCATAATTGATTATCCAATTCCATATATATCCTCCATATAATTATCCCCAATCCTCTTCATACCCTCCATCTCATATCTCATATCCATCCACCTTCCACTTTTATATATTTTCCATTTATAAAAAACTAGAGGTACTAAAATACAAAGAAAATATCCATGCATGCTTTGGACAGTACAAGCCTTCACTTCTTCCATAAATATCCTTTCTGCATTATCCATCCACTTCATACATTGTTATCCTCCATGTTTCCATCCTTCATTCTCCTCCTTCTAGTCTAGGGATTTAACTCCTTTTTCACATAGTTCTTGTCTATCCATCCCTATAGCTCCCAATCCTATATTCTTCCATATCCTACCCTTACCTATCCATTCATTCCATCTATTTCCTATCCAATCCATCCCTTCCATTCATTAATTTTCTAACCAATCATCTCTCCATCCTTCCACCCTCTATCATTCCTTGGTTATCCCTTGTCATTGGTCCCAATCCACTTGTCCTCTTTCCTATCCAATCCCTTAATCATCCTTTCATCTTATTCAAAACATCTTGTCTATCAAATCTATTTATCTTCTAATCTAATCCATTTATTCCCCTCACATGCTTTTCAATCTCATCTTATCCAATTATCTTCTCTTCCAATTCCATTCTATCCAATCCACACATCCAAATAAACTTAAAAATAAAATAAAATCCCTATAATCTAAAAGATCCCAAATCAGTCCAATCAAGTGCTATCAATACTAATCCATGCAATCCAATCTTGCAATCTAGCAAATTAATCTTTAATCAAACCATCATCTTAAACCAAATTAGCTGATAATCATTTGATCAATTTCAAATCCAATCATCATCATGAGATGTATCCTTCCCAATCCTTGAGGCCTTGCCCTCACAATCACTCAATCACTTAATCAATTGGTTTTCATCTTGACTAGGGGCAATATGTTGGTTTGATTTTGGTCTATTGTAAATGCTTGCTCGTTGCTTGTATGCATTAGTATTTTTTGCATATGTCATGGTCTTTTCATCCTATTGTCACAAGGGCATCATGGTCTTCCATATCATGGCATCATAAGGCATATGGTTATATTTGACCTTTTTATCACGTACTTGGCACATGGTCATCTTGGTTCCTCATACCTTGGTGCATATATAACATCAACTACAACATTAAAATAGGATATGCTCTCCCATGTTGACATAATGATAATTTGCATTTAGGTTCATTTTGCATTGGAGGCCATCTTTTATTCATTTATCCTCTTCCATCCCCCACCCTCATTGTCTTCATCACTTTGACACACTTCTTGACCACCCCGCCAAAGCATACAAATTGTCACTTTTCTCCACTTTCGCTATCCTCACCCTTCCTTTTTGAGAAAATTGTCAAATTTAATTTTTTGCTCAATTTTCTCAAGGGGGCAATATCCTCATCCTCTTATCGTCATCGCTTAGGCATGACTCCTAAGTGTCTTGTTTTCTTTTTCTTTGACGCAATGCCAATTTTGACATTGCATCAAAGAGGGGCAAAACGTAGACACCTAAACTTGTCCATTCACACTAATGTTAATTTTTATTAATATTTTCCCTGAACATTATGGTTAATTTTATTAAGTGGCTATAATCGTTATATTCTTCTATTTATTTAATTAAATTAAATTTAATTAATAAATTTATTTTTCCTTTAATTTTTTTTTTTAAAATACTATAATATATTAAATTAAATTTAATATATTATCCCTCAATTTCCCTTTATAAAATAAATTTTATTTATTTTATTCCTCCACTAGCCTAAATTTCTTCTAAACAATGATTAAATTAAATTCCTTTTCCCTTTTTCTATTCTTACCCTTTTCTAATATTCCTTTAATCTTAAATTAAAATGTGGATTACCTCTAATCATGTGCACAATCACCTTTTCCAAGGTAGCCACCTCTCCATCTTTTTTCTCCACCAATAATTTTTAAATTTCTCTTTTCCTCTAAAAGTGAAGTTTGACTTTTACATCTTTTGCCACTTCACCTTTTTCAAACCCTACCTAACATCCTTTTGCCTCTTAATCATGGCTACTCATTTCATTTTGTCTCTTCATCTTTTCCAAACCCTACCTAACCTTTAATCCTAACCATCCATTATTTTGCCTCTTAATCTCCACCATCCAATTCTTTTCATTTTCTATAAAAGGAGGCCTTACTCCTCATTTTAGGCTGAACTATTCTAGTGTTCTTCAAGGAAAATTGTTCGAATCTTCTTCAAGGATGGATTCTTCTCAATGCTTCTCAATTCTTATGCATCTTCTAGCTTTCTTAATCATTCTAGTTATTTTCTTCATTGCACTCTAATCTTGTTTCTAATCTAGATCTTGTTGCATCTTTAGCATAGTTTCTTAATCTTGTTGCATTATCATAGATCTTAATCTTATTTGCATTATCATTATCTTGAATCAATCTTGCATCAATCTTAAGCTTTTATCATTTTTGAAACTTGGGACAAGTTCCTCATACTTGCTCTCAATCCCTTCACCATCATCTAGCTTGCATCCCATAGTTTTGCATTTCATTTGTATTGGGAGAGTATACCCAAAATAATCTCAAAGAGAAAATCAAACAAGGCTTTTGGGTGCCCTTGTTTTAGCTCATCAGAGGTTGTAGTGAAAGTTATTTATTTTGTTGCATTTGAAATGACTAACATCTAATGCAATTTTGTTAGGTGTTTTAGTGTTTTTTATTTGTAGCGAATAGGTCCATATTTTTATTGCATACACTATCTCCACTCATTTTCTTAGTTAAGGGACTACAAACCAAACTAAAATTCCTAATGAACTTTTAGTAGAAACTTTCCAATCCATGAAATGATCTTACCTCTCCAACACTTTTAGGTGTAGGCCACTCAAAAATTTCTCTAACCTTCTCAAGATTGATCTTTAATCCATCCGCAGATATCACAAAACCCAAATGCACAAGTTCTTCCTTCATGAAAGTACACTTTTTGATATTTATCAACAATTTCTCCTCCCTTAATCTCTACAACACTTGTCTCAGATGCAACTAATAATCCTATTTGTTCTTACTAAAAATAAAAATGTCATCAAGATAAAGAATACAAAACTTACCCAAGAATTTATTTAATACCTCATTCATCAGCCTCATGAAAGTACTAGGTGCATTGGTCACTCCAAAAGGCATCACGAACCACTCATACAATCCTTCACTTGTCTTGAATTCAGTTTTCCACTCATCATTTTCTTTGATTGTGATATGATGATAACCACTCTTTAAATTAATCTTTGTAAAATAATTAGCTCCACTCAAATAATCCATTATATCATCCATCCTAGGCAAATGAAACCTATACTTCACTGTCATCTGGTTGATTTCTCTTGAATCGGTACACATCTTCCACTATCCATTTTTCTTAGGTGCTAATAATTCTAACATTGCACAATAACTCAAACTCTCTCTGATCAAAACCTTCTTCAACATTTTTTGTACTTTCCTATTCAATTCCTCATTCTCTATAGGTGTCATTTGGTTCCCTTCTTTGTCTGGAAAACTAGCTCCAGGAATTAGATCCACCCAATGACTTATACTCCTTTTAGGTGAAAATCCATCATGTTCATTGTTTGAGATTATGTCTTCATACTATGTTATCAATTATTTTATCTCCCTAGGTTGTTTCTCCTTTGATCATAAATCATACAGCTTAGGAATCAAAGAATAAAACATACTATCACTTTTCAAACCATCCAATAATTTCTTTCCTTCAACCAAAGAAACCCTAACATTGGTACAAATTTCACTCTTAGGGTTCTCAACTAAATGCAACAACACTTGTTGTTATTCCATTTGCAAAAATTATATACCTATTCTTTCTTTCATCAAGAAGAGCTTGTCTATCTAATGTAGGAGCATCTCAGGTCCTTGGCAATCCTATGTCACCAAAAACAATTTGGAGTTTTTCTATGTTGCTCAGTTCCTACTTTGACCGAGTTGGTTAGTAGTTGGTCAGTTTCCTTTGGTTACCGAGTGTGGTCAGTTATCTCTTGGGCAGTCAGTTATTTCACTGGCGCTCGACATTTCCTATCTACTGCTCAGTTATCTTGCTCACTGACGGGTTTAGTTTTAGTTCCTATTGTGGCCGACTTGTGCATTTATATTAGATCATGGATTTAATGTTGGTATCCATCATTGGGAAGTGTGTGGTCCTAGATTTGATTGTTCCTTCCATTGATTATGGATCTGAAGGCCGACTCAGTTCAATAGCTTCTTGTATAAATGTAGTTGTTGGTTTAGAGTTTAGGAGGTAGTTTTCAGATAGGAGTTGGTAGAAGATAGAAGTAGAGATTTTGAAAGATCCTCACATATTTGAGGACTTCTGTGATTCATTATAATATCTGGCCCTAACTGGGAAGGCCTTACAACCTGACATGTATGGTTCTATTTGATGAATATATATGAAAGATTCTTCATTCTCTCTGTCGCTATTGTGTTTTTTGGCTTCTACATGTGTTGGGCAGGCTTGGATCATTAGGGTGCACCATTATTTTTCCCCTCTTGCTCCTTGTTTGCACTAGGTGGTATTAGAGCTAGGTTAGATCTTGATCTAGGTCTACAGATCTAGGTTTGTAGGTTCCTCTTGAAGCCCTAGTTGATTATTGTGGGGTAGCAGATTGTGATCTGACCTATAATTGTAGAGGGTTGTCAAGATGGTTCATGGGAGGCAAGATATAGATCCAGGATTGGAAGATATGATAAGACAGATTGCTGCTAGGTTAGAAGCTATTGAAACAACCCAAAGAAGAGGCATACATATTGAAGATGTTAGTGATGATGAAGTTGAGGAAGAACGGGAAAATGCAAAACTTGCACCTGTTATGGATCAAGGTGAAGAAATATTTTTGAAGGCTTTGACAATTCTGAAGTCAACACCACATTTCAATCCTCCTAAGTATGGTGGAAAGCTAGATTCTAATGAATTGGTGGACTGGATCACCGAGATGGAAAAGTACTTTGAATATAAAAATGTTCTTGAGGATAAGAAGGTGAAGATTGCAAGCACAATGTTGAAAAGTCATGCATCCTTATGGTGGGAACATCTGCAGCTGGATAGGAAGAGGAAAGGAAAAGAAAAAATGAAGGTATGGAATAAAATGGTGAACAAATTGAAAGGAAAGTTCTTACTTTATGATTATCAGATTAACCTAGTTTGGTGAATGCAAATTTTGAGGTAGAAAGATAGCTCGGTAAAGGAGTATACTGAGGAATTATATAGATTTGATATCAAATCTGGACATGATGAAGATGATGTGGAAAGAATCTATAGATACCTAAATGGTTTGAGAGTTTCCATCCAAGAGGAAATTAGCATGGTCAAGTTGGAGAACATTGAAGAGGCTTATCAATTTGCTTTTAAGGCCGAGGAGAAATTAAACAAAAGACATGAGCAAAGACAAAGAGTTTGAGGTGGTAGATTCCCTAGAGGAAGAGGTAGATCTAAAGGTGAAAATGGTAGATCTGAACTAGAAAAGACAAATCTAGACAAAGGCAAGATCGAGTGGAGAGGTGAAAGTTCATCTAGAGGTAGAGGCAGTAACTACCGAGGTGGTTATATCAGAGGAAGTTTTTGAGGAACTTTTTACAATTGTGGAGAAGAAGGACATAGATCTTTTGAATGTACACATGCTAGTAAGAAGGCTGGTAGTAGTAGAAATGCTTTGGTGCAAGAAGAGTCACTGAATGAACCTGAGAAAGAAAATAATTTGATGGTAAGGAGAGCACTGTGGAATGAAAGAAAGAAGGA
This sequence comes from Chamaecyparis obtusa, assembly GCA_027943335.1. NCBI lineage: Eukaryota > Viridiplantae > Streptophyta > Pinopsida > Cupressales > Cupressaceae > Chamaecyparis > Chamaecyparis obtusa. The sequence continues at coordinate 1,230,857 of BSBK01008930.1, forward strand.
AGATTCGGTAAGGAAAAGTTTTTTCAAGACCAGATGTAGAGTTTTTGATAAATTTTGGAAGGTAATCATTGACAGTGGTAGCTCGGAGAATCTGGCATCTGAAGAGATGGTGACAAAATTGTAGTTGGAAAGGTTGGTACATTCGAAGCCCTATCAGATTTCATGGATCAAAGATGAGCATACACTCCTAGTAAGTGAACAATGTTATGTGAATTTAAAGATTGGAAAGTACTATGATAAGGTGTTATGTGATATCATGCCTATGGATTGTTGTCATATTTTGTTGGGTAGACCTTGGAAATATGATAGACATGCTATATATGATGGGAGATTGCATAAGTATACTAGTGTGACTATGGAAAGAAACAAATCTTGTTACCATTGATGGAAGAACCTATTAGTAATGTTTTCACATTTGTGAAAGTTTGTTTGATGGAGGGAAGAAAATTTGCTAACTCTTTGAAAAAAAATGATGTATGTTTTACTATGATCCCTAACAAGATGAGTAAGAAAATAGAAGATAATGTTCTTGAGTAGATTCATAAGTTACTCACTGAGTACAGTGATATCATTTTTGATAATGTACCTGATGGTTTTCCACCGAAAAGAAGCGGTGACCATTTTATGGATCTAATCCCTGGAGCTAGTTTACCGAATAAGGCACCTCATTGGTTGACACCTACCAAGAATCAGGAATTGAATCAACAGATTCAAGAGTTGTTGGAGAAAGGTTTGATTAGAGAAAGTTTAAGTCCTTGTGTAGTACCTACTGTATTGGCATCGAAGAAGAATGGAGAATGGAGAATGTGTACTGATTCTAGAGAAATCAATAAGATAATAGTGAAGTATAGGTTTTCTATATCGAGAATGGATAGTTTGACTGGAGAAAAGTATTTCACAAAGATTGATTTGAAAAGTGGATATCATTAGATCAAAATCAGAGAAGGTGATGAATGGAAGACTGCTTTCAAGACAAAAGAAGATTTGTATGAGTGGTTGGTTATGCCTTTTGGTTTAACTAATGCACCAAGTACTTTTATGAGGTTGATGAATGAAGTTTTGAAGAAATTATTGGGTAAGTTTGTGATTGTATATCTTGATGATATTATGATATTCAGTAAGACTAGAGAAGAACATTTGTTTCATGTTAGACAAGTTTTGCAGAGATTGAAAGAAGAAAAGCTACTGATAAATCTGAAAAAGTGTTCATTCATGAAAGAGGAGATTGTGTGTTTGGGATTTTTTGTTTTAGTTGATGGTTTGAAGATGGATTCTAAAAAGGTTGAAGCTATTTTGAATTGGCCTACACCTATGAATGCTAGTGAGGTAAGATCATTTCACGGTTTGGAAAGTTTTTACCAAAAGTTCATAAGGAATTTTAGTTCAATTTGTAATGCTATGATTGAGACTATGAGAGGAGATAAAAGAGAATTCAAGTGGACACATGGAGCTGACAAAAGTTTTGAGACTCTAAAGTAGAAGGTTGTTGAATTACCTATTTTGGCATTACCTAATTTCAGTAAGGTATTTCAAGTAGAATGTGATGCAAGTGGAAGTGTAATTGGAGCTGTGTTGAGTCAAGAAGGTAAACCTGTTGCTTTCTTTAGTGAAAAGTTGAATGATGCTAGAAGGAAATATTTCATGTATGATTAAGAATTCTATGCTATTGTTCAAGTACTGAAGAAATGGAGAAATTATTTTATACCAAGTGAATTTGTGTTGTATACTGATCATAAGGCTTTACAATATTTGGGTAGTCAAAATAAGTTGAATCAGCGACATATGAAATGGGTTGAGTATTTATAGAGTTACACATTTGTGATAAAGCATAAGAGTGGAGTCACTGACCGAGTTGCTGATGCATTGAGTAGGAGAAGATCTTTGATGACCGCGATGAAAATTGACGTTCTTGGTTTTGATGAGATGAGAGATTCTTATGAGTTTGACCCTAATTTTTCTGAGCCATGGAGAAAGTGTAGAGGACCTATTCAAGATCAACAAGATACTAAATGGGATGAATATTTTATTTAGGAAGGTATGTTGTTTAAAGGTATTCAATTGTGTATACCAAGATGAGTAATGAGAACTAATATGATAAAGGAGAAACATAGTAGTGATTTGGATGGACATTTTAGTATTGATAAAACATGGAATTTTCCTAAGGAGAAGTACTATTGGCCGCAGTTGTATAAAGATGTTCAAAAATTTGTGAAAAGTTGTGGAATTTGTCAAGTTGAAAAAGGAGTAAGTCAGAATACTAGATTATATACATCGATTGTTGTTCCTAAGAAACCTTGGATTGACATCAGTATGGACTTTGTTCTTGGCTTACCAAAGATAGTAAGAGGTAACGATTCTACATTTGTTGTTGTGGATAGATTTTCAAAGATGGCACATTTTATACCTTGCAGAAAGACATTAGATGCAATACATGTAGTAGATCTTTTCTTTAAGGAAATTTTTAGATTGCATGGATTACCAAGGAGTATTATCTTTGATTGAGATAGTAAATTTGTTGGATATTTTTGGAAAATCCTTTGGAAGAAATTTGGCACTAATTTGAAATATAGTTCTACATTTCACCCACAAACCGATGGACAAACTGAAGTTGTGAACAAAAGTTTGGGAAATCTTTTGAGGTGTTTAGTAGGAGACACACCGAGTAATTGGGATTCTGTATTGGCACAAGAAGAGTTTGCACACAATAATTCAATGAATAGGAGTACTGGAAAGACACCATTTGAGATTGTGAATGGCATACAACCGAGAAGAATATCTAATTTGAGAGACATTGCTGATGAGAATAAGAAAAGTGCTGAAGGAGTAAAATTTTTTGAGTACATGAAGACATTGCATGAAGATGTGAAGCTGAAGCTGGAAGAAAGTAATTAGAAATACAAAGATAGAGCTAATAGATCAAGAAGACATAAGAATTTTGATGTTGGTGATGAATTGATGGTTCATTTGAAGAAAGGCTGATTTCCTGTTGGAACATATGGGAAGCTAAAGATGAAGAAGTTTGGACCTTGCAAGATTTTGAAGAAATTCGACAGTGGAAATGAATTTGAGATTGAGTTACCTAATGACATGGACATATCACCTATTTTCAACATTTCTAATTTGTATGAGTATCATGAACCTGATGAAGAAGTGATGGTATTGATAGAATAGCCTAAGAAGCAGAACGATGAAGTTGAACAGATTTTAAGGGAAATAGTTGGCAAGAGTACAAGAGGAAAATAGTATATGGAATATCTGGTAAAATGGAAAAGTAGACCAATGGAAGAAAGTTCATGGATATCACAGTTTGATTTGGATGCATCTTAGACTAGACCTACCACATGATTCAGAGAATCATTTCAAAGTAACCCCAGGTGCCTAATGCGGGAGTATCTCGGGTCCTTGGCAATCTTGTGTCACCAAAAACAATTTGGAGTTTGTCTATGTTGCTCGGTTCCTGCTTTGACCAAGTTGGTTGGTAGTTGGTCAGTTTCCTTTGGTTATCAAGTGTGGTTGGTTATCTCCTGGGTGGTCGATTATTTCACTGGCGCTTGGCATTGCCTGTCTACCGCTCGGTTATCTTGCTCACCGATGGGTTTAGTTTTAGTTCCTATTGTGGTTGACTTGTGCATTTATATTGGATCATAGATTTATTTTTGGTATCCATCATTGGGAAGTGTGTGGTCCCAGATCTAACCATTCATTCCATTGATTATGGATCTGAAGGCCGACTTAATTCCATAGCTTCTTGTATAAATGTAGTTGTTGGTTTAGAGTTTAGGAGGTAGTTTTCAGATAAGAGTTGGTAGAAGATAGAAGTAGAGATTTTGACAGATCCTCGCATGTTTTAGGATTTCTGTGATTCATTATAATATCTGGCCCTAACTGGGAAGGCCTTACAGCCCAACATGTGTGGTTCTATTTGATGAATATATATGAAAGCTTCAACATTCTCTCTCTCTCCATGTTGTGTTTGTTGGCTTTCGCATGTGTTGGACAGGCTTGCATCTCTAGGGTGCACCATTTTTTGGCCCCTCTTGCTCCCTGCTTGTGCCACTATCATACTACCATGGTCTATCCAACAATATGTGGCACACATCCATAGGCATAATATCATAAAGAACTTCATCATGATAATTTCCCATCTTTAATTTCACTAGGAATTTCTCACTTACCAGTACCTTATGATCATCCTTTATCCATGCTATCTGATAGGGTTTGGGATGCTTCAATATCTACAAATTCAACTTTCTCACCAAATCCTTAGAGGCTAGGTTATCTAAACTACCAATGTTGTCAATGATTACCTTGCAACATTTTCCTACAAATTTGTACCTTATCTTGAACAAACATTTCCTCATAAATGGTTCTTGATCCATCTCTTCATGACATGGGGCTCTTCTTTCCATTATGAATTTACCATCCTCTATTTGATTCAAAGACTCAATAGGTTCCTCTTCCACATAAGTAGATATATTCTTATTCTCAGTCCTCTTACTTGAATTCCTTTAAGTTCATTTCATTTTTTGAATATTTCTTACAAAGTGTCATTCATAATCCACCACCTTCATGTGTTTCATACTTGGGGGGAATGTTTCATTCATTTTATCCTATTATATCATACCCCTATCATGTCCTCCACTATCCTTTTTCAATGATATCAATTATCCTATTTAAATCCATATTCCCTTTGGCACATTTGATCTTGGAAAAGCTAACAATATTCATAAGCATCATGCATATTATCTACTTCATGTTATCCACAATCCTTTAGACCATATTTCTTCCCTTATTACACCCTTTGGTCTATATCACTTATACTATCCATTTTGATCTTTCTTATCCCATCCATTTCCTATTTCTATCCAATATTAATCCATCCCTTGATGTTGATGTAAAATAAGGATATAAAATGTAAAACATGTTTTCAAAAATCCCTTGATACGTCCATTCTTATGGACCACCATGCCATCCAATGGACCGTGCCATTACTTTTTCCTTCTCGTGTCCAATCCCTTAGATTGACAAAAACATGTTATACCATTACCTAGATATTCCTTGAAAATCAAAGAAAATACGATGCCATAACAAGATTCCTCTATCCCCCATTTAGTTAGCACCCCAAAATTTGAGCAAAATTTTTAGTTCCCATGTTGAAAAATCAATTACATTACCCAAAAAAACATTTGTGAAATATTCCCCAGAAGCCCATTTTAAAAATATAAAACTTGAAATCCCAAGATTATCAAGTCAAATCACTAGGGAATCATGTTCATATATCATAAATGAGCATGTGTGTTCATTTTCACCCTCCACCATAATATTTGACATGTTTTAAAAGTGACAAGTTTTATGGTCTTGAAATAGTATTGCAGTTCGCATATTAACAACCTTTCAAGTAGCTTTCTATGAAAATTAATATTTTACATCTAGATGACTTCCAAACCAAACTAATTGATGCTTAAAATTGTCTATGTAGTATAATGAAATACTATGCAAATTAAAAAAACCCTAGCACGTCGTTTGGTATTTTTCGTAAGTCCAATCCATATGCAATTTGTGCATATCTTCAAACCATTTTGTGCATAAATCCTCACGGGTCAACTTTGAAAGATAATATTTTGACACGTATTAATGGTCATAAGAAACCACCTTGTAAAAAAATTCACTCCAGTACCATCTACATTATTATCATTTTTCACAGACATTAGATATTGTTTGATATTTTTTCAAAGCTCAACCTTTTCATGTTGTGAATTGATTGCAAAACAATGTTATGTCAAAATAACTTCGGTGGCCAACTATTACAGATAATACCTCACACCTCAGAATGAATCTTTTAGAATTTTTTGATGTCATGAATTTATAGGTCAAATCTCTACACTCTCCAAACAAGATTTGATAAGTTTTCAAAGCCAATTCTAGCTGCTACAAAGCTAAATTTTGACCAAAAAAAAGGGGTTTCAAATTTCAAAATTGTAAAAGTGACCTAGTTCATAATTTTGTCTCAAATTCCACTAGATTTTATTTCAAATTTCACTAGATTTTATTTCATGGCTCTAGTACACTTGGAGTAGTCATGAAAAATATCCAAAGAAGTGATAAGCAAGCTTCATCTAAGAGACATTGCAATATCTAAGTGACATTTTTGAAGTCTCATCTAAGAGACATTGCAATATCTAAGTGACATTTTTGAAGTCTCTTAGATAAGTTTCATTTAAGAGACATTGATATATCTAAGAGAGATTTTTTTAAGTCTATTATATAAGTCTCATCTAAGAGACATGGAAATATCTAAGAGATATTTTTGAAGTCTCTTCAATCTATGACAATCAATAAAATAAGAAAAATCAAGATATGAAATGAGGAAGTGCTCCAGTAGTGGTGAAATTGATCATTCTGGCAATGAAATTTTTTTCACACCCATTGAAAGTTGATACAACATCGAAAGAGGAATCAATGAGACATAATGTTGCAATAGTGCCAGAAAATAAATTAATCACATTTTTATTTTTTACACCAAATTTTGAAGTCTTTTTTCAACCACAAATAGAGGTTTATTGCTTGTTAATGGTGTTGAAACCCTTTCTTATACTTTGGAAGTGATTATATTGCTGTTATGAGTGATAATGAAGTGTTGGTATGCTCAATATCATCTCTACAAAATGTTTCCAATCCTTTTTCTTCAATAATCAAAGTATATATGTGCAACAAAAAGTAAATATTTACTCAATAAAAAACATATTCATGTGAGTAAAGCAGGTTTGATGTGATAACAGGGTGGTGAAAGCATGCACATTTATGAATAGTTCATTTGTTCACAAACAACAAAGTTAAATTTATCTTAAAAACATATATAAGGGTTGTAGTAAGATAAAATGTGATGAATGCATTTTTATCATAAGAGAAGTGAGTACATGGGACTAAAGTGGAAATGATGAGAGGAATTAATTTTCATACAACTGAGACGATTCAGAAAAAATACAAAGCCCATCTTTGAGCGGAAACATTGTCTTTAAATAAATAAAAGATGTGGCAAGAGAAACAAATTTTTAGTTACAAGTGAAATAAGATGGAGTAAATATGTTAGTAGAGGGCTTTCTTTCACCCATAAGAGTAAGTTGCAATGTTATTAGGGATTTAATTTTTTTGTGAACATAAGAAAGGTATATTTTAGGAATTCACTTTCATCTAGGATAAGTACGCCAAGATGGTGTGCAAAAAGGGGTATAAGGGGTCACTTTTTAATTTTTTTTACATATTTAATTTTTCTGAAATTAGGTGAACTTGAGCTTGGAAGAAAAATTTGAGATTCATGCACTCAAAATTAGAAGATGTGCAATGAACAATAATTGTATTAATCTGAATTTTGTTTCTAAAATACTAAAGTTTTTAAAAAATATATAAGATTGAGGAGGTCAAATCCTTTGCGCACGAAAAACAATTCCTATTTTTTTCAGAAAAATAAAACATAGTGTCTAGGTGTGCATCAAAAAATATATAGTTTGATTTAGTATTTTGATAAACCCTTTGGTAGAAATATAGTTAAGAGTAAGAGCTTAAAGTTTTATAATTTTTTGTTTAATATTTTTTGAAGTGGTCACATCCTGAAAATCAGGTGCCTATTCATGCATGATACATAACTTGCATCAAAATAATTGAAAACACAATTTATTTAAAGTGTAAAGAATCAAGTGTACAAAAATAATATATAATTATTTTTAAATTTGGTCAAGTAGATGAAAAATTATTAAAAAAATAGTACATGTATGTCTTTGAGAACTATGGAGACAGTAGTAAAGAAAATTAAACTTTAATAGGTTAATGTTGTCAAAAAATAGAAAAAGAACATATGGTTAGAAATCTCAGAAGATGTGTAAGATTATGATGGTAATTTTACAAATACTCAATTGATGACATGTAAATCTAATGACAAGGAAGTTGAGAAACTAGTGTAGAAGAACAAAAGACATGAAAAGGGAGGGAAATGGAGGGAAATGAAGCTCCCAAGCCTTAGGATCGTTATCTAAGCCTATTACCCAAGCATAAAGAGATTGGGTTTTTAAATATTTTAAAACTTGATTGGATTTTTAACAATAAAAACTCGATGAGGTTTTTAAAAATTAAAAACATATATGTGGACATATGTATGTAAATTTAATATGCACTACACATAGGTATATTGTTACACACACACACACACACACGCACACACACACACACACACAAACATACATGGATACATATACATATACACATACATGTGTGTGTATGTGTGTGTGTGTGTAGATATATGTGCCTATATATGTTTGTATAAATATATATGTCTATATAGGTATGTGTGTGTGTCTATATATCTATATGTATGTATGTATGTATGTATGTATACACACACACACACACACACACACACACACACACACACATTAAACTATCCTAAGACACTTTAGGACCACTTATGACACTCATAGGCCCTTACAACATCTTCCAATACCTTATGATGACATCCTAGGGAACCATAGGAACAACTATGACACATAGAGCCCCTTAACACATCTTAGGGACCATTAGTGTATGCCAGGATCTCTTAGGACCTATTAAGACACTTAGGACTCCTGAGCAATCCTTAAGAATCCATTGAACAATTAATATATCCTAGGACCCCTTAGCACCCATTAATGTATCCCAAAACCTATTAATGTATCCTATGACACATTAATACATGTACGAGAAGACCTTAGGATCCCTTAATACATCAAGGACCCATTAAGACATCATATGGCCAATTGGTGTATCTTAGGCCCCTTTAGGATGATGTATGATACCTAGGACCTCTTAAAATATTCTAGGACCCCTTTAAACCACTTAATACACCTAGGAATTCTTAAGACAAGCTAGGGTACATTAATGACCCCCCCCTCTCTCTACAACTATCCCCCTGATTAGCCACCCCCTCTCTCTCTCTTCATCTATGAAATATAGGACAACTTATGATGTCTAGGACCCCTTAAGATGTCCTATGAACCATTAATATATTTTAGAACCCCTTTGATCAACTTAAGACATCGATGACTTCTTAAGAAAACCTAGGGTTGATTAATGTATCCTAGGACCCATTATGACCACTTAAGAGACCTAAGACCCCTGAAGACATCCCAAGACCCCTTAGGACCACTTATGACACCTATGACCCCTTAAGATATTATAGGATCCAAGAATGTATGTTAGGACCCTTAAGACCCATTAATATATCCTAAGATTCCCTAGAGCCCATGAATGTATCACAATACCCATCAATGTACCCTACGACCCCTTAACACATATCAATGTATCCTAGGACCTATTAATACATATGAGAACCCTTACGAGCCCTTACAAACACTCAAGATCCCTTAAGATATGCTAGGTCCCATTAATGTATCATTGACCTTAAGACTAGTTAAGACACCTAGAACCTAGAACTAGTTAAGACACCTAGAACCCCTTAAGACATCCTAGGACAAATTAATGTAATTATGTATCCTATGACTCTTTAGGACCACTTCTGATACCTAGGGCCCCTTGAGACATCTGAGGGCCCATTAATGTATCCTAGGACCCATTAGGACTACTTAAGACACCTAGGACCCATAAAGACATCCTAGGACCCCTTAATGTATCCTAGGAGGCCTTTCAACACATCAATGTGTTCTAGAACTCATTTAGACTCATTAATGTATCTTAGGATCCCCTTGTACCCATTATTGTATCCTATGACCCATTAAAATATCTCATGTCTATTAATACATATGCCAACCCCTTAGGACCACTCAAGGCACTTAGGACCCTTTAAGACATCCTACGACCATCTCCATCTGATCTCTCTCCCCATAATTACCTCTATCTCTCACTCTCTCCACTCCATCATAACATAACATGACATATGAGTGAATATGAAGGTACACAAGTGAAATTTACAACAAAAGAGGAATGGCAATTATCATTGAAATCAAGCATTACAAAATACTTAATCATCAAACATTATTCAAATAAATACAAATTAAAGGTTATAATTAACTAAGAGATAACAATATGTTATGAACAAAAAGATGTCTTTTCACATTTAGGGTAGTTAGCCATTTTTTTGTAAAGTTATTGGCTAAAGCTTGTCACTTACTTCACATATAAGAAGGAAGCTAATGCAAAAAGAAAAAAAAAAGGGAGAAATAAAGAGGTAGAACATATTTTAGGAAGAATAATTTAATTGAGAGGATGATTCATGTACAGTCCTTTCTTGAAAAGAAGAAATGGAAACAATATTTTAGAAAATGTTTCAATCACATGTATTCAATTATTATGTTAAAATCATTTTTAAATTGTTTTCCTAGATTGTGTCCAAATTAGGTGTTTCTTATCATTTAAGAAAAAATATCAAGGATACAATTTTGGTTTATCAAAACACATTTTTTATTACTGTGAGAATCATTCTAATTTATTCATGTAAGGTAGGATTAAATGCATTCAGATAAGTTTTAGTGATAGGAAGAATTATTTTGGATTATTAAAGAAGATCCTAATTATAATATTTTCTAAGAGGTTTGCGCAAGACACATGTAGTCAAAAAGCCTAATAACTTCAGTTAAGATAATTGAAAGAGACATATACATTTTGACTCCATTGCCCAATGAAAAGAAGACATTGTTCATTAACACCCTAAAAGGATAAATTCCCTAGACATCATATTCATATATTTCAATTTTATGCGACAAGAGTAGGAGTAGGTTAAGGTTTTAGAATATTTTAAGTTACCCTAAACCTTTATGCCAATTTGGGATTAATATTTGGAACTATTATAATATTTTTAATAAAAAAAATGTAAACTCACCTAGGTATAGTAGAAACTAAAGAGTAGAGAATTGCAACCATATTGTCTCATTCTGATTGTTGGCTAGATCACTTGTTGAATCTAATCTTAGAACTTAGCATACTCTTAGGGTTTAACAATTTTTTGATTTGGAAACCAACACATTCATCAATTTCCATTCATAATGTCCTTTCCTTGTTGGACACTTACAGGAAAATAAAAATCAAATAATGTCCTTCAAAAAAACTTAAAAATTAGATAATATCTTGAAAAAATATAAGAAAGTGTAAAAAGTCTTGAAAAACCATAAAAATTGTAAAAAGTTGTAAAAAATCCTAAAAGTTGTAAAAGGTCCTTAAAAATCCTAAACATT